>JBAMBO010000819.1:0-669910 GCA_037044535.1 Lordiphosa magnipectinata
CTTCTCCACAAGCCTTTTTCACAAAATTTAAGTCCGAATGCTTGAGGTGGAAATGATTCCAAATGACATCCCGCCTTTCATCGACAAAATTAAAGAAATTTTTCCTTGATGCGAAAAAATTTCCAAACGACTCTTTCGTTTTTGCTTCTTTTTCATGGCTTTTGTGCTATTTTTTTAAAATCACTTTAACTAAAAGCATTCCATCTGATCGGTGCACTCTCAATGGTACACAGCCAATGATTTCCTCAATTTTTGTATGAAACTTCTCGTTACTTTGGATGTAAAACCGATATTTTTGGATCCGACAAGCGCCAAAACATTGTACCTCGGTGACGCTTTGAAAACTAAGAAAATATTACCTATATATGTATATTATTGGTCGATATAGTATCCAAAACTTACGACACCGAGATTACATAAAATATTGAAACTTCTACTTGGTGTTAGAGCTACTAAAACATTTCTGCTAGGTAACTACTTTCTGTTGAATTAAGTTATTGGCTTTCAATACGATTCTCTTCGATTTCCTGCTTTGGATATCTTCCCTTTGGGCCACAGTATGACCAAGCCGTCCGAGTTGTCTAGTTTAAGCATAAAAGTGAAAATAATAATTTTATTTTTTTATTATTTGTAAAATATCTAAACAAATACTCTTTACATATTTAGTGTGTATTCCCACTTTATCTCATAGACTTGTATATAATTGTTGCATCATTTATTTTAAACTAATTATTTGACAAAATATATTGCATATTTTAGCTACTGTTTAAAGTTATGAATAAAATGAATGAAATGCACAGACTAAAACACAAAACAAAACTAATAACGATTCTGAAAGTGGGGATCCGAAACATAGGCAATGCAACCACATGGATAACCTGTAAGCACGGCGTTCATCATCATATTTGACACCACATTAACAAAAAGGAGGAAGGAAAAATGAGGAAAATTATTAAAATAAACAAAATGACATATTAATAACACCCACACACACAGACACACACAAATACAAGCTCAACATACAATTGTACATTTATTTAAGAAACTTCAACAAGATAAATACAGAAATTCTTATTCAAAGTGTAAACATAATTAAATTCAAGCTCATCGAAAAGGTCTTAGTTGATTATCATAAATTTTGTTGTTTGTGTTTTGTTTGCTGCCCACACCCAGTATATAGTTTTAGCCACCAAACAAGGGAAAACGTGTCCAAACTACTTGGCCAATGCTGTTTATGGCAACTGTTTTTGCAAAAAAATATAGAAATAATTTGGAAAACACTTAAGTGGTGGATTTTGAATATCGAAAGCTTAGTAAAAAGATATACCAAAAATATACCAAAATATTAAGGACTAACATCTGAAATGAAAGAGTGAAAGTAGGAATTTTAAGCACAAAATTAAGTCAGTATCAAATTCTAGCCATACTTTTGGTAGCTTCTTGGTATTTCTGCAAAAAAAAATACTGTACAAAATAAAATAGGTAAACCTTAAATTAGACTCCGGATAATTTGCATTTCTGTATAAATGAATTCTGATTGATACAAGAAGTTAAAATGCTCTGAGCTAAGATTTCAACCGAAAGCTTTGGCGGACGGCTTCTAATCTCAGAAGTAAACAAACTTTTAGTGTAACAATTTAGCCTTAGGTTAAGTGGTTTTAGATTAGGTCGACTTCGACTACAGCGAAAACGAAATCTACCACAGATTCTCAAGGCTGAAAAATCTAACAATTTTATACAGTTTGTATACTTAAATTTTATCTGATCAGAATGTATGTGAACTCTTTTAGATGACGGAATTTCTTTCAAAATAAGTCCAGATATATAGATGAAATAGATTTTTATACTCTGTACCAAAGGTACACAGAGTATATTAAGTTTGTGCAAAGGATAGAGGACATATACTTTTTATACTTGCAGGCAGATCAAGTTTATTTTCAATTTTTGCCACGCCTTCACAATTTCGAAAAAACATCATATCTCCCACAGTTTTGTAGATAGATGGGTTGTACCTTCAAGAGATATTTAGTAATCAAAATTGTTTATCGATTTGCCGCAAGAATGATAAAGATCGGATGAACCATACTCAAGTTAAGACCAAAGGAAAGCTACTTCCCCCGCTTCGGCAATAGTGGCGACATCTATTGGTCAGTTTTGAAAATCGCTCATTGTTTAGTGCAAGTTGTGGCGCCATCTATTGCTCAGCTACTGCAGCTACAGAGTATATTGCCATCGGGCTTAACCGACTTTCTTACTCTAAACTGCGAAATCCCAGTATCATGTTCTTCAGATCAAAGCCAAAATCTTGCATAAAATCCGGAGTCTACTTATAAACTTAAAAAACATACAAAACAATAAGTCAATGCAAGCCTCTAGATACCTTTATATAGTCGCAACCGTAAAATTCCATTTTAGTAACATGGACAGAAACCAATAAATGTTTAGTAATCATATCGCTCGGAAGCCAACACCCAATGGACAAAATTGCAACACTTGAACTTGCCTCGCGGTTTGCATTGCAAATGCTCTTTGATGTACTGACAGGGGCATTGGAACTGACCGCAATGTCGTCCCGGTTCTAGGGGGGTGACATCAACCAATCCCCTGAGGGCCTCCATGCCCCAACGCGAGCCATAGCGCAGGAACAGTTGCAGGCCACGTTCCTAGAGGAACGAAATGAGGCAGGAAATGAGACACAGAAAAGAACAGGAAAAGGTGAAAAATAATATGACTGAAGGTGATCTCTCAAAGGGTTAAGAAAAAGATGAAATAATGAGATGACGGTGCAGTTTAGTAACTAAAGAGTGTAGCCTACTTTCAGGCTGCAAATAAAACCCTCATTACAATTTATTTCCAGTTTTCATTTTAATTCACACAAAAAATCAAAAACATAAAACGACATATTTAAAAATGTTTCACTGAATTTTAGAGCCAACAGCCCATGCAATTGATGCCACAGCATTGACGATGCTGTAAACTAATCTTAATTTTATTACGCAACAATTCTTCCTCATATTGACACGGACAAATCGAGGACTGCAAATGCCTGGGTGTTTCATGTACGCCAGCCTCCTGCACGGTCCAGTCCAGGCGACGTCTTAGGAAATCCTTGCCCCAACGTTGCAGATAGCTGAGAAACAGCTCCTGGGCCACAGCCTAAAGAAAGCATGGGTAAATATTTTGGATTTTGGTGAGGTGCACGTGAGCGAGAGAGAGAGAGAGAAAGGAGGATGTATGCGATAGATGATTTGCTTTCCCTTTAAATCTACACATATATGTTGTATATGTATAAGCGAGCTCACCTGTTTTCTAGAGAGCCTCACTGGCTGACTGCCCTGTATGACTATGTCATTCACATCAATATCCAGTTTGGACTCCCAACCCGCTTTTATGGCCTCGCCACCATTCTGCTCCGTATGCTCCAGGAACTCATTCAAAAAGCTTACACACTGTGTGGCATCGAAGTACATGAAGCACAGGTTCACCTTGTGACATGAGATGCGACCTCGATCGTCGAGTATCAGTAAAATCTTATGCCTCATCAGCTGCTTATTCACACGGGCCAGACATTTCTCCAGGCCACGCGACAAACGCAACTTGACCCACATACACAGGAAAATGGCAGCCGCATTAAGGAAGAGCCAGCCCACACCCAAGGCGAAGAGGGCAACACCCTGTAGGCCCGAAAAGAGCAGAGCCAGCAGCACCGTAAAGGCAAACAGAATCCAGCAGACGAGGATCCGTTTGTAGCAAATATTGTAGACAGTAAATCGATAATCGTTGACCAAAGTTTCCATGGCATTCACATAGTCCTCGACTGTTAGCTAAGTGTGGAAAGGAGGATAGGAAAGTTTTAACTGCAGATGCAGGGACAAGACAAGGGGGGTGAACTCACCGTCAAACCCTGAGCCATCAGCTCCTCAGGCACCAATTCTGGACGAAATATGGCCGGTGTGATCCAAGGCCATTTGGTGTTGGCTGGCAGCAGGGTTACTATCACATCGCCATTAGCTGTAGAGATGAGAATACAAAAATATAAGTTTTGAAGGAATTAGATCAGCGATGGGCATGCCCGATGGGTGTCCCGAAGCAAAAACGAATAGGTGTTCGAGCGAAGCCCTTTACGACGATAAGTCTGATTGTAAATTTAACTGCTCACTCACAGAAACATAACAATGACTTAACAGTGTCTTAACTGTGACTTAACAGCGACTTAACAGTGACAAGACAAGGTTAAGTCAGTGACTTAACAGTGACAAGACAAGGTTAAGTCAATTTAAGTCACTGTCAAGTCACTTTCAAGTCACTGTCAAGTGACTGTCAAGTGACTGTCAAGTCACTGTCAAGTCACTGTCAAGTGACTGTCAAGTGACTGTCAAGTCACTGTCAAGTCACTGTCCAGTCACTTTCAAGTCACTTTCAAGTCACTGTCAAGTCACTGTCAAGTCACTGTCAGGTCACTGTCAAGTCACTGTCAAGTCACTGTCAAGTCACTGTCAAGTCACTGCCAAGTCACTGTCAAGTCACTGTCAAGTCACTGTCAAGTCACTGTCAAGACTTAATAGTGACTTTACCTAGTCTTGTCACTGTTAAGTCCTTATAAAGTCACCTTTAAGACACTGTTAAGTCACTGTTATGTCACTGTTAAGCCACTGTTAAGTCACTGTCAAGTCACTGACAACTCACTGTCAAGTCACTGTCAAGGCACTGTCAGGTCACTGTCAAGTCACTGTCAAGTCACATTTAAGACACTGTTAAGTCACTGTGGAGTCACTGTCAAGTCACTGTCAAGTCACTGTCAAGTCACTGTCAAGTCACTGTCAAGTCACTGTCAAGTCACTGTCAAGTCACTGTCAAATCACTGACAACTCACTGTCAAGTCACTGTGAAGTCACTGTAAAGCCTTAATAGTGACTTTACCTTGTCTTGTCACTGTCAAGTCACTGTTAAGTCCTTGTAAAGTCACACTTAAGACACTGTTAAGTCAGTGTTGAGTCACTGTTAAGTCACTGTTAAGTCACCGTCAAGTCAATGTCAAACAAACATAATTTATCGCACTGAATTCACAACTTGACATCAGGGCAGCTACTCTTCCCACCCCCAGTTACGCTCCACTTCCCCCATACTTCCACCCTCTTCCTTTTGACACCATCCCACTCCACACACAACGCACCTGCTGCCTCTTTAAATGGTAAAAGCGGCTAACTATGCAAAGACAAGGCGTACCCAAAAGAATCTATCGCAAAGACAAAATGTTTCTACTTTTAGTCCCTCAGTCGCACGTCCATAAATCCGCTTCGCTCTAAAAACTTATTGTTGTTGAAACTCCCTTTCGTTAGATTTAGCTGCCTCCACCCCCCCATTAATTAGAATGATTGACCAGGTCATCGGTTCATCGATTTTTTCTTAGACTTACCAAATCCCTCACGGATGCGACCCGTTGACAGTTCAATTGTGCGCATGCCGCCGGCCTGATCCACGGGAATGCTGATGCTGTTGCTGCCACTGGTTCCATTACCATTTTGATGACTGCTGGAGGAAGATGTGGCGGCGGCCACAGCTGAGGATGAGGCTGCATTTGCTTTTTGGTTTATTAGCTGATGGGGGTGACGGGCTGGACTGGAGCCGCTGGCACTGCTGGCAACGCTGCCACTGCCGGATGCATTCAGATTAACGTGCGTACTCTCAGTTGTCAAAACAGCGGGCGCCACATCCGGCGTGGACAATGAGGCGGTGGCAGCTGTACCGGTTGTCGTTGCTGACGTTGCTGCTGTTGTTGTTGTTGTTGTGGAGGAGACAGCAGGGCGCTGGGAAAATTCCAACACACATATTGTTTAATGTTCTTGGCCTTAAGACGTCAGAGACATGAGAAAATATTATGCAAATTGTCACAAGAAAATCAATTTTATTGATTTTGATTTTCAAAACTGAGGGTCGCTGCAGCGTCGACGTGAAATATAAATTGCACAAATCCATCTCAACTTGAAACCGAAATGAATACAATTTGTAGGTTAGCACGTACGCAGCGCAGTTAAGAACCACTGAATATAGAGAATCGAAGGCAACCAGCCAGTCGGCTGGCTTTAAAAGGGGGGAGCAAACGTTAAAATTGCAAAAGCAATTTTATTTTAAAATTCAAACTTGGTTAAGCTTGGCGAGCAAAACTTTAATATGCCATAAAATTTTAATTGAAGTTAACGAAAGGAGAGTCTAATTAAGGCATACCAATTGTTGTGAGAAATTTTATACTTGTTTTTAGTAGCGAAATTAATCACTCGGAATCCGCTGAGCTGATCTCATCAGAACATGAATCTGTAACAAACTGTTTCGATTTAATATAGGGTCTTACCGATATATAAATCAACTAGCAGGTACCTGGTGTGCGTTGCTACGCTCCGTTTAGTATTTTTTAACACAAAACGAGGAAGTGAAGTTTACTTGAAAACTCATACAAATTTTGCCAATTTGTTTGACCTTTCGATCTTCACCATTTGTCTATCATGATAATCTAAACGAGCGGTGGGCACGCCCTTGCTCTGATTGAGATTTTTTTACAGCAATTGTCGTCATTCAGTCTCATAATAAACTGCGTCGCAATTAACACGCTTCGAATTGTGAACAACAACAAAGTCCATGCGAATCGGAGCACACAGAGGGCACAACAGGTGCTTTTTGGGCGTTGGAGACTCGCTGCTAATGGTTGTTTTTCAGTTGTTGATGTTGGGCTGTTCACAAACTCAAATTTCGTGCCCACAGCTGATCAAATTTTGCACATTTCGCGATTTTTTGGTCTGCTTGATCTACACTTCCTATTTACCCATCTATTCCACCCGTCTTCATGACAATCTAAACTTATTTAATAATTTTTCAAAATTTCGCGAATTTTCGAAACCGATTGAACGACACCTTCCATTTACCCGTCAATTCAAATGCCAACTATTAAATCTTCATGATAATCTTATCTAATTATAAAATTCTGCAAATTTCACCTATAAATTTACGCGTCAACATAATAATTTGACTAACCATTGTCGATCTAACCATTTACGCGATAGATGGCAATATCAAATCTTCATGATACCCAAAACACATAAAATTTTGCAAGTCTCGTAATTTTTTGTGCCGTGTATTCTTCAATCAAGTATACCATTGCTATATATCTTTATGTTAATGTATTTATTTAACCGTTTGATCTACTCCTCCTATTTACCCGTTTTACTCGTCTTTATGATAATCTAAACTCAAATGAGATTTTTGTAAATTTCGCGATTTTTTTATAGTTTGTTGTACAATTCCCATATTTACCCGTCTACTACTGCCGTCTATCAAATCTTCATAACATAAGGACATATGAAAAATGTACAAATTTCGCGTTTTTTTTTAAACGTTCGATCTACACATCCTATTTACCCGTCTACATTGCCATTTGCAAACTTCGCAATATTTCGAACTGTTTAACCTACACCTCTTATTTACCAACGTCTGTGCTTTAAGATTTAGATTTCGATTTATTACTTTCCCAATACAATAAGACAGAATCTTTTAAATTAGCATTTGTCACATTGGTGTACCCTAACTTACAAGCTACGTATACAAATAGGCATTTTTAATAAGTTAAAAAGTTACAAATTTGAATTTTGATTTTAGATGTACATATATAGTTTTTTTTTTGTTTTTTTAATCTACTTTGTCTTTTTATCTGTTTTGTCTTGTAAAATATTCAGTTAGCTGAGTTTTGAATTGCGTTGCGTTTCAAATGTCTTTTAGGAAGTAAGAAAGTTCGTTCCAGCAGCGAGCAGCGTAAATATAAAAATGTTTTTCTGCACCGGCTAATTTAATCCGCGAAGTTATTAAATTTTTAGTTCTCGTGGATGATGCAAATTTTATTTTATCAAAAAGATATTTCGGCTGACACGTTAAAATTATTTTGTGAAGGAAGATGAGAATTTTCAGTTTTATCCATGTTTCAAGAGTCGAATTGAAAAATTTGTGTGCAAATATAGAGATATGGTCAAAACGTCTACGTTTAAAGATGTATTTCGCTACATTAAGTCTTTGCATACTATGCGAGTCACAGCTGCCAAAGATTTCGATACCGTAGAATAAAGTTGGAGTCAGACACGCTTTTGCCACAAACCTTCTTAGATTTTCAGGTATAAACTTCTGAGATAACAACAGCTGCATAAGAGAACTACATAACTTTCCAGCTGCATTTGCTATATGGTTACTAAGTGAAAGTGTACCATTAAGGACTAGACCTAGACTAGTAGCTTTATTAACGTATTCAATAACTGAGTCATTAATAGTTAGGCAACTGTCTTAAGTCTACATATGGACTCCTCAATTGGTCAGGTTATCAGGAAGATCATTGACAAAAACAGAAAACAGAAATGGACCAAGGACAAAGCCTTTCAGAGGCCATTTCTGATGAGCGCTTACCCACAACAACGGCTTGCTGTCGACCAGTTAAATAGGAATTGATAAGTTTTATGGCTGAGGTAGAAAAATTATATAGCTTACACAATTTAGTGCAAAGAATATTATAGTCGACAGTATCAAAGGCTTTGCTAAAATCTAATAACGCCAATAATATTACCTGAATGTCGTCTACTTTTTTGCGGACATATTCAACTATATTTGTGATGGCTGTTATGCAACCATGGTTCTTTCGGAAACCAGATTGCAGCTGGCTCAGAAGGAAGTTGCTATCAAAAAAATTTTAATTTTCTTAGGTAAATAATCAAAGGAAAAATTGTCATAATTCGCTGTTTTTGATAAGCTCCTCTTATATACGCGTCTTTAATATATTTACCCATCTACTATTGCCGTCAATCAAATTTTCATAATAATCTTAGGCCTTAAGGAAAATTTCGTAATAAATTAGACCGTTCAATATACAACTTTCATTGGAAAACGCTTGCGCTTTCGTAAATACTCACATCATCATATGAAAAATTTGCCACTTTCGCGATTTTTTGACCGTTCGGTCTAGGACTTCTATTTACCCGTATATAATTGCCATCTATCTAATCTTCATCATAATCTAAACTCAAATTAAAATTTAGCAAATTTAGCGTTTTTTTTAACCTTTTGATCTTTATCTATCTATTTACCCGTCTTCATGAAAAGCTAAACTCATCATATTATAAAATTTTGCCAATTTTTTTTAACAGATTGGCCTACACCTCCCCTTTACCCGTCGACAATTGCCAATTATTAAATCTTCAGGATAATATAAATTAATTATATTTTGCAAATTTTCGGGACTTTTTTGGGCCGTTTGAAATTCATTTCCCATTTACCTGTCAAAAATTGATATTTATTCAATCTTCTTAATATTGTAAACTTATATGACAAATTTGCAAATTTCGCTATTTTTGGGCCATTTAAAAAAAAGTTATTAATAGTTATTCTGATATTCGGGGCAACGACGAATCCATCAAATCAGAGATCATCAAAAACCATCACATATTGTATGTTCGCAGAATTAATGTTACGCTTAACTGCACATTTGTGGAATCTATGTAAATAGGCTCTAGACCTAATTTTGCTTGGAGCAGCTGACGCCACATTGTTGCCACTCAATGTGCTGAAGTTAAATTAAAAACGAGAACGCTAAGCTAACTTCGTCAGCGCTATGAACCCCTATGAGCAATTTGAATTGAGCATGATTGATCTAGTTGCTTTGTTCAGCTGATCTGAGCTGAATCATTTCAAACAACTCATAAAGATCATGGCTCATGTAATTAGCTATAATTCAATGAATCAATAATTTTGTAAGCTATGAGTAGAAGTTCATAGATAGTTCAAATCAGAAACGAAAAGGCCAAGCTAACTTCGTCTGTGCCGAAGTTTTTATACCCTTGCAAATGCAAATGTCACAGTTTAAGAACGCTTACATTTAAAAATCATCAAATCCGACAGATAAACGTCTGAAAAAAGTTTTTCTCACTAAGACTCAATTTCCGACCGATCGGCCCTATGGCAACTATAAGATATAGTCATCCGATTTCGGCCCAAATTTTGCGAATCTATTTGAAAGCATATCAAAATAAGTCAATCAGCGAAGTTTAAGAGACGCTAACAATTAAATGAACAAAAAAATTTTTTCACCAAGACTCATGTTCCGACCGACCGGTCCTATGGCAACCATAAGATATAGTCACCCGATGTCGATCAACTTTTTCAAATTAGTTTGACAGCGTTTAATATTAATAATCACCGACCTTAAGAACGATTTACTTAAAAACAAAAAAGTGTTTTTTTTTTACTAAGACCCATTTTCCGACCGATCGGTCCTATGGCAACTATAAGATATAGTCATCCGATTTTGACCAAAATTTGCAAATCGGTTTGAAAGCATATAATATTATTGCATGACCGAGTTTAATGCGCGCTAACATTAAAAACAAAAAAGTTTTTCTCACTAAAACCCATTTTTCGACCTATGGTTCCTATGGCAGCTATAAGATATAGTCATCCGATATGTTGACCAAAATTTTCAAATCTAGTTTGAAAGTATATAATATTAGTTAATGACCGAGTTTAATCACGTTAACATTGGAAACTCAAAATAGATTTTGTCTCATGTAAAACCCATTTTTCGACCTATGGTTCCTATGGCAGCTATAAGATATAGTCATCCGATTTTGACCAAAATTTGCATAGATCTGTTTGAAAGTCATATAATATTATTTATGACCGAGTTTAATGCACGTTAACATTGAAAACAAAAATAGTTTTTCTCACTAAAACCTCATTTTTCGTAGCCGATGGTTCCTATGGCAGCTATAAGATATAGTGATCCGATCCGGTCGGTTCCGACATATTAGCAGCGTGCAGTAAAAAGAAGACTCTGTGCAAAATTTCAGCTCGATAGCTTTAAAACTGCAGAGACTAGTTTGCGTCAGAAACAGACGTTGACAGATCAGACGGTCAGACAGACAGACAGACGGACATTGACAGATTCAGACATGACGGACGGACAAAGCTCAAGTAGAACTCAGGCTCGTCCCCCTGATCAAGTAAATATATATAGTTTATGGGGTCGGAAATGAATATTTCTATGCGTTGCAAACTTCTGGTCGCAACAATTATAATACCCTTTGCAAGGGTATAAAAATTTCTGATTGAAATGGTGCCGTTCAGTCTATATTTCCCTAGTTGTCACTTCTTAATTTTCGTAGTCTGTCCTCTTTTCTTGGGGAACTTTGGTATATTCCCTGCAGGGAAAGTGTCTACTTTACAACCAGAAATGTACCAGTCGCTAAAGACTTGCAACTGGTTGCAATTCCTATAAAAATCAATGTATTTAAGTCGTCCATTTTATACAGGCATGTCATAAGCAGGGGACAATTGTCCCCGGGAGCAGCCATTTGCAACCAGTTTAATGCCAGATGGCGTATGCGGGATAGAATTGTCGCTCTGCAGCAGCCATTTTCAAACAGTTAAATTAGTGTGTGCCTTATGACAGTCTGTTAATGTCGCCGAGCAGTTTAATATAATATCGAAATTTGTAGGTCAACTCACTCATCTCCAATTTGTTTGCAATCAGTTAAATTTCAATTGGATTACAACTAGCTCAAAATTAGTATTTCACGCTAAATAGAAGTTTATTTTGCTCTGCTTTATTGTTGGCGAAACAAGGCATAAATATAAATATTGCGTTGAAATCTGTGCTAGTATTATCTGAAAATATTCGGCCATAATTTAGATCATTTCGGCCACTATAATACCGTTGTTGCTAGTATTGAACAACTGACTGCAGCTGATATTGTGACTTGAAAAACATTTGTCATTATACTATCTTGTTGTCCAATTGTGAAATGTTATGTAAATTGTGCATGTATGCATATTAGATTAAACCATTGTTATTATGAAAGTGTTCGTTGAGTATTTCTTTTTTATGGCAAGCCATTGCAAAAAGTTAATGGCATGATATAAGTAAATGAGTAACTAACATTTCTTAATCCACATAAAACAAAATCGCAATGAAAGTACGGTTTTTTCCAATGTTTCCTATTGGAATTTGTAAGAAAGAGCTGACCTAGTGTATTCAGAAGTAAGGTTACTTTTATTTTTGGAATTGCTTGGGGCTGATTTATTAGGTTCTAAATAGCAAAAAGTGTTCCCTTTTTACAGGCAGTCAGAAGACAAACAGTCAACCTCGGACACTATGAAACATAGAAAAACGAAATCACATTTCACCTATGTCCTTTCTTAAGCATTTTGAGCATTTGAGTCCATGAGAAAGTGTCGTTTGCGCATGTATGTGTGTTGCGCGTGTGACTCAGTAAACTGTAAGTGTGTGATAGCAACCCAATTAAGCTCTTTTCGGGGAGCTCTGAACCGGCTTAGAAACTGTTTAAAACCGAGGTTCCAAAGTGGAGTAAAGCCGTAAGGAAGAGTAGCTACAAACTTAAAACTTGGAAGGAAGCGAAAATTGATTCCAAGCCAGCTAAAAATAGATTAAAATTGCCTGAAAATGAATATAATATCTCTAATAATGGAATAAATAGAAAAATTGGCAAGTGGTTGAAGTGTGAAAGCAACAAGTCTGTTGATGAGTGAATTTGGGTCAATTCGGAAACAGTGTCGTCCATATGTACCATTGCTATTCCAAAATGTTGTGAGTTATCTCTGTTGAATTGTGTTGATTGTATTGAATTATAATTAACCATTGACCTTGAGCCAGCTTAAAGCAAAAACTACAACCTGACTAAAATCAAAAAAACAGGTCACTAAAACCAATGAACGAATCGAAAATATTGTAGAATTTTCTTAAATACGGAGGTTTCATGGAAATCATATCTTGGACACAAACATTTTAACTAGATTTTCAAATAACAAAATGCAATTTCTTTAATTTCTGTAACACCGACAGATTTTTCGAGCGTTTTCCAAAACAACCGGGGTTAAAATTTCTAGAGATTTCCAGGAACCCCCCGCATTGTCTAAAGATTCTCAAAATCACTTGGAGTGTACAATGCCTTTTTTTCTAATTTCTAAGAGAATTACTGACAAAATTAGCAACTTTTTATAAAAGCCTGTTTTTTTAGATCCCTGAATCCTAAGTGTATTGGTTAATTCACAAAAGCAAGAAGCAAAACAGCAAATTCTTCAACTTTTCATAGACTTCAAAATCGAATTTTACTAACAGTGTGATTAATATTTTGATTTCTAAACAAAATTATTGATTTTCACTTGAATTTGTCTTAAACAAAAGCTAAACAAAACCTTCAGTCAGACAACAATTGGTGCATTTTAGTTCGAACCGACGAATGGAAGCTTCGAAAATTTTAATTATTGCTTATAAAATATATTTCTAAAAGAAACATTATGGCAATTTGTTATGCTTTAACCTTTCACTGGAAACGTTTCGAATAATAACTTGAATTATAAATTGCTTTATTCTGCACTATATGACATTTTATCAACATTTCTGAAAGCCCTAAGGCCACCGACACCAGACACAAATTGCAAACTCAATAAAAATAGTAAACAAAAAATTATACAAATATTGACTTCATAATAAAGACAAGGCTGGCGAAATGTTTAAACAAATGCCCGTTGGCAAACAAGAAAAGAATCATATTTATTTGTATTTATCATGAGCTGCAAAACCTGATGATGTTGATGAATTATACAAAAAAAGTAGAGAAGAATGCATTTGGCTACTTTTTAAAGGGAATTACTTGACATCTTAGATGAAGTTGTTGCTCTTGGCTTGGCTTACAAAACATTCTCAAGTAGCAAGACAAAAAAGTCACATCTTGATACTCAAAATGACAAAAATGTCTTAAATCATCATTTTTTCCCCTCATTTTGAACAATTTTTCAACTTTGTCTTGAAAACTGTATCGAATTTTACTAAGCAATGCAGAACGAAAACGTAGTTTGAACTTAAATAAACAAGCGATTGGAACATACCAACTTCATTCGATGGGTACTTCGTATAGTTACGATCCCTTAAGCATGTAGAATAGGAACCAAAACTCGTAAAATTACAATTTTTGGTGCCAATTGGCTGACACAGTCAAAAATTTCGATTGTTTTGTATTAAATAAAGAAAGTAGTAAGAAAACATAACTTAAAAACTGTAATTAAAAATTTAACGAAAATGTTCGTTTTTCGAGTTTTATGAGAGTTGTACATGCTTGTGGGCCTATAACTATATAAAAGAGTAACTAAATGAAGTTGGTTCGTTCTAACGGTTTGTTTATTTTGGTCTAAGTCACAACTTTGTATTAAATTACTTAATCAAATTTGTAACGGGTTTCAAGCTGAAGTTGAAAAACTATAGAAAAGTGGTAAAAACTTGACGTTTTTGGCCAACTTTTGTAATTTTGAGTATGAAGATGTAATATTTTTGATTTGCTACAAAGATATATTTTGTAGGCCAAGCCAAGAGCAACAACTTTGTTAAAGATTTAAAAGCCAAATTCAAAATAGTTTACGAGATATGGAATCGTTAGTCCTACTCTGAAGCTGAAAAGTTCAAAGTGCAATAAAAAGAAAACGGCAGCTAATCTGACCAAACCAAAATTTTTGGGTATCGCCGATATCAATTTTTTTGAGTTCAAAAATGTGTCACAGTGTAATCAATATTTAGTTAAATTCTGGAATTTCTCATCTCTGTTTGCGCATACTCTTTATGGAGTTGTGGAAATGTGTCATCAAGTAACTCAACTGCAATATCTTTACTTAACTGCATATGATTAAGCCGAGTCACTTTTTATCACCGGATGGACGATGCAAAGCTTGAAGTTGTTAATTGGTCATGCCCAAAAAAAACCAAAGAAGAGAAAAGAAACCGAAACTGCCGCATATGACAACTCCATTAGGTAGCTAAGTACAGTAAATCTTCCTATACTAATATGTTTTATAACATTTTCAATTGGTTTTGAAGATTTATTAGGTAAAAAAATATTTTATTTATAAGATTAAGCGACGATTTCACTATCTGCCAAAGAAACTAGCATATGAGCATTTCCACTGAAAGATCGACCAAGACCAAAATATTAAAATTGGCCAAATCACTCATGTTTTCTTATAGTTACATAGGGAAACAATTAAAGTGAACTAATGTAAGCCAATCTTACATTTAATCATAAACCGTTGGAAAATATTCGTTTTCAAGGTCGCGCTAGCTCAATTTTTCTCATTTGGAAATAATATTGCTCGCATTTACTTATGCTATCTAAAATCCTTAGTACAAAGGATCACTGTAAGTTTTGGCTTCGCATTATAACAGAAAAAACGTAAATAAAATGAAGGAAAAAATGTCACGTGCGTCACGTATCTTGCTTCACAAAATGTTTTAAAATGTAAAAAACGAATTTTTAAAAAACGTTGACATGAAAAAATTTTTGAAATCTATTTTTGAGATCATCAATCCAAACTACACTTAAAAGTAGTTCCAGTTTAAATGGGTGTTTTCGGCTGTAAACTAGTATTATTAGCAGGAAATATTTCGCTTACTTTTAAATTCAATTAGGGTATTCACTTTGTCTGACTAGTATTGTGAGCAGCCCTCTGTGCATGAAATTTGTGCACAATTACGTTTGACGTTTGAGCAGGCGGAACTGCTATGTTTTTGAGATTTGTTGAGAAAAAAAATTATTTAAAGAAATGCCATCTAAAACCGCTAGGGATATTCTTTGGGAATGGAAAGCAAACGAATTGAATAGTAAAGCTGAAATGATTGAAGGTGCATGAGTATTCTGCTATTAATAATCTGCACGTTTTATTGTTATCGACTTTTGATCATATATTATTTTGAAATACAAAATATAAACAACATTTCTCGATCAAATAAATTCTAATATACAGATAAATTATTCAACAACATTTTAAAATTAGTTGCACTAAATGGTTTTGGCAGATCTCGCAGATTTTTGCTTTTATATTGATGGACAAAAACATCACTTCCGTTTTTTGTCGCGTGCGAGTCGCTTTTTGATTGGCTTTATCTGGAAACCAGCACTAGGTGTGCTCTACTTTTTTCTCACTAAATAAAGTGCTTCGAAAGTGCTATAAGTTAAAGTAACAAAAGAAAACAAAATTATTTTAATTTGACTTCTATTCCACTTTAAATGCGTACGACTGTCGCGTTCGACATCATGGAAATACCCATATGTATGTCCGCCAGACTAGATTGATTTAGCAATGGGCGAATTGGTGGATGACTTTATGGACGACACAGGACACATCTCCAACATGCCCAAACCAAAACTAATGGCGGAATGACCTTCTTTCCTGATTGAATGAGAGACGTTTTAATTTATATTATGAGTCTCTGAGAAGTTATTTGAAATATTGTTTAAATTGATTAAGGAAGTCAAGGAATCGCAACGTCTGCTGGTTTGGTCCAGTTCACCAAACTTTAACGAAGGAGTGTTTAAGCAACAGTCTGTTTTTAACCTTAATTTTTCAACACGCCATCCACTGCGTCGCAGAGTCCCTACTTGATTTTTGTTATTGTTTTATATAATTGTCGCAGTTGTCTTTGGCGGAGTTTTTTTTGACGGTGGTGGGTACCGAGCCCGACTCTTCACATTATTCAGCAGATTTGCGGATGCATCACTTTGTGACCGGGGCGTCACCAACGAGGAGAAGTGAGTCGACTTGAGGCGCAGGAAGCAGGAATCGCCCTAGTTTCGCCACGTTGAACCGGTCAGCAACTTTACCTTAACTACTTTCGGCCCATTAGGTCCTTTAGGTCTCTGTCTAGAACCAAAAGAAAAATATATTTCTCGATGGGCCGCGAATGAACCTTTGGCTGAGATGTTATTTGAATGTCAAAAGATACAAAAAAAAAAAAAAAGATTCCGCAATGGACCGCGATTTATAATTATTTTTCGTGAAGATATGATTTGGGAGTCATTCATGGTTCTTTTGAAGTTTGCGCTTTCTCCATACAATGTGCATATACATATGTTTGATCACACATTCTTTTCAAAATAAGTTTGGGCACAAGTGCCCGACTTTTCCTAGTCAGGATCTGGGTCGAGCAAGCTGTTCACAATTTGTTCAGAGTAAATTGTGGTTGGAAATGCTTACACATTTGCCCAACAAAGTGAATGCCCTAAATATTTTCGATATTTCAATGACCTGACTTTTGTAATGGAAAGAACATAAATTAGAATCATATGAACAATTTCTGTTCAAATTCTAAAAGCAACTATGGCCTGACTGCGTAAAGGCTTCTTAATTATCACAAATAGATGACATATCTTCAGGATTGGAAGACTACACGATCAATGATATTGAACAGCTTAAGAATTTGGACAGAGAATCACTCACAAATGAGGAATTTATAAAGATGAGCTAACACAATGTCACGGATAAACATGAGGAGGGATTCCAGCCAGCATTTTAAGAAATTTTTGATCACATTCAAGTCCTCAGTCTGATTTAAAATAGTCATCAATGCGATTATTTTCTGATCATAAATGATACTTTTGTCAGGAGAAAATGGTACCCTTCACTGAGAAGAAAATCAGTCTAAAACCAAGATTATAATCTTGAAACGAGACGAAACAGTGTCCGAATTCGACAGAGACAAGATAATCTTAACCCAATATTATAATTTCAATTTAAATCTTAGTCCAACAATATGGAAATAAGATCGCTTATACTCGATTTTAAGATGAAACAATCTCATTTTTTAATATGA
Organism: Lordiphosa magnipectinata; assembly: GCA_037044535.1. Classification (NCBI taxonomy): domain Eukaryota; kingdom Metazoa; phylum Arthropoda; class Insecta; order Diptera; family Drosophilidae; genus Lordiphosa; species Lordiphosa magnipectinata. Next base: position 17,678 of record JBAMBO010000819.1, read on the forward strand.
AAAATAGACAAAAATAAATTTAGCATTTTTTTATTTTTAAGTGATGGGTGGGAGAAAGGGTGCTGGTGTGTGTGATTGGTTGTGGTTTAGTTAGTTGTTTTAGTTTTCTTCTTCTTTCTAAAAAACTTACTTAAATTGTAAATTATTTATCCGCCGATACTGGGACTTGAGCTCAGTACCTTCTGCGCACTGAAACACTAACACCACCGCTTTACCACCGAGCGTCAACTGTTAGCTCCAACCAGTTGCAGTATAAGAGCAGAGATTTTCGCAGCCTGAGTACTTATACAGCGCTTAACAGTTGACCCCCTACGGCAAAATCGACTAATCAGCCCTGCCAATCTGTTATTGAACGAAAAGGTCGTGGTTCGAGTCCCAGGAGGGGTGGTGGGTTGCATTGCAACCGAAAATTGTTTATTTTTTTTTAGCAAAATAAATCTATATATATCAAAAAAATGTTCAACTGAAGCTTTACAGTCAACTGAAAAATTGCGAGATGATAAATCTTGTTTTTAAGATTTCTAAGCTCATTTCAAGGATTTTCAATCTTGTTTTTTTCAGCTTGCAAGGTTCTTGAAAGCGAGATTTTCAATCTAGATTTTATATAGATTTTTTTTCTCAGTTTTCTCGTTTATAACCCGTATTTCTGATCTTTCGACTCATTTTCGAGTCGTTTTTTAATGAATCACATTTTAAGGAAAGGTTTGAGTCATTTTCGAGTTTTCCTCAAATCGCACATGAAATAAATCTCTGTTTAAACATCAAAAGGGGTCGAAAAATACTCATCAAGGTAATTATTGTTAAAATTATCTACCAAATGTTGTGGTGGGAAACTTTAAACGTATTTTTATCGCACCAAATTTAAATATTTTGAAATTAAGTTTAAAAGCTTGAAGCTTGTCTATCTTTAATTTACATACCATTTCTTTCCTAGCGATTGATCTTGATCTAATCTAAAAACAATAATGCAACGCCGCATAGCTAACTCGTAATACTCCAATTGAAGATTCTGCTTAGTGAGCGTTTACTGTATTAATCAAAACGATATGCAAGTAAAGGGAGAAAAAGGGCCACAAGCAGTCGCATGCATTGGAATGCGTAGCAATGCGTTGTTGGTTCACCCGCACTCAAGAGAGAGCGAGAGAGAGTGACTAGTGGAGAGAGTAACTTACCTGGACAGGTGTTGTTGTTGTTGCTTGCTCATGGGGACTGCGCGAGCGTGCACGTCGGTTGTTGTTGCTGCTCACCACAGACGGTGGCGGTGGCAGAGATAACTTGTTTTGCTTTTGTTGTTGTTGTTGTTGTTGTGGGGCATCGCCACTGACGACGCTGTCGTTACTGTTATTATTTTTTTCACTGCTATCTGCCTCATCGTCGAATTTAACCCAATTTTTGGGCGACTGTTTGCCATCATCATTATCATTCAGGGCCACATCCTGCAGTGGATGCGTTTGCGGCTGCGCCTGTGACTTGGATTCCTCCATTTTGGTTTGGTGTGACGTTTGTGCGATATTTTTTTAGCGCGTGCCTCGTTTTTAGATGCAAGCGTGTGACTTTGGCAAATGCAGTTGCTGCCTGTTAGCCGCTTACATAACCTCAATACCAATTTTCACTTGAATTGCTGCTGTTTATAAACAGCGTTTACATACAAACAAACACACGTTTGTATGTACATATGTATGTATTTTCACTGCACTACGCTTACGTGTTGACCGCTCACGCGTTGACGTCTTACTGTTGTTGCGGCACACCCAGCCACAAAATCCGAAAAAATTATTCACAGCCAAAAGCTTGGCTTGGCTTAAAGGCGCGCGCGCTCAGCTTGGGCCCTCACCTAGGTACGTTTGTATGTATGTAGAAACGTGTTTCGTTCTCAGCCGTTTCCGTTCCCCAAGCTTCGACTGCAAGCGCACAACTCATACTGAGCACCGCTCTCACCTGCTGTTCGGTGTGGCGGGGGGCCCTCTTTGAGCTTTCTCACTCTCGCTGGCGGCGGTAGCTCATTCATTAGAGTTTTTCTGTTGGTTGGTTTTTTGCTTCTTCTCACATGACAAGTTTTTGCTTTTTAGGTACACGATTCTCTCTCCTATCTGTGTGACTCACAATTTGTTGTTTAATGATCTTATTTTTTATCTGTTTATTCATTTGTTTGCTTGTTTGGAGATCTCTGAAGTAGAAAATTTCGCAAAACGAGAAGCATGTATAGCAATTTGTTTTTGTATTATTTGTAAATAGCTCTCTGCTGAACGATAAGCTGCGGCACAAAGCGTAAAGAATTTTTCATGAACTTTTGCAATTTAACGCTAAGACACTAGTTAGTAGAAAAGTTAAATGCAGTTTAAAAATTATTCTAGGCAATTCATATTTTTGGTCGAATTCAGACCAAAATCTGAAAAAAAATTTAATTTTTAAAGTTGTGAAGATTATTAATTATTTATGTAGTAGAATTGCATATAAATCAATAATAACCGTCGAATCGTTTCGGTTCGAGATTTTTGGGTCCTTTGAACCGGACCCCCTCTTTTGCAATACGATCACTACGTAAATTAAGCCAAGTACCGAATATATAGCCGAAATGTTTAAGCCAGAGGTGCCCAGAGTCAGCTTACGGCGGCGTAGACACCAGTACAAATAAAGAAAATATTTCCAACACAACAACAATCACATGACATATAAAGGGAACCCCGATTATTGTGTGTGTGCTCGTGGCTGTCTTGTGAACATGAAATCATTCGTTGCCAACAAAGAAATCGACACTGAAGACGACGCACAGTGGTTCAGAATCGTTTTTAAAAAAGAATTTTTTATACCCTTGTGTCCGGATGTTTGTAACGCATCGAAGGAAGCATCTCCAACCACATAAAGTATATATATTCTTGAGTTGATATAGCCATGTCCGTCTGTCCGTCTGTTTCTATGCTATCTCCTCCGTCAGTTTTAAAGCTATCTTAACCAAACTTTGCACGAAGTCTTTTGCTACAAAGACGCTGCATATTTCTCGGAACCGGCCAGATCGGATAACTATAGCATACAGCTGCCATAGGAACTATCGGTCGAAAAAGTAGTTTTAGTGAGACAAAATTTTTTGTTGTCGACGCAAACGCATCCAAACCTCGTACTTATCAGTTTTCCATGCATTTACTTAATCCCACCGTGTTTTAATAAAATTGAACATCTAAATAGTATAGCTGCCATACAAAAGCTAGTTCTGAAAAGAAGTCTTAGTAGACAAGACATTTTTGTTTTTAATGCTATCGCTCCCAAACTTGTTACTGACCAATATTATATGCTACCACACAATTCTGCCTAGTTTGAGCCAAATCGGATGACTATAGCATATAGCTGCCATAGCAACGATAGGTTGAAAAAGTAGTTCTAGTGAGAAAAACTTTTTTGTTTTCAATTGATATAACTCAGATAGGAATGTTCGACGAAAATCATTTGAAACCTTAATTTATATAAATAATACAAGCTACTAGAGTATATAAACCTCGGTCGTGCCGAAGTTAGCTTTCTTCTATTTTTTTAATTTGTTGTGCCGTCGGGATTTCCAAGAGTTGGGTTTCTGTTTTTGTGGTTTCTGTATAGTTTTTGTGTTATACACTCATATGGGCATTTCCACAGAAAGGTAAACAAAAAACCGAAAACAACGATTCATTTTATGCAGCTAACTTATCTTATATACATCAATATAAGATTCTGAATCAAAATATTTATGTTTTTTACGATTACGCAAAAGGATACATATATACATTTTTGAAAAGTTTCACAAGAACAGCGTTAGAGAAAGGCTTGTCACGTTGCGTACCATAATGAGTCAAATACAAAAAAATCAAAATTAATTTTTGACCGAATCAGCTATAAATATATAGTTACAACATTGCAGATCATATTAAAGTTAGTTGCATTAAAAAACTCGAACGCATTCCGCAGAGATTTGCTGTTTTGTGAAAGCAGACAAAAGGCACTTCCGTATTCTGTCACGTTGCGTATGCCTTTTTGTCTGCCTGTATCTTGGGACCTTACAGTCTCAGCTTTTACATCAATATTTCGTTGATTTTCTTCATAATAAAGGCAAAAAAATTTGTAAGATTGTCACTTTCGTAGCTGTGGAAATACCCATATGTACCTAATTTGTGTGAATGTGCTTCGTTTACTCTCTCGCTCACACTCCCGCTCTCTCTCTCTCTCGCGCTTACAACAAAAGCGCTTAGTTCAAAATGTTGGCTGAGCGCCATACCTGTTATAGTTGTATCGTGCCACAGAACAACTCTCTGAGCAAAAGAGACTGAACAGCTCTTAGAACAACTCAGAACAAGACAGTCTGAACAAGACTCTCTGAACAAAAATAAACAATTGAAGAACATCATGTTCACTTGTTGATTTTAAAGAACAACTCAATTTTGTTCACTCACTCATGAACAACCCACTACTATCGTATACCTATCGTATCGTATATCTCGATCGGTGTCGGCTAATGATATTTTCCTTCAAGGGTGCCCAGCCGTATGCTCTTTGGGGACGTTTTATTTTTGTAATTGCACCGAAGGTATTTATTTATTTATTTAATATGACTAGTTTAAAGTTAAAAACTTAAGAGCTAGTAGGGGTTAGAATGGCTGCTAAGGCCTTCAGCTTATTCGATAGTGTTTTTATAGATACGTATAAATATATTTTTTGTTATTTCTATAGTGTGTGTGTGTTTAAGTAGATGTTTAAATTGTTGTGTTTAAGTATCGGGTGCAAAAGTTTTCTATGGAGTATGGTGAATGTTTGCTTGATATTTAAAAAAATTTATTTTTATAATTTGTGATATAGGTTGGTGTGTTTAAGGAAGTTTATTATGCGTTTAAGGTTGTCTGATGATGGGTTTATTAGGAAGTCTATTGGATTTTTATTTTGGATGCATTGAATCCGGGCTGTTCTTAAGGATGGACATTATGTTAAAATGTGTTTGACGTTTAAAATGGTGTCGCTTTGGCAGTAGGAGCAGAATTTAGAAACATTTTTATCAATGTAGTGTTGATTTGTGATTTTTGTGTGTCCTAGTCGTAGTCTTATTAGTTTTATTTGGTCCAGTCTAGATATTTCGTCTTGTTTTGTAGATTTCAGGAAGTGTGAGATATTTATGTTATTGGGGTTTATATCCTTGTACTAGTTTGAGCAGGATTGGTAGTGTTCCTGCATTAAGGTTACTTGCTGGTTTTTTAAGTAACAATTTGTGGTGATGAGTGCGAATTCATTTGCAGTTTTAGCGTTTAAATCTGCGAAGTCATTGCCCCTTATGTTGATGTGACTTGGGATCCACATTAGATTGATTTTGTTTTGGTGTCTTGTTAGTAGTGTTCCGATGGTTCTTGGGTAATAACTGTGATTTTCGATGTTTTGTATTGATTTCTGTGAGGATAGTGAGTCGGAGCATATGATAAATTTATCTTTTTTTGATTTTATTATGTTTATAGCTTCAAGGATGGCAATTATATCTGCGGTAAAGATGGATGAGTAGTTAGGGAGGATGCCTCTTTTAAGAACAGTATCTTCTGTTGTAATGGCGAATGAAGCAGAATGAGTGGATTTTGAACCGTCTGTGTAAATAGAGTGGTGTTGGGTGTGGTTGTTTTGAATGTGAAGAAAATGTTGTTGAAATATTGCTGCATTTGACGAGTTCTTTGTGTATTGGTGTAAGCTTGTGTCTATTGTGTTGGGTTTAAGGTGCCAGGGGGGTTGGATGGGCTTAGTAAATTTTTGTGGTTTGAATGGTATGTTGTTAGCTGAGCAGAACTTTATAACCCAAGATATTGTTGAGTCTACTTTTAGTATTGTCCTGCTTATTTTGGGGTTGGTTAATTATAGTGTGTACTGGTGAGTGGTTGGAGAAAATTCGATTTTTGGCTGTTTTTGCCGGTTAGAAAATTTAGTCTGTGTGTAATATGAGTGATGTTGGCTTCTGCCAGTAAGTTGTTTACAGGTGTGGTTCTAAAGGCTCTTAGTGTAATATGTGTTTTGGGTGCATTTCCGTAAAATATTAGACCGTAGTCAGTCTTTGAAATAATTAGTGATTTAACCATTGTATTTAGGGTAACTGTATTGCTGTATCGCTAATTTCTAAGTTTGCATTGAATTTATTCTTCTTGAAATGCATCGCATTTTCTTTAGTCACTTGAATAGGTTCATGCGATACAGTCTTAGTTATCTCCAAATTATCAATCGAAATCGATTGGTATCGCTTAGTTTACAAATAATTTGATAAATTAAGACAATAGTTTTTGAAATGGGAAGGAGCAAGTGCCTGACAGAGATGGAAAAGGGGCAGAAAATTACTTTCAATGAATGCAATTTGATCCGAAGAGAAATTGTAACCAGAAGAGGAAGAAGTCAAAAAGTAGTGATCAATGTTTTAACGTATCCCAGTATGGTAAAATCATGAAATGACGCACTGGTAAAGCCATTAGCCCAGCCGAAAGACGAACCATTCTTAGGGCTGCTATTAATTCTCATGACTTAAGTGCGAAAATCCAAAAATTCCTTTAAAGCCAGTTAATCCACGGTTGCAAGAGTTATTCGATATGAAGATGGAGTGGAAGAACTTCATTTTTCGGACAAGAAATAAAATTTAACCTCTATGGGCCAGTTAACTATTATTATCATAATTTATGAAAGTCAGAGCATCACTTAAGTCGTCGCCACTCCTGTGAAGGCGCGATTACGGTTTGGAGAGCACTTTCCTATTATGGTACATTTGATTTGTATTTTCTCACATCAAAAATGAATGCAAGGAACTATATTCAACTGCTTAAATCGGCATTTCCTTTTATTCCTAAAATGTTTGGACCAATTTCTTCCTATCAACAGGAGTCCGTCCTACAATATGAAAACAAAGACTCATTAATTTGCTGCAATTAAGAAACATTTTACTAAAATTTCGGTTCATATGTTGCAAAACCTGTACAACTCATTGCAAAACAGAATTTATGCAATTATTATGAATAAGATGGGAATATACATATTCCGTTTAAATATTTAATAGCTTGAAATTACTTTTTTGGACATTTGTCAAAAGTTTTGACCATTTTCTGGTTAGAAAAACTAAAAACTCCCACTTTACTGATAATTTCATTCGGCCAGCTGCACTTAACTGGCCCTCCGATTTGAGCATCTGGCTCTGCGTCTCGCCCAGCCATCAGCATTCTGGCTGCTTTCCACCACATCTGCATGCAACTTAAGCGTAACAGTTTCAAATATTTTTGTGCCAGGCCATAATTTGCTTAACAACTTTTGCCAATAGTTGGCACCCAGCTTTCTCACTCTCTCTCTCTCTCTCTCTCTGTGCTCGGCTTGGCTCTTGGCCAATTTCTTTTCGACGGTTCGACACTAGCCGTTTATATAATAATTTTCCACATATAATTTATGGGCCAGCCAAAGTTTTCTGTGGCTGCCCAGTCGAACAATTGCCACTGCTATATAATGTTGTGGGCTCGCTAGCGTTTTACAATTTTATGCCAACAACAAAAAAAAAAAAAAAATGTAAAAGTTTGTTGGTTGGCCAGGCCAAAACTATGTGGACCAGGCCATAAATTTATTTGCTGGTCGCGCTTATCGAAAATGGGACATGGAAAACAGGACCACAAAAACGAAGAGCTCTTCTAAATGGCATAACAAACGTCAAATTGATTTTAAATTGCATTTTTCACTGGTAATTTTTGGGAAATCAGCAAAATAGTTAAGAAGTCAAAAAGTTAAAACACATACAAAATTGTATTTTATTAAATACAATTTTTTTTTCAGAATAGACAGCCAAAGGAAAGGGTCAAGCTTCAGTGTTATTCATTACAATAGAGCACAACAGCTTATTGAACACTATGTTTGTGTGGATTCTATTTGGTAAAAAAGCAATTTTCATACTCTGTACCGAAGGTACATAGAGTATATTAAGTTTGTGCAAAAGTATGTAACAGGGAGAAGGAATCGTTTCCGACCCTATAAAGTATATATATTCTTGATCAGCATCAACAGCCGATTCGATATAGCCATGTCCGTCTGTCCTTCAGAGATGGTAAGAGATAGAGGTTTGACATGTGTGGGGCATATATTTCTTATACTTGCAGGCAGATCAAGTTTATTTTCAATTTTTGCCACGCCCCCTCCCGCCACCGCAATTTAAAAAAACGTCATATCTCCTACAGTTTTGAAGATAGATCGTTTGTACCTTCTAGAGATACCTTATAAACAAAATTATTTATCGATTTGCTGAAGGAATGATAAAGATCGGATGAACGATACTCAAGTTATGAGCAAAAAACGGCCAGTAAACACCCGCCACCCCCCCACCCAATCGCCAGAGCATTCTATTGAACGGCAATCTTAGTGAGAGAGAGAGAGAGAGAGAAAGAGTGAAACTTAGAGATGAGCGCGTATAACTCGAGAGCAAATGCGAGCTGCGACGTTAAGGGTACAGAGTATGTTATAGTCGGGCTTGACCGACTTTCTCACTTGTTTTGGAATAAAATTGACTTCATTTTAATGATTTTAATCCAATTAGTGATTTAAAATTGCATTGAATAGAAGAGAAATGGGAAATGGAAAATGCAGTGAGCTAATAAATTTATGTTCGATCTTTTTGTACGTTATTGGCCCAAAAAAATCTATTTTGGGACCACAGTGCATTGTAACATCAGATTGATCATGTTGTTGCAGCCAAGGTACGCACGCTCTAGCACACGGCGAAAGCTAAATGTCGAGAAGCTGCAATCGCCACGGACCTCTGAAACCTACACAGCTAAACTCACCCAACTGCTCAGTGAAAACTCGCCATTCCCTTCTGGTGTATGCAAACAGTTTAATCATATATCACACTCCATAAGTACGGCTGCCAAGGAGATACTCGGATACGCCGAGATGCTATTCGGCATAAGTGCGACTCGAAAATTGTATCAATAGATAAGACGTCTAACTGAAGGTTTCAAACTCGGAATCACACAATGCAAGGACGGAAATGAATATCTGGTCACAGTTCCGCAAGTGGCGCCAGACAAATGGAGAAGCTATTTCGCCAACCTGCTGTGAGGCGATGACATACACAATCCCGCCTCCGGGGAAAAAGCGTTGCCACCAATCGACGATATTGATATAGACCATCAGAGGCTAAAGAATAACAAAGCAGCTGGCGCCGATGAGCTGCCCGTTGAACTGTTTAAGACTGGCGGCGAGAAGTTGCTAAGGTGCATGTACCAACTTTTCTGCAGAATATGTTCGGACGAGAGCATGCACGAAGATTGGAGTCTAAGTGAAATTTGACCACTTTTTAAAAAAGGAGATCAGTCTCCTTCCCTTCGCATATAAGATTCTGTTGTGCATTATTTGTGAACGTCTAAATCAGTGTACACTGATTGGACTTTATCGGTGTGGCTTTAGACCTGGTAAATCCACCACAGACCAGATATTCACATTACAACAAACCCTGGAGAACACCTATGTGAGAGATATCAAAACCTACCATCTTTTTGTTGATTATAAATCAGCCTTTGACACACCGATAAGGTCAAGGTTTTTTGAAGCCCTGTCTACCTTTGGTATACCAGCAAAGTACGTTGAGAAACACTCAAAGCTCCGTCAAAATAGGTAAGAACCTTTCCCAAAAGAGGTTTTAGGCAGGGTGATACCCTATCGTGTTACTTCTTTAATCTGCTGATGGAGTATATACTGCGCCAGTGCCAAAATGCCAACAGATCGGGCTCATTTCTTTATAAAGATCTAATGCTACTCGCATAAGCCGATGATACTTGATTGACATTATCGGCAAAAAAAGAACGGGCGGTAAGCAGGGCGTTTTCAGAGATTGAGATGCAGTCTAAACTGATGGACTTAGCGGTCAAGCGAGGACAAGACGAAGTACCTAGTATCCACGGACAAGAAGTCTACGCGCCGTGGACAAGCTGTTACAATGGGAGAGTACAGCTTTGAGGTTGTGAAGGAGTTCGTCTACCTCGGAACGATGCTAACCAGCGATCAACAACATCAGCCTGAAAATCCGAAGAAAGTCACTGTGGCAAAACGAAGCCACTACGGGCTTAGTAGGGAGTTCAAAAGCAGAGCCCTCTCTCGAAAAAGTGAAAATTGTGCTAAACTAAGTCGCTTATCATCCCAGTCCTGCAATACGGCGCAGAAGCATGGACATTAACAGAAGCGGATGAGGCGGTGATTGGCGTTTTCGAGCGAAAGATCCTTCGCAGATTTTGCATCCGGCAATCAGGGCCTAATCCCGAAACGAATTTCGGTTCCGGTACCGGTTCCGGTACGTCCCAAAATAAATGTTTCGGTTAAAGGTTATATTTCGGTTTTCAATGAATTTCGGTTTTCGGTTCCGATACGGTACCCAAATTTTTATTTCGGTATGCCGGTACGTAGCGGTGCGTCCACGTCTTATGTAACTAATATAGCATTCTTGTGATTTTCTCGCGGTAACATAACTGCATTCAATGTGGTTGAGTACATACATCTTCTTAGCGGATTCATTAAAAATCTATCTCCAGAGAACCTGCGTATCTGGAACAGAAAGCACGACTTTTGTAATCTCATACAATTCTGGGAACTTTGTGGAGGATTCTGACCACCAGTTAAGAATGTTTTCATGATTTCAAACACGCTTAAGTGCGAGAAAAAACTTAATGGAATTCAGTAACTGTTTTGCTAGAGATCCAGTGTATCCAAATGGAAAAAAAAAATCACCCAAGACAAGATTTTCGGCTTGAAGTTTAGTTGTGGCCACCAGCGTAGGTTCTAATATGCGTACAATTTCGCGAACTAAGTTACACACTTTCCGGTGCTGAAGAAAGTCATTATCTGCAGCCGCAAAACTGGAGCAAATGGTGAAGATGTCTTCCGCCAGCAAAAATTTTAGCATCTTGTATGTAGAGCTCCAACTCGTGACCAAATCTACGAAGCGCTCTGCAAAGGTAAAAAAACCGAAACTGTACCGGTACCGACGTTTCGGTTTCGTTCCGGTTCTATCGGTTCCATTAATAACGGTAAACGGTTTTCGGTTCTCAAGAAAAAATTTGTATCGGTTTCGGTTCCGATTCCGGTACTTAATTTGAAACGGTTTATTTCGGTTAACGGTTCCGGTACCGGTTCCGGTATTAAACCCTGATATAAATATTAGGCCATAGAAGAAGAAAACGAAGAAAATACCTAAACAAAGGTCTACGTAAAATCTTAGTTATCTAAGTTTGGACTGTAGGATGATTATCTGTCAGTCAGTTGGGCTAAGAGATTTATATATGGGTCAAAGATTTTTTTGCAAATAATAATCGCGGTAACAAATATTTTTCCATTATAGCATTATGTTACGATTATTTTATTATTGACATTCGATCCAGTTATTCGGAACAAAATTTTATTATACATTATTATTGCATCATGGTTGATATTATTTTAGAAGTTGATTTTCCATCAGTGTCAAGGGCGTAGCCAGCTTTCCGAAAAGTTAGGGGCAGCATTGCCTGAACGTTTCTTAAATATTTCTCAAATTATATTTTGCAACATTTAAAAATTAGATCAAGATGCATTTGATATGAAATGAGAAACAATCTTCAAAATAATAACGGAAAACTTAAGATATAAATGAAAACGTCCATTTTCCCGGGGCAAAATCTATGATCCCCCCTGGCTACGCCCTTGATCAGTGTTGAGTGTCGAGTGCTTAACACTTCTTATTTATTTGTTTAACTTCAATTCGTTAGATTCGGTTAACTTAAAATAATTTAAAATGGTAGATAAATGTATTGAATGATAGACTTAAGGATTACATACATTAAGGTGCTGATAAATTTCACTTAAAATAATAATAAATAATTTTTCAAATGACAAGAAAAGTAAATGAAAGGCTATTATAATTTGAGCATAAAACACGAAAAATTTCATGTTTTTATTTACAATAGAACCTGCAGAAAGACAATCGTAATGGCCGGAATCTTCTTAAGATGTGAGAAGCGATTCAGAATCTATCAATACGAGAAGAAATTTGTAAACGAATAGGACACCATTACACATTCTGCGGTGATGCAAAGATCGAAGATCGTTAAATATTAACGATGATCGGTACGTCGGTAAATGCATTTAAAATCCCACTGCGGATTGCGAAGAGCGAAAATTAGAAAATGTTTCTGCACAGATTTGATTAGCGATTGTTGCTCTTTGTACAGTGTGCACCATACACTAGAGCAGTATTCCAAAATAGGACGTACTAAGGACATGTACAATATTTTAGTTGTATAAGGGTCATCAAAATCATTGAACCAACGCTTAATAAAAGCCAGAACACCTTTGGCTTTAATCACTGTTGCTGCGATGTGGCTGTTGAAACACAATTTCTGGTCAAATACATAGTATACCAAGATCATTTACATATGAAATAAAGACCAGGACATGATTTTCTATAGAATAGGAGACAATGTGAGGTGAGCTACGAGAAAAAGTCATCATTTGGCATTTAGAATAGTTTAAAAAAAGAAGATTATTTGATCCAGTTCAGTAAGGTCTAGTTCAAGGCGAGTGTGCAAGAACCAATCAGAGTATGGTAATACGGCTGAGTACAATATGACTTGTGGAAGGTCATTTACAAAAAGTGGCCTAAATGACTACCTTGTGGGACTCCTGAAGTCACGTTCACAACTGTTGAAAATACACTCTTATTTCCACCAACGAAATAGCAGATAAAAAGACGAATGCGGAGCGCACAATTAAGGACACAGATGGAAAGTACCTTACGACTGGAAAGGATCAATTGATCAGATGGAGATCCCACATTGCAGCAGACCTTATGTTGGATTTCAGGCCCGTGAAGAGCTGGCGGAAAATTATGGGCTACAAGTGGAGCACGCCGACAAGGACGAAGAAAGCAGCCAAAGAGAAGTGGGAGCTCAACATGATGAGACTCACATAATACCCAAAGCGACTACAAAGAAACCCAACCCATCCAAGCCCAAGAAGAAACATTTGAAGCAAGCTGCTTGCTTGCCTCTTAAACTGGAGTCGCTTGCTAATATGGAGTCGTTTGGTAAGGCGGGAGATTCTCAATTGTACTTGCAATTGGAAGATCAAATCGCCAACAATATCCTGGCTGACGACAAAAATGAACTGCCTAATATCACGCTGGAGGGTAGAAGACAGAAAGCCTGGATTACGAGCTCGAGCATCGAGCAACTCACCGTGAAGAGGGATGAACCACAATTTGACTACGGGCGGCTCTGTACAGTGGACAATGTCAAAACAGACGGACACCGCATGACTAGAATGCAGTCGAAGCCCATTGGGGCCTTTAGGACCATTTATTTCCGAAACTTCTTTCCTATTTTGCAGGCAAGGAAATCTATAAGCACGAGCAAAGATGCAGACGAAGTCAGATCGCTTACTCCAACACCAAATGGGTCCGCTTTGGACAAGACAAAGGAACTGCAGCGCCTATTTAGACATTTAATTAGAGTCTATGGTTCTTACGGAAGAGTAAGACACAAACTGGATGGGTGGCTGTCGCATTTTAGGCCCCCCGAGAATGTTCGAACTTGAACATGATATTCAACTCGGCCCACACGTAGTGTTAATCTCATATTTAAATATGTAGCCTATGTCGCCATGTGTGTCATAAACATGTCCCCTTATGACTTTTTAACGAGCTGCCACAGATTTCAAGCCACCACAGGGAAAGGACTCCAGCACCCACAATACTCGAAATCCTCACGGCCATCCAATCGCTGCCCGACAACAAAGCAGCCGGGGTTGACGGCATACTGGCGAAGTTCCTCAAATGCCAGCCGGCAACAGCGGTGGATTACTGTACCTGGTGATAAAACGGGCGTAAGAAACTGAGGAGGGAAAAGGAATCATTTCCGACGCTCTGAAGTATATAAATTCCTATCAACTTCAACAGCCGAGTCGATATAGCCATGTCCGTTGTCTGTCTGTCCGTTCGTATAAACGAACAGATCTCAGAGATGGTAAGAGATAGAGGATTGACATGTATGGGACATACATGCTCAGCTTCGAATTTGGAAAAAAACGTCTTATCTCCCAAAAATTTCATTCATTTCGCGTTTCCCCTTAGAATGAATAGATAGAAGATATTTTGGGAGTTTGCGCTTAGCCAGAAATTCTCAAGTGCTTATTCAGTCGAAGGTGGTTTTTAAAACAAGTAAGAAAGTCGCTGAAGCCCGACTGTAATATGTACATTGTAAAATAGAAAGTAAGTTATGATAAATAAACTGTTATATAGTGAAATATAAGCCTACTGTTGTTGGGAACACGGTGGGACGACGAATGTATCGTTTTCTGCCAAGTATGTCAAGTGTTTAGTGTCAAGTGAGATATGAGATTTGGAGTAATGAAATGTGAATCAAATAGTTAGTCGATCTCTGGCATTGGAGAAGTAAAGACAGATGCTTATTTTTCTTTATTTATTTCTTTTGTTAATTTCTCTAATTTATCTGACTCAATCGGCAATTTTGCTTTTAATACCATTAATGATTTTGTGTTTGGAATCGTCCTGGAGCTTTGAAGTGTTATTTGTTCCTGGGCCATCGGCTTTTTGATCCTTAAGCTTTTGTACCTGTACACTTAAGTGATTCATGAATTTCAATCGACAACTTTGGCTTTCCTCATCACTCATCTGTTTTGGCAGGAGGAAGGAAGGAAGGAGCCTTCCTCAAAAAGAAAAGGCGTGTTCAGAGGTCCGATTTCTGCAGTTCTCTGCACAAAAATTTCAAATGCGGATCGCGATCATCGGTGGCTCTACTTTCCTGTGCAAAAGTATATAAGAGGGAGAAGGAATCATTACCGATCCTATAAAGTAAATATATTCTTGATCAGAGATTCTTGGTAAGAGATGGAGTTTTGACACCTATGGGGCGTATGCAGACGATATATGCCTTCTGGCAAATAGGCTAAGCGACCTGGACACCAGGCCTCAAAATCAACACGACGAAGACGAAAGCGCTCAGCAACCGTTCCGGACAATTCCAGGCTCTGGTTTTGGAGCAAGTTCAGAAATTCAGCTACCTGGGTAGCATAGTCGCTGTTGATGGAGGGACGGAACTGGATGTGGATTCGCGCCTGCAAAAGGCTAAAGGTGTTTTTGGGATGCTGTCAGCTGTTTGGCGATGCTCTTCATATCCACGCTGGCTCAAAATCAGGCTCTTCAAGTCCAACGTAATGCCAGTGCTTCTATACAGGAAAATGACAACTTCCATAGTGTCAAAACTCCAAACATTTGTGAACCGTTGCCTGCGCCGCATATACTGCATATTCTGGCCTGACAGCATACGGAATTCTAAACTACTCAGACAAGCGAATATGGAGACACGATAATACGCAGAATGAAATGGAGCTGGATAGGACACATATTGCGGCAATGGAGGCAATCGAGTGGAACCCGTTGGACGGAGTCGGGCGGACACCAGGCAAAACCCAAAGAAACTTTTAGGAGGACTGTCGTTAGAGAGACGGAAAGCAGCGGGAAAAGTTGGGTAGAGCTCAAAGCGATGGCTAACGACTAGAGTTTGCTGGAGAGGAGCAGTTGATGCCCCTATGTGCCACTCGGGACTGGAACTAGACGAAGAAGAAACGCTTCTTAAAATAAACATAAAAAGTTAATGAGTGAAACCGTTGAGATCAATTGATTAACATTAAGCATTTGGTCCTTTTAGACTAAAATGAAAATTATAAGGCCAAAGGGAAACCCTTGGCTTAAGGTTGAAATTATGAGGTACAAGAGGGATTTCAATTAAATTAACTTTTGTGCTAAAAGCCAATACTTGTGCAACAAATTTAACAAATGGTGGTAACAAAACTATTAATCTGTATTCACTAAACCAACAAATACCTCATAAATAGTTAAGCTCAAAGACTATTTCAATTACTCTAGTTGAAAGCAAAACTACACCATTCTTAATTTTGCACTACTGCGTTTTGGCTGCTGACCCTAATCGTGTCAAGTGAATGCTCTAATGGGTTAATAACTACTTTTGGTATGAAAAAATGTTTTACTTAAATTTTAAATTCGCTTCAGTTGAAATCTGAGCCAACACTCGGTAATTTATGCTGCTGCTGTTGCAATGGCAACTCACTTAATTTGCAGCGCCATTTTTCTTTGCCAGTCCAGTGTCCCCGGGAAGGGTGCTCTCAGTTGGGGACAGGAGGAGGCGACAAAGTGACAAACAACTAAGCGAAAATCGCGTGCGTGACGCGTGGCGGGAGCATAAAGTTTGTGACACGTTTCCCCAGTTGCATTTTGTTTTTAAATTTTGTTTTCTTTGTTTTTTTTTTTGTTTTTTGTGCTCTCGCCGGGAGCAGCAGAAAGTTGTAGTGCTAAGGAGGCAAAATGGTGATGGCGACACTTTACAGCCACGTTGCATACTTTCGGGCGTTATGCAAGTCACGTTAATTTCAGCAGCGAACTGTGAAGGCAAAAACAGCAACAAGAGCTGCGGAAACTTTTGCCATTCTCCAAAAAGGGCTTAAAAGGTGGACGAGGCAAATCAAAAATGTTGAACGAAGCCAAAAGAAAAATATGTCTGTTTGTGTGTTACCAATTGGGGGTGAAGAGATACTCATTTGGCGTGTTTTAGTGTGTTTATATAATATAAATTAGCTTAATTTGAAAAACTTTGCCCGCCTCTTGGACGACAGAGGCTGAGCGACTTCTTCTGCTCAGCTAATTTATATGCCCGTTGGACATTCTCGCGTCGGCCAAAAAGTTTTTGCATCTTAGTCCCCGCTCTTTTGCGGGTTAATAAGACGACGGCCAACAAATTGCCAACATTACTCCTGCTGCTGCTGATGTCAGGAGGGGGTGGCGGTGGGGGTGAGGGTGTAAATAGACTTTTGAGTGTTGTACTTGGAAGAAGGCAGCTGCTCTTGTCTTGTTGACTTTGCCTTTGGTTTGGGTTGAGCTTCCCCAGTCTTTGCAAGTGTCAAAAGCGCAGGCAATTAATTTGGCCTAATTAGGCTCTTGCTTGGCTGCCTCTTTTGCCCCGCCGCATTTGGCAGAGACTGCAATTTTTGTGTGGCTTGTCCTAAGACAAGTTGAAAAGGATTTTCGGCCTGTTGAACGATTTATGGCTTAGTTGGTAAGTTATTATTAAGGTGAGAGGGAATATTAAATGAAGACTAACAGAAAACTGGAGAGGGATTGTAAGTTGAATGGTTGCAGGAATTTAAGTTCAAGTGGAAAGTTTTTTTTATTGTTCTGGCTAATATTTTCGTACAAAATATTTATATATTAAACAATTTTATTTTAAGAAACAGCAAAACACGAAAATTGCCTCAAAATATTGTTTAATCGTTTCAATTGTTTAAGTTCCATTTTAAGCATTTTAGGGCTTGTTTTGTGAGAGCAGTACAAAATTTTGTCATTTAATCTTCGCTTAAGAAAATCGTAAAATTGTTTGGCAAAATTCATTTAAAAGATATAAAAAAGGTACAAAGTAGGGTTGCCGGGTATTTAGAAAATCTTTATATCGATATTGAAAGTCATCGTTTGACTACTTTTAAAAACACCATTCTGATTCTGCGTTCAAAATCTAGAGATTAAAACTTCAAAATAAGGATAAAAAAAAAATTTAGGAACGATTTCTCTTTTTGCAGCTGCTATGTGTCAGATAAACTTACAATTTACTCTGTAATTTGTTAGTTTTTGTAAAAGATGTGTAAAAGATCCTTTCTGTGAAATCGACCCTAAGTTTAACAAAAGATATGTATTTCGAACTAGAAAGTTTAAGCCGGCTCGAGGTCGTATTATGTTGGCACATAACACCCCTGGCTGGTCATCTGGGCGTTGTCTTTAGCCGTCGGTTTTTGCTGATTTGGAATTCCCAAGCAGTTATTCATAGCAATGCTGTCTGCTGATTTGCAGTCGATGGGCAAATACTACTGAAGATTGAACAACTTTATAGTCTGCCAACTTTCTTTGTGGTGTTGTGTGTTTTAGAGTATGTGAAAACAGAACATGACCTCGAGCTGGCAAAATTTTGCTGGTTTGATTATTATAAAGGTCGTAAAAAATGTCACGATATGTATTTTATTTCATTCAGAAACTTATTGTGAAAACTAACTTGCATAGAAAACATATTTTTTTATCTATAAAACGTACAACTACAATTTTTTTTTGGGATGAGGCAATTTAGAGAACACTAATATCCAAAATGGTGGTCGTCCAGATATTTCTAGACAACGATTTTCTGGACCTAATGGGGGCGTATGAAAACTGCAACAGCAATGCCTCGGATACGGAACCCCTCTGAACGGGTGCTCTTCATTTGGGTCATACGTCATCCGGCCTCGGGCTATGTTCAGGGCATTAATGATTTGGTGACGCCTCTTTTTCATAGTCTTTCTGCGGGAGGCATTGACGCCGGATACGGACTTGGAGAAATATAACATGGCCACATTATAGAAGCTGATTCATTTTGGTGTTTGTCGAAATTTGTGGATTGGATACAAGATAATTATATATTTGCCCAGTTGGGCATTCAGGAGAAGGTGAATCAACTCAAGGATCTTATACAACGCATAGACGTACATCTCCATCGTCATCTACAGACGCATGGCGTTAACCATTTGCAATTCTCATTCCGTTGGATGAACAATTTGCTGACATCGTACCATACGTTTGTGGGACACATATCAGGCCGAGTCCGATGGCTTTGCATTGTTCCATTTGTATGTTTGTGCCGCATTCCTGCTTCACTGGAAGGAGCAGCTAATGCAACAGAATGATTTCCAGGGTCTCATGTTGCTGCTACAAAATCTACCAACACAACTAATGTTCTGCTTGCAGCGCCATTCCGCTTGAAACTCACATACGCTGATGCACCCAAACATCTCGAGACGATGAGTTGATAAAAGCGACAACAATAATTTATATACGTAACATAGAAAATAAGTTTGGTAAGTAAGAATTTGGGTGCGGCTTTGCAGCCAGGGAAAGACTTCGTCGCTCTGTCATCAGCTTCACACCAGTTGATGTGCGAGACAAAAGAAGACTAGGACGCCTCGACAAAAGACGAATTCTATGAGCGACTGGAAAAACTATACGTGCGCTGCCCCGATTACGACATACAGATCGTGCTTGGCGATTTAAACGCTAAAATTGGGAATAAAGGAGTTTTTGGCTCGACAGTCGGCCGATTTAGCCTTCATAAAACAATCTCCGGTAATGGAGAGAGGCTAATAGATTTTGCTGCGGGCAGGAACATGGTCATAAGTAGTACCGGCATCCATAAGGAGAAGTCCCCTGATCAATGAACGCAAAACCAGATTGATCATGTTGTGATCGACGGAAGGCACCCAGTCGGACTTTGCAGAACGTTCCCAAAGGAATGCCATTTTTCATACTGATTTTTACACGGAAAAAATCACTACATATTTTTATACCCTTGCAAAGGGTATTATAATTTTGCCCAGAAGTTTGCAACGCATAGAAATATTCATTTCCGACCCCATAAACTATATATATTCTTGATCAGGGGGACGAACTGAGTCGATTGAGCTTTGTCCGTCCGTCTGTCTGTCCGTCTGTCTGTCCGTCTGTCTGTCTGTCTGTCCGTCTGTTTCTACGCAAACTAGTCTCTCAGTTTTAAAGCTATCGAGCTGAAATTTTGCACAGAGTCTTCTTTTTGCTGCACGCTGCTAATATGTCGGAACCGACCGGATCGGATGACTATATCTTATAGCTGTCATAGGAACAATAGGTCGGAAAATGGGTCTTAGTAAGAAAAACTTTTTAGTTTTCAATGCTAGCGTCATAAAACTCGTCGATAATTAATATTATATGCTTTCAAACAGATTTGCAAATTTTTGTCAAAATCGGATGACTATATCTTATAGCTGCCATAGGACCGATCGGTCGGAAAATGGGTCTTGGTGAGAAAAACTTTTCTGTTTTAAATTTTATCTTTCTTAAACTCCGCGATTGTTAATTTGATATGTTTTCAAAAAGATTCGTGAAATTTAATCGAAATCAGATGTCTACCTGTAGGAAAATGGGTTTTAGTTAAAAAATTGTTCGATTTTTATGTAAGCGTTCTTAAACTCTGACATTTCAAAAAACAGCATTTGCAAGGGTATAAAAACTTCAGCACAGACGAAGTTAGCTTGGCTTTCTCGTTTTTAGTACGATAGAAGTTTAAAATTCTATTTGAAATTGTATCTACATTCTTTCCTCATGTGCTTGGAAGGCTAAAGTTCACTATAACATGAAACCGTCCCTTCCTGGTTTGTACTTTTCACACGCGTAAACAACCACAATGAACGCAAAGAAAAACCCGAACGATTTCCGAACGCTGGTTTTTTCTAACACGTTCTTTTTCATATGATTGGAAGGCTTAAAGTCACCATAACATGAAACGTTCCCTTCTCTAGGCAGTGCTTTTGACACCTACTAATGGGAAGAAGAAATGCGGAATGCAGAGACAAACGAAGCAAGTCAAGGGAAAGAAGGCAAAATAAAGAGGACCAACGGGACAAGTCGAACATTTTTGCGTCTTATGCTTTGATTTCCATTGACTTCAATTTTCTTACAAATTTTGCTTGCATTAAGAAGTTGGCGTCAACAGCAGCAAGTGCATGCCTGAAAAATCAAAAAAAAAATTAAAGTTACTTTTATTGGAAATTAAACCGATGTGTGAATAATATGAATAATAATATAATATAGTAGTTTCCACAGACTCAACTCAGCATTATTTGGTAAGAGTCAAAATGTATATAAATCATCACGAAATACCTTATCTAAAATTTTAAAATTCCACAGAGTCACTTAAGAAGGAAGAGGTCCACACAAGAATCAAAGACAAAGTATACAAATCGGCTACAAATGCAAAAAAAAAACGAGAGCGTAAGTTAAAGTCGGCTCTAACCGACTTCGATATACCCGTTACTCATGGAAACAAATGTTTATTAGCCTTCCTGTATGCCTGAGGTGGGTCAGCCGAAAAGTATGCAACATTTTTTAACTCGGCTATTTATTATCCGCCAGATATTAATAGACATTTGTCAATTACTAAATCCAACATAAATGACTCCAAATTCATCACGATAAACAGATCAGACAACAAAACTTTTGAAAACGTCGGTCAAGCCCGACTATTACATACTCTGCACCCTTTATGTCGCAGCTCGAATTTGGTCACGAGTCAAACGGCCAGTTAACACACAACGCACAACGCAGTGCGCTCTCTAAGTCTCTCTCTCTCTCTCTCTCTCTCTCTCTCTCTCTCACTAAGATTGCTGCTGAACGCAATGCTTAGGTTATGTGTGGGGTGGGTGGTGGGCGTTAACTGACCGTTTTTTGCTCATAACTTGAGTATCGTTCATCCGATCTTTATCATTCCTTCAGCAAATCGATAAATAATTTTGAGTACTAGATATCTCTAGAAAGTACGAACCATCTATCATCAAAACTGTAGGAGATATGACGTTTTTTCCAAATTGCGGGGGCGTGAGGGGGCGTGGCAAAAATTGAAAATAAACTTGATCTGCGTGCAGACAATAGGAGTCTACATTTCAAATTTGGTTGCTCTAGCTCTTCTAGTCTCTGAGATCTAGGTGTTCATACAGACAGACGGACGGACGGACAGACGGACAGACGGACATGGCTATATCGAATCGGCTGTTGATGCTGATCAAGAATATATATACTTTATATGGTCGGAAATGATTCCTTCTGGCTGTTACATACATTTGCACGACTTTAGTATACCCTTTTACTCTACGAGTAACGGGTATAAAAAAAAATAGGAAACAGCGATCATAGCAATAACAACAAACAAATAAAACTTTAAAAAGCCAATTTAAAAACTTATTGTCTCATATTATAAATTTTCATTTTTAATTTTTGTTCGAGATTTGGATTGAGCAAAATGAAATAAAACATTTACAACTTCAATTGAAACTAAAAATACACATTTTTCTACTAATTTTGGATCACAGACTTGACCCGTTCCAAACTCACATCTTTAGAATGCTCTTTTTCATGCCACACAGGAGAACTCGAAAGTCGGAAGCAGCGCGGACTGTTAAAGAGCAATACCGGGAGAAAAGGAGAGAGGAGAAGCGCCATGCGTGAAGAAGTCAAGATGCTATTTGGCAGGATTGAGACTCGAAAATGTTATTTAAAGGTTAGACGACAAACTGAAGGTTTACTATCCGGAGTCAACCTGCGACACTCTACTCAATGAACCCACATTATCATTATAATGGTAAATCGTCTTTTTAAAATATCGATATTAAAAATATCGATATTTCGATTTATCGATATTATTTACGGCATCCCTAGCACACCAATAAAAATTAAGAAAATATTTGTGACACAACCACAAGAAATCAAACTCACTATGTCCGACCTCGAGCGCATATACGCGCGATTGTCGCTATGAGCAAAACAACAACGAAAGCGTGGTGTGCGCATAGGTTTAGACCCGGCTCAGACTTTATGCGCATGCCACGCATTCGTTGTTGTTTTCCGCATACGGATAGCCGCGCGTTTAGTTCTCATGCATAGCTTATGGCTAAGCGTAGTGCAACAACAACTTCATATGTGTTCTCTCTTCTCTTTCTGTTCTATGCCCCTGCCTGCTATTCGTCACCCTTGGTCAGTATTTACTACCTAAAATTTTTTCAAGTCTCTGAAATAGAGATTGCTTTGCTACTCAAGTTTGTCCTACTTTCTAAGTGGTCCAAAAAGGAAGACCCACCCTTTACTGTCTAAAAGTAAAAAAAAAACTAAAAAAATTTATAAGGGCCTAAGTGAAGAAGCTTCACCGCTTCTACCAAACCTAACCTATGCCCCTATGAAATATTCGAATGCAACAATAACAATGTGCTTGCGTCGTCTTTAATGTTGATTTTGTTGTTGGGGAACGAATGATTACGTGTGTATTCGACAGCCACGAGCAGACACACACACTTCAGCAGACAATAATCAGTTTTCTATTTCTTGAGGTTGTTGCTTCTAAGTTTTTATTGAACTCTTCGCGGCCGTAAGCTGGTTCTGGGCACCTCGGCTTTAGACTCATTCACTGGGGTGGTGGGATTTCTCGCACTGGCATTTCCCCAAAGCTGTTAGCAATACGTCTAGACAGCCCGAATGATGCTTATTGCACTTTTATTCCGAAATTTACTTTGAGTCTGATTTCGCTTGCTGGTAGTTGCCTGAAAACAAGCCCTTACACTGAATCCATATTTCGGCTGAAAAAAGCTGGCCATTATTTACTTTTGTTGTTTGACAATTTTAAAACCCAATTTCGATGACTTCGAGTCTTGACAAATTCAGCCACAGAAAAATATGAATTATTCTAAAATGATTTCAGTTAAAACCAACCATTTCGATCTTCTCAATCAATTTCATGAGCATTTCCCTTGGCCAGAATCCAACTGCAAACTGTTGCCGTGCGCACTTGAGTAAACCACTTGAGTTTATAATAATTCACAACATGTTGCAGCATCAACCGCAGAGGCATACACAAAACCTCAAACAAGATGAAGTCTATGAGGCTACAATGGAACTGACACCACCACAAACATGTGTGGGCGAGGGTGTGCTGAATGCTGAATGTTGTTGGCACATGTCACCTCTCATAAAACATAAAATCACTTTTGATGCTCCAGGTGTAGGTTCTAGCAGGACTTCAAGTTGCCAAGTTGAGTTGTGGCTTACAGAAAGGGTTGCTGACAATTGTCTTGAAGAACTATCAAGGAGCCCAGAAGTGGGCCAATGTGGTTATTGTATGTAAGTGTATTTGAAATGAAGTTGACCATTAAGTGGCAACAAATTGACAAGGGTAGCAAATACGGGAAATGTGAGAAATGTTAAATATCCTTTCTTACAGTCTGTGATCAGCTGTTCCACTATGAAAATGCTTCTATAGCCAACTTTAACGTAAATTATTCTAATAATTCAAATAAACCAACCAGATTGAAGAGCAACACAGACAACGGTGAAAGTTCTAAACGTTGCCCAGAGACCAGACCGACAACGGAAATGCGAAAAGTGAGGAGTGAGTCGGGGGGAATAGCCAGACATCTGGCACTTGAGACGACGCGAACGCCACCAAATGCATTTAAGCAGAAAATCTTCGCTGGAAAAGGGACACGCCATGATTTACAGACGCTTAAACGTTTTTCTCTGCCAAAAACTCGTTTTACTTTACTTAAAACTTTTCTGCAACTTTTCTTTTGCCACCAACCAAATCAGCTGCAAGCTGACCAAATGAAAATCCCGCAACTTGTGCAACACAAATAAAATCATATTCAAAACTTTCACACTATAAAACAGCAAAAACAAAAAAAAGAATACGCAAACTGGCGAAAAAAACTTACTTTGCCGCATTTCCATGGCAAAACTTTCGAGCTTTAAAAAACAGAAATGTGTTTTGTGTTCCTTTGGCAGGCAAGGAACAAAAAAAAAAAATGAGAAGCAACTTAAGTTTTATTAAAATTGTAAATATTTATCAACATTCATAAACCGCGAGTGCTTGAAGAGAGAAAAACAGCAAAATGAATATGGAAAGTTTGCAAGGATAATAAAAGCAGAGAGAAAACGAAAACACCGGCTTATCAAGCGCTTGGTGTGGTCTAGCACAATTATCGCACATTTTAAGTACTAACTTGAAATCATTAAACACAATTTGTAATTGCATAAAGCTTATAATTAACTGTTAGGAGGGTTGTTAATTGAGTCTTTTAAGTTGAAATCAACTTTTGTATGCTTTTAAGCTAAAATATGTTTAAGTTTTAAGCATTCGTTCAGTGGTTTATCACTTTTATTTGAAAAAAAAAAAAAGAAACGCGCAAAAGAAATCAATGCAGAGTTTGATAGAAGTTTACTGTAAGGTTGAGTAAGACTCATCATTTCGGTAAGCAACATAATACAGTAACAACAAGGTTTTTCGTTAGCGAAACACTCAAAGTCGGAGGTGTTACGGAAATCTCTTCCAAACAAATACCAATTTTTCGGTGTCCCCATAAATCTCTTTTGGTTGGCTGCAAATCTTTCGCGTGTTCTTAGGAGATTTAGCAAAATTCAGCACACAAACAATTATGATGAGCAAAATTTAATTTTGGAAATGTAAACAACATTATTTTTGTGGATAGATTGCAACAAATGAATTCAGTTTTTAATTTGTTTTCATATAAAAATTTGCATTTTAATAATTGTTCGCAAAACTAACCTTGACTTAAAATTGAAATATAATTAAAAAATGCATTATGAAACATATAACACAATCAAGAAATTGCAATTAAACAACAAATTAAATCGTAACTAGAAAATGGGAAAGATGCAACCCTGTTTAAGGAGATGGATCATTATCTTGGACAAGCCCGACTGTAATATACTCTGTAACTATAGTATATAGGTAATAGCTGAAAAATAGATGGCGCCACTGCTTGCTTTACTGGGACAGCACTGGCCAACAAAAGTCAACTGATCGTCCACAGTAAGTAGGGCTCCCGGTTTAAAAATGACGCCAGCAAACACTAAGACACACACACACACATGCGATCAAACTCTGCCAGCGTCCACAGACTCACACACACGCTGTCGCGTCCACAGTAAGGGGAGCTCCTGGTTTGAAAATGACGCCGGTAACGCATACACACCTTCACACGCACACTCAAGTGACGCCGGCTTCCTGTCTGTTGCCCCCTTCCACATCCTGCTGCAGCCCATGCTGTCGACCAACCGCTGCTCACGCCTGCTATTTACGTGCGCCCAGCTGGCCTTGCACCTGCATGTGCACACACTCAAACAAAAAATTCAAATCAATCCCAATCGTTAATAAAAACAACGTAATCCCGGATATTCTTGACCCGATCCGAAAAAGGATTTAGTTGATCCGAATTTTTAAATCCTAAAAAGGATGGCATTTATTCCGCGGAAATCTTGAAAAAGCAACAATTTTTCCAACATGAAATCTGCGACCAAGATGACATCCAACAGCATCAAACTATACAAAGGACTGTGACAACGTAGCCGGGAGCAGTCAAGCCCCAATGATAATGCCAATACTGACCAAGAGACTCATCTAATGATGAGTAAATGAAAAGTTCAGCCGCAGTCGGCAAATATAATGATTCAATGTTAAGTACACTGTATGAATTGAATAAAAGACAGTAGGTTGTGCCTAAGACAACCTACACATATTGTGTTTAGCCTTTGTGCTAGAGCTGCAAAAACATCGATAGTACTATCGATATATCGAATAGGTGGTCTCGTGTCGAACTTTCAATGGACATTTTTGACTATCGATAGGGTCCCGCCATTTTTTCATTCTTTGGCATTATTCGCTAACGTTGAGAAAGCAGATCGGTTGTTAGACTTGGGTAAGAAAAATAAATATATTCTACAAAATATGATATAAATTAATAGTTAACATTGCGCTTAAATGAGGATTCACTGGTGTTGGCGGCTCTGAAATGGATAAATACTTGGTAACATCATATACCAAGGGTTAGTTCTCTTCTAAATATCATCGATGTTCGTATATGTTATTACATAGATACTAATCAGGCGGATTCACAAAAGGAAAACACTCGTAAAAGACAGCGGATTAACAAGTCAAAGGTATGGAATTTCTTTACCAAATCTATCGATGGAAAAACAGCCAAGTGACGCTTCTGCGACCAGACATATAAAACAAATGGTAATACATCGAATTTAAATGACCACATAAAGCGGATGCACCCAGCACTGAATTTAGATGACTGAGCTGCTTCGTTTAAGCCACTGTTCCAGTTCATGGAGCAGAATATAGCAACAAAGGCTAGGAACAACCGATCCATCATTAATATGCGTCAATATTTGGAGAACGCGCATTCTCCCCAAATAAGTGGCCCATTGCAATACTGGAAGGTGTTAATGTTGCACATGAAAGAAAATATGAAATGCTTATGTATATATATTTAATTTCAGTGCTTCCCAATCGATACCCCTTTTAAATTAAGTGCCTACCACATCAACAGAATCTGAAAGAATATTCATGCAAAGCTGAATAGCATTATAAGTGAAAGACGGACTTGACTTAAACCTAAAAACTCATCGTAAAGTACACTCGAATAGAGTCAACCATACGATAGTTTGTGTTCAGCCTCTACTGCTAAGTAGTTCACTTAAAAGATTATTTTTGAGCTCGATATGTAATATTGATTTGATCCCTGGAAAGATACCTCTCCTTTTCCTTTCCTCTGCTATATTCAATGCGATATCCTTATACACTTCAAAGAGACCACACCAGCTTTGGGTTATTTAAGACTTCTGAAAAACAAAGAAATATTGAAACTTTTAGGGCTCAACTGAACACGAATGGAATGGCATCTCAACGCACACCACCAACTGCATCGCTTGTTGCCGCATGTCAAAAATGATACTTAAATTTTGTCGCTCTCGCTCTCTAATCAAAAATGCTACTGAAATTTTGTCGCCCTCGCTCTTTTATTTGTAAACATGTGATCTCGAAGGGGACTGAAGTAAGCACCTTTGGAATGATACAAGTTCGAAAGGCTTGGGCGAATCCCTGAAAGCTTGAATTGAGTAGAATATCCTGTAAATCGAGATTTAATTTTCCAGCTCACCCCGGGCTTACTCCATCATTAATATGATTGAAAATATCTAGACTTTTTTTTCAGTGCAATCGCAACAATGGTCAATCATTTACCAATCCCGCCGATTTGACACTCCATTTGACAGCCGACTCTGGCCGTACATCTGCTCGATCGCACATTGGTTGAACATTCACCAATTCCGCCGATTTCCATTGTACGCAGCCTGCCTAACGGTCGTTCATACTTGTGAAATAGATTAATTAAAAACATATATAGGCATGGAATTTTTGCTGTTTGCCTTAAATTTAAAATTATACAATTCACATCAATATAAAACTGGAGCTACCTACCTTTCCCGCTTGTCGCGAGATAGTAGATCTTTCACTCCTCAGGATGAAGTCCCGGGCTCCACTAATTAATATAAAATCATATTCAAATTTCAGATTTCTCTTTTAGAACGCTTCCTGCAGGATTCTTGACCTGTATTTGTGAGCATCCAGCACGGTATTTTGCCAACACACTCCAAGATTGTGAAAGTACGTCGCGCAGCTAATTCGGGATCTTCATCGCATCTTTCATCATCGCCGATGTTGATGCTACAACTCGAGACGCTCTTTGTTTGGCAATTGATGCCAGCTTAAGTCT
Source organism: Lordiphosa magnipectinata (assembly GCA_037044535.1). Lineage (NCBI taxonomy): Eukaryota > Metazoa > Arthropoda > Insecta > Diptera > Drosophilidae > Lordiphosa > Lordiphosa magnipectinata. The sequence goes on from JBAMBO010000819.1 coordinate 45,908, forward strand.
ACCTACAAGTTCTCGACCTCAATCGAAAGTCCACAACTAGTGGCAAGCGAAAGTCCACAACGCGAGGCAACCTTAAACCTGCTTGGGTGAACTTGCTTTTCGACCACCACTCGAAGCAACGGCTTCAACGCGAGGTTACCATCGACGCGACTATGCACATCTGTACTATCAGTACTATGGATTTATCAGTTTCTATACTAAGGGAAAAGCAGTTCGTCGAGTCAACTGCGACACAAACATCATAGCGAGAAGTATACGCAAGCTTTGCTCCACATTGAGACTTGTACAAATCCTGTAGATGCTTACCCCGACATACATCCCAGCTATACTCAAAACTGGAAGATCATTCGTTTCCACATGGTCTCTGGAGGGGGAGTACTGTGCCAGCTCTGGCCACACTAATCATCGTGATCACGCAGCAGCGACGCTGTGCAACTTGCACCATAACTAACAGCAGCAGCAGCACGACAAGCAGTTTCTGACTGGCTTCGCTTCCACGCGTATGGCGCCCGCATCGCGCTTTACAATCAGTAATTGTAAGTTATGTTCAATAAAGTTAGTTACACATATAAAACCAAGTAGATTAATTACTCAATGATTGTTGAGGGATTTTCAAAACTGACCAATAGATGGCGCCACTACTGTGAGCTTTGTGGCAGCCCTGGCCACCTTTATTCACACCATTCATCGAGTGGCATCCCTGACGTGCGGTTTCCGGCTGGCTTCGATCACGCGCGGGTGGCACCCGCTTCGCTCCGTTCGACTCAACAATAATTGTTAGCTTAAGTTATATTCAATAGAGTTAGTTACATATCAAACCTTGTAGCTAAAACTTTCATTTGCCCATAACTGAATACGATCTATATAATTCCTTCGGCGAATTAATAAATAATGTTGATTACTAAAAATCCCTAGAAGTAACGAACCTTCTATCTATTAAACTGTGATAGACTTTTTTCCAAATTGCGGGGGGCGTGGCCAAAATTTAAAATAAACTTGATCTGCTTGCAAGTATGAGAAATATATGTCTCGGCTATTGTTGCAGATTTTTCGAGCATTTTTTTAAACCAAGGCCAAAATCTCTAGAGATTTTCAGGAAACCCCCCCGATATCAGAGCCACTCCGTCGTTTTTTACAGCTTTCGATTGAAGTTGCGCGCTATTCTAGGAAATCGGTAGCAACTTTGTCAGTCCAATATTACATTGCAATATCAAATCATCGAGGGCCGACTGAGAATACCGAAGCTGCGCAATGCGCTACCTTGTAGTTATTGTATCATGAGCAGGGCCGGCCATGTTGGAATTAACAGCACTTAACCCCGCCTTAAAAAAAAAGTTATACATTTTTTTTTTCGTATTATTTTAAATTAATATGTATAAAATTGTAAAACTATTGCCGCGTGATCAGAAACACAGTTTGCGGAAGCAAACTCAAAGCAAATGTGGGTTTTCTGCAAAAAATTCGTCTCTGCTATTTTTTTAAATGTAACTGTTGTATAACTGTTGTGGCGAATAAGCTTGAATCTGCATCCGTGTCTTTTTGGTCGGAGTATGCTTGATTGTAGTTTGCTTGACCAGTGCTGCCATCAAAGCCGTAACTAAGAATTAAATCTGCAGTTAAGAAATTTGTGCCCTGAGCATTCATTACATGTAATAATCATCTTGAAAGCCAACAACCCGAGCAACAGTGTGGTCTAGAAGGTTTTGAAGACTGACTTTTGCTTTCGCATCAGAAACAACGATGCCTGATGGTCTGCAATTGCTTTTACTTTCAGTCACTTCCTTATAAATCGTATATATATCGCAATTTTTGATCTTACAGTCCTCTCTAGTTGCACAATATTGGTCTTTTGTAAGCTCCTGATTAAAAATTAATGCCAAGGCATCGTCATCGGAAGACCGCAAAGGGTTCTTGATTTGGTGTGACATAATGTTTCGGATAAGTTTTGTCTTTTCGGGACTTTTAGAAAGCAATTTAAGAACTTCTGCGAGGTCAGCTTGCCCTTTTTTAAGAGCAGCTGTGCTTGCTGCTTGAAACAATAAGCGCACGATATCTCCCTCAGAAATTGATAGATCAGCAGCTTGTTTCCTCCGACCTCTAATACCCTTAAGCGTAAATGGCAATTGTGTACGACCAGCTGGGTTGATGTGCTTCTTAATGGTTATGAATTGATTTTGCTTAAGCCAGTCAGAATGTCTACGTTCAAAGAGTTGCATACTACGGTGACATTACCGCCACTTTATCTCCAAATTGTATAAAACATCCTGTTTTTTTCTTTTATATATCTTTCAGATGCGGCGGAAAGACTTTGGCTTAACCCCTCTTTAAAGCAATCAAAAATAACATCCTCTTTGGCAGATCGTCTAGTTGCTTTTTTCCACTGGCCCACTGGCCAAGCAAGAAGGCATTTGAAAAAATGAGGCTAAGTCCTAAAAAATGAAATTTTGGAAAAAATGCGCAATTATGCGGATTGAGATAAAGTGAAACGGAGCGGAATTGATGGCTCTACAAGATGTAAAAAGTCACAGCCCTAACAAATCTAAGCAAAATTTGGTAGGGCTTTGCAAAGTTGAATTTTCTTCAAACATTTTTTTTGTGAGATGCCTTACAAATACCCTCAACTACAAAGACTCCACGATTGATTTCTACAGATCAAAGATACTAACACATAGTACATACAACAACCATTAGATTCCATCATTAATATTTGACAAAAGTCTCTGTTTTTATTAATTTATAGCAATTGCAAATTACAGCAGAAAAACACACACTTAACATTGAACTGTCTGTTAGCATCAGCTGCTAATTTATCTGCTGCTCATTTAACAGAGTGCTGTTAAATCATATTTTCTGTTAAGTAACATGGAAGACTGATGTATTTGTGAACTAATGACAAAAAAAGTTTAAGTTTTGCACACTTTTGGAAAATGGGTTTATGCCTAATAAATGGCAAAATTTCCTATAGTGCATGCATCACTGAGTATCAGAGAGATACAGGTATATTTTTCTGTTCTCTTCATTTGGCCCGCCCTAATCATGACTATGCAAAGTTTGCTGCTCTCATTTAAATGACTGACCAAACTGTAATATTGTTCAGTTGCTCACTCAAATGCCCTTTTTTATGCAGTTATTCATTTGACTTACTTTTTTTTTTTACTTTAAATTTTTACTTGTTTGACTCTGCTGAGGCAATAGTTCCAATCTACTGAAATGCAGATTGGTGGTAGTCATATCTATTTCATTACAACACTGGCTGAGGTCTACTCCAACGAAACCATAATCGGAACAAACCATTTACTGAACTGGCCGCGCACTTTGTTTAGCGGAGTTTGGAATAATTGCGCCACAGTGACAGCAAACGCGGGCACCGGCAATGAGTAGTACTTGACAGCTTGTTGGGTGGGTGCGTCATTCTGTATCGGCGGCAGTCATGTGGGTTTTGGTGGCGTAAGGGGAGCTGCTCCACAAATTGTCACCGCAATCAGTTTGGGTGTAGAAATCAAACGTTTAGAATAAGGCTTGGGCGTACCGAAGATTCCTGCGGTGGCGGCATACAATGGTTTGCCGAGAGAGATCCATTTCACTTGGGGAATAACTTTCGAGGGCCAACTTTCAGTTAAAGATATAAGGAAATGCATCCTTATCAACATCCATGTGGAAGATGGCAGTGAGCACATCCAGATCACGTTTGGTGAGCTCTTTCCCAAAGATGAAAATCTCAAAGCGTGGCTGCGTGTTGAATGGCTTTGCGGTGGCGTCAGATAGAGCTTATCCTCATCTCCAGCACTGCTGCCGTATCGATTTAATCCAATATCTATTGGATCAAGATTAATCGTAGGTTTGCATCCAATGGATCTGAAAATCATTCACAGAATATGAAAAAATTAACTATCCCAAATGGATCTTAATAGATCTATGCTTTTTCTGTAAATGACTTGAAAAATATTCTGCTTAGCTCGAGACACAATTGCTTACAAAAAAAATTTAAAAAACAGCGTAAACTGACTTGAATTCATAGACAGGAATGCATCTGAGATTTTCACAATTTTGCAGTCATCGACACACTGTGCCTCTGCGATCTGCGCGTTTGCTCTACTTAAAACAAAGCTAAAAAAAAAAATATTTTTTAAAAATCCGATAGCCAGGCAGCCGTGCAATGATTTCGCGTTTGTTGTGCAGCTGCTGGGTGAAAATGTTGCACAGCATGCATAAATAATAAACGGCAAGCTAGCTCACACACACACACACACACACAGGCTTTATGCACATTTTGCCGTTTGGCAAACGCGCCCAACTGAGGCGTGATGCAGCAGGAGCAAAAGAAGATAGCCAGCCAGGCAGCCGCTTCTAAATTTATTTTATTAAGTCAAGCACACAGACACAACTCCTCCTCATCCTCGCACCGCTCTCCACTCACCGCTGAATGCAGCCTGCAGCCTGACTAACGGTATAAATAAAATAATTTACGGTAACTGCTGACGCTCATCAGGACGCGACGACGAGATGGTGGCGCGTGTGTTGACAAAACCTCGGCACAGGATCATCAACATCACCAAACTGCCGCTTACAGAGGAGCAAAGAGAAAAAGTGTAGCATACTTTTTTGCGTTGGGCTTTTGTGTGCAGCTGCCGTTTTTTGCATACCAAATTTGATGTGCATACGATTTGCATGTGTGTGTGTGTTTGTGTGCGCGCGGTTGCTGCCTGCTAAATACAGTTATAATTATGCGCGCATATTTTAATTAAGTTTTTTTTTTTTTGGCTTTTGGGTTTAGCTAAATATTATGCATACGCCCTGTTAAATTGCATTAATATGAGCCCCTCTCTTTTTGTTTTCCGCTTTTCTTTGCTTCCGTGTTGCGGGCTGTGTTTCATCAAAGTTACATATGTTAAGCATTTGGTTATCTTTAATTTTATGCAACTTGCTGTTGACAGTTGAGGCTTGAGAATTGAGGTTGAGGATGTGTAAAACGGTTTCCTCTATACTATAACATAAAGATCCCTCCCTACTTCTGTTGTGACCTAATTGGCTGCGATTAGACAAACAATAAATATCTCTTCTCATAATTTATCTGTTTTATTGCCTTGTCAAGTGTTTATTGCCATAAAAGGGTTAAGACATCAACAGTATTAAGTTGCAAGATGATTTTTTTGTTTTTTTTTGATATAGGTCACTGAAGGTTGATGGCAATTATGAGTGTTGCTTGGTTCATAATGGCCGGATGGAGATGCTTCACTGCTGACGCTTATATCCTCTTAGGAGGGCCACTTATCAAAAGACGCTTAAGTTACGGACACGCACATGCGCCGCAGCAATTATGCTAAAAGCGTGAAATTTATAGTTTCCCACACACACACACACACACACACACACACTACCATTTTTTAACAGGGCTCGACTAAATAAATGGCTTTTAGAGCACGCGTTAATGATGTTGATTGTGTCCTGGGGAGCTAACTTTCCGCTCCCTCCTCTAGTCAGCACGTTCCTGTTGGTCTGTGTCCGGTTTATTTTTATGATGATAGATGGGTTTGCGGTCTCATATTTGGTCGGCTTGCTGTTGTGTCTGTCTGTTGTAAAAAGGATTTAATGGCATATTTAGTGGAGGTGCGATGAATGTGTGTGAAAAGGTGTGGTAATGCTTCGTTTGTTAATGGTTGCATACTGTGATAACAAATAGGCATAGTACTGGGGCCATTGTATAAATACTTGATGATTATTATGGCAATAAAAATATGATTAATTCGCATATGGGGGGATAGAGATAAAAGCCACAACTTGTACAAAGAAAGGAAGACAAATTTCATTGTACGCTTAGTAAGAGGTTATACCCCTGTTGAAAGCTATCATAACGTTAAGTATTTCCAGGCATGAATTGATTTACGCTGCTATTCTGGAAATCTCGGGTTTGTTTCAAATCTCGTAATGCTTCCATCTGCAGACTTACAATAACAATTCAATTATGTTATTCGAATTGACTTGAACAAGCACACCCAAAAAATTTGTAAAATTATCAATTTTGATACGCGTTTTCCTAACGCTTGGAATGGAGATACTTGCGAAATGTGTGCGAAATCTCTGCACATTATTTCGCCGATAGCAAGTGCGAAAAAAAGGGGCTCATCTCTAGTTGTTTTGCTTACAAATTCAACTTGGCAGGAAGATTTAAATTAATAAACAGCGAATAGTTATGGTAGCCTTCAATGATGCAATAGCTGAGACAAATGCTTTCTGTGATTCGTAAGAAGCGGTAGTAAAGGCACCTAGGGTTCGACAGAGTTTGGTTAATCCTTTTTCGCAAATAATAAAATTGTTTTTAGGTCCATCGTGACCTTTATGTTTAATAGGCAAGGGTCCTCTATGGACATGACTAGGGAAGGGGCAGAATCGACTGTTTGGATCATGGCATCTCGTTATCATGAGCTTATAATGCAACGGAGATTAGGAGATGTCGTCTACGACTTGCGGCGACAAGGAAGTCTCAAGTCCGACCATTGCAAAGTTGTGCAGCTCATCCGTTCAACATTCTGAATCGCCGTCGTCCACAAATGAATGAATGAATGAAATGAATCAGAATTGGGCCAAAGTTCATCATCATCAGCCATCTTGTACAAGGAGCTATATAAGTTCTGTAAAAGAGATTTAACGCCGATAAGTCTGGCCAGAAAGAAAGATGTGGAGCTAACCCCCACTCCACATCGCTGAGTTTTTGAGTTGCGATGGGTACGCCACCATCGCTTCCACTCTTGGCGTGCTTAGCAAGCCGGCAGCGTAAGCTGTCCTTTAACGAAGCCCAAGCCGCGTTGCGATGGTCTCCTAAAAAAACAATCAATTGAGAATTACATCCATCCTTTTCAAGGGCAGTACTTTTACTTTCCCAGATCATTTTTGTCAAGCCGCTATCATAATGCTGCCACAGCAGAATTTTCTGTTTTATTACATCAAATAGGGCCACCTTCTCCTCCAATGAAAAGTTCCACATTTATTACTCATTTTTAAACACCGCGCCACACACACCGTCACACATTTGTGTTTCGCAACAACGTAAAATATGCTTTGCACATATTTCAAAGCTGCGATATAATCACTCATCGCCTGAGCAATTACAGCACTGAGTGGATCTTGAGAATACCACTCATCAAGGCTTCTGAAACCACAGCCGGATTCCGGATGACCAATCGTAAAAAATATAGTCCAGATCATAAAGAATGTTTCAAATCACTTTACGTGACTTACAAATCATTAAATATCAAAAAAAATACCAAAGAGGATCAAAAATAGTAGCAACGCCAAACAAACTTCTTAATCGGCATAAACAGAATAGTCGATTTAGCCATATATATATACAAATATACCCTTTACTCCATCCATGGTCATCCATGGTATTTATAGCGGTTCAGTATTGTCATTATCATTGTAATGTAGTTATGTGTGTTCATTTGTAGCCTTGAAAAGCAGTTTCTTAAGTATTTAGCGGCTTTATTACCATGGAGATCCCTTAGCTGGGGACTGCACTTATGCATTGATCCTGGCATGATTTTTCAATTGATTGGCATTAACCTTTTTCATTATTACTATTTTTTATCCTCTTAGGTATTATTTAAATAACTCGAGAACCACACATTCTGTGGCTCCCAGCTTAGAACAGAGAGCTGTGGCTCACGAACCGAGTGCGGTTTGATGGCTCACGGCTCACGAGCTGTTGCTTATGAGACGAGAGCTGGCGACGAGCTGGCTCCCGAGAGCTACGAGCAAAGAGCGATATCGAACCCTGGCTAAGAGAGCATTGGACCTGTTTGTTTGTTGTTTGACGTTTGAGTCTGTTATGAGCACTTTTTATTCCGATACGAGAAATCTCTTGAGATTTTTGGGTCAGTTGTTTTTGAAAACAACCAATCCAAATGTCGGTGTTCCACAAATGTTGGAGATATCATTTTTTGGAGTTAGCTTCGGAGTTGCATAAAAAACAGCTGACTGGTAGTTTTTGCGTTCGGGCTGCCACGACAGGGTTGTAGGCTTCAAAATAGTTTAAATCAGCGATGCCCAGGCGTATGCTCTTTGGGTACGTTTTGTTATTGTAATTGCACCAAATATAGCAAATCAATGATCGTATACATGCAGGGCGCGAGGCATACAAAACGACACACATGTTAACGATTTCGTGTGTATGCGGCGCGTAGAACAAAAACCGGTTTTGTTCTCTTCTTTGATTGGTGTTTGCGAGCTCAAGCAAACTGACCAACAGCAATTTCATGTGATTTTGTTGTTGCCTTACCCAATTTCATATTGTCTTGTCTTCGAGCGTGCACTTAAAAAAATCGGTGTTGATATTAACCTGCTGGCAAAATGTTTAACATCGCAGAAAGTAAATGTTTTTTTCGCTCAAAATTATTGTTGTGAACAGCAGTGCATTATATGCTATATAAAATTGCAAATAAAAACAAAATATAATGCAGAAAGGCATTTTAAAAATGTGCATAGTTCGAAAGCATTTGCATCAATTGACGTAATAGAAGCGGAATACAAAAAACTGATCTGTGCGTTTTTTGTTTATGATGCGCAACAAATCCTGAACTATATTGAAGATTATTCGGAAGAAATAAAATTTCAAAAACATCAAATTGAATGTGATAATACTCAATCCAAATCTGCATCATTGAAGGCATCATATATGGCGGCAAGCTTAAACATCGCCCAAAAATTAAGATCATTTTCTGATGGAATTTTTATTAAAAAAGTATGCCAAGATATGATGATTTGTTTTGGTGAGCGTGGAGAGGCGTTAGCAAACTCAATTGAGACAGTTTCTTTCTCCCGACAATCTGTGACCCGCCGAATTGAGGAGTTCGGCAAATACTTCAAATCGCTCATTAACGAAAAAATTAAGTGTTGCTCATATTTTTCCCTGGCGTTAGACGAGTCAACCGATATTTCCGATATAAGTCAGCTAATATTGGCAATTAGAATGGTAGACCACAATTGCAATATAAATGAAGAGATTCTTGCTGTGATACCACTACTAGGAAATACAAGAGGCGTAGACGTATTTAATGCGGTAAACGAACGGATTGACCTTAAAAAGGAATCAGATAAATTAGCTGCCGTATGCACAGATGGTGCTCCTGCCATGATTGGAAGAAAAGAAGGTTTTGTTGGTCAGTTAATTAAAAATGGAATACAGGTACCTTAATTCCACTGTATCATCCATCAAGAAGCATTGTGCGCTAAATGGACGAGTGCTGTTCACATAATGAATGTGGTTGTCAAAATTGTTAATCGCATAAGAGGTGGACATAACTCATTATCGCATCGGAAATTCAAAAAATTTCTACAAGAATGTGAATGTGAGTATGGGGACCTATTTATGTACACTGAGGTGAGATGGCTAAGTAGAGGAAAATGTCTTGAGCGTTTTTTGGAATTGCGAAAGGAAATTATCGAATTCATGGGATCAGATATAAAAAATCATGAATTGTCAAATGAAATGAAGTCACAAGAATTTAACATTAACTTAGCATTTTTAACCGACTTAACAACACACCTAAATCACCTTAACATTTCTCTTCAAGGGAAAAACAAATCAATCTTTGACTTAGTCAATTTTATTGAAGGATTTAAAAAAAAAATCAACTTATTTATATTCGACTTAAATTTAAGCAAAATGTTTCATTTTCAATGTCTCAAAAAGTAATTTTATGATGAGTTTAAAATTCAGGCTTTTGATTTTTCTGAATACATACAATTTTTTGATGAATTAAAAAACAATTTTGAAAAAAGATTTAAGGATTTCGAATGCATTATTCAAATGATATCTATTTTTTATACCCCAATGACATGCAGCATATGCGATCAAAAGCCAGATTTACAACTGGAGCTTTGTGATCTGCAATGCGAAGTTGAGCTAAAAATATATAAATAAGAGGGCATTGATTTTTGGAAAGCTGTAAATGCAAACAAATATCCTTTACTTCACAAAGAAATGTTACGAATTTATTCTATGTTTGGAAGTACCTATGATTGTGAGAGTGCTTTTTCAACTTTAAAACTAATAAAAAACAATCATAGAAATCGACTAACAAACGATCACTTAGATGCATTGTTAAAATTATCTTTAACCAAAATAAACATAAATATAGACAATTTGTTGAGTTATTACAATGAAAACATTTGTTAAAATCTGTTATGTATTATTCAAACTAATGTTAAAAAGATAAAACGAAATGAAATTTAAAGTTTATTTTTATTTACATTATTATTGTTAAAAAGATGAAAATTAATGTGATGAATGAAGTAATGAATGCACATTTTTTTTTCAGTGCACAATTTGAAATAAAAAAAAATTGTTTCCTTATTGGTATTTGTGCTTTTTTTTGTTAGTATTGGTGAGTGCTCTGTCGTATGCGGCTTTTGGGCATGCCTGGTTTAAATTAATGTCGGATTCAAATTTTATTTGGTAGTTTCTAAGCCAAATGCTGCAAGTGGTTGTGGTATGCACTGAGTTCCAAATTATAAATTATTTTTAAGCCAGTAGTACTCACTTCTATAGGAACAACATTGAACAGAACGCTGACCCGCCAAAAAACTATTTTGTTTTGACAACCCTGTTTCTTACAAGTGAGTGGAGTGCACAAATATAAATTCAAAAATGCCCGTGGCTGCATTAATTGTTTGGATATTGCTGGGAGAAGGCCGTTGACGAGGAAAATGTAATCGTAACAAGAGTTTCAGAAACGATGCTTTTTCATATGGCATTACTGCCTTTTCCTCCGAAGTTCTATGATTCCCCAAAAAAACATCCTAAAATTTTTAAAGATCAAAATAAATGTAACAAGTGTACTTAAAAATTTCACCGCTCACAACTTGTCTTCCATTTCGTAGTTTGAAATTCTCGCCGATATAATTTATCGATAGGTTTTTCTTGATACTTCATTGAATTAACCACTTAAATCATATTATATTAAACTGCTAATTTTTCTACATAATCTTGTTAATTTTATACTTCATTTAAGAGAAGAAAATTAAAACTCCGAAAATGTTATTGTCATAATTGAAATAAATTAGCAGGTTTGCTCATTGCTGCTTTCTGCTGCTCTCTGACTTTTGCATTGTTTTGGTGGACAATATTTTAAAATTATCTTTTGTTACTTAAAATCCATAAAATCTTTCACAATATTAATGCAATTCGATCAGTTAAGCATTCAAGAATTGTTCCTCATTATTATATTTGACTCAAATCTCTATTAGCAAAACATAAACCAAATGACGCCACAAAACTCTCAACATTTGAAAACAACCAAAAGAAGTTTCAGGAACACCGACAATTGCTTTTGGGTTGTTAGAGGTTTGTAGAACACGGCCGATTAATTGCATTTTGTTGCTCATAACATTTCACTCAACTAAATGCTTTTAGGCTTGACGAATATTGAGGAGTTAAGAAGAACGAAATCTTGTCTTGACTCTATTTGGTTACGAAGTAACTGAAAAACAACTGAAATTCGAACGACAAGCGCCCTACAAGTGATTGATGCCCTATGTCCCATACGAGTTGAAGGAAAAGAACAGAAGCAAAGAAAAGATGGAGCATTCTGTAATAAAGATTCGATTCGAGTCTAATTTACTTTCCTGATTAGCATGCCGATGTCTGTTGATGTCTGCCTGTTCGTCAGTCGTTTTGTATGCTATCTAAATAATATTTGAACTCTTTTGACTTGATTGCAGAAGCATATTGGCTTTTTTCAATTTTTGTTTCCCCTCCTTCAATGTTATCCCCTACAGTTAAAGTAAGAAAAAATGATATTCTAAATTAAAGTACGTTAAGACCGGTTTGTTGTAACATTTCTTCTTTTTTATTTCATTTATTCATAAATCAATCATAAATTTGTAAAACATAACAATACGAACAAACAAACAAATCGTAATAATGAAACAGAAAAACCTTTATTCAAGTTTAAAGGGTTTAAATAATTAAGTTAGGCTCGTGCCTTCGTATAAATAAGACTGCTGCTCAAAAGTATGATGATTTCAAAGCTGTTCAAAAGTATTTCTATTCTTGTGAAGAATTGTGCCAAACTCTATTTTTATCTCATCTGAGTATGGGCCTTAAGCGAAATGAGAAATGAAATTAGAATTTTGTTCACAGATCTAGAAATTCTGAACTAAGCCAGCGTTTGCGATCGTCAAAATCTTAATAGCTGACTTAGAGCGGAATTCCCAAGTCTGAGAACAAAATTCTAATAATACTTAATATTGTTTTCAGTTTCGTGTATCTATAGAGCGTGGTTTGAAATTATGAAATTATATATTGGTTGACGGTTCCTGAAATGGAATTATTACCTAACAACAGTGTTTGGAAGTACCTAGGTACAAATACATAGGAACATACCTAGATACATATATTGTGTACCTTTTACCTTACCTCAGTATTTTCAAATTCGAGTACCTTTTTCCTTACCTTGGTCTTAGTTTTCATTTACCTTGTCAATAGGTAAGGTACTAGGTACTTTACGTTCGTGATTTTTTCGCCATATTAAAAAGAAAAGTATCCGGGACCTGTTTGTGGCTTTAACTGGACGTCCGGTAAATATTCCGTGTTCAAAAACTATACGATCCATGCTAGAAAAGAGGAAGCCGTGCTCCCATTTTCACTTTCGCAAAAGTTTTGCGATTTTTAGACCAATTTTGTGCTGGAAACGGGTTTTAAATCAAACATTTTTTTTCGAAAGCGGAAGCATGTGCGATTTTCCCACACTCATGATATAATTGCTACTAAAGGCTGGATTCCAGATGACATAAAAATATGTTTCGGCACAATACTTCACACAACTAAGACTGCTGTGGTATAGCATTCAGATTTTAAAACATTTCAAAAGTGTTTCTATTCATGTGAAGTTTGACATAAAAATTTATTTTCGTGCTTTCTGGAAATATGCCTTAAAGCCTTCTACTGAGGGCGTTCGAATTTTCCTTTCGTCACAGTGTTTCACATAAATAGAAACACTTTCTAAAAGCACATGAGCATCAAAGCAAAGCCAAAGTGTTTCTAATTATATGAAATACTGTGACGAAAGGAAAATTCGAACAAAAAAAGTTTGTAATCATCGCATGGTAGCGCTCTCCACAGTAACGTTACACCGGCCCAAAATCCACACCAAACAGTGCATTTTTTGGGATGCATTGGCAGTTCTTGCAATGCTTCTGGCTGCTCTTCACACCAAATACGGCAATTCTGGGTTTTGACGTAACCAATGAGCCAAAAATGAGCTTCGTTGCTGAAGACAATTTTTAAAATTTTTCGATTTCTCACGGAGCACGATTTTTAATAATAAAATTCAATGATTTGCAACCGCTGTTCGATTGTTAGTCTATTCACGGTTAAATTATAGACCAAACTGAACATGTTTAACAGTACAATGTGACTAAAAAGAAAGTTGCTAAAAAATCCCCCTTTATATAATATTAGCTGAAATTCATAGCAAATACCGACTTATAGATATCCAAATGTTAAACAGTTACAGAAAATGTATCCAACTTCTGAAAAACATTAAAAGTGTACACTTTTGAAGAAAACACGTGAAGCCTGAGTTTATAGAAGAGTCTGATTTAAAGGAATAGAGCGGGATAGTTCAGCTGATGCTGAAACTATTTTTGCAAGGCACTTCAGATGCGCATCACACACTTTGAACTTAGTTGTTACGAAAGATGCTGAACAGGCTCTACCAAACACATTATTCAAGTTTTTATGACACAATTTAAAAAGTGCTTCTACAACCTTAAAAAAACATTATTTACAAATACAGAAATTTCGTAATGTAATTCAATTTATGAATTGAATAATGTCACTGACATCTACTGACATCGGCTCTAGCCCAGTGCTACAAAATGATACTAATTTTAAACACGCTAGTCACAATTTTGCAGGGCAAATCCCGTTGTAATTAAGGATTTTCCTGACATTAATGCTTGAAAAATTTGAAACATTGTGATCAACTTAAAGATGCTCTAATAAAAGGAGTTTTAACTTCAAGCGTGCCAAGGACTATTGCTTAAAATTGAAGTGGATTCCAACCAGGATTTTTAAACCTTATAATTGGATTTAAGCCCGTACAGTTTTTATTTATTACTAATATAAATTGATGAACCATGCTTTTTAATTTAAAAGTACCTTTTTTGTACCTTTATTGGAAATTCCGGATACCTTTTACCTTACCTATGTATATTTTTTGACATTTACCTTGTACCTTACCTAGGTAAGAAAATTGGGTACCTTTCCAATCACTGCCTAACAATTAGTGGTGGTCTCACTGCAGCTGCTGACATCAGGCTTTTCAGGAGTAAGCACTCGATCTAATTCTCTTTGTTTTTGTAAATATAATTCATAACATTTGCAAATAGTTTAAAGAAATCTCTTACTTACTCGTCTTTTCAGTAAGAGCGAACATGCCGGTCACGGACTGTGATCAAACTTTTACACCGCCCAACTAAATGACACCGTTTTTGTCAACTCTCTAACACATTGAAGCACCTTTTAACAATGCAATTTGAACTGTCAACATTTACAAGCCTCACAAAACTCTCGACTCTGAGTGTTTTCGCTTTCAATTACAATTAACTAACTGCAAGTACAAGCATACATTTGGAATGTAAAGTTAGTTTTGCATTTTTTTGTTTTTTTGCACAATGTCTCATGTGTTTGTATGTTTCCTCTGCTTTCCTGTGCCTGACACTTTTTAATTGTTTTTGATAAGAGCAACTGGAAAGTTAAATTACATTTGGCACAGAAGCACACACACACACAGAAGTGCATAGGGGAAAGAGAACACTTTCTGTTGTAAACAGAAAGTCACTTTGTCGAAAAGATTTTCAGTTAGTTGAAGTTTAACAATGACTTGATTTACATACACCAAAGTTGTCATTGGCAATGAATTTAAAAGAAATTCAGGTTTATACAGTCTGCGAGAAGAGTTGGCAGCTGGAATAGAAAGATTGGTGGTAATTGTGAGCTGCCGAGACATTGGGAATCCACACTCAAGGTCGACTATAACTTACTTTCTCGTGTTTATTGGAGTCTCAGGTGGAAATGAATTCTTTTCATAAGCAAATTCAGACTTTTGGCAGCACTTTTAAGAACCGTCAACTTAAAAATGCTATTATAAAAGTAATATTTCAAGAAAGTGGTCCAAATGGTTGCTTTAACACTCTAATCTTAGCTTTAACTTAATTATCCTTTGGCTAAATAACTGTCTTTTACCTTGACAAAGCCAAAACAGTCCCAAACAAAAAATACAGCTGGCAGACAGTGGCAATGCCACTTTCCAGTTAGACATTTACCTGGGCATCCAGAAACACAACTACAAACTCCCGTCCACATTACAGCTTTGTATCCCACCAAGGACCGTCTGCTCCCTTTCAGTCGTTGCATTCGTCGCTTGCGTTGACGCAGATTTAATTACAATGTTGGCGTTGCGTTTACGCTTATGCCACTTGCCACTTCTTTTCAGCATATGTAAACATTTGTGGGAGTATCTCCCGCTGACTCCTTTCATATGCCTAGCTGACGCTTTTGTTTAAAAACAACACACACACACAGAGCGCGGAGAAAACTCACACGTGGCGGCTTTCTCCATGGTCTGGTGCCACTTTAATGCACTTTTACAAATTGAATTTTCCACTTGCATACGCAGCAGCCGCCATTGGCAGTGAAAAACAAAAAGGACAAGGCGAAAGCCAGACGAGAAGTGCAGCTCTGGTAGTGCAGCTTGGCAAGTTGTTGTAATTTTTAAGAATGGCTAATAATATGAAATGGATAATATAGTTTCAGAGACGCATAAAAGTGGCAGAATATAACAAAAACGTTGAAAACGGGTAATATAAAGGGAAAATTAATTTTTATACAGATAATTTTAGAAAATTTGTTTCTTAAATTTGTTGTACAGTCAATTGTAAATTGCTCTTAAATTTATATATTTACCATACATGTTTGGTAGCTTCTGCCGGGGTAAGGTATTTCTCAAATTTCATAAAAGATCTTGTACAAAGATTAGAAAATACAAAATTTTTTAAAGTTCAAAAACTAGAAATTATATGTAAAAGAAAAATTTGTACATATATATTTCTTTAAATTTTGGGTTGATTGGGATGGCCGACAACTATCGGATCAGTTTCCAAATAACACTGGAGTAAAGTAAGGATGCCTCCTTAGACCACTTATGTTTTCACTTACTGTGGACGACGTTACTAGCTACTAGCAGGGTCCCCCAAATTGCTTCAAGCCATGATTGATAAGCTCTATGACTTTACAGATAAACGTGGATAAGACGAAAGTTTTGATTGTGAAGAAGAGGGCGTAGTGCAAGGGTCGACAGCTGGTTTTTAAATGGCGTTGAGCTGGAAACGGCGTGACCATCACTGGAAAGTTGAGCTGTAAACCTCACATACAAGAAAAACTTCAAGACTCTAAGAAAGCAATTAATCGGCCGTGTTCTACAAACCTCTAACAACACAAAAGCAACCCTAAAGCAATTCTCGGTGTTCCTGAAACCTCTTTTAATTGTTTTCAAATGTTGCAAATTTTGTGGCATTTGGTTTATGGAAAAAAGATTTAATACAAATATAATAATGAAGAACAAAGCTTGAATGCTTAACTGATCGAAATGCATAGATATTATTAAAGATTTTATGGGTTTTAAGTAATAAAAATGATTTTTAAAATATTGTCCACCAAAACAATGCAAAAGTCAGGTGGTAGCAGAAAGCAACAATACACAGAGAAAAAAATTCGTTCTAAATGTACCAAAATCATGACATTTTGGTGACGATAGTCTGCTAAGCCCGCTTTTTCCAAATCCATGAACATTTGTTCACTATGGTCGAGCCTCCTCCTCTAGGGTGCTGGTCTCGAAAAGGGCATACGGCGCGGGGGGGCAAGGAAGGAAGGGACGGGACCAATACCCACACAAACGCACCCCACCCCCTTCTTTTCTAAACTGTGGCTAGAGAATTTATATTTATTAAAATTGAAAAATGTATTTTTACTTTACCTTGTCTGTGACTTGAACTCAGGCATGGAGAATGAGTCCAAATCAGACCCGGCCAGGCATAGCTACCACGAGCCGAAGTCAGTCGTGTTTTTACACAGACGACAGCCGAAGTTCTGAGTGTGAGAGCGGGTGAGCACAGAAAATGAAGCCAGTCTGCTGTCGACATTCAAGAAAGCAAGACGTGCGTCGCTTGGATGCATAAATATGGAGCGCTCACATTCACATTCTTTTTTATTTTCAATAAATCTTCTTAATGAAATGGAGTGCATGGTTTCCCATCGAGTGACGCTAAATTAAATGTTCAATATGAAGCGTCATTACGAGAGTTGTCATGTCGAACTCCATTCAATTGTAGGTGATGACCGACTAAAATTTGTAGAGAAATTAAAAAGAGATTTTGACGTAATTAATCGAAGAAAAATTAATTTAGTCAATAATAATTATCCAAATCATGCCAAATGTATGCCTGATGCACACTTAAAATCCACATTAGCCATTATCTTAGCATTGGCTAAAAAGGGTCGCCCCTTTGAAGATGGGATATTTTTTAAAGAAACGTGTGAATCTGTTTTACATTTTCTTGGCTTGGAGGGCCAGCATGTAGCGGATGAAATACACAGTTATCTCGACAAACTATATGCCGTCGTACGGAAACCATTGCAGATTTTCTGCGTTCAAAAATAAAAAAGAGAGTCTTAGATTCAAAATTTTTTTCAGTTTGTTTTGATGAAAGTGTCGACATAAATGACACAAGTCAAATGATTATTTGCGTTAAAACAATTGATGAAAATTTTATTTCTGTCGAGGAAATGTTCAAGCTTGAATCATTTTATGGTAATGTGACTGGGAAGGCGATTTTTGACTCATTTTCACGTCATGTTTTATCCCTTTACATAAAGGAAAAGCTTTCGGCTATTTGCACTGATGGGGCTGCAGTTATGGTTGGCAGAAAGGAGGGGTTTATTGGACATTTGACCAGATTTGGCATTAAAATACCAAATTTTCATTGCGTCATTCATCAACAAGCTCTTTTCGAAAAAATGCTAGGACTTGTCGAAGCCATGAAAACGGCTATACAAATTATTTGCCGAATAAAAGGAGTCCACAATGCTTTTACGCATAGAAAGTTTGTGGAATTTTTAAAAGAAGTAGACGCGGATTATGGTGACCTTTGTTTGTTTACCGAAGTCAGATGGCTAAGCCGTGGATGAAGTCTTGAACGATTGTTTCATCTTCGAAAGGAAATTTTACAATTCTTGGAAAAGGAAGCATTACCCAAAGATAGAGGTTTAATAGTCTCTCTACAAAGTTCAGATTTTCTTTTTGATTTGGCATTTCTTACGGACTTAAACCTTTTTAATTACCAATTAAATTTAGTTTTGCAAGGTAGAAATAAGAACATTTCAGAAATATTTGAAATAATAAATGAATTTTCTAGAAAACTGGAAATTCTTAGAGACCAATTAAGAGCTAAAAATTTGTCAAAATTAACTAGAACTCAGGAAATATTTAATACCTTTCCAAACAATAGTAGAATAGACTCATTTACCATTGCAGTTGACACATTAATAGACGATTTTTATTCACGATTTCAAGATATTCGAAATATTCAATGGATGTTCGACGTTTACAATAGCCTATTAAAATGTTCTCCACAAAGTGTACCTGCTGAATTTGAGCGTGAGCTAACAGAAATGCGCCAAGATCTATATTTGCCATTGCATAAGGGCGTTGAGTTTTGGAAAAACATATGCTCCAGCAAGTATAAGGCCACCAAAAATTTAGCATACAAACTAAACTCCATGTTTTGCACTACATACATTTGCCTAGCGGGTGTCTGCCTCCGCTTACGAAGCCGAGGTCGTGGGTTCCAATCCCCGTCAAGGCGTAGATTTCTTTTTTTAAATTTTTTTTGTTTGTTTTTTTAACATTGTCTATATTTTTTACAATGCAGCTAGGAATAAATAAATGTTAATAAGCACTGAAAACATTAAAATGCTAAAATACTTATATTTTCATGAATACTTTTTCGTTTTTCATGACCACCGTTCATGTTTTACAAACGAAAAAAACAGACCAAAATCGTGTCCATTCGGTAACGATTTTGGAACCAAATATTTATACTCTGTACCGAAGGTACATCGAGTATATTAAGTTTGTGCAAAAGTATGTAACAGGGAGAAGGAATCATTCCCTATAAAGTATATATATTCTTGATCAGCATCAACAGCCGAGTCGATATAGCCATGTGCGTCTGTCCGTCTGTCTGTCTGTCTGTCCGTCCGTATGAACGAAGAGATCTCAGAGATGGTAAGAGATAGAGGTTTGACATGTATGCGACATATATTTCTTATACTTGCAGGCAGATCAAGTTTATTTTCAATTTTTACCATGATACCTTGTAAACAAAATTATTTATTTTTGCTGAAGGAATGATAAAGATCGGATGAACGATACTCAAGTTATGGGCAAAAACGGCCAGTAAACACCATATCATTTTCGGAGTTTTAATTTCCTTTTCAAAATTAAAAGTTTTTTCGCTTAAATGAAGTATAAATTTAACAAGACTATGTGCATAAATTAACAGTTTACTAAAATCTGATTTAAAAGGTTAATTCAATGAAGTATCGAATCAAGCCTATGGATAAATTCTATCGGAGAGAATTTCAAACTACAAATGGAATTCAAGTTATCAGCAGTGAAATTTTTAACTGCACTTTTTACATCTGTTCTGATCTTTAAAAATTTTAGAATGTTGTTATGGGGGGAAACATAGAAATCCGGAGAAAGAGGCAGTAATGCCATATGGAAACAATTTTTTTCCGATACAATTGAGTACTAATGGCTTAAAAACAGTGGTGTCCAAACTCACACAAACAAACATTGCGCATGTTTGCCTAGCAGCGAAACTCGAAGTAGACGTCACAACAAACAAATGCCACGAAAAAATGCCTCTTGAAGTAAAACAAAAAGCCGAACACGCGCATCGTAAGAGAGCAAGCCGCCGAGCGTGCTATTTATAGAACACACGTATTCTCTCTCTTTATATATGTGTCGGCTGCGACGCCGGCAGAATTTGGCTTGTCAACCACGCGTGGCTGCCTTTTCAAATTTTGCACATCGCTGCTTAAAAATAATTTAAAGTTTGGAACTCAGGGCATGCCACAGGTCATGCCACATGCAGCATTTGGCTTAGAAACTACCAAATAAAATTTGAATCCTACATTAATTTCAATTATTTTGAAGCCTACAATCCAGTGGTGGCAGCCCCAACGCAAAAACTACCAGTCAGCTGTTTTGCATGCAACTCTGAAGCTAACTCCGAAAAATGAAATCTCCGACATTTGTGGAACACCGACATTTGGATTTGGTTGTTTTCAAAAACAACTGACCCCAAAATCTCTAGAGATTTCTGTAACATATCGGAATAGCACTTGAAAAAACTTTTTCGGAAAACGACACATTTTGCCGAGCACTAAATTCATAATGTTTGAAGCCACTCAAGTCTGGGGATACTGCCGATATAAGGAGGTGGAGCAATTGCAAAGACTATTTGTTAAACGGATATTTAAACCAGGGCTGCAAACCCAAAAATTTTTTCGGAACCTCCGGTTTGCTGATTCGAACCAAAATTTACCAAAGGTTAAGGTTCGGAAATTTGAGGTTCGAGGTTTTTGGCCGTTGGTTTTGGTTCGAACCTTGGTTCGTTGCACGTTTTTCCCAATATATTTAAAATAACAATACAATAGGTATACACTTGACGCCTAGATACATTGTTAGTCCGCATTTACACGGTGAAGCAAACTGCATGAAGTTCTTCATTAAGTTTTTGTTTGTAGGGAAGAGGTGTAGGGGGCTGTCGAAGCAGGTAAAGCTTCATGGCAAGCTGGCAGTGAAGTTTTTCGAAATGTATATGTATAAGATGAACAATTTGTGCCAGTTTTCTCTGATTTAGTGTCAGTTTATGTTCTGTACCAAAGGTACAAAGAATATTTGTGCAAATGTATATAACCGCCAGAACAAAGCATCTCTGACCCTATAAAGTGCATACATATATTCACTTTCGCATGTGCAAAGTATATCATACAGGTCTGTTCCCATTTCCGAGTAGATTTAAAAAGTAATACGATTAGAATTCCGAATCGTTTTCATTATGATGTTCCCGTTTCCGAATGAAATAGAAATGGATTTTCTTTTCGAATGAATGTTCGAATCGTTTTCGAATTTTAATTTAGCTGAATGGCAACCTTAACAATTTCGATCAACCCTGCGCATGCGCTGATGCGGAATTGCGAACGACTCGGTTTCATTTCGATCGTTTTTCCTTTCGTCTACAATTGCAATGCAATTTCTGAGGTAAAACTTTGAAAAAATTTATTTTAAATCAATTTGTATGCTAAATATATCTATGGATACTTCAAAAACTTCACAATATTTGACTTGTAAAAATACAAATATTTGATAAACGAAATGTATAACTGTTGACATGAAAATTGTCAATTACTTTTCATTCCACTGACTCAAAGGCAAAACTTTTGAAACCGATTAACTTGATCGTTTTTCGGAAACGGGAACAGCTACCAATTCCGATTCCGGCTGATCTGATCGAAATCGAAAACGGGAACAGACCTGATAGTCTGGCTTAACCGACTTTCCATTACATAGAAGGGTACCCAAATAAATTTTAATGTGTATAATCTTTTTTTTTGGAACTGAACCAAAAGAGTGGGTTCGGAACGGGTTCGGGTTCATCTATTTTCGTCCTCGTGGTTCGGTTCGGGGTTTGGTTCACAGTAAAAAATAAGCCGGAATTCCGGATTTGAACCGGTTCGGTTCAAAACCGGTTTGCAGCCCTGATTTAAACTACCCCGCATTATTCCAAACTATGCGCTCCACTTAGAAACCGGCCTGCCTTACTTATTCTTATATTATAGTCCAGTCAAATTAGGCAAAAAAGGGATCAACCTCGGAATTTGAGATAATAAGCTGGAAACTTCTGTACACCTTTGTTTTGGCGTTCCAAACGTTGTGTCAAAAGTCACATAAAATCTCGTGTGCGCGTCGTTAGTTATTCAAGGTCAAAGGTCACAAAAATCAGTTTTCAGCGATTATCTCCGTTTCTATAGCTCCAATGTTGTAAGCAACTATGACACAAATTGTAGAGCAGCAAATTTGCGACAAATTTCGTCTACACTATTTTTTCATACGCCTAACCGTATTTGAGATAGAGGGCAGAGAGCCGGCAGAAGTAAGCCATAATCCCAGTAATGCAAGGTCAACCGTGAATCTCAGTGAATAATACCAGGTATAAAGTTATTAAATCATTTAAATAGCATAAATAATAAATAATTAGTATTATTCATTATATTTAATATCATTTTGCATATATCTAATATATTTATCTAATAATACTTACCTAGTTGGTTAATTTAAAACTCCTTAGATGACAGCCGATCCTCGCCCATTGAACCAAACCAACTTTTTCTTAAGTAAATTGGCTCGCTGATCACGAAAATCGCCATGAAGCCAAATTCTATTGGCTAGTTATCAAGATATTATCGATAATCGTGTTTTTCGACTTATCAAAAGTTGTCTCCATCTTAACTCTCATAACTTTGTTGTTTTTTAACCGATTTTAAAGTTGTAAAAAAAACTTAACAGAAAAAACTTGGACAAAAGTTTTGTTTTCAGATAAAAATGTGATAGGGCGATTGCTTTTGATGCAATCGGCTTAGCTGCAGAAAAAAAAACATTTTTTCCAAAATTTAAAAATTGAACGTATTTAAAATGCCTGTAGATGTATAATGAAACAATATTATCAGATTTTTATTAATTGGACAGTGAAAACCATGTAATTTACACTAATAAAAGCCCTCAAACGCAAAAATCGGACATGAAATGGCTATTTTATTCAAGTTTTCTGTAGATGCTGAGGTAATTTTGAAACTTGTCAGTCTGCCTTTTTTCACCAAAACTTGAAATTTGTCGCAAATTGTCGCAAATTTGCTGCTCTACAATTTTTGTAATGGGTGTTTGCACAATTGAAGCTATAAAAAACGGAGATAATCGCTGAAAACTGATTTTTGTGACCTTTGACCTTGAATAACTAACGACGCGCACACGAGATTTTATGTGACTTTTGGCACAACGTTTAGAACGCCAAATCAAAGGTGTACAGAAGTTTCCAGCTTATTATCTCAAATTCCGAGGTGAAACCCTAATTTGACTGGACTATAAGCAAAGATTTGCATAAAGAATAAGAGCAATCTTTGAGTAAACAACTAGGAATGCTGTCAGGCACAGGAGAATAGGAAGATTTTAGTGATTTTAAATATAAAAGTAGAGAGTTTTCAATAATTGTGGGAGCACATTTTGAGTTAGAAGAAGAAATGATATAAGGATAAGAAACGTTAGCAAAACGCTCTGAGGAATAAGTGGATTGAATGATATAAGCTAATGTGTCAACGGCTGTGACATCATTGCTAGCCTTTAGGCAAAGATGACGATCAGTGCTTTGAGTTTAGTTATTATGTTGTTCAGTTCTTGTTCGAACTATATAATATATTTGTATGTTTTAACGACCTTTATGATAATCAAACCTTAAAGTTTTAGCCGGCTCTAGGTCTCGCTGTGTTTGTATATAACTTTAAAACAGGGAGGTTAGTTGATCAGAAAACAACTCTCTCCTCATGCCTACAATGCCATAATCGCTTGGGAACTCCAATTCAAGTCAACAGCAAAGACAGACACAACGAGCCAGAGCCTCGCTGTCCGTGGCCTTTGTACGACTGTGGGTGTCCCCAAATGGTCTTACAATGTTAGTGAGAGAGATTTTCTCTCCATTGCTAACAAAGTTATGTTGTGCTTAAAGTCATGTGCAAACATGACGAGACCTAGAGCCAGCAAAAAATTGATGGTTTGATTTAGACTTTATGATAAAACAAGTGAGAAAGTCGGTCAAGCCCGACTATAAGAAACTCTGTACCAGCTAATGCTGTCGCTCGCATTTGCTCGCTCGTTACACGTGTTATACGCGTTATACGCTGTTATACGCGTTATACGCTTTTATACGCTTATCTTTAAGTTTCTCTCTCTCCCTCCCAACGATTGTATTTGTTTGAATACAGCGGTGGTTGGTTGGAAGGGGGGTGGGGTGGGTGCTGGTACATTTTTTTTTGCTCATAACTTGTATATCGTTCGGATCTTTAACATTCCTTCAGGAAATCGATAAATATTGTTCTTTACTATATTTCTTTAGAAGGTACGAACAATTTATCATCAAAACTGTGGGAGACATGAAGTTTTTTCCAAATTTTTGCGTGGTAAAAATTGAAAATAAACTTGATCTGCCTGCAAGTATAAGAAATATATGTCCCATACATGTCAAACCTTCATCTCTTACCATCTCTCAGATGTCTTCGTTCGTACGAACAGGCGGACATGGCTATATCGACTCGGCTGTTGATGCTGATCAAGAATATATTATATATACTTTATAGGGTCGGAGATAATTCCTTCTCGCTGTTACTTTACATACTTTTGCACAAACTTAATATATATATAACAATCAAAAGTTCAGTTTTGTGAACGCACAATTACTGTGACGGCCCTTGCCACATACAATAGTGTCACAGTGTGAAGCAGTGTAAGCCTAGCATTAGCCAAGGCGTTGCCATATTGCTGCAATGTGAAATATGTATAAACAACAAGGCTTTGGCATTATTATTTTGGCCATTCAAGCCATCGTCTTGACCATCTTAGTTTTCAGGCGCAACATGGGTCAGCTTCATTTGAGGAAGGAGGTGACGCTCGAGTAGCACAGAGACCTTGGCGACAAATGTACCTAGTTTCCACCTAACCTCAATATAAAGAGCAAGCCACAAATCCTTCTCATTCGTAATTGTTCTTTATTATTATTATAGGTAGTATAAAAGATCAAATGTATTTCATGTTAAGTTTAGCAAGTTTAGTAAGCAGAATCCATTCTGACCCTCCACTTCAGTTGATTCCCTTCAACTCCACCTCAAAGACCAGGGTAGAGTTGGGTGGAACCTTGGGCGGTAAACCAAGACTTCCATAGCCCATGTGTGGGGGACAAGTGATGCGACGCTTACCGCCCACCTTCATGCCGGGAACACCCACATCCCAGGCTTCAATCATCTCACCACTGCCCAAAGTGAATTTGAAGGGTTTGCCCTGTAGACGGCTATCGCAGATCTTGTTGTTGGACTTCAGGCGTGCAATGTAGTAGACAGAAGCACGCTTGCCTTGCTTGGCCTTCTTACCCTTACCAAGTGCAAGATCAAGGATTTTAACGCCGCCGGAAATGGTGCGTTCGCCGCCAATTGGCTGCTCCTTCTTAGCGGACTCTGGTTCCTTTTTGTCCTTCTTGGACTTTTGCTGTAGCTGCTGGGAATCCTTCTTGGCCACACCATTGTCAGCCTTTTTGGCATTCATGGGAGTAGTCAGTTTCGCCATCTTAGCTTTTGGCTGCTCCACTTCAGCATCGGATTCCTTATCTTCTTTCTCCTCGCTGCTGACATCATCATCATCAGACGATGAGTTTTCGTCTTTTTTAAACATATCATTGAATTCTTCCAAGAGCTGAGCATTCACATATTCTTCGTCCTCCTCGTCTTCGTTGTTCTCAACCTTGTCGTCGTCGTCGTCTTCAGACTCCTGCTGGCCATTCTTCTTCACCAACTGCTCCAGAAGATCATCATCCTCCTTAACCTTCGAGTCAATCTCATGCAAATAACCCAACAGTGATACGTTGGCGTCACCTGCAAATGATAGACAGACGCGCACTGAGACACCTGCAACTGGGAAATGTTTCATCTTACCTGTAGTCTGAAAGATTATCTCATCTCCCTTGCTAAAATTCAAGTCCAACTGTACTTGGGGTATGGCCTTGGAGACGGTGGCCACAATAAATTTCTGCTTGTCGGCAGTCAAATACAGCTTGGCCTCTGCCCCCTCGTCCAGAGCCACGCTCGACACATGGAACCCTTTAAAAATCGTTTGCGTGTACTTGCGATTTGGTTTGATGCTTAAACCTGGTCAGAAGAGAAGGCAGGAAGGATGAGTACAAATTAAACACGCTGACGGGCCGGTCGCTTGCCGAAAGCACGTGTAAAGGTTTTTTTTTGCTTTCGTCACCGCGAGGGTGACGTTTGCTTGGTCGCAGCTTTATAGCCGCATTGACCAGATACAATGGGTGACGCCAAGATGGCGGCGGTACGCGTTGCCTTGAAAAAGGCAAAACGCGGAGCTCTCTTTGACCGATGTGCAAAGGCCAACACCTCCAGAGAAACTGCACGTAGCATAAATCACAATTTTATAACTTACCCCAGAACACGGACATGTTGACAATGTGTTTGCGTTTTCGAGAAAAATTTCACAAAAATTATTCAAGCGCAAATTTAACATCCAAGCCCAAGCGACGCCGTTCAGTAAATGTTCCGGCGCGAATAAATCAATCGATATCTGAGTAATTATAGTGTTGCCACCTGGTCGATATATTCGATTGCCATCCGCTAAGCATGATGGCCGACGAACACGTACAAAGGCTGGCGGCTCCGCAGCACATGGGTTTGCAGCACTCTGCTTGCGACCGTTACGAGTACATGGGTGTCACAGCAGATAGCTTGGCTCGCCGATTTCACTGATTTTCGGCGGCTCCGTGACCGAAAGAAAAGACGCCAATTTCGGTGACTTTCGACGTCTCCGTGACTCGCAAAAAAGACGCCGATTCCAGTGAATCCAAGTGCCGCCACCATCCTCCACGTAGTGGCCCATGGGCTCCGGTCCGCCCACACCCAGGTCCAATTGCCGCGTTCCCGATCCTCCAACAGACCATGGATGAGGGTCGTCCACAGCCAATCCCGCCGAGTCGCAGTGGAACAAACTCAAGAACATCATCGACAATGTCCAGTTGCCGCTGACTCTACTTTCTGGGGCTGGATCCGCAGGATGAGGATACCATGTTTGTAAGAGCACCGTAACTTTTTTAGTCAATTACCCTTATTCTTTTGCATGTTCCTGACTTTAGGATTTGTCGCCCACATTGTCGGATGAGGCCCAGCAGCAGCTCAGACAGGTTAAATTTCTGTCAATCCCTGTCTGTTTGGAGGCTCATGCCAAGGTGCGTCTAAGCGGTAGAATTGAAGGATGTGGAGGAGGCATCGTAAGGCGCTCAAGCAATCGGCTACGGATCTGTGGGCATCTTGATCACCGGATTATCCACGGCCGGTCGATTTGGTGGCGCCTTCAAAGAGAACCCAAAGAAGAAAGGCAAAGTGCCCAAGGTGGCCTATCAGAAGCTGTTGTAAGTTCGACCATAAATGGAGTGAAACGGAGTGTTCAATATTTTGACATAACACGTCAGCAGTTCGAGGATGTCCTAAAGGAGGCGCAGGATGTGGGCTCCATTGTTGTTATGGCCAAAAATACCATACGAATTTGTTAATATCTTAGGTGATGTGGATGCAGTAAAACTGAACTTAAGTAGTCATAACCTGTCATAGGTGTATCGATAACTCGGATCTATGTAATTATATATTATATAATATGCAGCCTTCTGTTGCCACTGGGTTTTGTGACAAAGCTCTTCTCCAAATCATTGTCTTGCTGCCGGATGTAAAAGTATCTTCTTTGCGAAATGTGCACTGTGGGCACACTGCAAGCATCCGAAGTTTGTTCAGTAATAGACAAGAATGAATTGGGGGTGGGAAATTTTTGAATCTAGTACTGCCTGAATGTTACACAAGGCAATAAAATTAGAATTTTTCAAGTATATTGAAGGGTCGGTGGTGATTATTGATGATTTTCGTGCTGAACACGAATTTGTTTTCAGAAATGGTCCATCTCGTCGAGATTTTTAGTAATTTGAGCTTAAAGATTTTTGTATATTTAATGACTTATTTGACTTTTACACGCGTTTTGTGGGGAACATATACTTTTGTTTTGTATTATCTGAAGAACTACTCCTTAACTTTGAAATAAAGTATCCCAATCAATTCTACGCTTTTTTCCAATAAAGATATTTCCAAACCCAATATATTGTTGCTGCCCCAATGTATTCAAAATGGTATATCTACGCTTAAAAAAATCGTACAATTCTTTGGGATAGTTTATTTTAAAGTTAAGAAATAGTAATTTACGATAATATCAAAAAATCAAAACAAAAGTATAAGTTCCCCACAAAACGCGTCTGATAATGGTCGAAATATGCACCTTTTGCAACTTTATGCTCAAATTACTAAAAATCTCGACGTGATGGTCCATTTCTGAAAACAGATTCGTGTTCAGCACACAAAAATCATTTAGAATCACCACCAACCCTTCAATATACTGGACCTTGTTGCCTAGTGTTTTGATTGTTCATTTGCTTGACTATAGGTAGGCTTTTAATAATTCCTATACACATTTCGTACATCAATCTACATAGTTGACCTTCCTTTTTTCCTTGCTTTTTTTCTGGCAACTGTCTCCATCCAGCTTATAAAAACGAGCCTGTATGCTATACGCTAAAGTGGTTGTAATTCAAATCCAATCATCGCAATGGCTTCTATACGACGATTAAGTTTGCAAATATTGCCCATAATTTGAGGAAAAATATTCTTCAAGGGTCAATTTAAACCAGGGGTGCCCAGAATGAGTTTACGAGCACGTGAAAGCCAATACAAATGCACAAAATACAACTCAAGCAAGAACAAGCAACAAGAAATAGAAATAGAAAACCGATTTTTGTTTGTGTGTGTGTGTTTGGTCATTGCTGTCTCAAGAAAACGCGAGCGAAGCGATCGCTGACAACGCATAAACAATATTATTGTTGCGTTCGAGTTTGTCGGATATATAGGAGAGAGAGAAGAGAGACATATGAAATTGTTGTTGCAGACCTTCGCTCGGAAAGAAAGATTGGTGCTCTCCACATATAAATGAAATTGTTTTTGTTATTTATAATCTTATGGCCGCGTGAATCGTATTCGCGGGGGGTATTCCTTTGCGCAAAGCAAAATCAATTGCGTGGCTTGCGGAATAGGCTTGAGCACCCCTGATTTAAACACTTTTGGGTATGCTGATGCTGCTCGCATAATTTTGTTATGTTGCATTGATATGTGTGCTGTCGCATAGGACTCATAAGCCCAGAAATTTTTGCTCGTTGTGACAGCCATAATTTTTTTTAAACCCAATAATACTTCAAAGCCGATTTTTTGCCATATGTTGAAAACAAGAACCAATTTAGAAAAACCGAATCAGCACACAATACTGGTTCATAATTTTCCATCGAGAAGTCTGAGAATTAGGAAGTCTATAGCAGTACCAAGGAGACGTAAGTGAATCGGGCAAGGTGGATTCTTAAAGAGAATTAATGGATTGATAGAAAAAGGTAAAAGCTAAGTCATAATCAATCGCATTGTACAAGGGAGACCAGTCTGTTGTAGAAATAAGTTGATTTAGTAATGAAAAGTTTCCTTCCTCTGAACCTGATGAAGGCGAATTGGAATAATCATATACACACCTGATCATATTAATAGGTACACACATCAACTCTGACTTTAAGGTAACAGAAAACAGTTTTATTCATTGTTTCAAACTTAAAATTTGTTTTTAATAAAATAAACTTAATTGTAACATAGAATAATAATATAACATAAAAGAGATCATTTTGTGTTTCAGATAAGTTTTCAGTGTGATCATAATAATAGGTACACTTCATGTGTTGGTAAGAAAAAAAAATTTTAATTTCCATTTTGTGTTCTTTTTTTTTGGGTAAATTAGTATCCAGTGTATCCACCTCTATTTTTGGCCACTACTGCTATTCTTTTTGGCATACTTTTAATAAGAGCCTGGCAGGTCTCTACTTGTGTCTCATACCACAGTTTTTGGACACCTTCCCATAATTTTTGTTTATTTGAAAATGAATGCTTTGCCAATTTCTTTTTTAAGTCTCCTCACAAGTTTTCAATGGGGTTAATGTCGGGGGGATTGGCTTGGCCACTTCAGAACGTCAACTTTTTGGTCCTCGAAAAATTTAGATAACAGCCTTGATGTGTGTCTAGGATCATTATTTTGCTGAAATACCCAACGTAATGGCATATTTTCCTCAACATACGGTACCATAACTGTTTCCAATATGGATTTGTACTCTTCAGCATTCATTTTGTTCATAGTCTGATAAATTGGACCTACGCCGTACCAGGAGAAGCAACCCCATACCATTATTTTGCCACCTCCATGTTTGACTGTTTTTTTTGTAAACCGTGGATGGAATTCCTTTCCATTAGGGCGTCGAACATTCCTTTCACAGTCATTCCCAAACAAATTAATCTTGGTTTCATCGCTCCATAATATGTTTCTCCATTTTTTCCCCCCACGTGCATCCTACCCAGTCTTTGTGGTCCCTTGCAAAAGTTTGCCTCATGGTGATATTTTTTTTGCGCATAAGTGGGACTTTTCTGGCAATTCTTCCTGGTAGGTTGGCATCTTGTAGTCGTCTTCGGGTAGTTGGAACACTAACTGAATTCCCCATTTCGGCTGCAATAGCCTTCGATGACTTAAATGGGTCCTTTTTGCTCAAAGTAACTATGTAGTGGTCAAGGGTTTCTGTTGTTTTTTGTGGCCTTCCACGGGTTTCCTGTCTTGGTTTTCTTTCTAATGCATTTTTAACAAAATTATGAGACCGGTTCATTAATTTGGCGATGGCTCGTAAAGATTTGCCTTCTTTTCTCAGTCTAAGAACCAATCGAGCTTCTTCTTTAGTATAATGAAAATTGCGACCCATTTTTTCTAAAAAAAATAATTATTTAATTCTCTGTATTGACATGAACTATACTTAATTTACCTTTAGATACCAAAAGATCACTGATTACAAAATTATTCACTTGATACTTGTGAGAAACGGAGACTGTACCTATTATTATGATCAGGCGAAATGTGTGGTGGACTCGCAATTTATAGAAAAGCTTTGATATACGGAGCAGCCCCTCTTTCAACTCTTTGTCAGAGTGTGGCCAGACATTGACAACAACAAAAAACCAAAAATTAAAAAGTTGTCAACACTAAAAGTACGAAAAAAACATCAATAATTAAAAAATTCCGGTGTGTACCTATTAATATGATCAGGTGTGTATCTTTGGCATACCTAAAAGCGCCAACTACCTATAATGACTTTTGCAAAGTTCTTATTTTCTGAGCGGTCAATGATAGACTAAAGTCCTTTGCTTGCAGATATTTTTGGGCGTCATTTTTTGCCAAAGACCTTAGGAAGGAAGGGTGGAGAATGACTGCGACGGAACTATCAAAGTTTCAGCGACTGTAATACTATAAATACACTGGCTAAAAGGGGTTATCGTGATGATCTGTCAGGCGTAATGTAATAGAGGACTAAAAAGAAGGCGATCCTTGAGTGTACGTAATTGTAATTGCAGACAACTTGGAAATAGCCCTATTATTCTCAACATAATACTTATTACCTTTCGTATGGAGAGGAATGTTAAAAGATTCCTTCCACAACACAGGAAACGAGGATGACTCCAGAGACAATTCAAATAATTTGTGAATAGGCAAATTGGTTCTACTACGAGTAGTAGAGGAAATTAGTTGTGAAAGTTGAATATTTCATAAAAGGTAGAGAACTCTCTTCAATATAAAAAACCAGGCACTTCTGAAAGCTGTGCAAGACGACTATAATGATTATGGTTCGTTCGTCTATTAATTAACCTACTTAATTACATCAAGCAGAATTAACTTTGTTTTTTCCAGCATGTGTTTTCCATCAACGAAATGTCATTCAGCCAATTGTGTACTGTATTCATTTTCATATAAATTTGATCAATTATTTTTTTATCATACAGAAGCCCAATATTGCTCATACGCGCTGTTGGCCACAATTGGCCACACATTTCATATGTCTGTATACACAAACACAGACCCACACAAGCAGCATCTCACTTAACCCAGAGCAACGGGCGTCGACATTGTCCATTTTGGTATACGCCTTTCGACCACTAATTGCTTGGAAAATATGCTCACTTCCACACGAGAACATTTCAATGGGAGGCCGCAACAATTTTAACAGAACCGAAACTGGGAGACTGTAAAAAGTGCAACATATTTTAAATAGTACAAAAGAGTAAGAAGGGGAAATCTGTTTGGCCTGGTTTTTTAAATTAAGTCAGCACATTCTGAGGCTGTTTGTCTCTTGTTTTCTTGTATTGTATACTTTCTTTTGTTGTTCGTTTTCGTTTTGCTGTACTGTATTTGTAGTTTCTTTTTTGAGGTTTGCCGTTTTTGTGTACGCAGGAGGGAAACAAAACACAAAGAGGGTAAATGCAACACACATTAGTTAACAAAGGCACAATAAAGATGATTTCTACACATGCCACAAAAGTAAACTTCGCACATAGAAAAATGGGAATTGTACAAGGTTTCAATAAGATCAAAGAATTATGCAAATATTTGAGTTTAGTTTGCATTTTATTTCATTATTCTGCTTTTGTATACAGAGTCTCAGAAATTCTTAGACAAAATTGTCCTGTAGATTGCCTTTTTTTTGCATGAAAAATGTAAGGTCATATGGTCGCCCCTGATTCGTAAGTTTATGGTGCATATTTAACGTGAAAACAACGTGAAAAGAGTTGAAATGTTACGTCACGGGGCGCCGAAGTTTTTGAGGCTACTCATACGCAGTTTTTGCCTGTTATCTTTTTGTATTTTTGCACAATGTCCAGCCCCCAATAAAACTCAAATAGGCCACGCATTTCGTTTCACACATTTTATTTTTTTGCTGTAAACTTTTGCATACATTTTTCATACAAATATGTCACATATAGGTAGATATGCCACAACTTAGTCACATAGATAGAGCTCTCTATATAGTATATGTATATACGATATATGGTATAATAACTAACTTTATGTTAATATATATTATTATATATACTCGTGTGTATATCGATTTTGCTGAGCTTCTGTATGCTTCTTAATCAATGCTTAAATATTTTAATATTTAATTAATTTTTTAACAGCAATTCTTTCAATTTTTCTTTTTTTTTCTTCGGAATTTTAATGCTGCTCGGTTTATGTTCATAAATATTTTCTCTATATATATATAGTATATTTAATTTATTCAACACTTTAACATTCAATTTAACTTTCATACTTTTAATGCTGGGATTTATTTACACATTTTGAAAGCAGAGCTTTGAGTTTTTTTTTTTTCAAATTCTGGTCTTAGGCTTAGGCAGTAAATTAAATGGAGTTTATACAAAAAGTTTGCTCTCATATTTACAGAGTCATTAATTAGTTAGTTATGTATATATACACATATGAAAAAGTGTGGCAGACCAAAATGAAAATCAATGGCGAAAGTTTCATAAATTTAATTAGATAATTAAATACAATATAAAGCCAATTAAATGTAAACACATGAAATAAACAATTTAATTTTATATCAAACAATTACCATTTGATTTTCTCTCCTCGCCTTAGGCTAAACTGTATTACTAACTAATATTCGACTAAATTGAACATTTATTTTAGCTTTGGTTGTAACTTTTTTTTCTGCTAAATTTACTATGTAAATTCGCTAAGTATGTATGTGTATTTGTATGCATGAATACTTTCATCTAAATGCAAATTGGATTAACAGTTTTGTGTTGACTATAATTAATTTATTTCCATTTAATTGGGCATTTGTATGGTTTTTACACGATGACCGCATCAATGCAGTTGTCCACTTTCTCTGTTCTCTATCATTTTTATGTGTGTGGTTTTTTTTTTTATAGATATTTCATAAATTCTCATGTACATAAACATTTGTTCCATTTTAGGCATAATTTTTAGGGATTTGGAAATTACTTGTTGGCTAATGAAACATTTCTCTTAATTATGAATTCATTTGCGAATATTTTAAACATCCTGTGGATAATGACAGATTGCAAATAATTTAATAAGTTGAAAGGGCTAAATTGTTATGACTTCCATATCAATTAGAATAGACGGAAAGCTATTGCTACGGTTTGCTCATATTAGCGGTGACAGAATACCGTAGTCATGATCTTCGAACATATCGAATGTTATATTAGATCTATGAACAAATATGGAAATGACTGCCATTTCGTAGCATTTTTTTCTCGGTCAACCAGAGTGAGTTACTCGCAAGCGATTTTGCGTTTGATTCACTTCCAGTAGATTTTATTTGACATATTTCTTGTATACTAATTAACTCGTTCAAATTGCAAACCTCTAAAACTCTGCTCCGAAGGTTCGAACCTATTGTAAAGTATAAGGTTCGGTTCGAGGACCGGTTCCTCAACTTATCGAATCCGAGGTTTTTGGTTCGAACCTTGATTCATAACATCTGAAATATTGAAAACATTTTTGCCTCTATTTTCTACGAATATCAGCAAATCGGTAAAAATTTAAAACTTCTTGGCATTATTTTAGCTGAAGTGGACGCATTTAAATTCCTATTCGATATATCTATCAACAGCTATTGATTGATATTGAAATGCTATCAATAATACGTCCCCTTCCACGTGTCCCTGATCCTTACCGTATAAACTTATGAGAGAAGTATGAATTGTTATGTTACAACTTGACTATTGCTTTATAGCCCTTTTTATACTCTTAATGCCGATTTCTCTTCTTCCAGATAGGTGCTATGTGTCAGATAAGCTCACAATTTACTCTGCTATTTGTAAGATTAAGTGACATACAGCTCTATGTAGAAGATGAGAAATCTGTCCTTAATATTCCGAGTTTGGATATGTCTTACAAAACTGATCTTCATTAGATAATTCACCAACCGATCGCACACTAAACAATGATTTGTGTTCAGCCAAAATAGAAATAAATTTACAAAAAAAAAACTTTAAGAATCGACTTAAATAATTTTCTGAACCAAAACTTTTATCAAACAGGAGTCCGGTTCTAGTTCGGGAGCTAATAGATTTTAAAGATCCCGTATAAAGTAAGTGGAAACTAAAGGTTTGATGTGGATTTCTTGATTTTTTAATAGAAAAGAGAACATGTAAAAAATTCGAATTCACTGCTTGCTTAAAGTGCATATTTTAGCCATTTTCAGACGCGTTTTGTGGAAGACCTACACTTTTGTGCATTTTTCAAAATGGTATAACTTCAGATAAAGAAAAGGCGTGAGTGTCGTTAACACTGACGAGGCTTTGATGTGAATCATTCTCAACGGCATATAAATCAGCAATGGCAATCTTTCAAAAGAAGAAAACTAACAAGGAGTAGAAATACCAACAACAATATCACTTTCTGTTGTGTTCTTTCTTTTTCTCCGTATGTCTTGTATATTGTGCTACTCCATAGATAAATGAGAACAACAGTCTTAAGTCAATGTTTGGTCACTGTTTAGTCACTGTTAGT
Organism: Lordiphosa magnipectinata; assembly: GCA_037044535.1. NCBI lineage: Eukaryota > Metazoa > Arthropoda > Insecta > Diptera > Drosophilidae > Lordiphosa > Lordiphosa magnipectinata. The sequence goes on from JBAMBO010000819.1 coordinate 81,343, forward strand.
CACTGATTGGTCACTGTTTAGTCACTGTTTAGTCACTGATAAGTCACTTTTCAGTCACTTTATAGTCACTGTTTAGTTAGCGTTAAGTCACTGTTTAGACACTGTTTAGCCACTGCTAAGCCACTGTTTACTCACTGTTTGGTCACTGCTTAGTAACTATTTAGTCCCTGATTTGTCAATTTTAAGTCAATGCTCAGTCACTGTTTAGTCATTGCTTAGTCACTTTTTATTCACTGTTTAGTCACAGTTAAGTCACTGTTAAGTTACTGTTTAGTCACTGTTAAGTCACTGTTTGGTCACTGTTTGGTCACTGTTTAGTCACTGTTTAGTTACTGTTTAGTCACTATTTAGTCACTGATTAGTCACTGTTAAGTCACTTTTTAGTTAGCGTTAAGTCACTGTTTAGTCACTTTTTAGCCACTGTTGAGTCACTGTTTACTCACTGTTTGGTCAATGATTAGTAACTATTTAGTCCCTGATTTGTCAATTTTAAGTCAATGCTCAGTCACTGTTTAGTCACTGTTAAGTCACTGTTTAGTCACTGTTTAGTCACTGTTTAATCACTTTTCAGTCACTTTTTAGCCACTGCTGAGTCACTGTTTAGTCACTGTTTGGTCACTGTTTAGTCACTGATTTGACAATTTTAAGTTACTGCTCAGTGACTGTTTAGTCACTTTTTATTCACTGTTTAACCACTGTTAAGTCACTATTTAGTCACTATTTATTCACTGTTAAGTCACTGTTTAGTCACAGTTTAGTCACTGTTTGGTCACTGTTTAATCATTGTTTAGTCATTGTTTAATCACTGTTAAGTCACTGTCAAGTCACTGTTTAGCCACTGTTAAGTCATTATTAAGTCACTGTTAACCCACTATTAACACAAAATATGCATGACGTCACGTGACTCTAAAATGAAATTTTACTCCTACTAAAATCTTCCATACCGAAATTAAAAATGTTTCACATCAAAAATTGAAGAACTGTTTGGGATAAGTTTTTTGAACCTAAGAAATGGAACTATTCATAAAAGGTTCTATAAAGTATGTGAGTTCCCAACAAAAAGGGTCCAAATAGGTATTTTAAGCAACTTTAAGCCCAAAATTTCCAAGTATCCAAACGTGAGGGACCATTTGCCAAAACAGATGCTCAGCACACGAAAATCTTTTAGAATAGTAATTTATTTGGCGACCTTTCTAATGTTTAATTAGTGTGAGTTGGCTGGCTCTAGGTCCGAAAAAGTTGCGTTTGTTCACAACTTGTAAACAACTTATGCATTGTACCACCAAAAAGAGCGGGTGGTTCCCAACTGATCTAAGCAATGATTGTATGGAGAGGCAGTTGGCAATCATGCTTTCTTCAGCAAAAAGCCTTCTGAAGAGGCGTTAGGGATAACGATGAAACAGTTCTGTAAAGGCAACCAGCTCTTTTTGGTGGTACAATGCATAAGTTGTTTACAAGTTGTGAACAAACGCAACTTTTTCGGACCTAGAGCCAGCCAACTCACACTAATTAAATCTTTTAGAATAGCTACCAAACCTTCTACAAACTAGAAAAAAGGAAAAAATTAAAATCATGCCAAAAAAATTGGTATTGGAACCAAGGCTGCAAACCTTTCCTGAAGCGAACCCCAAAGAACCGTTTCGCTGCGGTATTTTTGGGTCCCTCGAAACGAGCCATAAACGGATCCTTTCAAATGCTTAACCTCCCTATCCTAAACCCGAACCGGACCCAACGTGTGCAAAAAAAAAGGTACGGTTCAAACAATCATTTAAGTCGATTTCTTAAGAACTTTAATAACTTTCCTAATATTATGACCGGAAAACATAATTTTATTGTAAACAATCGGTTGAAATGATAATTACAGATGAGTTTTAGAAATCCAATCCATATTGCGATTTCGACATGGAAATAAAACATAAGTCAAGGTGGAAAAGGGGAAAGCAAATCTCGTCCCTCTGTGTAGGGAATAAACCTGTTCAGAAATAAAGTTGCCGTGAACTCAGAACAAGAACGAAATATTCTCAACTTTTATGAGACAAATGTGTTAGATGTTCTTGACTGTTTATTACCATGTTTTTGACAACGTTTGCCTCATCTTCAGTCCAATGTTCCTTAGGTTTTTCCTCTGCGTACGTATAAAGTGAGGCTACCTCCCAAAATTTTTAAGACCAAAAATTTAAGAATGATAACAATAGGGAATATAGTCCATTCGACTTCTCTCTAGAGGCAAAAATCGGTCAACTGTGTAACAATCTATTTCTACGTTTATACACACAAAACTATTTGTGATTAGTGCCCTTTGAAGTATGCAATGCTTTTGAAAAGAAATGATTCAGAATTATGTTTATTTTATATTTGGCTTAATACAGATTATATTGTATACCCATAAATGGTACGGTAATCTGGAAGAGTATACAGTGTGGATTATGTATGACGCTGTCATAACTGGCTATTAATGTCTGCGTTCTGCATAGATAATTATTAAAGGAAATAAAGATTGCATACTTTGAAGGGCATTAATCATGATAAATTTGGTGTAGCATATGAACCCAGAATTGAACCAAAACCTTACGTTCAATAACTACAGGAACCGGTTAGCAAACCGAACCTTATATTTTACAACGGTTTCGAGCCCCCGGACCGAGCCTTGATCAAAATTTAACAGGTCTGCAGCCTTGATTGGAACCAGTGTGCATTGGTAGAAACAAAAAGGAAGTCCATATTTTGAGAAGAAACATTATCAAACCCCTTCACCGGCAAGGTAGACTCTGATGAGTGTGTCTTGGATTTAAGCAAGACTCCTTAGCTCTTAAATGCCACACTCAAAAATGTTTTGATTATACCTGATCAACAGGTTAAACAATAATTGAAACCAAATCAATGCCAATCAGCCGTTCTTACTTCGCAAATGCTTCTTCATTTTACACAGTAACCTGAACAAATCTATGGTATATGGGTATGCCTAAAACTCTATGTATGTCGTCCACTTTCTTATGGTACTTTGCCAGCTTTCTTCTAGTATTTTATCGCTTGCCTCGATTTGATTTTATTTCTCATCATCATGCTGCTGCTGCTGCTGCTGTTGCTTCTGCTTCTACTTCTGCCGTTGTTGTGCCCTAAATGAGTTTTTTGCAATTATTTGATTTCATCTTGAAAACTTTTGAAGGCAGAGCAATGCGAATGTGTTTGGCTGGATTCGGCTGGCTGTTGTTGCGGTATAAATTGCCAAGGCGGCCCAAAATGTTAACATTAAATGCTGCCTGGGCGCCACCGTTGACGGCCCCACATCCACCGCCGTTGTGCTAATAGAAAATGCGATGAGGCGACCGATAAAATGCAGCAGCGGGAGCAACACTAATATTACTATGCAAATGAGCCTTGGCCGATGCGTTGAGGCCGCAGCCATGTGAAATATGGGCAATTGCTGCCACGCCCACAGTGCGTGGTGACTGGTGTTGACAACCGTCTCTCGTGTATGCCGGCGCTTGTTCAAATTACTCATACGCCACCGACTTGATGGGCCTGGCAGTGCCGCTGGCAAATAACTCGATAAACGTTTGAAAATCCCAAATGATTGCGTTTTAATGCTGCGCATTATTTTACCAAGTAGATTATGCTGCGCCAGTGAGCCTGCAGAATTGTGAAATGCTCCGGGCGGATTACGCACGGGCGTTTGATTGTTATCGCCATTGTTGCCAGCCGAGTTGCCTGCAAAAGAGAGAGGGAGAGAGAGAAGAGCGGGAAAGTATAAGTATGGCTCCTGTAGTAATCAGTTTTTGGTTAGTCGGGTTTATATTTTCATTTATTTTGTGCGTTCCGTAAAAACCAAAATGGCATCGGATACAATGTTATGTGTGTGTGTGTGTGTGTGGGAGGAGAGAAGAGGGGCATAAAAGAAAATTGCTCAGCTGCTGCCTGAAAGTATGCTGTGCATTTAATAGTTCTTTCTGTGTGTGCGTGAGGAAGTGTGTTTGTTTTGCTTGTTAATTTATCGGTTTCTGTTTCGGGTTATTGACATATTCTTTGGTGGATTAATGAGAAGCCAAAGATTAGCTGACAGCCTTATTCCCTTACTGAATCAAACACCAGCTGGGATCAACATAAATGGAAGTATCAAACCCTCAATTTAAGACTTGCCAATCAATAAATAAAAAGGTTTTCTTATTATCTTTTACCTGCACCAGCTATAGGCGCTCACTGTTAAGTAAGAAGTCATGAGAAAGCTTGTCAAAAACTAAGACGTTCGGATTGAGCATTAATCTTTTGGCTATTAAGCCATATTTCAAAAGTTAATTAGATTAATTTTATTTCCCATCTGCCTATCTACTTTTCTTAGCTCAAGTGCAGCCCTCCACAGGTGCAACAACCCAACAACAGCCCCATCCACACAAGCCCATCTTGTTGGTCTATCATCCTTCACAGTTATATTTATAGCGCTCACCCAACTTTTAGTACGCTGACATCCTTTACTTGTCCACCCTACCGACTATTATTTTTGCTACAATGTCATTGTGTGTCTTTATATCGTCAAAGCATGGTTGGAGCATTTGGACAGCGATTACTTGACAATATTTCAACGTTCTGTGTTCTTTGAGTCTTTCGATGGGGACCAGCAAGTCAGTCAATGTTCTCCCCCTCCCCCCCCCCCCTAAAGCTGTCTCTGACTGATTGAGTGCCTTGGTTGGACTTGCAGGAAAAGGAGCACTAGGAGCAGCAGATGTTGTTATTTTTGTTGGTTTTTTTTATGCACGTCATTGAACGCACTTTGTTGACCGCATGTCAATATAGTAAGTAAGTATATCATGGTCACAGTGGTTGTTAACGTCAAAATTATGCTAAAAGAAAAACTTGGTAAACTATTCAACTTGAAGTTCTTAAGAAGAGACAAGAATGAATAACTAAAGGCCAAAGCATTTGAAAGCAACAAAGAACTGGGAACATATTTTGTCTGAAAACTTTTAAAAGAACTATGTATATTTACGCAAAATGCATAATGGATTACAATGAAATGTTCCTTAGATAACAATTTATTCTGTCGTTTTCAAAGCGTCTTTGCAAGGACCTATGTCCATTGGACAAAGATATTATTGTAAAAATAATATTTTTATTTATTTATTTAGAGGTAAGTTTAACAATAATACAACACGAATATAAGAGAGTCATTCAATTCAAATCTAGTTAATAGCGAAATCTCGTTAAAAAGTACACGATTGGACTTGATAAATCCATTGACGCTTTTAGCCTTGTGGCAAATTATAGAAATGAGACTGTTAAAACTCAAATTAGGTTCAAATAATATACCCAAATCATCGACCTTGTACATATATGCGATCTAACGGTTCACCATTAATGGTGTATTCGAAAATATACAGCTTGATTCTGTGAAAAGTCATAATATTGCATTTTGCAATATTAAGGGGAAGACGATTCGGGCGGCAAAAAGCACTCAGAGAGCTTAAACCACTTTGTAATAGAAGTGAAGAAACTGGATCGTCAAATGACTCACATAGCTTATAGCAAAGATTTCTAGATATTATAGATGACGCATGTGAAAGAAAAAACGATTTTTCTTGGGAGCTGACATTGGATCCCAAAAAAAAAAAAAATTCAAAAAGTTTGTATGAGATGCGGTATCTATATATGTAGTGTCTTTGGTTATAGTCAGTAATTGGAAAGGTACCCAATTTTCTTAACTAGGTAAGGTACAAGGTAAATGCCAAAAAATATACCTAGTTAAAATAAAAGATATCCGGAATTTTCAGTACCTAGGTAAAGGTAAATGTACTAAAAAGGTACTTTTAAATTAAAAAGCATTGTTCACCAATTTATACTAGAAATAAATATTAACAGTACGGGCTTAAATTAAACTGTAAGGTTTACAAATGGAACATTTTCTTTTCATATGATTTTATATTATTAACATGTTTCTCATATACCATCTCGTTTTTTTACTATAACAAGAGTTTCGAATTTTTCGTCACCCATTCTATTTCTTTATGGTGTAGGTATTTGGCCTCTTCTGCTAAAAATTCATTCAATTGGGACAGACCTAGGCCAAATGGTATCATACTTATAAAAAACATTGGAATTGTTTTTATACTTAAGTATAGATTCAAAAGATTTGCATAATCGGCAAGATAACTAAGACTTCCAATTCAATATTAGAATTTTCATAACAATTCTCAATTTTATCCAATCTTCCACTTCTGGTATCGCAAAAGTCTTCAGAATTCTTTGAAGTTGAACTCTCATTGACAACAGTTTCCAAATTTTCCGCTATTGCTTTAACAAGCCAATCTTTAAAACACTTTACAATTTTGTTGTTTTTATTTAGAACCTACTTCAACTTAAAGCAAAGGTCTTTGCCTCGGTTGTAGGCTATTTGTTCCAAAATTCGTTTAATACTGTCATGAAAACTGTTCCATCTGGTGATGCTACTGTTGTAAACTTCAAGAATTGTTCAACCGCTTGAATAATGTGTTTGGTAGAGCCTGTTCAGCATATTTCGTAACAACTAAGTTCAAAGCGTTTGATGTATATCTAGAGTGCCTTGGGAAAATTATATTTTTCTTATACAGCCGTGCTCTCATTTTTACTTGTGTTATGTAAGATTTTGGGAAAATTTGTTTAAAAATCGAAAAATGTTTACGAAAGTAAAAATGGAAGCTCGGCTTATAGTCCGCCTTCCTGTTATCTACCATGCATCGTATAGTTTTTGAACAAGGGATGTTTACTGGACGTCAAGTGAAAGCCACAAACAGATCTCTGATAATTTTCTTTTCAATATAGCAGAGCGCGGCAGCATCTCGGCTATAATGTAATCGGAGCGAAAAAATTACGTACGAAAAGTACATATCTAGTACCTTACCTACTGACAAGGTAAATGTAAATTAAGACTTAGGTAAAAGGTACTCGAATTTGAAAATAACGAGGTATGGTAAAAGGTACACAAAATTTATATCTAGGTTTGTACCTAGGTACTTCCAAACACTGCTTATAGTCATCAGCGTACATAAGGGCAGTTGAATAGGAAATGCGGGATGTCGTTAATGAATAGGTTGAATAACAGCGGACCAAGATGACTTTCGGATACAGCAGACTTAAAACGCACATATTGGGACCGATTGAAAGGGTAATTCATATAGAAATAAATTATGATTAACTGAATCAAAGGCTTTGTCCGTGTAGAGTCTATAGTGTAGACAACATCAATTTGTTTACGATGAAGAAATCCCTGATTTACTATTGAAGAAATTTCTTTTAATTTGCATTTTGTATATAAATGCAAGTAGGCTAGTGGAAACCGAATGTCGACGAATAAAACCGTGCTGGGATGGACTAAGAATGGGTTGCCAAAAATGTTGTAATATGCTCGAATAATTTAGTTTAGACTCTCTTTGTTATTATCGGAAAGTACTACTCCTTAACTTTGAAATAAACTATCCCAAATATTTGTTCGATTTTTTTCAATGAAGATTTACCATTTTTAGTATTTTATGCGATTTCATAAAAAACCGAATATATTGCTGCTGCCCCAAAATTATGCAATGGGTGTCGTTGAACAATTTCATTGAAATTCTATACAAATTACTAGCCTGTTGTACTGTTTTTGCAAGGCATTGCTTTGGGCAGTACACAATTTCGTTATTTTATTATTATTCAGACTATGAATTTAAAATGGTATATCTTCGCTAAAAATAATCGTACAATTCTTTGGGAAGGTTTATTTAATTAATATAATTTATATTATCAAAAAAAAGTCAAAACAAATATATAGATTCCCCACAAAACGCGTTAAAAAAGCCATTTTTTGCAACTTTATGCTCAAATTACTAAAAAGCTCGACGTGATAGACCTTTTCTGAAAACAGACATGTGTGCAGCATACGAAAATCATCTAGAATCACCACCAACATTTGAATATACTGGACCTTGTTGCCTAGTGTAAAGGATTCCTTCCAAAATAAGGGAAAATCAACAAGCTCAAGGGATAGGGGATCACAAAGAAAATAAGCACAATATTTTAGGACGCAGCTAGGGTCCAGGTGAAAATGATGACTTAAGTGCCTTTAAATTAGATAGGAGGCAACTGTGATAAATTATTGCAGGGTGAATGCAGTTAAAGCGACTAATATGGTGAGAGTAAATTAGAGAAACATCGTAGCTCGTATCCGAACGAGCATAGCAGTGTTGGAAAAAAGAGGCAAATAGGCTGGCTATGTCACAAACATTCGAAGCATTGGCATTATTGAAATAAAGTGAAGGGGGAATTGTAAAGAGACAAAATCGTAGAATTGGTATCTTTATGAAAGTCCTGCTGACACCTGAGTAGATAATTGTTATAACAATCCTTATTAAGCTCTTCAAATTCAGAACGAGACACCTTATCGGGGGTGACACAGAAATCACTAGAGATTTTGGTATAAACATTTGCATTTCCAATTTCAATTGTACAACTTCATATGTAAAGTGAAAAGTATATCGTCAGTTGCTAGATCAGATGGTGAATTTGAGCGATTTGGAGCCAAGTGCTCAAATCTACTTGGCTTTAAACAGTCGGTTTCAATTCGCTTTACTGATCTAAGTAAAGCAGCTAACCGAGCTGTTTTGTGCCACTTCACATATAAATTCAAGCAGTTTCAATTCGAAATATAAGCGTTCATACGAAAATCACTAGTGATTTCTGAGTTACCCCCCGATATTTAGCGAAGTCAGTCTGAGATCCAGAGCGCTTAAACTTTTTCAACAATCGAGACCTTTATATTGTTATTATATATATTTGGGAAATGGCATACCAGACATATCTAAGACTCTCTTTCAACTCCGAAAAGATTTCTACGACACAGTAGAGGCAGCTACCAGCTAGCAATGAGATCGGTTTAATTGGTCAAATCCCATAAAATGGGTTGCTATTCGACAGCCACGTGTTCTCCATATAATTTTTGGTTTATTTCTTGGTCGTCTTTGAATCCATTTTTTAAATTGAGTGCTCGATTCTCGAAGGTACCGGAGATCATTATGAAACATGATTCACATCAAAGTCTTATAAGTTAGTTGACTAATTAAGCATCGGGCATTGTGGGTTTACACCATTTTATTTGCTATCATTTTCTATTTTTTGCTACCAATCGCTTAAATTAGAGTAACCTTTTGAAAGTACGAAAACATTTTGTTTGAACTCAACAGAAACTACAAAAATATGTAAAAATCGCAGGCAACACTGTGTATAAGTCATATCAATAACTTTGGAGCCGCTTCGCGCCCATTAAAACATAACTTTTTCAATTAGTTTACTTTCACGTTAAATATACACCATAAGCTTACAAATCACGGGGTGCCTGTATGACCTTAAATTTTCCATACAAAAAATAAAAAGCAGTCTAATGTACAGATATATGTATATTTTAATGTTAAGGTATGTTTGAGACATCGAATGATACTCACATTGGAATCAACGTAAATAAATAGGACTAGACAGACAGACAAAAAATGTATCGTCAAACCGTCAAGAGACTTTGTAAATCGAAAACCGTGTTAATGGAACATAAGCGAGGGATTTTCCGGATTTGTTTTTTTTACACACTATTTACACGTTTTTCTATTTACAATTTTCTATTCCTACAGAATTGATTGATGAGGTGATCTTCAGGGCTAACTGGACAATGTTTTGGTGAAGTAAACGGCCGGCGGTCATTGAGATGCAAATGCTAAAGTTACCAATAAAAAGATCGAGAACAAATTGCAATGAGAGACCAGAATGGTTGAGGCACGTTCACCGGATTACAACGACACACGATTGAGCTGAGCTTTTTTGAGCATATTCTTGAATATGTAACCGAAGTTTTTGCATACCGAGCATATCGGGCCATTGTCTAAGAGAGAGGAGATATACCACAAACAATGTGAAGCCGAATTTAAAGTGTCATATTTTCAAAATCTGTAATGCTCAAACCGCCCACACACAGTTCAATTAAAACAGTATTTCCTGCATTTCTGAACAATTTAGCATTTACAGATCTTTATTTTTTGTCTAAATAGTGAGAAATTTGAAAAATAAAAATTTCTCCAGTGTTCCATATTTCATGGTTCCAGTTCGAATAACTATACCATGCATGGCGTCTTTCTCTGCAGCTGTTACTTGATGGGGAAAAGTTGTAAGCCAGGTTCCCAAAATGTGTCTGTCTCTCTCTCTAACACACAGTGGTGCATGACTTCGGCAAGCATTCAGTGTGAATTGGCGAGTATGTTCGGGTTATGGGCCATGGCTGGGAAACTCTGTTATAAGCACGTACTTTCAAACACTCTCAGTTCTCAAATTTAGGCTGAGCGCCATATTAAGAGCACCATATTATGCTGGGTGGTATACTGCGTCTCACTGTGACAATTTGTGACTCAAGTCAATGATTAACTACATTGAATGATGTTCAGTAGGAGAATCCTAACGTATGGTGTTCGTATGGTAAATATTACTTTACTGAACACTTAACTCATCATCAATCAAAATGAACATAAATGAACCTATACTTCTGATGACCGATAGGAAACGCACTCGGGCACCTAATATGAATTTAATTCAAAATGTTTAATAAAATTGGTATCATATTTACACTAATTGAAATCATTGCATCAATTCTAACTTTGTTCTTCATTATGAGTGCTAAGGTGATACTTCAGATTGCTTCTTTGGTTGAAGGTCTTCGAGCAATGTGAGCATTCAAAGGGTTGTTCTCCGGTGTGAGTACGAATATGCTCCTTTAGACTGCTATTTCTGCTAAAACGTATGCCGCTCGACAGTATGAGTGGGTAGATGTCGATTTAGAATGTGTTGTTTGGCAAAAGTCTTCGTGCAGTGGCAACATTTAAAGGGTTTTTCAGCAGTATGAGTGAGTATGTGCCGATCCAGAGTGATTTGTTGTTTAAAGGTCTTCAAACAATGGGAACACTTGTGAGATCGGTCTTCGGTATGACTGAGTAAGTGAAACTTTAGACTGCTCGTGCAGGTGGCTACTTCGGGTAAATGTTTTTAAGCATTGCGTACAATTGAAGGTTCGTTCACCAGTATGAGTGCGTCGTTAGTATAAATTTTTCACCCTTGAGAAGTTGTATATTAAACCACCAGAGACCAAGGAACAATCAATACAGTGAACTGCCATACCAAACAACATTTACTATTTGGTGAACTAAGACACCAAACAAAGAGAATTAGTAAGCACCATAAATATTATCTCACAACATAATCTTTTGCAAGTATTTGTAGTTTTTTCTATTTTTGTTCAAGTTCCAACATGAAACATGTTGCACATTATAAATAATTTGAAGTAAACGCTCTGTGGTGTGTGTGGACATCTGAGGTCGAGTGACCCGCCATGGTTCATAAGCATCAATTCGTCTAAGTATACTTTTTTTTGAGAATTAACACCTTGCATCCCACTGTATAGGGGTAGTTGTTCGTGTGTATGGGTAAAAGGGAGGCTATTAAATATATTTTATCTGCTTTTAATCTTTTGGCATTTGGCTTTTCATCAGCTAACGTCATAAATAACAACAAAGTGGGTTTTAAGCGCGCATTGCGTTGGACTTGTTGTGGATGTTGTTGCTGTTGTTGGTTTGGATTGATTGTTTTTGTGGCTGTTGTGGGAAGGGAGGGCAGTATGGTCCGGCCATTTAGATGGTGCTGAATCTTTGTTGTTATTTTTACCACAGTCAAAGTCATAAATATTAAGTGATAGATGCTGGCAAAGCGAAGAGGAGACAAAAATCACAATGAATTATTTTCATTTAATTTGACAAAATGTAAAACTATTTGCACACAACTATTGCTTATTCAGTCTTTAGTTTTAAAGACCGCCACAAAACTTCATTCTTATTTGATTGATGTCAACGGTTATGCCGTTACGCATCACCAAAGCAGCAAACAAACAAAAATAAAAACCGAAACAGGCCCGCATTTCCGCTTGATTGAGAGCACATTCAAAAAGGTGTCAGACCGACGACATTCAGACAATTTTTGATGGCATATTTCATTTGATGTCAAGCAATAAATATTTCCCTTTCGGCTCTTTTGTTTATTTTTGTTTTTGTAAACCGGGATAGGATAGGGTGGGGGATGCGATGGCCTTTTTAGCTTTCCGCTCTCGTTTCATACTTTATTTGATATTTTATTTATAAGCCGCGACCGTTGAGAAATCAACGTCAAAACTGCCAGTCGACAATCAATCAAAAAAGCATTTGCAATCTGCGTATTTGTGGGTTTTTAAATAAAACATTTTGTTGTTTTGAATACAGCAAATATGTATGAGTGTTGGTGTGTGTGTGCGAGTGTGTATTTATAAGCTGCAAGGAAGCTAAATCAATATGTGTGGGGGCAAATATTTGAAATTTATTGAGGGATTTCTAAAAGTAAATATTTGTACTTAGTGAGAGAGAGAGCTTAATGAATTCTAATTCACTGGCAGTTCAAAGAATAATTGACAGAACGCAGTTGACTTCTAAAATTTTTTAATTTGGCAGGCAATTTGAGAGTTAACTATAGTTTTTTTTTATATATATTAACAGTCTTTCCTTTTATTTACCCACAACTATTGTGTTTTATTCCCTTGAACTCAATCCTTTTCTGATCCTTAACTTTAATTTTACTCTCTATGCAAAGTCTTGCATCTTCACTTAAATCAGACACCTAACCTGCCGGCCTTTCAACTCCAAATGTTGAATCAATAAAGTCAACGGCCCACTATACTATAAACCGCCCCCTTCGCACCAGCAACTCCCCCACAATGAACGAACATTTTAACTGTATTTTTTGTGCCTGTTCATTTTCTCTTCATTTCGGGAACTTGTAATGCACGACTGACTCTAGAGCCTGATCCCAACTCCACCCTAACTCCCCCCCCAACCGCTCAACAGGAACATTTTGGCTTCAGTTCATTAGTGCAGTCGGTCGGTTGAACGGCATTTTACGGACGCGTGCCTTAAATAATTGCATTTTAAATGCAATAAACATTTATGCCAGCCCAGCAGAAAGAGATAAAAACACATATTTAGTTTGCCCACTTTTCGGTCTTGTAATTCTATATTAGGTTTATTGCAGTCGAAAAGCAGACAACAGTCGATTGTTTGGCCAACTAATTTGCGTTTAGCCGCCAAATAAAACTGAAGCATCGGTCAGATAATCATCACAACATTCGAATGTCAGTGTGTCAATCACTGACATTTTTATTGCAACCAAATTTATTTGGTGAAAAAAAAGGGATCAAAAGCAAATACTACACTGTGGCCACAAACATGACAAACGCTTTGGTTCAAATAGCTGGCATGCATTCCAATACAAAATGGCAGAAATACAAATATATTCTGTTAGATGTATTTAGTTTGGATGTAAATTTTTATTTGATTTTGGTTTGTTTTATGCCCTGGCGGTTTATAGGTGACTTTGATGTGGTGGCATATTGGAATGGAATTTATAACATTTGGTAGCTTTATTTGAAATTAAACATTAAATTATTAAAGTGAATGTACAGGACTATGGTTGAAGGTTTAATTGATTGGCATATTTGTTTATGAGCGTTTGTTTATTTGTGCCCCTCTGTAATTTCAAGTTAAAAACACTTTTGTTTTCATCAAACGTTAACATTTTGAATCAACTGTGAGTTTCTTTGAAGCAAAATTGCAGACACTTTCGTTTTCAAGGTAAAAAAAAGAAAAGTTCAACTTTTGATTTGTAATTTTTAAGGAGGTTTTCTCCATGTGGATCATTCTTTTTGAAACCGGAGGGTTATAAAATTCACCATTTTTGATTTCATTAAAAAAAACCCGAAATTAAATCTCGACACTCCCACCAAAACGTAATTTTCGGTTTTGCAAATAAAATTTTTGTTAATTTTATAAACAATTTCAAAAATCGTCAAAAACGGAAAAATGGAAAAAAAGGTTTTTTTAAGTCACATGATTTCTCAGGGGATAGGACAGAGTTTCCGACGAACACACAAGCTTTGCTTGCAAAAGGCCCGAAGGTTGCGGTACATGTAGATAGGAAGAGATTTCCTCTATTCAAATACATTGCAGATGGAGAGGAACTTGTTCAAACTGGAGCAACAAGAATCAGCGCGGACAAGATTCTCTTTACTGTTGAAAGATGCGAAATCCAAAAACAGAGAGAGCACGCGAGATCGTGCAATACTAGATACAGTGGAACAGACACGGAAATTTCTAAAGACAAATGAAAATATTTTGATTTTAAATGCAGACACAGGAAACAAGACGCTGGCAATAGAAAAGGACGATTATAGGAACAAAATGATGGACATATTAGGGGACTTGTGCACATATTATATATGAAATTAAGACAGGATCCAACCACAAGATTGCAAAATAAAAACAACAGTTTGGTAGACCAACTGTTTAAGTTAGAGATAATTTCCAAGAAGGAAAAAAATAAGCTGACGACTATTATACGGATTACCAAAAATTCACAAATAAGGAACCCCACTTAGACCAATTTGCTCGTCTTTAGATGCACCCTCCAGTGGGCTATGCAGATACACAGTACATATATTAAGGAACATTACGGCTGATTTAATTTACAATGTGAAGAATGACATCCACATTTCAAAGGAGGAGAAATTAGTGTCATTCGATGTAGTCTTACTATTTCCGAGCATTCCCACAGATTTAGCCTTAGATATCATTAGGAAGAAATGGACATCAATACAGGAATACACCAGCATACCAAAACTACTGTTTATGGATATTATGAAATTTTGCGTCGTTGAAAATAGATATTTCAAGTTAGAGGATCAGATATACACCCAATTGAAAGGCATGCCAATGGGATCCCCAGCATTTCCAGTAATAGCTGACATTGTGATGGAAGAACTACTTCACAACACAATAAAGAAACTGACGCACCCACCAAGACTGCTCACTCTTAATATGTAGACGACTTATTTGCGAAAATCAAGGAAACCGAGGTCCAAAATACACTAGACGCACTCAACTCTTTTCATCGGAACTTGAAATTCACCACGGAGTTGGAAATAGATGGAACACTTCCCTATTTGGATACGACTATCAATAGACATGGAAATAAAGTAAAACTTAAATGGTACAAAATACCCACAGCATCAGGATGAATAATCAATTTTTACTCTAAACACCCAAAAAATATGATTAGAAATACAGCGGTTAGCTGTTTTAACAGGATGCTGAGCATTAGCGACGAGACATACCACAATAACGTAATTTCCGAAATTAAAATTATACTGCAGAATAATGACTTTCCTATGAGTGATATAAAAACATTAATAGAGAGAAACAAGATAGCAAATCCAAGAGAGGATAGACAACCCAAGTCGCATAGATCACTAACCTATGTACCGGACCTCTCAGAACGTTTTCCAAAATCCGATTGCTTCAACAAAAATGTCATACAAATAGCTCACAAACCAACAAACACAATGGGACAATTATTCAACAAGACGAAGTCTACAATTGACAAAACAGACAAAAGTAATGTGATATACAAAATACCATGTAATGGGAATTCAGAAAACCCGTGCAATAAACTATACATAGGAACAGCAAAGTCAAAACTCAAAACGAGGATATCCCAACATAAATCCGATTATAAACTCCGACACCAAACGACCATACAAAAAACTGCACTGTCGACACACTCTGTATGGAGAGCGGACACTCGTCGAATTTCGAAGAAACCACAATCTTACAACAGGAGAACAACTACAAGAAACGCTTTACTCTCGAAATGTTACATATAATAGATACAACAACAGACAAGGGACTAAACAGACACCTACTGAACAAACAATAGCTTAGTGTTAAACTCAGACGTGTTAAATATTGCATGTAAAAATGTTCAAAATTTTGTTTAAATGTATTGTTATAATTGGTGAATTGTTCCTTGTAGTGTCCCTGAAGACGGATGCCGATGTGCATCCGAAATATATTGGAAACAAATCAACATATGAGTTTTCTTCTTGACCTCGAGCCAGCAAGCAGCACTCTTACAAATAGAAAGGTCGCTAACCAACAACTTCATAGAAATCAAAAATGGTGAATTTTAAAACCGTCCGGTTTCAAAAAGCATGGAATTTTTTTTTTGCTTTTTTTTATAGCTCGAATATTTGAGAATGTCGCCCTAAAAGGACTTTTTGAAATTCGAAATACTTTAGAAGATATAGCCTTTTTTGTCGAACAATATCTTCGCTAAAACGCGTCATTTTTGAGTTTACTTCAAACTTTAAATGCATTTATCTCGAAACCACGTGTTTCGAACTGGCGGCCACGATATCTCCAGTTACACTAAACCGATTTTGATGAAACTAAGTGAAATCGACGCAGAATTGTCACCATTCCTCAATCATAATTTTTAAAAAATTTTACTTTTTTTTTTTACACTAAACTACAAAAAAAGGGCCCAAAATCGAAAATACATTTTTCAATGGCCGCCATTTTGTCAAAAAAATCACAAAATTTTTTTCCAGAATGATTATAACCCCGTTTTTACTTTTCATTTCAGACAACCTGGAGACGAGAAATCGTGACCGCCAGCACTATACCATTTTTTTGGGACCCACCACTTTGACGGCCGAGAACTTTTTGAACAGCCCTCATACTTTAATCTGATTGTAACACAATAAAAATAACAGAATTGGGAAACCTCTTTGCGTTTTCAAATACGGTTTTTTATGGAGAATACCCCCTTAAATCAATTGTGCGCGTCTTTGATTCAAAAGTGCATTATCTTTTGTTTTCAACGTAATAAAACCAATAAGTTGAACTTTATATTTCACAGCAAAACACTTTGTTGGCCTGCTGCAATAAGCAAACTGCGCCAATTTTAGTTGCCCCTATTATATCGAGCACTCACGTATCACCAACTTAGGAGTTACAAGTGGTCTCATTTATGCGATATGCAAGAAATTGTTGGTGTTTGTTTTGAGGCAGATGGTAGATTAAAGTACTATCATCGACGTGTAGCCTTTAGTGTGAGCGATGGCGCAACGCCATCTCAACGGCATTCCAATCGCGTTCAGTCCAAGGGCACCGAGTTTTGTATCTCAAAGTAAGTAAATAGTTTAATATATAGATTTGTACAATTCATTGTTTTCAGAACGAAATTTTTTCCTATTCTGCTCCTATCTTAAAAAGCAGCAAGTATTCATTTTAAACAATAGAGAAAGTCGGTCAAGTCCAACTATAACATACTCTGTATTCCCAAAGTTTGTATATATCTGATATATATATCTGGTGCTACCCATCATAATTGTTTGTTTTCCTCATAACTCGACTATAGTTTATCCGATGTTTATCATTCCTTCGGCAAATCCATAAAAGTTCTGGACTACTAAATAATTTTAGAATGTACGCACCAACTGTTTACAAAACCGTGGGAGCTGTGACGTTATTTCTAAATTGCAGGGGCGGGAGGTGGGGTGGAAATTTACAAATTTAAAATGAACTATATTTGCGTGCAAGTATAAGAAATATATGTCCCATACATGTCAAACCTCTATCTCTTACACTCTCTGAGATCTGTTTGTCCGTGATCACGGCTACGACGAGGACTGCATCAAACTAGCTTTGTGTATGCATGTAACAACAATAATTTCCATTTGATTGAATGATTAACTAATCTATTGTATATTTCATTTGAAGGATCGTTTCTGGTGTTTTAAGGAGGCTGACGTGCCCAAGGCAACTCCTGTCCAATTTCAAGATGATTTTCAAATACGCGAGGGTGTATATTCCTATAGCTATCGACAAGACTGCGAAACAAAGGTGTAAGCAGCTTTTAACGGTTGCAAAAATATTGATTTGCAATTTTAATTATAATTTAATAACAAATTAAACATAAAATTAATCATAACTAGAAAGTGGAGAAAACTTTTGCGATAGATGCAGCCCTTCAAAAACCTTCTAACTAGATTTTCAAATAAGAAAATCACAGATTTTTCGAGCATTTTGCAAGCCAACCGAGGCCAAAATCTCCAGTGGTTTCAAGACACCCCCCTATAACTTTAAGCATTTATTTTAATCTCTCAAATATCAATTGTTTCTAATTTCGCCGACACTTAAGCACAACTTTTGAAAATTACAAATCTTTTTGATTTGCGGGATTCAGCAAATCGGGCTTACGAGAATTTCACTCGTTTTCGGAATTGGAAACAGGCATGTATGTTGCTGAAGCCATGTTGCTGAAGCCATGTAGCTAAGGCCATGTTGCTACAATCATGTTGCTGAAGCCAAGTTGCTATAGCAAAGATACTGCAAAATGTAGCCAATTTTTTGCTGATAAAACAAAGAAAATTAAATTTGAAAAAAAACTACCTAATTCTGTTGATAGCTACGACCATCTCTGATCACACCAGTACATACTTTGAAAGTATTACTTTCTCTCTCTCCAGACTCAAACACAGCAATCCTTGCCATTTAACTTATAGTCACCCTTAGTTGTCTATCAGTTCCCTGACTCCAATTTTTCAATTGTCCAAAGCAACTTCTAACATTTCGAACGGAAAATTATATTTACATACTCTGAGGTAAGAAAAAAAATATATTTTTGGAATTTCTTAATATCAGCGACATAACCACAGACCACAATCAATCAACATGGGATTTGATCTGAACTGCATTGTCGGCCACGTTGATGAGGAGTTGATTTGCCCGATATGCGCTGATGTGTTAGAAGATCCCGTACAGTCCAGCAGCTGCGAGCATGCATTTTGTAAGCACTGTATCGAGAAGTGGATCCTTCAAAAGCCAATTTGCCCTGTCGATCGATCTGATCTTGTATCGTCGAATCTGGTGCCCGTGTCTCGCCTAATGCGCAACATGCTCTCGCGTTTGAAAATTAAATGCAACTTTTCTGGCGACGGCTGCTCGGAACTGCTTCAACTCGATGAGTATCGGACACATGTGGCCAGCTGCGAGCATAATCCCAAAGTGGTGGTGGAGTGCAACATGGGCTGTGGAATGAAGGTGCCGAAGGACGAGCTGGGCTCCCACAATTGTGTGTATGAGCTGCGGAAAATGCTGCAACAAGAGCATAAACAGGTGACCGAGTTAAGGGAGCAGCAGGCCAGTCAAGATCTGCGCATCCAGGCCCAGCACCGTGAGCTGGAGCTGCTGCAGTATTACATAGCTGCGCTCAGATCAACTAATCCGGTTATGCGCAACGTGGGCGATCAACTCGATAGTTTCTCGTTGATGCAGTGGGGCAATGGCCTGCCGCTGGCTGTGGTGCGTACTTGGGGCAGTCTAGTCTCCACACCGGATCTTCCCATGCATGAGATGGTGCGCGCTGGTCTGCGTGCCAGTTGCTGTCCCATTCACTTGCTTAACTTGATGGTAGACCGCTGTCACGAGGATCGCTGGCCCGACGGCTTGTTGACACTGGATGCTCGTCGACAGAATCACCAAAGTCTTATGCAATATTGCACACGACTTCTGCCACCATTGGTAACTGGAAAGCCCTGTGTGGTGGTGCTGGGTGGCGATAACGCCCACATGCCGGAGAACTTGCGCCCCACTTTGGGCCTCGTCATGATCTTTGTGGATGGCGTTGAGGAGACACCACCTCCGGAACCGATGCCGGATGGTGACATTGCCTGATTCGCCGCCAAGAGTATGGTTTTCGGGGCTAGCTTTTGCGTAGTCAAAATTTAGTTTGGTAACACAAGCCACAAATTCATTGCCAATGTTTACCTTTTATGCACCCAATTGACATGTTTCCTTATAATGTCCACAAAATTGCGCAACCTTTATGAAGTTAACCACAGCTGCCCACGAAAAGATCAGCAAATAAATTACGCGAAAATTGAAAGCGGAAACTGATTTGTGTTTTAGTGCTGGATGGAGAAAACACCCATATGCAAAGAAAATTTAACATTGAAGCACACGGATAATTGTCAGCTGTTCGACGTCAATTTGTTTTTTGTGACTGTCCGTCTCCCTCTAACCACCGTGATTTCCAATGTCGACAATAATTTTCCGTAAAGTGTCTTTGTCACAATGAAATATCTCTTTGGAGTTACACAATCACTCCAAGAATAAGGCGTTTCAAATTGTGCTTCTATGTTGACTTTTCTTTGCAAATAGTGACATCGCCTGCACCTGTCAGCTGCCCACAAATGTGCTGTTAAACGCCACAGTATTCAAAATGGCGAACTCGCTACTCTCCTCTTCTTCAATCCATTTTACTCGTTACTTCGGATATCCGTATGGGCCTTAAGTGTGTATCTTCTCCAGTGATGTCAACTTTTGGTGAAGAAAAGCTATTTCAGGAAGTACATATAGCCAAAAAAAAGCTAAATTCTTTGAAAAAAAGCTTAAATTAGGAGCTCATGGAATTTTTTTTGGATATTTAGTCGATATTTTCTACAAGAACATTAATAACTTCGCTCATTTGGGTACATTCGTCATTAATTTTCTCATAAACAGCCATTGTGCCTTTCAATTTTAGATATTTATTTGGCATTTGGTAATCAAAGCAACATTTGTAAACATAAGCATAGTCGATTGTCAAACTTCTCTAATGAGAATCTCTTATCAAATAGAATCTGTTCTATTTTATCGAAGAAGTCTACATTTTCAAAATATTTAAGCATATTTGATTGGGTATTACACTATCGTCAGAGAGCTTCATTAGACATATATGACAAGTGTAAATGCAGCTTAAGTAATCGAGTATTAGCTAATTGAGCTAAAAATATACTTACTTTACCACAAGCATAAAATGTAGTTTAGTGTGTTCATCCTATTTCTTAAGCTGCTTTTAGACTGGGTTTACATAGCGTCACATGACAGTTTGGTTTGTGACACTCTAACAAAAGTATTCAGAAGTCAAAAGTGTTTACATTGGCATCACAGCAATTGCACGTCACAGGTCTGTGAAAAGCCAAAGGAGTACTTTTGATGTCAACTCTTTTTGTGTTTGCAACAGAGCGTCACATTGCTGACAAAAGTGAACATTGAACAGTTCGTGAGCAGTGAGTTAGTTCCGCATATACAAGACAATAACAAGAATAATGTACAATTCAATACCTAGTAGTCGCAATCGTTTTGGTACACGTATTGAATACACTCGTTCTCGAGAACCATGATCATTCAACAAACAGAACCATAGAGTGAACGCTATTTCATTAAAACAAGCGTCCGACTCATGCCGAGAGTTCAGAGAGGTCATCACCCGGCTTATGTAATGCTTTGGTGGGGTCACAAAGCTCCATTCTAGTGAAAACGGAGTTAAAACACCGGCGAAAGTGTATCAAACCGACGTTTTGTAAAAGGTTGTGAAGCCTCTTAATACGACATTATTTGCAAACAAGCCGTGGACCTTTCAACAAGACTCCGCTCCAACTCACAAGGCAAAAACGACTCAAACATAGCTAAAAAACCATGTACCGAACTTCATTTCTACGGATGATTGGCCATGCTGGTAGCCCAGATCTGAATCCATTGGACTACAAACTGTGGTCCGTTCTCGAGGCTATGGCTTGCTCTACTCAACACCCAAATATTAAGTCTTTGAAGCGCGGCCATGTCCGAGCAGTGGACAATTTCTCAATACATGAGATGCGCACTGCGATCGATGAGTGGCCAGAGAGACTTCGCGTTGCTGGCGGCCATTTCGATTAAGTTGTTCAACGATTTGTAGCCATTGAGTGACCGAATAAAAAGAAGAAAAAAGTTTTGAAAAATATTTATTCGTTTTCATTTTATGACCAAAAAACCGTGTACCAAAACAATTGCGAGTACTAGGAGTATAGGGATCACCTGGTACCCAAACACGCATGACTCACATAAAACCATTTCGATTTCAATTTGAACTGAGATGCGTCGGCATATTCAATTAGAATTCAGAAGGAATTAGCATATTTAGCATAATTGAGAAGTGGTTCTGCAAGAAGTGGCGCCACTGTGCTACTCTGCAAATAGCTTTTAGAAGGTTTGGGCAATAGGTATCCTATTTTCTATCTACTGACCCGAAACACCTTTTTTTTTTAGCGATTGAAAGTATCTTTTACTACATAACTTTCAACATACCATTTGCCTAGTGTCTTATTTCTTCTATGGTTCAAATCCTTTAGAAAATGCTATATGATAGCTATATGAAATAATGTTCCAAGTCGAACACAATTTCGTAAGGCGTTTTAGGAGCCAAAAATACGAGTACAAGTATTCAAATTTCAGCTCAAGTATCATAAGGAACAAAAAAGTTGGAGCAAATTTGCCGGATCGATTATATGGCAGCTATATAAAATTTTGATCTAAATTGAGTGAATCTTTGCAAGTCGATTTTGCGATCCAAGATGTGCTTACAAACCAAATTTGGGGTAAATAATATCTTAGCAACTGCAGTTTATGCCAAAAAAAAAAGTAAAAATAAACACCAATGTGCAGCGGCCCAAACTACCATTACATAATGGATAACTTCTACATTACTTTGCCATAAGTATGAAGGAAATAGTCCCATACAATCTGCTTTACTTTGGCATATGCATGGCCGCTTTGTAAATGGGGTGTCCACAGCCTGTATTCAGTGATTGGAAAGGTACTCAATTTTCTTACCTTGGTAAGGTACAAGGTAAATGTCAAAAAATATACCTCGGTAAGGTAAACGAAATTTCCAGTACCTAGCTAAAGGTAAAGGTACAAAAAAAGTTCTTTTTAAATGCCTTTTAAATCATGGTTTATCCAACACCACCTACCCGAAAATGTTGTGAACTGAATGACGGGAACTATCCAACCAAAACTTTGAGGTTTCGTCGAAATTTCAACAAAAGTGTACGGAAAAAAAAACAAAAGATTGTCAGGAATCAGTACAACAAATCTGTGTTCCGAGACTCCCAAAATTTCTACAGGGATATACACTTTTTTTTAGTTTTAAGTAAGAAAAATATATATTTTCTTTTTTTCCTTTCGACTGTTTAGGCTCCTCTCTTTCCTATTATTTGAATTTTCGACATAGTTTACCATATATATTTTTAAAAATTAACATTAATCATTAAGTTCCACATTCGCGTCAACTTCACAAATATTTAATCTTCTTTATGATACCAACCTCGGCTCTGTTACTTACGCAGTAAATGGAGGAGTTCCACAAGGATCCGTAATAGGGCCATTGTTATGGAATGTCATGTACGATGGTGAACTGAAACTGTGACTCCCACAAGGTGCGAACCTCATTGGCTTTGCGGACGATATCGACTTAACCGTCGTGGGCAAACAACTCGGTGATATTGAGCAGACCTGCAATCTAGCGGTGGACATAGTCAGCCAGTGGCTTAACATCGCAGGACTAGCACTGGCGGCTCACAAAACTGAAGCGGTGCTGATCAGCAGTAGAAAGAAGGTAGAGACAGCAACCATACGAATTGGAGACGCTATCATAACCTCACGGCCACACCTGAGGTACCTAGGGGTCACTATTGACCATAGGCTTAGCTTTAAACAGCACCTCATAGATGCGAGCAGCAGGGCAAGCAGGACAGCAGCATCACTGTCACGAATTATGGCTGACACCAGAGGGCCAAAGCAACCGAGGAGGAACTTGCTGGCAAGCGTAGTAAGCTCCACATTACTATACGCAGCGCCAATATGGGCAGAAGCAACAGCACATAGCACGTACACAGCTGATCATATTAATAGGTACATACATCAACTCTAACTTTAAGGTAACAGAAAACAGTTTTATTCATTGTTTCAAACTTAAAATTTGTTCTCATTGGTTCTTAAACTATTTGTTTTTAATAAAATAAACTTAATTGTAACATAGAATAATAATATAACATAAAAGAGATCATTTTGTGATTCAGATACGTTTTCAGTGTGATCATAATAATAGGTACACTTCATGTGTTGGTAAGAAAAAAAATTTTAATTTCCATTTTGTGTTCTTTTTTTAGGTAAATTAGTATTTCCTAACTTAGTATCCAGTGTATCCACCTCTATTTTTGGCCACTTCTGCTATTCTTTTTGGCATACTTTTAATAAGAGCCTGGCTGGTCTCTACTGGTGTCTCATACCACAGTTTTTGGACACCTTCCCATGATTTTTGTTTATTTGAAAATGAATGCTTTGCCAATTTCTTTTTTAAGTCTCCCCACAAGTTTTCAATGGGGTTAAGGTCGGGGGATTGGCTTGGCCACTTCAGAACGTCAACTTTTAGGTCCTCGAAAAATTTAGATAACAGCCTTGATGTGTGTTTAGGATCATTATCTTGCTCAAATACCCAACGTAATGACATATTTTCCTCAGCATTCGGTACCATAACTGTTTCCAATACGGATTTTTACCCTTCAGCATTCATTTTGTTCGTAGTCTGATAAATTGGACCTACGCCGTACCAGGAGAAGCAACCCCATACCATTGTATTGCCACCTCCAATTAGGGCGTCGAACATTCCTTTCACAGTCATTCCCAAACAAATTAATCTTGGTTTCATCGCTTCATAATACGTTTCTCCATTTGTTCTCCCCGGTGCATCCTCCCCAGTCTTTGTGGTCCCTTGCAAAAGTTTACCTCATGGTGATATTTTTTTTCCGCATAAGTGTGACTTTTCTGGCAAATCTTCCTGGTAGGTTGGCATCTTGTAGTCGTCTTCGGATAGTTGGAGCACTAACTGAATTCCCAATTTCGGCTGCAATAGCCTTCGATGACTTAAATGGGTCCTTTTTGCTCAAAGTTACTATTTAGTGGTCAAGGGTTTCTGTTGTTTTTTGTGGCCTTTCACGGGTTTCCTGTCTTGATTTTCTTTCTAATGCATTTTTAACAAAATTATGAGACCTGTTCATTAATTTGGCGATGGCTCGTAAAGATTTGCCTTCTTTTCTCAGACTAAGAACCAATCGAGCTTCTTCTTTAGTACATTAAAATTCCGACCCATTTTTTTCTAAAAAAAATAATTATTTAATAATGTGTATTGACAGGAGCTATACTTAATTTACCTTTAGTTACCAAAAGATCACTGATTACAAGATTATTCATTTGATACTTGTGAGAAACGGAGACTGTACCTATTATTATGATCAAGCGAAATGTGTGGTGGACTCGCAATTTATAGAAAAGCTTTGATATACGGGGCAGCCCCTCTTTCAACTCTTTGTCACAGTGTGGCCAGACATTGACAACAACAAAAAACCAAAAATTAAAAAGTTGTCAACACTAAAAGTACGAAAAAACCATTTAGAATTAAAAAATTCCGGTGTGTACCTATTAATATGATCAGGTGTGTACATCCGCTCTGCCAACACGGTAAGGCGACTATGTGCCTTCCGAGTGAGCTGCGCATTTTGCACCGTCTCCCTCGATGCAGTTTTGATCATAGCTGGCATCATTCCACTAAACCTCATGGCCCAGGAAGCAGCAGAGATCAGGTCTCCATCAATCTCTGGCCCATTGACGGACTATAGAGCCGAGCTGCGCAGACAAACCCTACTGCACTGGCATAACCGATGGACAAATACCACAAACGGACGCTGGACCTTCAGCCTGATTCCAGACTTAAGAAGATGGCCCTGACGCAACTTTTGACGGGACATGGGTGCTTTAGATCCTATTTGCATAGATTCAAGCACGAAGACAGCCCTTTCTGTACTCACTGTGCGAGTACAAGGGTAATAGAAGACGCAGAACATGTATTCTTTGTCTGTCCGCTGTTCACAAATGAAAGAAATGACCTAAGCCTTCGGGTGGGGAGGTTACCAGCCGTTTGTAACCTGGTAGACATCATGCTTGAGTCAGAACAAAATTGGTAATACTCAAACGACTGCGCAGCGCTGAAAGACAGCGCAATGGTTTAAATACAAGGAGAGAATCCTAGATGAGAATTGGGCATTCCCCCCGGCGAAGTAATACCTAACGGTGGTGCCGCCGAGAATCGGGAGGGGGTGAAACTTTTAGCGCAAATCCCACACTTCGATCACCAGCCCTCGGTGACAAGTAGGCTTCCAATGCTTTTAACCACCCTCAATATCACAAAAAAAAAAAAACACAAATTTAATCTTGGTCTACGTATTTAATCTTGGCCTATATACATAGAAAGTAAAGCGATATGGACAAGTTTTGAAAACTTCTTAAATCGTAAAATTAGCGACCGAGCGATTAAACGTAACATTCAACAATATTGCTAGATATGTCTATAATAGAAGACAATCGGACCACATTACGCACTTCGCTAACCAGATATACGACCTTGACTTCAGAACGTGGACTGGATACAGATCTCTAATACTGTTGCATAAGATAGTACATACTAAACAGCCATCCTATTTATATGATAAATTAAGCTTTGCCTCTTCAACACGAACCATGAATTTGAAAACAATGCGACATAAACTAGCCAGCTCAGAGAAACATTTTTTCGTGAATACTGTTCGATTGTGGAACCAACTCAAATTAAATACTCACCTTAAAAATTAAAACATGTAGTACAAAAAAAAAATATAATCGATAAATATATAAATATTATTATTAATAATCAATCAAAATCAAAATTAAAAATCAGAATTAAATTAAAATTTGTAAAATTATAATAAGTTAGGATGCTCTAAATATTTTCGCCTGAGAATTGTTTTTGTGACTGGTGCAATAATCATAAGTTTATACTTGTAGCACCAGGAATATTGTCAAATAAAATTAAAATTAAATTAATTAATTGAGCTTACACTCACACTAATTTTACACTAACATATTCTTTTCACTCTCAAATACATATATTATCTAACGATCCACTAACAACTATAGACATATTCATTATGTTTCCTAACCAGGGTACCTCTGGGACGAATACACGACAAATAATAAATATACATATAAATATACATTTAATAAATTAAATTAAGGGAATAAATTAAATAAATACTTAAATACTATAGCTCCCTACTGCCATGTCAGGCTTTTACTCGGCTTTTAATTAAGTAACCCCACCCTGAGGTGGGTGGCCAATTTCTCCTCAAAAAATTGGATACTCTGGGGGGGCCGCTGCCAAATCCAGCAATCAAGCTCCTCTCTCCGCGGAAACTTTCCAGAAAATATCCCTAAAATACACACACTAATTAACCGTACACAAATACACTTATTCAGTCTTACCGAGATAGAGACTTATTGCTAATTTTTCAACTATAAATGTAATTTTCGGCTGGGCTACGTAAATTCCGCAAAAGAGCTAGGCAATAACTTTTAAAAAACTTTAGACCCTTCTTCTTACTCTGAGCCACTATTCGCCCAGGACGGTAACAATTTAAAATTTTGAACCGCTCTCTCCCTGAATCTTCGGAACTAGTGAACCAGCACGAACCAGTAAACCACTCGTGCGCAGCCCTGGATCCAATCTCGTTTATCGGCGGCGTGTATATCGATTAACATTAAGATCAAAGCATTTCAAACATTTCGTTTCTAAGCTTGACACCAGCACATAACAGAATGCGTATATATTTTATCAATTTGTTTTGGAGAATGTTCACAGTCTGTTTGTTTTCGATTACTAACTCTCTAACGAAAAGCAGTGATTGTAGTGCATTACTTTTTCGTCAGGCGTAAAGCTAGGTACTCAGACGCTGACAATTATGTCAGAGCCCATCATCTAATTACATAGCTCTGGGAATCCGCTTTCGAAAATTGTCAGAACGATTACTGAACAACCAACAATTCGCTATAACAATGAGCATGGATCTGCCAACTCGTTTTTTTGAAAACCGTTGATAAATTGTCGAAAGGGGTCGTAAAATAAAGCAACTTCTATTTACTATTTTTATAAAATCTGGCCATTTAAAATTATTTCGATACCGACAGCTGCATCACTTGTGGCGGAGAATCTTTTTCGGTATACTTCTCCCGTTGTTATGGCTGGTATGCCATTTAACCAATGCATTGGTTGTATGCATTGCAATGTATGCACACCACCACAGCCCACGGCCAAACAGACCTAAGACCTTGCAGTCTCCACAGCCTATTATAGTAGTGGCTCCTTCGGCTTACGGTGGTAGCTTCCGGCTCCCAATGCTACTGTTGTGGCCACCTACCAGCCACCTTTAAATCCATACTCACCTAGTTTTTCCTCCTCTAATACGCCCGCAGAGTATGATCTGCCTCCAGTCTATGGAGCTGGCTGTGGCTATGGAGATAACCTCTGGTTAATGTTACGGCACAGCTAATTTTAATCTACCGATGCGTTTTGGGTAGTCGCTATAGCAGTATGTCTCAGTGGTCAAGTTCTACTCCCGCAGCCCAAAATAAAGAACACTGCTTCTACCTCCAGCCCCACACAAAATGCTTCCATTAAAGAGACCATCACCTGTGAAATTCCCCTAGTAAACTCTTTTATTTTATTTCGAATAGCCCGCCAATTTTTGAAATAAACAACAGCTGACTTTTTTGCTGTTGCCCTGGTCCCCGCAATTTGCTAACTTTTTCCAGATTTGACGGAAAAAAAAGCTGTTTTGACATCACTGATCCACTCGTTACTTTGCCATACACGTGGTCTGCAGAAACTTGTATTATTTCAAGCGGAAAGTTCTATAAATCGAATACTACGGTGGATACTGACCCCCAACATGCTCTCGATCAAATCTGACGTTTCGGAGAACGGCAACTGCTCGGAACTGCTCCAATCGGATGAGGTGAAGGTAGAGTGCACCTCCGGCTGCGGTCTGAAAGTGCCAACAGACGAGCTAGGTACACACAATTGTGTGTACGAGCTGCGGAAAATGCTGGAAAAAGAGCAGAAGCAAGTGATCGAGTTGACCAAGTTGCAGAACATTGACAAATTGCGCTTCCAGAATCAGAGCAGTAAGCTGGAGCTGCTGCAGTATCATATGCGGGAGCTCAATTTGTCTAATCCGCTGGCCGATCAACTTGACTATAGCCAGCTGATGCACTGGAGGATTGGCCTGCCCATGGCTAAGGTGCGTACTTGGGGCAGTCTTATCTCCGTTCCGGACGTCACCATGCAAAAGATGGTGCGCTATAGTCTGGGTGTCAGTCGCTGTCCCAAAAATTTTGATCTCTTTATGCTGGAGCGCTGCTATGAGAATCACTGGCCGGCTGGCATGCAAACTCTGGAGAAGCGTCGGGAAAATCGACAGCATTTGGAGCGATATCAAACTCGTCTCTTGTCACGAGTGATCAGAGGAAGGCCTAGTTGTGTGGTAGTGCTGGGTGGCGAAAACGACCACATGCCTGCGAATTTGCGCCCAATGGTGGGTATGGTACTAATATTTGCTGATGGGGTTGAGAAGACACCAACTGTGAAACCGGAGCATAGTGTCATCGTCGCCTGATTCGCTGACAAGAGTAAGGTTTTCGTGGCTACTTGTATACTTCACATGGGGAACTACTTGTTTTGGTCTTTTGTAAAAATGTGAAATTATGACAATAAAAAGTCTCCATTTGTCAACATTTTGCCTTAGCATTTCAATTTCTTCAGCACATTTTTCTTTCAATTTTAACCATTTTTTATATGAATTTGTTAACAAAACTTCTTTTTGTAGCCATAAAACTGTTTTTATGGCTTTTTCCTGCCAGAGGTTTAGGGTACTTCAGAAATTCCCACAAAGGGCCTCTTTCCAAAGCAATTAAAGTTTTTCTTTTATATTTCAAAATTTGAAAGGAAACTTGAGATAGTTTAATTAATTTTGTTGTTTTATTTAACGTTTGAGCCAAGCACTTGGCCACAATTTCCGACTTTCTTTGAACATTGGAATTATGAGTTGACATGACGGGGTACTTGAAATATGAAATACAAAATAGATGAAAAGAAAACGCAACGCGATGATGGGTTAGTACCATCAAATGCCACTACCAAGGAGCTAGGAAACTGTGTTAAGGGGATGGATGGGTAGAGTGAGTAGTGGGGGGGTACTTACCTTGGGCACCATCACGCCACTCCTCAACCCCGTAATCAGGCAAAGCGTTAGCCGACTCAAATTTATTTCTATGACGTCTCTTGCCATCTTGTTTTTTTTTTCTCAATGTGAAGTTGGTTTAATTTTATGCAGCAAGCGTCAGTCAAGGAGGAGTTTTTATATATATTTTGGTTCAGGTTTTGTTGGTGGGGCAAAACATGAAAGAAATATTCAAAAAGGGAGAAATGTTTGAGGTAAAAAGTAAAAAACCATATGAAATTGTATGCTAGAGCATTTTTATTTAATATTTTTTTTTTCCTGCATTTATTTGCATTTAATAGCGCACTGAAGAGGACGCCACAAAAACATAAGCGAGAGAGAACAACAAATAAACTGGCAACCCAAATAAATATGCAAAAAGAAAACACAAAAAAAGTAGCTGGACACAGAAATTGCATGCTACAAGGATTTGATGGAGTTGTGAGAGAGACAAAGAAACGGAGAAAGGCGGGTGTGAGGAATGTGGTGAGGTGAGGCTGTTGTTTTGTGTAAACTATTTCATCCACTTTTCAGCTATTTGCCTTGATTATAGTCATTGTGTGGAAAAAAAGGATTCGTATTGCTTTCATTTCAGTTTAGTTTCAAGTGATTTAGATAGGGAGAGTAGTTTAAAGTTAGTTTTTGAATGAAAAAATTTAACTTTTGATGATGAAGGTGTTGCAAATGTATGTAACAGCCAGAAGGAAGCATCTCCGACCCTATAAAGTATATATATTCTTGATCAGTATCAACAGTCGAGTCGATTTAGCCATCTGTTTGCATCTCTAAGATTGTTGGGAAAATTCCCCCTCCTCCTCCTTTTAAACAGCGAAAAACTGTCAGAGCTACAATATTTAAGTTAAAACCTTGTATCAATTAAAGCGTTAGCAACATCATTACTTGGTACAGTGTATTTTGCAGTCGGTAGCACTCGACTGCAGCACTCTTACTTGTTTGATATAACTTTTGTTTGATTTAGCAACATTTTTAGTGCATTTATAGGCTAGAGAATCGCCAGACCATTTGAGTTTCAAGAATATCTTTCATATTATAAAAAGTTTCTATATTCTTTTTTAAATTCTAATTTAATTAATTAATTTTTTGTTTTTAAATTTTCTCATACAGCAGGTTTCCTTCTAGTTGCACACATGACTTGCAAAATGTGTTGCAAATAAATTATCTGTTCGTTGTTTAGTTTTCATGGGGGGGGGGGTTAATGTATGCATGTTTGTTGTTGTTGTGCTTTGCAGTGCATAAAATTAAAAAGCCATTTTTGCATTTCATAATTCATGAGATGGCAAATTTGTTGATAAAATTTCAATTATCCCAAGGTTGAGCGAATGGTTTGGTTCTACTTGATGATGGCAAAATGTTTACATAAAAAAAAATTAAAAACTAAACAATTTAGGAATATTTAATTGATTACAAACATTATTTGGTCTTACCATAGCTACGATTGAGCAGAGCCATTTCCGAAATAATCGCTGTTGTTGGTGTTGGCATTTCTGTAAATAGAAAGAAACAATATTCTAAGTATTACTGTGCAAAATGTTTGGTTTTATTTTACTTTACAAAGCATTTAATGCATAAGGCATATTAAGCTTTTCAAACTATCAAATGATAACAATGAAATGTGTCTTTGTTTAGACTGGGTTCGTTTCACTCTTCCCTAACTCTTCATTAATTCAAAAAGAATAGTAATAAGTTAGATTTATCGATGTCGATCGATGCATAATGGAAGTTTGATGAAGTTTTCAAAATATACGTGCCGCTCGCGAAAAACCCTACACATTTTTCTGAATCTTCTACCCGGATGTCAAAAGACCAGTAACATTTTTTTGGCTTTTATACTTATAATGGGTTTTCTGACCTGTTTTGATTTTAGTCAAAGTTTTTGCTTAGGCTGGCTGAAGGTCAAAGGTTGATTACAATTCAATACAATTTTATTACAAATAAACCAAAACATCTGCAAACACAGATGTTGCGAGCTGACAATTTGGTCTGGCGCTAATATAATGATAATTTAAAAGTTTGTTTAGCCGGCTCAAGGTGTTTATTCGGCAGTCCAATTGGACATATAATGAAGTTTGCAAGTCATTGATATGTAAAAGCAACAAAGTTTGCTAATAAGAGGATTGGGAGATCCTCGAAACAGTGCTGTACGACATACTATTTATACCCAAAATGTATTCTCTGTTGATTTGTGTTGATTATTGAACTATAATTAACCGTTGACCTTCAGCTGGCTAAACAAACTTTGACTAAGATCAAAAAAGATCGCATAAACGCCATATAATAATAATAATGAAGGTACTTTAATATTAAAATTTCGTATGGTTTGTGTTCAAACTTGAACATGAAACTCGACCGCTATCCACGCGTAGCACTAAATATCATATTAAGATGACTCAACCTAGCCATAAACATATCACTCTTTGTAACATTAAATTTAATAGCGACATTGACAAGGATCAGAATAGCCGAGACACCGCTTGAAGAGGTCATCCGGTCTAAAACAATTGACATGCATTGTGTGGAAAACTAACCTTCAGACCTAAGCAGACTCACGTATACACAGTTTCACGTATAATTTAAGATTAGAGTTAAGGGAGGAAATATTTAGAACAAAAGCAGCATTCCATCAAGGCAACACAAGCCACAGACAAAACCTTAACCAATTGATTAGCCTGCTCGTGGAGCAATGGAGACAAGTAGCTCCAGTGAACGAAAACATCGACTTCTCCACTCTGGAGAGGAAGATTGATAAACTGGTCTACCAAATGATCAATATGACGTACGCCATTGCTGCCATGATGGCCTAGTTTGCTGATTGCGGAATAATTAGTATGTATCGCAGCAGCGATATCGATAGGCGCACTCAATGACCAGAGACTCATCCAATGATGAGTAAATGAAATTCTCAGCCACTGTCGGTTAAGATTTTAACTCAATGTAAAGTAAAATATGTATTAATTGAACCTAATTAGATTGAGTTCAGCGTCTGCACCGAGCAGCACACCAATCAGTCTAAGCATAAAATTACATCAATGCAACATAAAAAGTGTTTGGGCCGAGTTGAACATCAGGTACAAGTTTGAACAGTTTGTTTGTTAACTAAAAGCATCACGATGATCTGCGTGCAGGCAACAGGAGTCATCGATATTCAAATTTAGTTGCGCTAGGACAACTAGTCTCTGAAATCTAGGTGTTCGTATAGACAAACTGCAAAATCAGACATGGCTATATCGACACAGACGTTGATACTGATGAAGTACCATATACTTAATGACCGTCGTCAATAGCATTCCTACTGCCTGCTGGATACATTTCCACGACCTTAGTATACTCTTCTTACTCTACGAGTAATGAGTATAGTTACCGCCAATATGTGGATATCTAAGTATTTTAGTGTTAAAGTATTCCCAGGCCAGAGATGATGGTCACACTACAAACAGAATGGACGGACAATATAACCAATACGAGACTGACGGATCAGAAAGATTTATCCGTATCGTCAATCCGTGATGTCGACAACCCGTATTGACATTGTACATTACTCACCACTTGAATAGGACACCTCTAAAGCCGATTTGTCTATAGTCAATTGCTGCTAAACTAAGCCATCTAACAAGCTGGTTTTTATTTTCTTATAGAGTTTACGTTGGCAATGTAGTTTATCTAGGGTCAAGTTACAGAAGGGTCTGCAACTGTTGTAATTATATAAATAACATTGTTAATCAATGGGCAATGAGTTCTGAGTCTTCATCTTACACGACTTGAACGGGACACTTCATCTAAATAATCCATTGAATTTGTCCATTCTATATTTTTGTACTGTCACAACAATTAAGTACGCGGCGGCTGCTTCTCTTTGACCAGAGGCGGTTTTCCATAGTGTGTTAGCCTCCTCCGCAACAATCAGTAAAGACTGTCAGGGCCTTGCACGCAATTTTCGTGAGCTACTTGCGAATCCACGTCCTCTGCCAATTCATTAATATAATAACTGCAAAAAGTTTCGGGCACATTCGAATTTTGCATTTGACCTTGATCCAAAAACTTCACTTGTTTGTTCATCAACTAACATCTGTGTGCTATCGATATACAAGTCCATCGAATCAGGGTAGCCAATTCTAACAAACTATTTTTTTTGACTCGCTATATCACATCTAACACAATCACGAAAATTATGCAATCATGATGGCATCATCATGCCTGATTCATCCAGCACAGATCTAACAAAAATAGTTCGGAAGTGTGGTTTTGTCTATCGATTTATGCATGGTGACACAGCGCATTCATTGTGTTTAGCCTAACTGTAAGCTGAACAGGTGTCACTAATAGGAAATGGCCCCCCATACTATAGTACAACCTAGCACTGCCGTGCAACTTATTGAAGGCGTTGTAACTTCCGGGCCGAGTTAAGAGATGACTTATGTACAAGATTTTGAATCTCGTTTAGGTGTGTAGCATTAACAATAACACGCATGCATGGTTGATCATGCTTGCAGACAACAGTTGCATTCTTCACTTATCAAATTTGGCTTGCTCTTAATATAGGTCGCTTGTCTGGATGGTAGCTACTGTAGATGCGGCCCTTCATGGTGTTACCATAATTAGCCACATGATTCGGACGATCGGACATGACGTGACATGGCTATATCGACTTTTTCGGCTGTTTTGATACTGATCAAGTACCATATACTTAATATGGTTGAAAAAGTTTCCTTTTGCCTGTTACATACATTAATGCACGACTTTAGTAAACTCTTCTTACTTCTACGAGTAACGAGTATAAAGAACGCCAATATGTGGGTATAATTAGTATTTTAGCGTTCATAGACAGAGACGATGGTCACACTGCAAATAGAATGGATGCACGAAACAAATAAACAATACGAGACAGACGGACAGAAAGAACAATCCGTATCGACAAACCTATAAGCGACATACCCGTGTTGAGCATTGTAAATAGAAACCTGTGTGTAAATACAAAGCCCAAAACCGTCGCTTACAGAAGTTAGAAAAAGGAAAGTCGGTCAAGCCCGACTATAATATACTCTCTATCACAAAAGTAGGTAAATATCTAATCAATATAAGTTAGAAGCCACACAAAGTGGCAGAAAAACCATAAAGTGTGTGAAGTGCTGTCCATCATAATTGTTTGTTTTCCTTATAACTCGACTATCGTTTATCCGATCTTTATAGTTCATTTGGCAAATCGATAAATAATACTGATTACTTAATATGCGTAGGAGGTACAAAACAACTTTCTACAAAACTGTCTGAGAAATTAAGTTTTTTCCAAATTGCGGGGGCGTAGCAATATTTAAAACTTAACTTGATCTGCCTGCAAATATAAGGAGCTTATGTCCCACACACGTTAAACCTCTATCTCTTACCATCTCTGAGATCTCTTTGTTTATACGGACAGACAGACGAACGGACAGACATGGCTATATCGACTCGGTGGTTGATGCCGATCAAGAATATAATATGGGGCAATGAATAATTATGCTGAAGGTCGCGAAGCCATTCCCGAAGTGGAAAGATGTTTCAGTAAAGTCGGTTATCGATACCAACGTGAAAACAGTCCAACAACCGTTAAGGCGGATTCCAATTGCGTTGGAACTGAAGGTTTAAGAACGGATTGATAAGCTCCTCAACCAAGACATTATAGAACCAGTATCGGGGCATAGTCCGTGTATTTCTCCAATCATGGTAGCTTTTAAGGAGAGTGGAGACATTCGGTTATGCATTGACATGCGTCAATTCTGAGAGAAAATTACCCTTTGCCCACATTTGAAAATGTTATGCACACGTCTGAAAGAGGGGTTACCTGTTTTTCCCAACTGTTCCTCAAAGATGCTTATCATCAGCTGGAATGGCACGAGTCCAGTAGGGAGATAAAGACTTTTATCACGGCAAGAGGGTTATTTCGATATAAAAGGTTAATGTTTGGAGTTTGTTCAGACCCAGAAATTTTTCAACGCAAGCTGAAGGAGATGCTTGCATCTTTTACCAATACTATGAATTATCTGGATAAGGTTAATGTTTTCGGCAAGACAGAAAAAGAACATAATGAGGCGGTCAAGAAAGTACGCCAAAAATTAACTGAAAACGACGTACAACTAAAAGACGACAAATGCTTATGGAAAGCAAAGGAATTCAAATTTTTGGGGTCACATTCTGTCAAATCGCGGACATTCATATAGATCCGGAAATGGTAAAGACAATATTTTCTTTTCGCAAACCACAGAGTAAAGAGGAGACCAGAAGCTTCCTGGGTCTGATTACTTTATGTGGAAAAATTTATACCAGATTTAGCTGATCGGACAGACTCTCTGAGGAAACTAATAAAGAAAGACGCCAAATTTACATGGGATGCAAATGAAGACGAAGCTTTTGAGAACCTTAAATCACAGCTAGCGCATATAACGAAGCTTTCATTCTTCGATCCTAAAGCAAAATCAACGTTAATTGCAAATGCCAGCCCGGTAGCACTTGGGGCAGTATTGATTCAGTTCACCGGGAAAGAAAGTGGAAAGAAAATATTCTCAAACTGAGAAATCAGGGTTAGCATTAGTATGGGCTGTAGAAAATTTTAACTATTACTTAATCGGGATAGACTTCGAGTTAGTAACGGACCATAAAACACTAGAGGCTATTTTTAAACCAACATCGAAACCACCAGCTCGGATCGAGAGATGGTAACTCCGCTTGCAGGCGTACAAGTTCAATGTGAGATACCAAAGTGGCAAGAGCAACATTGCTGATTCGCTGTCTAGGCTCTGTCAGTTATCGACTACCAAAAGTTTTGACGAGGGAAGCGATTTCTTCTCCCTGTTACATACTTTACACACTTTTGGTACAGAGAATAAAGATCCGACATGACTTTCTTTCTAAAAAATCTTCGGTGGTTTTTAATTAAAAACTGTAAATTAATACAACAGGGTCTATTTGGTGGCCTAATTAAAAACAATAATCAAACGCGAAACAAACAAAAGTCTATACATTTTTTGGTCCTTCGAGCCGGATGTTCGATTTTCGCGGAAAATTGTTGTAAGCGCTAAACATTTTTTGGTTGATCGAAATCCGTGAAGTGGGTGCGAGTATGGGAATATTCGACATAACCATGGCGCATATCAAACCTTATGAGAAGGCAAGATTAAAGGTCAATATGAGTGACCACGCCATGCAGGACGCCGGGCCATCAGAACGAAATGATGTGCTGCGGTACACGACGCCCACACATGCTACCGAAGCGGACAGCTTTGGCTCTGCAAACCCAATAGACGAATTGGCAAAACTATTGGATTCACTTGCAGGAAAACTAAGTCAAGCTATTGAAGAAGCTAGCAAATGCTTCATGGAATTGCACACTGATGAAATACTTAAGCACAATTCCAAGATTGAAGTTATGCTTGAGGAGTTGGAAGAAATGCATAACAAGCTGAGGACTATGAATAATCTCAGCCATTTTGACAAGATTCTCGATCTGAGAATAGAGGCCATTACGATGATGGAAATGCTGGATGTCAGAAAGCAGCGTCTAAAAAAGTCAAGCGTGGTGAAGCCAGTATTGCCTCTACCAGCTGCACCGGCAATACAAATGCCCACATTTAGTGGAAACCCCAAAGATTGGCCAACATTCCATGGCTGGTTTAAGCAGGCAATCAACGAGAGAGCAGACTTCGGGGATGGCATCAAGATGTATTACCTGAACGCGTGTCTTAAAGGGGAAGCAAGAAATTCACTTACTTCCTCCCTTATGCAAGAACCGTCTTACTATACAACAGCATGGGATCGTATATGTAAGAGAAATGAAGAAGGCTTGAACAAATTTCCAGAGCAGCTGAAAGTCAGTACGCCACATCTGGAACCAGCAAGTACTCCAGTTATAGAGACGACTACATCTCCCAAGAAGCCGACTTTCTTTTTATTCAAAGGCACCCCGAGGCTGGTAAATAAAAAAGATAAGCTGGTAGAAGATGCTGCTAGTAATGCCCAGGATGCACCTTCAACAATTTTGGCTGAATCGAAGCCTGCCGACGAATCCAAGTGTCCAGCCACCGAATTCCAAAAACTGGATCAACAACTCCAAGAAGAAGAACATGCCGAGCAGCTCACACTCAGCAGGAAAGCGGACCCACCACGGAGAAGAAGGACAAGGATGCCGTTCAGTCCCGTGAAGAGCTGGCGGTCAACTATGGGCTACAAGTGGAGCACGCCGACAAGGACGAAGAAAGCAGCCAAAGAGAAGTGGGAGCTCAACATGATGAGACTCACATAATACCCAAAGCGACTACAAAGAAACCCAACCCATCCAAACCCAAGAAGAAACATTTGAAGCAAGCAAGCAGTCCTCTTAAACTGGAGTCACTTGCTAATATGGAGTCGTTTGGTATGGCGGGAGATTCGCAATTGGACTCCCAACAATATCCTATCGACAACAATATCCTGGCTGACGACAAAAAGGAACTGCCTACTAGCATGCTGGAGGGTACACGACAGATCGCCTGGACTACAAGCTCGAGCATCGAGCAACTCAATGAGAAGAAGATGCAAAATGAACGTGTCAAGCCCATTGGGGCCTTTAGGGCCATTTATTTCCCAAACTTCTTTCCTATTTTGCAGGCAAGGAACTCTATCCGCACGAGCAAAGAGGCAGACGAAGTCAGATCACTTAAACCAACACCAAATGGGTCCGCTTTGGACAAGACAAAGGAACTGGAGCGCCTATTTAGACATTTAATTAGAGTCTATAATTATTACGGAAAAGTAAGACACAAACTGGATGAGTGGCTGTCGCATTTTAGGCCCCCCGAGAATGTTCGAACATGAACAAATGTTCAAACATGAACATGAGACGAGTCCGATCATAACTCAGCATCATAAATATGTCATTAGATTTAATTACGGTTGCTTTCAAGGATAAGACAAACCACTTGAAAAGGGCGTCCGGTGCACTTAACATGCATCGTGGAAGGCAATGTGTAGTCCTTCCACGAATGCATTTCTATATTTATACACGCGCAGCTATCTTACAAATACTGCCTTAGTTAAGATTAGAAATAAGGGTTGATAAATTCTAAATAAAAGGACCTCGCTCAGACTGACCAGGTTAGTACAATTGAAACCTGCAACAAGCGTGCTCATAAAAGTGTATAAGTATATACACAAGGTGTTTCTAATTATATGAAATACTGTGACGAAAGGAAAATTCGAACGCCCTCAGTACTAGGCTTTAAAAAGCTAAATGTATCAAAATGATTGTATTGTCAGTTTTAAATTTTTTGATTTTAAAAATGACTATTTTTCTGGCAAATTTAATAAAAACCATTTTCACTTTTATGGCCAAAGTGTTGGGTGGTTAAATTACTATTTTGACTGTTTCCCAACCCCCTAAACATCAGCTCTAGCCTTGACTGTACCATGTGCCTGTACTTACGTTTAAATAAAGTTGAGGATTATCTTTTCTCATATTCTGATACAGTTTTTTGTTGTTTAAAGAACACAACATTTACGCTCAAGTCGATTACATTTCTGGCCAGGTTTACATGCGTCGTCATAAATAAATAAATCTCTCATTTTCTACTCGACAGCTTTTATTCCATTTCTGATCTCCAACCCAAAATTAATCGAATGCGCATTGTCTGACCAATTTGTTTGCCCATTATATGTACATGTCGCACACAATTCGCTGCTTGTTCTGATTCACAAATAAATTGCAATAAATAATGAAACAGGAAAAAAGGAAAAAGTGGAGACTCACCATCCAGTTTAATGTTGCCATCGGTTTCGCCCAGTGAGTTTTTTGCCACACAGCGATAGGTGCCAAAATCATTTGGTCCAACGGCGCGTATTTTTAACTTCATGTATTTTGTGTAACCGCTGACGGTTGATGTGGTCTCGTATTTATCGCCAGCTCGCGAAGTGTCTAGCAAAAAAAAAGAGAGTAAATATGAAATCGAGGGCTTACAATATTGTTGGAGCTTTAAAATTTTGTACCATAATTTACAGCGACAGCAGCTGACTTGACAATTTTGGTGCAGGCTGTAGGAGCCACAAAAAAAATCAATTAATTAATGTCACCTGCATTGTTGTTGTTGTTGTAATTGCTGTGCGCAGCGAAGCGTGAGGCGTTTTCAATGGCGACTCCAACTAATTACGCCCCCCAATCGCTCCCTCGCCCATGTATGTGTAATTAAAACTGCCGCAGTTCTGTTTGCAGCGAGTTCTTCTTACAGAAACTTTTCTCATTAATCAGTGAAAATCTAAAAGAAAAACTTTTGTTCTGTTTCGACTGTGTGTGGCTTTAATTCGGTTCGTTTTTGTATTGCCTACTTTCCTTATGGTGGTGGGGGGGGGACATTAAATATATAAACTTAATTTCACTTTGATTGTTTGGCGCATTGTAAGGCGATATCGCATGTTACTCATACGTCATGTTGTCCCTGTGAGCGTGTGTATGTGTGACAAATGTCTTTAGTTTTTTGGGGAAAACAATTTTCCATGTAGCGTTTAACATGCATGTGACCCGCACTAGAAGCGGCTTCTTTTTATATTCAGTCACCTTTTGTGATACTTTTGCCAAACCAAACCAAACCAAATCCATCCATCCGTCCATCCATCTACCTGGATAAAACTCTGACACGCAAATATATAATTTTACTCATAATCATCCGGAGCAGCGACTGAGGACGAAGGGAACTTTATACTTTTAATACTCGCCGCATAAAACGAAAGTTTTTTTTTTTGTAGAATTGCTTGTCTTGAGATGTATGTGATATATGTGATATATGGCATGTGCAGCAGACAGTTGAAAGAGGGCAGATTTCAAAGTTTGTGAAACCCAAAAGACAACTAATTGTTGCAAACAAACCAATACATATTTCCAATGGACTTTTGGAACTTTAAACTTGGTCGGTTTAGATGAATTACTTTTTTACTGAACAATTTTCCAGGCCTAAGTTACACAATTTGGAGAAAACTGCATCATTGGTTTTGTTCTATCAGCTCTTGTTTCCAAGATATGGCGGAAAAACGTATTTCGTTGCATTTTTTTGGCACTTCAGGATTTATGGGGGCCACACTGGCCATAAATATCTGGATTTATGATGCAATTTACGATACAGCACATATTAATGCATCTTTAAAAAAAACATGGGCGCTATATAA
Organism: Lordiphosa magnipectinata; assembly: GCA_037044535.1. Classification (NCBI taxonomy): domain Eukaryota; kingdom Metazoa; phylum Arthropoda; class Insecta; order Diptera; family Drosophilidae; genus Lordiphosa; species Lordiphosa magnipectinata. The sequence continues at coordinate 122,420 of JBAMBO010000819.1, forward strand.
GTATAGCAGAAAGTGTCTTAATTGGACTCTAAAGTCAGACAATTCTAGTTTTATGGCAATTTTTTCAATATAAAACACCCCCTCTTAGCTAGTGTGGTTATCGAATTTCCATTAGAACAACCTAGGCATATAGACCAACAAATGCTTTAATTATGAGAATTTTTTTTCTTACTTATATCAGCTTGTTTGGCAGAACTATAGCCTGTTTCAACCAAAAACACATATTAAATTTATGGGAGGAAAACTAGATTGTCACTCTAAATCTCTAAGAGGCTACTAGATTCAGCATAATTTGTTATATGTTTACAATGCCCTTTTCACAGTTTCCATAGAAATTTTCAGATGGCAATCTAGTTCTCCTCCCATAAAGTGAAATATGTATTTTCGTCTTAAACAGGCTGTAACTTTGCCAAATAAACCGATATAAATGCCACATTTTGTAACACTTTTCAATATAGCTTGCTCACCGAAGGCCTTCTTCAACAATTTCCACACTGAAAATTTAATGGAACTGTACATTATAAAATTTTTTATATAAAAAAACGAACAATTTACTTTTTGCTGTTTACAAAGAGAACGCGCATCTCAAACTTTCTTCCTCTTTCAAATCTTTTTAAAAACTATATTTTGTCTTTTGTTCGATTTTCAGACTTGAGCAAAATGAAGCAGCATAATTTAAGCAAAAAGTTCTTCCCATTCTTAAGCTCTTTTCAGTTTCCCCTTTTTCTCAAACCACTCTCCCCTCTTGATGGGCCGCATGAAGCTCGTTGGCAAAGCGCTTAAAATTTATTACCCCAAAAAGTTTTGGTGTCTATTGGCCATACATCATGTTGGCCGCTTCATATCAGTTTGGTTCGCATTTTGTTTGTTGTCTGCCTGCCTATGCGTGTGTGCATATGAAATGTCATTTAACCGGCTGTGCCATAATTTGGCGCACAGAAAAACACACGTGAGTCGATGTCTCTGATTTCGTTCTTATCGAACAAACAAAACTGGTATTTAAGTATCAAATGGCAAAAGTGACTCCAACTGAACATGGTCTATATTTAGTCGGATATGTCATTTTTATGCATATGAGCTGCTGATTATACATACGTATGTACGGTTGGGAGTCAAGGCCCTTTGGAATTTAATATGAAATCTCTTCGATGGTCAATTTAAAGCATAATAAGTTCGTTTGTAATCGTTTTTAATGACATCGACTTCACAGAGGATTGCCAACAATTTACACGGACACACACGCGCACGCACACAATGGTAATTATTTTCCGTTTCAATTCGGTCGTTTGGGAGGGGGGGATTATAAACTTTGGCTGGTTGGTTGGTTGGTTGCGGCGCATGATGTTGCATACTTTTAGGCGCTTTACGCTCGCACACGTTTTGCATTTCCGTGGTCTTCCCTGGTGATTATGATAAAATCATTTCCGCTGCAAAATTATATTTTTGGAAACTGAAATATATTTCATTTGCACTTTGTCAAAATGTTATTTATTAGTTTTGATTATTTCAATTTTGATAATATTTAATTTGGCCAACAATTTTGTTTCGTTTTGAGGTTAATTAAAAACATTTTAATTTAATGGTTTGCACACGCAACTTCTGAGCTAATTCAATTAATGGCCAATTATGTGAAATTTTATATCAGCAAAATTTAAATAGCCAGACAAGTTGTAGCTTATTAAGCGAAACACCGCAAAACAGTTAAAGTGAAATTGCTGAATATGGGGAAAATGGTACAACAGATGCAAATCTTACTCATGCTTCCAAGGATGACACAATTACACGGATTGACACCTGACCATCTTGCTCGAAAGCATTGCGCGAAGTAAATGTCACAACAAACAAATGCCTCGTGAGAGAACAAAAAGCCAAACACGCGCTTCGTAAGAGAGCAAGCCGCCGAGCGTTCTATTTAGAGAATACACAGTATTCTCTCTTTCTATACGTGTGTAGGCTGCGATGCCGGCAGAACTATGAGTTCCTCTCCCTTGGGATAGGCTTTTGGCATTTTGGACAACACTGCTCATAAGGGAAGCACCAATGAATGTTCTGTTTTCCAATCAACATAATCGTTTCGATTCTAGTTACGCGGGTAACTAAAAACAGTGCATTCCAATTGCAAGGTATATGCAAAATCCAACAGAAGCAGCGAACTCTACCTATGTATTTGGAACCACAAGAAGATCTTTTAAAATTTTTATTAATTAGAAAAATCATCTGTACCGCAACTGTTTCGGTATATCGTTCAGAAGTTCACTGCGAGACTCAAACTAGGGTTGTCAGTATCGTATTGATAAATCCACATATATAGTTGCTTTTTGGACGATATGCAAAATTCCGATACTTTTTACCTGCAAAAGTGTTTGCTCACTATGCATTTTACTACTGCAGTAGCAGCACATAACAGCGAACTTTCCGTTGCTCATTACTTGACTATTATTCATCCGATCTTCACCCAACCTTTATCTGATCAATAAATAATTCTGATCACTAAATATGTCTTAAAGGTACAAAACATCTATCCACAAAACTAAGTCCAACCTCTAGCTCTTTATACTCTAAGACCTGTCTGTTCAGACGGACAGTCAGACAGAATATATTCACTTTATAAGGTGGGAACATTTTTTCTATCACAGGGTGGTTCATCTAGTGTTTGGAATTTGAACTATTCATAATTTGACTTTAAAAACGTCAAATGTCATTCGGAAAGGGACTAATATTTAGTAAAATCTTTAACATTTACGAAATGGGTCGCTATTCGCTTAAAGAAAGTTGGGAAATATTCAAAAAGGTGGTGAGTCCTCGACTCAAACTGTGCGAAATTGTAAAAAAACATTTAACAAAAAAATGTTCCGAAAACTCAATTTGTGGATCAATTCGGGAAGCGAGTTCGTGAAACTGGAACATTGGTGGATACCCCAACCCGTGTACGTACTCGTTCGGTGCGCTCGACCGAAAATATTGCTGCGGTTGCTGAAAATGTGCGTGAACAACCATAGTCGTCAACTCGCCAACGATCTCAACAATTGGACATTTCGCGCACTTCTTTGATGCGAATTTTGCATAAAGACCTTGCCATGAAGCCATACAAAGTTCACTTGGTGCTGCAGCTAAAGCCAATTGACCATCCGAATCGTCTACAGTTCGCAAATTGGGCGGAACATCGATTGGCCGAAGATGGTGAATTTAACCGAAAAATCATCTTTTCGGATGAAGCACATTTCCACCTCGGTGGTTATGTTAATAAACAAAATTGTCGCATCTGGGGCACAGAAAATCCGCATATCGTCGTCGAGAAGCCAATGCACCCACCACGTGTCGCTGTTTGGTGCGGATTTTGGTCTCGAGGCATCATTGGTCCATTTTTCTTTGAAAATGAAGACGGAGCCACCGTGATCATGAATGGTGAGCGCTACCGCGCAATGTTAAGTGATTGGTTCTTCGAGGAAATTGAAGCGGAAGACTTGGATGATATTTGGATTGATATTCATATTTTCTGCGCCCTATCTTTGAAAATCGAATTATCAGCAAATATGGAGATGTGAATTGGCCGCCAAGAAGCTGTGATCTGACACCGTTAGATTATTATCTTTGGGGAGCGATTAAGGATAAATGTTATACAAGCAATCCTGAAACATTTGATGAGTTAAAGAACGAGATTCGAGTTGCTATTGCTGACATACGTGCCGAAACAATTGAAAATGTTCTCAAAAATTGGGCGGATCGAATTGGCTACTGCCAAGTCAGCCGTAGTGGTTGTCATTTGACCGAAATTGATTTTTATAAATAAATGACATAAACCAAACTTTCCCGTAAATGTTCAACCTTTGAAAAATATCGAGTCGATTTTTTTTTTGTAGCAAAATTAAATTCCAATTTTTAAATGGACCAACCTGTAGCTGTTGTGGTCGGGCGTGGCGTACCAATAGTATGTGTGGCTGCTGGTGCGGGAGGTTGTGGGTTCGATCCCTCCTCGGACCATCACCACCTAACTATTGCCGTTCGGATTCGGCGTTAATCTGTAGGTCCCTTTCTCTTGTGCGAAAAATTATAAGCACACACACACGCCAAGAGATTGAGAGAAGCTTGGCCCTGGCCCTCCTGGAGGTGCTGTTTGAACCAATTTTACTTTACCCTGTAGCCGTTACATACATTTTCCCACTCATGAACATGAAGTTCCTTTTTAGCGCATTTTTAAGGTATACAAATTTTTAAAGAATATAACGATTTATTGATATATCGATGCTTTGTATATATTGAGCCAAATATATCAATTATACTTTTTTGGAATTTTTCGGTTTTATAGTTTTATGATATTGTAGCGAAATTCGGGCCAATTTGGGTAGCAGTAACCAATCTTTGCTAGGTGAAAGGGGCAAAGTCAGCCTCTGGTTGGCCTGGCATACAGAGCTATAGCGAGGGTAGCAGTAGGTAGCAGCTTCGCCAAAAAGTAGTTGTATTCATCCAACAGAAGGGAGTCCGCCAAGTAATCAGTTGCAAATTAACACAGTTCTTTTATTAAATATTATTATTATTTTGTTATTTCTGTTCACTAGGTAATGTCAAAAAATATACCTAGGTAAGGTAAAAGGTATCCGAAATTTCCAGTATCTAGGTACTTTTTAATAAGCCTTTTAAATCATGGATTATCCCACCCACTTACCTCAAAATGTTCAGGACGTGAACTATCAAACCGAGGAAGCCTCAAAATTTCAACAAAGGTGTACTGAAAAGAACTAAAGATTCTCGGGAACCAGTGGAACAATTCTGTATTCCGAGTTTCTAAAAAATTCTACATGGACATTAACTTTTTTTAGTTTTAAGTGAGAAATTTTTTTTTTTATTTTTATCTTTGACTAATTAGTCTAGAATTCCCATTGTTTGAATTTTCGACCTAAGTTAAGAAGTTTAAAATTAAATATTCGGGGGTGACACAGAAATCACTAGTGATTTTCGTATAAACGCGTGTATTTCAAATTGAAACTGCTTAAATTTATATGTGAAGTGGCACAAAACAGCTCGGTTACTAGATCAGATGTCGAAAGTAAAGCAAAGCCAAGTAGATTTGAGCAGTTGGTTTCAAATCGCTCAAATTCACCATCCGATCTAGCAACCGATGATATACTTTTCACTTTACACATGAAGTTGTAAAATTTAAATTGGAAATGCAAACGTTTATACCAAAATGTCTAGTGATTTCTGTGTCACCCCCGATTAACAATTATTAAGTTCATCGTTTGCGTCAACTTCACATATATCTAGGTACAGAAGGGAACTTTCTACATATTAAAACAACTACAGTATTTTCTTGAAATTTTATAAACAATAGTCTTCGCCTAGATAAATAAGAAGTACAGCGATATTGGCAAGTATTTGGAACTTCTTAAAAGGTAAATATAGCGACTTGATTATTTAAGCTGATAGTAAATTCCACTGATGACATGGTCCTTGAATATAATTTGGTTTGTTGTGTGTTAAATGAAATGCTGTCATTTATAATCAAACCAATCAAAAGAGAGTTTATGTACCTTATTTCAATGCTAGTTGCGCCGACAGTTTTCTGTTTTTTTTTGCATCTTAAGGATCAACACAGTTATTAGCTCAAAGCCTATGTTTTCTTAATAGTCACACCTATGATCCCAAATTGAAAGAATGATGAAATTAGATTAGTTTCTCACCTAGGCTACTCAGATGAGATAAAAATTTAGTTCATATAAATAGGACTGCCGTTTAAAAGCAATCAGATTTCAAACTGTTCAAAATTGTTTCTATTTATGTGAAGTATTGTGCCGAACTAAATTTTTATCTCATCTGAGTATAGGCCTTTCATTCTCATTCAAATATAAGTACCTTATACCTTACTTTTTGACAAGGTAAATGAAAATTTAGACCTAGGTAAGGTAAAAGGTAGTGGAATTTAAAAATACCGAGGTAATTAAAAAGGTACACAAAATATATATCTAGCTAAGTACCTAGGTATTAGTACCTAGGTACTTCCAAAGACTGGGAACATCGCAGGCGAGGAAGTTACCACAAATAACATCTCCGACTTGATGGTTTTGAGCGAACGGTTATAAGTCGCGACCAGTAATTTTGCAGCCAGAGCACTTATTGAACTGCGCAGACTGGAGCGATTGGGACGGGCAGACGAAGCATTGCTTTGCGGTCGTCCCGCAGGGGCAAGCCAACTGCTGCTACGGCAAATGGTAAATCCGACTGACTTTGTAAATACAAAATGCAAAGACAAAAGCGTAGCGAAAGAAATCTGTAGCAAAGACAAAATTTTTCTAGTCTTAGTACCCTAGTCGAAGGTCCGTAAAGGAGCTTCGCTCTAAAAAAGCTCAGCATTTTACATACATATTTTCAACCGGGCTTCTCTGATAGTTAACTTGGTATACGACAATCTTCAGCCTGTAAATAAACACTTAACACACTTTTATAAAGATTATTTGCAGACGTCTCAGTGGCGATCAACCGTCTTTTAGTTGGATTCAAACCAGCATGTATTAAAATATACAAGGCAAACCTATCCACTCAGCCAACGCCTATTCCGTAAAGCATGTTGCTTAATATGTATTTAAGATTAGGACAATGCCAAGAGATACACTTCACATTTTATGATTTTTAGCCATCCTAAGACCAACGGTCTTTCCACCTGCACCAACTGGCGTCCTATTAGTGCTTAACATTTTTCTGCATTTTTTACTGTGTCTAGTCGTCTCTGTTTAGATGCCGCCCTTCGAGTTAGGCTCTGGGTCTAACTCCCAGAGAAAGAATATAAAGTTAAGAAAGAAAATTGACGGTTATAGTCTGTCCAACCTTACTTCGGAAGAAATACGGACGGATGATTCCAGCAGCCCATAAACCATACCAAACAGTGCATTTTTGTGCATGTTACGGTAGTTTGAGAGTCTCTTCGGGTTGCTCATCAGCCCAAATGTTTGTATAGCAATGCTGGAAAAAGTGATCCAAAATTGGACCATCCGAATGGAACATTTTAATGAAATTATCTTTAAAAAGTAAATGTCAGAGATAGTTCTTTCAGCCCATAATAAAGATTCCACCATTCAATTCAACTTTTTTTGTTTAACTTGTAATTTAAAAAAACAACTTCCTAATGGATCACCCTTTATAATCATTAAATTCTTTTTAATATGTAATTGCTGATTGCCGATAACGATTGGTAAATTTCACAATCATAATTGCTGAAAAGGAATTGAAGAAAAAGTATGATTGCCTAACCAACATTCATATGAAACTTTCGTTTTATTATCCGTAAATTTTGAAGTCTTTTTGGTTAATATAAAGTACTAAAGACAAAGAAGATATTAAAGCCTGCATTCAGCAGAGACTCTTTAGCAATCGCAAATCGTAAATCAGTTATCGTTAATCGGAATTATTTGCTGAATATGCCCAATGTTTTAGACTTTAATAGACATGCACTTTTCTCTCACACTCCTTTCAACTGAATAAAGTGTTAAAATCTCAACCAATAAGGACGAGTTGCTTTAAATCCGTTCGATCACAATGCCACTGTGTTTGCATTTTTTCCTTCTCTGTTATCCTCTTTTATTTCGGTTGTTGTTAAGCTCGCCGTGTCACTCACTGCGTATGAGTAACGAAATTTTATGGCAAGCAAACGCCACACACGCTGGCGGAAAGTATGCAAAAAGCCAGACAACTCGAATGCCAAACAATAAAAAGAATGCCACCACATGCAACTGTAGCAATAATAGCGGCAGGGGCAGAAGAGGCAGCCCAATTCTTTCTTTTTTATGCACGCTCACTGAAGCGAGTTTTCATTTTTTCCATTTTACATGACAATTTTCTGCCTGCTGCTGCAGTTGTTGCGGCTGCGACCAAGTCAGAGTCAAAGTTGGTCTGCATGTTGATTACATTGTAAGCTCATTTACAAACGCTTTTCAGATAATAAACGCGCAGCAGCAACAACGAACCAACAGCCTTTTCAGCGAGCTATTTTATTGCATTCTGCTGATAGGGAAAAGGCGAGGCGGGTGACAAGGACTGACTGACACATACAGCGTGAGGCGGATGAGACGCGGATGAGTGGCGTTTAAGTTAATGTAAAGTTGGCAGGCTGGCTTTTTTTTTTTTTTACTTACCCGATATGATCATGTCGCCGCGCTCGGTGGTCCAATAGTTAATGGAAGCGGGATAGGCCTCGGTGTGACACTCCAGGATGACATCCTGACCCAAATAGGCGCCTTCCAGTTGATTAGGTATGGAAAGCATGGGGGGAACTGGAAATATTATACAGATGAGTTCGAGCACACGTTAATCATCACATAACTTGATTGTTTTGCTCATTTCCCCCAAAAATCCGACCCACACGCACACACACATCACTGACTTTTCTCTCCGATAAGTTTTGCATTGCATTTTACGTGAGTTTACAAACTGTTTTTGGATTAAAATGCACTCAGTCATTAAAAGCGCGCCTGAAAGCAAGTGATTGTGCCTGGGACCTGGACATGGATGTGGACTCTGGGCTATGGGAAATGGGGGTGTGTGTGCGTAAATAGGTTTTGTTACCATATGCAAGTGTGTGTGGGTGTGTGTGTGTGTGTGTGTGTGTTTGTGGCAGTAACAACAAAAGCTTCTGTGTGAGTGTTGAACACATTTTGGCCACGCACACAGCACGAGGGCACAAAATAACACCTGCTGACAAACAAACAAACAAAACGCCCACAAACAAAGCGAAATGAACGCAGCCGGGCAAAAACAACCTTTCGGAACTAGAGATGAGAGCACCAGCAGCAGGATCATGCATAAATCATTTCTAAAAATATTGGATTTCAGTTGTTGAGGGATTAAACCTAGAGGGAACCTAGTGGTTCAAGCTGGAAATCGGATTCCTTTCTATTAAAGATTTGAGCCGAAACGAATGACTGTTATGGCCGATAACTTTTTGTCGGTTTGCTTTTCTGCTAAAGTTACGGATATTAGTACACCCAAAAAAAAAGTTATCATCAAAATGGCAAAATTTAGACATCAATTTGAGACTATTGAGTATCAAATTCTCTTTAATACTCCAAGTATCAAATTATATTTCGAGAATATCAAATTGATACTTACTTGTATCAGGTTGACAGTTTTTGTATTAATTTCGTGGTATCAATTTGATACTAGGTCTTGTCAATGTGATAGTTCAATTGTCAAACTCTTAGTATCATTTTGATTGATACAAAAATATGAGACGAAGCGTATCAAATTGTTATTGATACTAATTTTTTTGGGTGTATATGTAAAGTATTCTAAAATAACTGTGAGCCATACGGCAGACAAAAGCGTTCCTAATTCAGATTCATATTAATTCTGTAAAATAACTTGGCTCAGAGTCATCATTCACAACTCACAACTGATCAAGTTTTGCACAAGATAGCTTTAAAACTTACTGAGACAGAAATTATTTATTGTTGTGTATGGCTTAACAAAGTTCAGTCAAACTGTTTAGTGAACAATTAAGAATTAAGATTGGACAAGAGTATTCCTCACATGCTTAAGTCAACCTCCCCTCAGTCAGTAGCTTAAAGGCCTGTTCTGAGAAGCGCGGAAAATTTAGCTCGCTAAATTGCACATAATAAATTTAGCATCCACATAAATTATTAGTGAGCCCATATATAAGTCAAAGAGACCAAATACAGAAACGGCCACACTGGTAGTCAGCTGTTTTGTTTTGTTTACAAACAAAAGTTGAGTGTTTTTTTTTCAAAAATAGTTTAATTAAGCTGGGCAACAGGAACACAGATATGTATGTTGATGGAGGTAGCGGCATCAAATTCCGGTTCAAGGCGTTGGGCGAGGATCAAATTATTGCCCGTTTGAGACACACTTGGAGTAGGTGCAGATCGAGGAGGAGGCCTACCGGTCTATTTTACGAATATTGGGAGATGATATGCGTCCTGCCATCGTCTTAATGGGGTCGAGCATGTCGTCAACAAGGCTGATCTGTTTGAGATGTCGGGCATAATCCCGGACTTCTACTTGAAGGATTATTTGGAAGTCTGCCGTTCGGGCAACTGTAATCGTTTGGAGAAGTTTGTACAAGAGACTGGGTCATCGGCCTACAGTGTGGGTCAGCTGAAGCAGATTGTGGAGTTCATAGTGCTTCATGCGGCCCTGACGAATGCCCAGATATGCGACAACATGGGGGGAAGTAGCACTTTTGAAGCTTGATTCAAAGTTGGTTGAATATGCATTTCTTTGTAGGAATGCTGCTATCGTCTCCAGGACGGCGGCTCGGAGTATCTGCAAATCATGGATTTGGGATGTGCCATCATTTTGGCTCTCAAGTGAAACGCAATGCTAAAGATTGGAAAATATATTTTTAGTTTTCATACAAAATTATTGTTTTATTTGCCGTAAATTCAAAATCCTCCTCCTGGCGTTCACGTTTGACAGCCACGCCCACACCGCTGGAGCTGGCAATGCTGCCCACAGCAGTCGCATCGCTATCCAACTCTATTTTTAGCTGGTCCGCGGTGGTGGTAAACTTGATGACCGGGTTGGGATATCACCACCTGTTTGTTTGGCATCCACCGAGTGCGGACGCTTGCGTCCGTTGGCATAGGAGACGATTTTAGGGGTATGGCACTCCAGTGCTGATTTCGTAACTTTCTTGGGCTGATTTGTGGCCCTTAGCTAACAGTTTCCTCGCGATTGAATCTCTCGGTGCGTTTTCTTTTGGGTTCATGTTTCCCGTGCATTGTCGATTTTGACGTCAAAAAAATGAGCTGCTTATATTTCCGCCATGGCATCAGCTGTTCATTCAATCCACTCACGACCCACACCGCTATCGATACGTCAACTATCGATAGGCCAATTGTCTATTTATTTAGCGCGTCTCAGAATACAGAAACGAAATTCCGCCGCGGAAAGTTTCCGCCACTGTTTTTTTTTATATGGAGTGCGTCATAAAAATTTATTTTCCGCGCTTCTCAGAACAGGCCTTAAGAAGGAAAAGCACACTAAGAGCGCACGCACACATGCGACTAAAAGATGAACTGACTGCATAACTTAAGGCTGATCATGACAAACAATCACACTTTAAGCAGTCTAGTGTGCACAACAAGATTTGGTTTTATCTTTCAAATTCAGTTGTAAGCTCAGCTTTGCGGAATCAAGCAAGCATGTTTGTTTATTTCGTCTTGCTGACTTACTTAAATATCATGGTCAGCCGTCAGTTCATCTTTCAGTCGCATGTGTGCGTACGCCTGCAATTATTCAGGCAAAAAAAGGGTTAAAAAGGGTTAAAAGTAAAAACTGTGCATACAGATTCGACAGATAGAGAGACACTTTTCGCATTTGCTTACATAAGAACACAATAGTGTATAAAGATTATCGCTTTTCTTTATTATAATCTGAAAGTTTAGAACTGCATTAGTACGAACACATTGAAGGACATGCAATTGAGGACATTCCAGTCCTCGATAATCATAGAATTTTATTGTTATATGCTTTTATTAACCCTGCTTTACTATTTACACACGGGTATCTGATTTCCATGTAAATATAGGTTGTCTCTTCTTGGTTTGTCGATCCTGGTTCTTCTTTCTGTTTGTCTTGTGCAATCTATTTACAGCGTCTGTCTATTACTTCATATTTACAGCGTTTCCCTTCGTCCATTCTATATACAGTGTGACCATAGTCTTAAAAATACCTTAACACTAAAATATCGACACATCAGACCCAGAGACCTGCAACGATCACTTAATTTTCAATGACTCTCGCGGATTTACTCGGCTTGTTAGTGCTCGCCACACACGAAATGATCGCAAGCACATTGAGTCAGAACGGGCGACACTCTTTTTCCACACATGTAATAATAGAACAAGCTTGTTAAAGCTGTTGGCTATACGTGCTCCAGCGATTTTTACGTAAGCCACGGGCGAGTATCAAGCGAGGTACACAATTAAACACTCGCGGCTTACTCGCCTTGTTGTTGTGTAGTAAGAACGCAAAAACAAAACCAATAAATCTCTCTTTTGCTCTCACAAGTTGTTGTGATTTGCGTGCTTGTTACAATTGTGTTACGCGTGTAAGAGCTGTGATCGTGGTAGCCCGCAACAGATCTTTGATTTCAACAACAAGAGCTCGCGAGCGACTTGTGGCCAAAGCTACAAGTCAACGCGGCTATTTGTACTTACAAATACACGAGCTCGCGTATACAATGATCCGCAAATACACGAGTGCTTTTGCATTTTATCTTTTGTGTATACTTCATGAACGAGTTCATCGAGTTACGAGCGCTGAGTTAACTTGTGTCGCATATGTCGGGATTTACACGATCAAGCAAAAACTTTATGAAGTTTTCATAGAAGGCTTGAAAATCAAGGTAATTCTACTAGATTTGTTTAGCCTAATACATAGAATGACACTTGTGTTACTCGCCTACTGAGAAAACTTTATGAAGTTTCCTTCATCCTATAAATCTGGTCTTTGTAGTATAGGTGAACAAGCTTACTCGTGACAGCTCGGTGCAGTTCTCTGATCTGTACATATTGGCGGCTATTTTACAAAAACTCCTAATCTCTTTTTTGGTCTCTAGAAAAGTATAAAACTATGTTATCCAATGAAAAGTTTTGATATTACTCGCCAAGTTAGCGTTAAATCTTCGATCTGCAGCTCTTTCTTTTGATTCTGTAGACCATAGTTATTGTTCTAGACTTAAATCTCATTCAATTACAAACTTTCTATGCACACATCTGGCTTCCCTTGGCCGAACTCAGCAGAAAACTTTTTGCCAGAGCGTTTAAAAAAAGCATTCTAAAACCTTTATTATTTGAGTACCTCTAACAACTCAGGTTTACAAGCTTTCGGACCAGAGAAGATTGAGTTTGTTCAAAGATTTTGAACAGTCCTGGTACCTGCGCTTTTGTTTCAAGTACGAGGCGCTTAAAAAGAACCTTTGATCAAACCCTAATATGTCAGTGCGGGAAAAAAGGTCAAACGGTAAAAAAAAACGCATAGGGAAAAACGGTCAACTGTTATTTTCGAGCTGTGATGAAAAGTGAACTAATGTCAAAATAAAAACCATTCAGTTCTGAAAGAGGAGCTAGTCACTCGCTCCATATATGCGTTTTACTCAAGATATTTGCATAAACGTGTATTGAGCGAGGTTTGATTACATTTGAAGGTCCTGTAGCCATATTAAGTAACCTATTGAAACCAAATTGGGTTTGGTTTTCATAAGAGACTAAAACCGAAACGATTAACGGTTAGGGTTACGGTTACTGGTATTGGCCGATCGCTTTTTTCCGGTTACGGTTATATTACGATTGTGGGAAATGGGTTATGGTACGGGTTACGATTATTAACCTTATTCAGTTTCGGGTTTCGGTAACGGTTATTGGCTTAAAATATAATGCAGACGAAAACGACCCCATTTGGAAACTCATTTATTCAGTAATTGTACTAAATTCCAATTTCTTATACAGAAGCTTAGCGCTGAAGAATTGAAAACTGTGTTGACGACTAACTGAAGGGTATGGGCAGCACATCTGACCCCTGAAAGCACGCAGTTTTAATCAAATTATTCCCTTTTTCTTACCCATTTTTAACCTATTGCGTCCGTTATCAGTGAGATACCGTCCCAGAACGATTCAGAACTTTTATGATACCGTCTTTAAGATAATTCTCTTCAGTTGCCAAAGTTGCAACAAAAATAAAGCGACCTTTATAAAAAAACATTTTTATGACGAATATTTCACATTCTTACTTATAAATGACCGATCCATGTGAGCCAAGCCATCAATTTGAAGGGAAATCATATTCCCATCGTTCTCGTTTTGAATTTCCTTTGCAAGTAGGCCTGATTGGCGTACTGACATCCTCTCTAACATTTTTCCAACGTCATTTACTACTGAAAATGGTCTGTTATTCACTGAGCACATCAAAACGCAGTCTTCTTTAATTTCTGGTTCACCGAAGGGTGCAAGAAAACAATTCCCGGAAAATGCTTGTTTTTGATCGAGGCATCGCGCACTTCAAAAATGTTGGGGTAACAGTTGAGTCGATAAGCAAACTTATCAAGAGTCAAAAACGCGAATAAAAATGGTTTATTCCTCACTTCCATCCATTGTCAAGATCACAGCACAACTTGTCAAGTTACCGGCGTCAAGTTGACAAGCTGTCAAGATGACGGCGTGCCAGAAATATGTATGTATTTGTATTTGGGATTCAGTAGAGCTTATAATATAATGTACATTGTACAAAAATAAAGCTTTTGCGATTTCAGTCCGTCGGATTAGCAAGTCACATTGTCATCTCTAACACATAATACTTTCTCCTCGCAGGTAAATTAATTTAACGTGACTGCAGCTTTCGGTCGATTTTCGACCAAGTGCGTGGGTACACATCCAAACCCTTCCCCCTGTCTCGCTCTCCATCAGCTCCATCGCTCTCCCACCTTTAGGTCCTACCCATTTTGTATGCCAATGTTGAGGACGCTCTGCGGTTATTGCCCCAAAAACTGCATTGGTAACATTTGTAAAACCGAAAAAGGGAGACGAAGAGGGAGGCATGGTGGAGATGATGGAGGGTGACTGTATGGTCCGGCCTTGTTTTGTGTATTTTACGCATTAAACAACGCGTTCGTTCCTCCTCTCAACAGGCCATAAATATTGCATAAGAGTTAAGCCCAAAATGAAGTTTTACGTTATTTTCGTCGCTTCCGTTTTATAGGTAGCGAGTTGAATGGAATTTGTTATGTGTTGAGGTCTTAAATTGATTGGTTTTTGTTGTATAACAATGAAAATAAACTGAGATTGACACACACACAAAAAGTTTTTAAGTATTTAACACGGGGGCAACTGTGATCACCGAAACGAGATAGAGAACACTACTGGGAAATGTCTCATAAATGTGGCAGCGTCTTGTTGATACCACATGTCGTACATAAAAATCTTGACTAATAAGGGAAGAAAAACGCTGTTCACCAGTCACAGAACCGAATTGATGTTCCTGGACATTATAGTTGTAATATTTACATTTAAAAGGCTTCTTTGGAAAGACCACCAATTGGTGTATTCCCCCTATTTCCACTTTACTTTTCAAATATTGTTTAGTTTTTTTCTGATTCCTCCATCATTTGACTTTCCACAATTAGTTTCTTAATCATTTTAATCCCACATTTTGCTCATACTCACATTGCACACGCAGATGAACGCGCTTGCTGATCGATGGTGGTACCCCATTGGACGCTACACACAAATAGGCGGCCATATGAAGGCGACTCACTTTGGTGATGTGCAGCAGCTCGCCATCGACAACATTTACTATACCGTCCAGAGAAAGAAAGACAGAGGGGTAAAAGGAAACCGCATTAAGCCACCGCTTCAGAGTGTACAACAAGTAACTTCGCCTTACCATGCTCCCCACCAATTAGCATTTCCTCGCCATCCTCACGACGCCACATGACATAGGGTTCCGGATAGCCGCGTGCCTTGCACATCAGCGAGACATTTTGACCCTCGCGCACAACCATATCGTTGCTGGTCATGCCCTCGACAATCATGGGGGGAACTGTAAGAAAAAATGCAGCAATGCAGTTCATGACCCAAGTGCACTATTGACAACTACTTACCCACCACCTGCAGATAGCCTTTACGCGAGCGCATGGGATCCTGGGAGAAATTGGGGGGTATAAAAACGAATTGAATTAGTAAAAAGCTAGTAACTGGAAATTTATGTCTTTACCGTATTGACTTGGCACATGTACCAGCCACGATCCGTTTCCTCCACCTCTTTGATGTGCAAGTACCACTGCAAATAAGTAAATTTGATTTCGTGAATAGTGGATTTTTATAGTAAAAAATAATAAATATATTTATTTGGAACGTTGGCTTGGCTTAACTTTTATGCGACTTAAATAGAAAATTAATTAAGTTATTGTTACTTGCTTAAACCAGCGCTGCAAGCAGTTTATAAACCGAACCGGTTTGAAACCGGTATTCCAAATTTTTGTAAGCTGTGAGCCGAACCTTTAACTAAACCAAAGTTGAGAAAATTGCTGAACCTACATTTTCACGTTCGATTTAACATAATTAAAGACATTCTCAAATCTAGCAAATTTGTTTTAATCTGCTTAATATTGTGCGACCAAGACTCGAAACACCACCCATTGTAATAGATCCTTGATTCCTTGTTCAAAAGCTGACGAAAGTAATCTCAACGATTTTGGCGCTTACCAAAGTTTTCCAATGATAACGCGATGAGAGCCTTCGATGACTCTAATAGAGAAACGACTATTTTTAACAATTAAAGATATTGCGTTAACAGTCTTCCTTTCTTTCTAAAACTCTTGAGAGACTTATAGACGAACATGCTTACAGCAAGGGTAGGTCTTGTGAAACCGCCCTCCTGCACTCCTTGGTCTCAAGGATTGAAAAATCACTTGAAGTAAGAGATACTACTCTTTAGTTGCAACCTTAAGGCCCTCACCACTGCCTTGACATATGTGGAAGCAGATATGCCGCTGGTAAGATTCATCGACCAATTGCTAACCAGCAGGACGGTGTTCTCCCAGCTTGGCTATTGATATTGCCATCTTTAAATGTGGAATTTTTTCTCAAACGCTCTGTGAACTCATGCAGACCGCACTGGCAAGACTTGTGGCTTGGGAGTGAACCCAGCTTAGAGAGAATTAGTGCTTTTCATCTTTTCTTACCTTAAATTTTCGAAAGTTGTCTGCTAGCCCGAATCATGGCAATCGATGGGGTAAGTGGCGAAATACCTCCTTTTCAGTTCGAGTTTAGAAAGTCACACGCAAGCCCAGAGCAGCTGAATAGGGTCACAAACTTCATTATCGACGGGTTCCAGGCTAAGGAGTATGTAGTTGCGGTCTACCTAGACATTAGGCAGGCTTTTGATAGAGTGTGGCAAGCTGGGCTGCCATGTGAGGTAAAAGACATCTTATCGCCGCAACTATACACCCTTGTGAGAAGCTTTCTCTCGGACAGGACCTTTTCGTTAGTATTGAAAGGGGCTGTTTCCAGCTTGAGGGTAATACGCGCTGGTGTGCTCCAAGGAAGTGTCCTCGGTCCAACCCTCTACTCTCTCTACAATTGTTATATGCTTACCGGAAGAACAATACCCATTGAAGTCCCCCAAGACTTACTCATTGCAACATTTGCTGACGATACAGCTATTATGGCGAGAAACCTATACATCTATGATGCTATTGATGTCGGTCAACAATATTTGTATCTATTCAGCAGATGGGCGAAGCTATCTCACCTCTCTGCCATTGAGTCGATCTCTCTGTTATTATCAAACAGTGACCTATTGATTGTTCTTGGAGACTTTAACTTGCCTGAAGTCATGTGGTCCACGAACAATGAATCAAATGCGCATTTACCTTCGAAGTCCCATGATTTTATCGATGGCCTATTTGAGTTGTCTTTGTCACAAGCTAATCCTATTCGCAACTCGATAAACAGATCTCTTGATTTAACATTTTTGTTGGATCCCCCCGGCAATGTTGCATCTAGAATTGACCCGTTGGTTCTTCCTGAGGACCCCTTTCATCCTACATTGGAACTTACCATTGAATTGCCCTCTCGGGTGTGCTCTGCTTCTTGGAAACTCGACGGCTAAAACCCGTTGTTTTCGAAAAACAGATTTTTTAAAACTTAATGATTTAATTTTTGAAACCGATTGGTCTCAATTGTACACTTGTACAGATATTGATGTTGCCATACAACTTTTTTATGATACTTTGTACTCGCTTTTTGATGTTTGTGTTCCACTTGAGCTCCCTCGCTGTCCTAATAGGCAGACTTGGTTCACAAGAGAACTAATAAATTTGAAAAACAAGAAGTCGTCAAGGTATTTCAAAAAGTATAAGAATTCGAAAAAATCATCTGATTTCTCCCGTTATGTGGATGCTCGTTCTAGATTTAATGTGCTGAACGCACAATGTTATAAAGACTATCTTAACCGTTGCAGACTTCAACTCTCGCACAATCCTAAGCAGTTTTATACGTTTGTTAACTCTAAACGCAAATCTTCCGCTATGCCCTCTTCTGTGCGGTATGGTAATGCGAAAGCAAACACTGATCAGGCCATAGCCGACCTGCTTGCCGAGTTTTTTACGTCGTCAACCTACTCGTCTTCTAGCTTCTTTACGAATCAACCATAACCCTATCAGTTGAGTGGGTCTAATTGTATTTTTAGCCCTGTAATCACTGAAAGATTGCTCCTTTGCGATCTTAACTCTGTTAAACCTGTGTATGCACCGGGTCCCGATGGAGTACCTGCTTGTGTACTTAGGTTTTGTGCTGATGCATTTTGTAAGCCTATTCATAAATTATTTGAATTGTCTCTTGAGTCATCCTCTTTCCCTGTGTTGTGGAAGGATTCATATATCATTCCTCTCCATAAAAAAGGTAATAAGTCGGATGTTGAGAATTATAGAGGTATTTCCAAATTGTCTGCAATTCCAAAAGCTTTTGAGAGAATTATGACATCTCAACTGCAACATTTATGTAGTTCCATTATTTCACCCTATCAACATGGATTTGTGAAGCGTCGATCTACTACCACTAACTTATTAGAGCTTACATCATAAGTGATCAAAGGGTTCTTTGGTAAGATGCAAACTGACGTCATTTATATACTGATTTTAGTAAGGCTTTTGATTCTGTTAATCACTCCTTGTTGCTTCATAAACTGAGTTTAATTGGTTTCCCAACTAACCTTCTTAGTTGGATCTCTGATTACCTAAGTTCTAGAACACAAAAAGTTCTATTTTGTAATTCATATTCGAAACTAATCCAGGTTACCTCTGGTGTACCCCAAGGTAGTCACTTAGGTCCATTGCTTTTTACTCTCTTTCATAAATGATCTTCCGTCTGTCTTGACTCACTCTCGTGTGCTTATGTACGCCGATGATGTGAAACTATGTTTAACATATAACGATTTGGTTTCCCGCTATAATTCGCAAGCTGACTTGGATGCATTTCAGTCTTGGTGTAAAGATAATCTATTAAACCTTAACAGTTCCAAGTGTAAGGTTATGACATTTTACAGGAGCTTGCCACAATTCTCCACTTATATGCTTGATAACGTCCCACTTGAGTGCCAATGAGGTAAATGATCTTGGGGTTATTCTTGATCACCGACTTAAATTAATTTGACTCTCATGTTACTGCTACTTTTTGTAGGGCCAGGAGTGTTCTTGGGTTTATTAAGCGCTGGTCGAAGGAATTTGATGATCCCTATACGACGAAGATTTTGTACACTTCTCTTGTCCGTCCGATTCTCGAGTACGGATTATGTGTGTGGTCTCCGCAATATTCGACCCATCAAGATAGAATTGAATCTGTGCAAAAACAGTTTTTATTGTTTGCTCTTCGTGGTTTGGGCTGGAATCCTGAGGTCCGTTTACCATCGTACTCTAGTAGACTTCTTTTGATTAACCTTCCCTCCCTTATTAACCGTAGAGTTATGCTTGGAGTAATCTTTATACATAGACTAATAAATGGTGAAATCGACTCAACTGAGTTGGTTGGCCAAATTAACCTCAACGTTCCTATTAGACCGACTCGTAATTTTATCCCCCTATCACTAAATCGTTGTAATACTAACTATGCCTTGCATGAACCGTTTCGTGTCCTCTGTGCTGATTACAATAAACTCTACCGAAATAATTAACTCTGAAGCTTCTCTTCCTGCTATAAAAATTTCTATTTTAACTTATTTAGCCCGTAGTTAACATTACTTTATGTTCTTCCTTCGCGATTTCGTGTCACACGTGCCTCTCGGTCGGTTGGGCGGGAGGTGGGCTGCTATTTTGCTTGGGGCTCGCGCGTAACAAGCTTAGGCTTGGTGTCGCATGGGCCACTTGAACGTACTGCGCATTGTACGTCAACGTCCATATATTAAACATTGAGCTAACCACATTGAGCGTAACATATACACTTCGTCATGATGAGTGTCCAGGCGTATTCCTTAACGATCAGCTATTACGTAACTTACCTGGGAATACTTGGGAATATATATGGACAAGCGCCTTACATTCGGAACCCATATCAACGCGCTTGTAAGGTCACTATATGGCTGAGTAAAGAAAGTGGGATGACTTCTCTCTAGCAGAAACAAGCTCTTACTCCAAAATAAGGTGCTATCATAGCACCTGCCGGATATGGAGATATGGTATCCAAGTATATGGAAATGCTGCGAAATCCCATCCTACAGTCAAGGTGTTTGCGTAACACCCTGGTACATGTGCACAAGACATTTGGAGAGTGACCTCAGTGTGCCCAAGATTGGTGATGTTATCAATAAACAGGCAGGTGATTACGTGGAGAGACTAAGAAGTCACCACAACACTTTAGCCAGAAGACTCTTGCGCTGACGAAAGAAAGCAGGAAGAAGAGTAAGACGACGCCTCAAGAAAACTTTTTCCTAGAGAACTTCCTACTAACTTAGCAAGTACCAACTAGCTCAAAGAAAAAGTAGGAGGCGGCGTTTTCTCTCCCAACCTACATTTGAACTTATTGTTCCGCCTTCCTGATCACTATAGTGTGGACCAAGGAGATGTGGTAGCCATACAACTGAGTTTTAAAGATCAATTCAGCGCTGGTTGTGCACACTAGCATGCACGGAGCGTGGTTATTTGTCAGGCTCAGTCTTAAGTTCTGCCTTCAGTTCATCTTTCAGCCGCATGTGTGCGGCATAACCAACAATGCAAAAATACTTGCTGAATGTCGCACGAAATTTCAATATTAGCCTTATAAGGGTGCCTGGACATCGCAACATAGAAGGAAATGAGTCTGCGGACAAACCGGCCAGAATAGGTACCACTATCGAGCTCATTTCAGAGAAGAGAACAATAGGGATGCCCATGGCTCTACACGAAAGTTGAAACACTTCGTCTCGCTACGGATCGGTGGAAAACCCTTTCCTTCTGTGCAGTAGCGAGACTTACGTGCTTAACATTTAGCCAAAAATTTACTCTCTTCTGATGGGGATCTTCACGGTTCACTGTCTTATTGGCAGACACGCATCACGCCTAGGCGTTACTTACCATGACTTCTGCAGAAGTTGTAGATACGAAGAAGAGGAGGAAACGGTACAACACCTTCTATGCCATTGCCCCGCTTTGAGTAGAAGTAGACTTAGGACACTTGGTCAACCTCTGCGACTTAAGCTCTCGGAGACATCTGGGCTAGAGATCCCAGCTCTATTCAAATTCATTCTGTCTACACAATGGTTCAGTAACGAAGACTCTGCATTGAAAATGGTTAATAGGGAGTAAATATGGCAATCCAAAGGGCCCAAAGTGGAATAAGTGGGAGAGCGACTTCACTAAGAGAAAACTAGAACGAATAATTTGAGTAAGAAGACTCTTGTTCTTTGAAGAATTTCGCTTTGGAATCGAGCTTAATTCGTTTTCAATTGGAATTTATAGGCAAGGGGAGGGCAAGTAAACTTTGAGAGAATTGCTTTGGACACGCTCTCACAGAGAGAGAGAGAGAGAGTGCATGCGCAGTTTGTCGTAGTCAGATGCGTACAAATACCAACTGCATTCATTCTTAAGTATGGTTTCGACGCGACGTCTAGCTTATGGATGATAGTCGAGTGGCCTAAGCTTCGAGGTACCGAGGTCAAGTTACTCTTGGATGAAGAATTTTCACTCTCACCGTACTTTTGAGAAGGAATACTCTT
This sequence comes from Lordiphosa magnipectinata, assembly GCA_037044535.1. Lineage (NCBI taxonomy): Eukaryota > Metazoa > Arthropoda > Insecta > Diptera > Drosophilidae > Lordiphosa > Lordiphosa magnipectinata. The sequence goes on from JBAMBO010000819.1 coordinate 144,110, forward strand.
GATTCAATAGTGAAATTCTCTATCTCGTCTCTAAGTGGTTCTCGCCCTCAGCCATTGTGACCTAACCCAACCTAATAGGCCCTTAATAGATAAAATAACCAGCGAGTGCGAAACATTGTATTACTCCTTCTTCATCTTTTCTGTTCTCTTATTGCAAGTATTTTGGACAAAAAAACTCACCGATCGATGGTCATTGTAGGTCAAGCTTATTCGGTTATTCTGCGAAATGACATTATGATGTATAGACAATATTGTCTGCGTATCCACACGCACCCAGGCCACCTTAAAGCCCTTGAGATTCTCCACAACGCAGGCGAGCAGCGCATCTCTCCCAATGGACACGGTGACATTGGCAATGGGTTCGGCAAAGCGTGGAAAGTCCGCATCTAAGAGGGAAAGGCAAAAGTGTGGGGGAAAATTACACTCGCTGAGGTTCATTTGCTTAAAAGTATCCTGCTCCACATTTGTGCACACACTCAGTTCCGTTTTTCCTTTTCACTTTTTTGCGCTCACTTTGCCACTGCACTGCAGTGAAAGTGCGGCAAAAACACAGGAAAGAAAGAAATGAATTGCATGAAAAGAAATGGTCACCGTATTAATTACCTTCCTGTGCCGTCTGTTGCGTATCCAAGCGTGTGTGTTTGCCTGAAAAGTAGAGTTAGAGAAATTTAATTATAATTGGGAAATATTTTTGGCTGCCCAGTCGTATACGTAATAAATAAAAATTAATTAGCGCAATTTCTGCTGTGTATATGTGTGTGTGTGTCGCCATGTTTCGCTGATGGGGCAATTTTTGCGCTGTGCTTTTAGTTTTAATTTCATTTATGTTCCCTCTCCCTTTCCCTTTTTTTCATTTTTTTTCTGTTTCATGACAAAAGTTCAAGTTTAATTGTTTTTCGGGCAAAATGGCAACGTTGGCCAAAAAGTTTGGTTGCCAAAAGTTGCAGCCAAAGGTGAAAGGTGTTACAGAGACATTTTCAATATTAAAAGTATTGCCTTTGCATTGATTTTCGTTTTGGCAAAAAGTCATTTCAATTCTTGAGCCAAATTCTTCGCTTGGGTAAGCACTTTGCCGTTTCAAACAAATCCCGGTTGATGCATTTGTCACAATCATTTATTAAAATGTTAAACACACTCTAAATGCAGCCGCAGTTGCCGCCAACATCCTTGGAGAACCTGTCATCCACTTTCCGGAAAGGTCCTCCCCTCCTCCCTGACGAGCACGTAACATAATTCATGAGAGTGAGAAAGTGAGAAAGTGCCGAGTTGCAGCAGCTGAGAGTGTGCCATGTTTTATGTTTTCGCTCACTTTCTGACACAATTTCGCACGTATTTTTGCAGCTGCAGCTGGACGCAGATTTCATTTTCATGTCGCTCCCTATGAATAATGAGATTTTCTTTAGCTGTTGCATTGTTTCTTTTTTTTGTTATTTTGCAGTCTCGATTTAATTAAAGTTCTTAATGACTTTTCTATATCGCAGATCAATCAATCAAGCGGAAAATAAAAAAAAAAATATAAGCTGGCTTTGTCTAACAAGCGATTACAGGCAAGTTACCAATGAACTTCTCCCAGACCAAAACACAAAAAGTACTTTCCATATGTGAAGTTCGAGTTCATTTGTTTGCCAAGTGGATAAAATGCATTTGCCGCAACAGAAATTTGTTTGCGGTCTGCCATATAAATATCAGAGCACACACACACACACACACATTCCCCACAGTTTTAGTCTCAACTCCGTCAGAAAGAAGTTTTGCTTGCATTTGAAAGTATCTGGTTTTTATTTTTTTCGTTTCTATTCGTTTGGCTTTGCCTTTGGCATTTGCATGCTGTGAAAAATTTCATTGCATACTTTGGGGTTGGCGTTGCATTTCTCTTCCAGCTTGCTGGTGTCGGGACCTGTTGTTAGCTTGGCATAAAAATGTATACTATTTGCATAAAGCATTTCATATGTTGCCCCGGAATTATTGTAATATATTTCTATTGGGTTTTCTAGATGAATTTTTTGGTTTATTGTTAAAAGCTTATTTATACTCTTTTTCATGTAAGAAACATTTCATTTCACTTGCCTATTTTTCTAAACAGTCAACAGCAGAAAATGGTCTTCTGGAAGATGCATAATTGCAATCATAAAAATACTACAAAAAGTTGTAAAAATCTGGTAATCTTGTAGCAGAATTGATTTGTTCCCTCCCTAAGCAGGTACATGATACCTACCTCCATATAGCATGGAGTGATTTCTCATATTTTAGTTAAAACTTATTATGTTTATGTTTCAAATAGGCGAAAATACTTCTGCATTAGAAATTTGAACAAATAAATTGGACTGCTTTTGTCTGAAAGATTTGTCAGAGTGATATTTCATACTACTAACCGTAACCGTAACAGAAATCCGAAACAAAATTGTCCGTTTATATCCGTTACCCGTGCCGTTACCCACATCCCACAACCGTAATTTACGTTATTCCGTTATTCGTTACGATGTTAATTTCTGGTTGTAACGAAGTTTTTTTCCATTCCTTCCATTCCTACATCCCTACAAGTCGCCAAACAAAAGCATTCTTGGATTAATGCTTAGTTGATGTAAGGGAAAGCATTACCGAAGATTGGAGTCTAAGTGTAATTTGCGCACTTTTTGAAAAAGGAGACCCTGCAGTTTGGGCCAACTACAGTGGGATCAGTCTCCCCTCCATCGCATATCAGATTCTGTTGTGTATTATTTGTGAACGTCTTAAGCTGCTTATTACACACTGACTGGACCTAATCAGTGTGGCTTTAGACCTAGTAAATCCACCACAGATCAGATATTAACATTACGACAAATCCTGGAGAAGTCCCATGAGAGAGATATAAAAACCTACCATCTTTTTGTTGATTATAAAGTCGCATTCGGCACTCTGATAGGGTCAAGTTTCCCTGTCTACCTTTGGTATACCAGCAAAGTACGTTGTACTTAGCATGATGACGTTGAGAAGCACTCAAAGCTCCATCAAATTAGGAAAGAACCTTTCCGAACCATTTGATACCAAAAGAGGTTTTAGGCAGTGAGACTTCTTTAATCTGCTGATGGAGTATATATTGAGCCGGTGCACAAATCCCAACAGATCGGGAACAATTCTTCGTAATTAGATCTTTACCCCGCATACGCCGATGATATTGACATTATCGGCAAAAACGAACGGACGGTGAGCTGGGCGTTTTCAAACATTGAGAAGCAGTCTAAACTGATGGGCTGAGCGGTTAACTAGAACAAGACGAAGTACCTAGTATCCACGAACAAGAAGTTAACGAGTCTTGGACAATTTGTTACTAAGGGAGAGTACACCTTTAAGGTTGAAGTTGATTTTGTCTACCTCTGGACGATGATAACCAGCGACAACAACATCAGCCTGGAAATCCGAAGAAGAATCACAGTGACAAAACGATGCCACTATGGGCTCAGTAGGGAGTTCAAGAGCAGAGTTATATACAAGTTGGTCATCAGCCCAGACCTGCAATGCGGCGCAGAAGCATGCACATTAACTGCAGCGGATGAGGCGGCGATTGTCGTGCTCTTGCGAAAAATCCTTCAGAGGATTTATGAACCTTTAAAAGTTGGCGATGAATTCCGCATTCGAATGAATCGCGAACTGTATGAGCTCTATGGGGACACCAGTCTAGTCAAGCGCTTAAAACAACAGCGTTTGCGCTAGATATCCCACAACCGTAATATACCGTAAAATAACTGGAAAAAAAGCGATCGGCCGTAAAACCTCACCCGTATGGACGAAGAAGCTGAAGCCTGATGATTTTGAAAGAAAAGGCATGAGGGGACGACCACCACTAAGGGGCCGCGCACACACGTAGCTGAAAGATGAACCGACTGCAGATCCGAAAGCTTTGCTGACAACAGAATTTGATTCAGCACACCTATAATTTTGAAGGTGCGCACACATGTTGCTGACCTGAGCTTTTACATTGTAGTGGCGCTTGGAAAAGCCTAAAAGTATGCTACACCCTTCTTTTAGCTTAATCGGAGTAAGCTTAGTTTTAGTAGCGTAATTAGTTGTTGATATTTTAGGGAATTAAAATAACAAAACAAATGAACGTGCACTGGCTAAGCGAACCTTATTTAGAAATAAATTCTTTTAAAATATAAGAAATGCAATTTCGATAGCTCTTCCGATCAGAGTTGTTCTTAAAAGAACTCGATAGTTGAATGACAAGTGACAGCTGGCTGACAAGCGCATTACACCTTTATTTCCGAGTCGCGGCCAGGTGGCTTTTGACAAGCTAAACTTCCGCCTATTCAATTTGCACCAGCTTCCAGAACACAAGGTCTGCGAAAAAGCTCGTAAATAAATCTAAAGAAAAAAAACCCTCTGAGTGACTTACATAAACAGATAGTCACCATAGCAGTGTACCAATCGTGTAAATCAATTTTATTATTAATCACACGGCCGGAAAAATAAACCCCTCACCAAGCGTAAAGAAGCTTGTGAGATAATTAACCTTTTTCCTGGTGTTTCAACGGATCTTGAAGACCGCCCACAACATAAAAGTGCCAAGACCCAAATAAATTGAGGGGGAGTGGCCCCTAGGGCTAGCTAAGCTAATCTCCACCCACGACTAGGCGGTGAGCGAAAAAGCTCAAGCGCCCGCTTAAAGTCTCGCCCACATCGAGGGTACAAGGCCAAGCTCCGGCCAATCTTTATTTTTCATCACTTGGAAATTGTCGCTCGTGGACGTTGGTCTGGAGATCGTGCCAAAATTGTAAGCGCCCTCGTATAGAGAGGAGTGCCACGCCCAGCAATTCGTAAAGTGTCGCCGAGTTGAGAAGACCACGAAAAGCCGCCAGTGATAGCTAGCAAAAGCCCAGTTAAAATTACTTTTGGTTTTATTGTTTGTTTTTGCAACAAACAAGGCAAATGTGAAAGAAGGAAGATAAGTGGTTGACAAAAAGAGAAGAAGGGAGAATCAACAATTTTGAGTTATAGTAATTTGTTTTGTGTGTTTGGCTCAACAAGAATGTAAACAAAAGTGCAAACAGAAACAGTTAATCCAATCACAGCCAACCCAAGTCATTGATCATCCCCAAAATCTCAAAACGTGGCCTTCTATGTGTGGCAAAATCATAATTTTAATCATTACAGGCTACACATAAGTTACCTTCCAGCTCGTCCGACCGAAAGTACTTTCATCACGGAATAGCGGTAAGTCAGTATGTCTTTTATGACCCCCTTTAGTTTGTTTTGATTTGGATCTTCTCTTTGCATCGGTTGTTCGAGAGCCCGACTAATGCTAAGCAAACGCATATTCTAAATATAGAACAACCGGTGATCGACCGATAAAGCTTGGCTTGCAAACAAACAAAAGGAAATGCGTTTGCTAGCTTAAATGTAGCCTCTGTGTAGAGTACAGTGCGGCCTCGGTATGAAGTTTCCCTGTCCTCAAATTAAAATTCAATGAACTTAAATTTAAACTTGCTCTATACACTGAAAGTAAATAAGAATAAGTCCCCATATGCAAAATTTTTGATTTACGTTCCCAATTAATTTTTGATAACCAACTTCTTTCTACATAATAACCAAGTAAGATTACATGCCTTAGTATTATCTACATATTATTATCTAGCTCATACATTCACATTTTTCTTATACTATCTACATTTTATGTTTAACTTAATTATCTTGTTAACCATCATGAATTATTAATTGCGGAGAATTTGCCTTAGTTTATGAACACACATATATAACCATAAAAGAGATTAGGAATAAAAGTTATGTTAGGGACTAGAATAAATAGATTAAATGATTATTGTGAATAAATAACAGAATTATGAATTACTAAAAGAAACTTAGTAGTTGGGAGTCATGCATCGTTTAAAAAGGAAGATGAGGATTAATTCTCATTTTTTATTGGGATCACCAATCAATTTTAGGAGCAAGGTGATCATGGTAGGGAGGGCACCAGCTGTTGCAATAACACCAGCACAGCATCTGGAGCGTCGGTTGCCGCACTGACCTGGCACCGCCAATGCATAGAGCTAGCACCAAGTATCTTTTTTTCTTTTCTTCTCTTAACTATCCTACCCCCTTGATCGACCATATCTAATGGAACTTTGCACGCGATTTATTAATGAGATTCGGTATTATATAGCCACGAGTAAGAAGTCCAGGTAAACCTAATGGGAACCCACCCCATCTACTGACCCTACAGCCGGAACCAGCGCGTGCTCTACTTAGGAAACTTCATTGACACCAGCTCGATTTTAGCAAGAATTGGTAACTTATTGTTGCAGGTTACATGCTACAACCTTATTCATTTCATTCTTGCTAGCCTCGATTGGAAAATTTTTTTAATTGCGGAAAATTTAAAAGTGCAGAGAAAATTTAAGCAAAGGAAAAAAGAATATGGGTTCACGAGATTGTTACTGTTAGAGAGAGATTGGGTGAATTTCATAATTTATATGGTCAATTACGAACGCATCCAAAAAACTTTTATGAATACGCCAGAATGGATATGGACACTTATATTTACAATACGCGACAATATTTTAAATAAAATTGGAGGAAATGTACATAGGTATGTATGTGAGCTTTTTAATTTTGCATGTAATTTTGTGATAAAAGAGCATATGATTGTAGCATTGACTTTTTTTGACAATTCTATTGAAATTGTTTTAGTTTTTAATGCAATGTTTCGTAGTCCATGATTGCTGTGTAACTGCCCCCGTTACTAATTACATCAGTGAGCTGAAATAAACAAGCATGCTTGTTCATTCAAACAAACCTGAACTTACGGCTGAATTCAAATGCTCAATTAAGCACATAGTGTGCGGACTTGCATGCATTTAGTGTGTTTGTTTTTCGAAAGCTTAAAGCTCGGCCTAAAGTTCTGCCGTCAGATCATCTTTCAGCTGCATGTGTACGCGGCCCCTAAGATGGGAAGGTGCTGAAAGAACTTTCCAAACTTAATGTGATCAACTGGTGCAACTGGGCAATGAAACAGAGGCGACTGGAAGAGGGAGATTTATAGCAGCGGCCGAGACCGTAAAGCGGTTGTAATACAAATATCGGGCCAACAAAGAAGAAGAAGAATGATATAAGGGACTGGACAGCTTCTTCACCTGACCTTAATCTAATCGACAGCATAAGGGGTGTACTTAGACGTGTCTATGCAGAAACCTTAAAATTTCATAGCGTTGGAAAGCTAAGACTCGCCAGTTTTAGCAGATTGAAAAAAATTTAACGAAATTTTCCTAAGAACAAGTAAGAAAATTGTTCAAGTTCGACTGACCATTTCAAAACTGACAAATAGACGGCGCCACTAACAATTGTGGCAGCCCTGGCCACCTCTGGTCACACAATTTATCGAGCACCATCCCTGACGCGATAGCAGAACGACAACACGCGCCATCCCTGGCGCTGAGTTTCTGGTTTGGCTTCGGCCACGCGCGGCACACGATTGCATCGCTTTGTTCGACTTGACGATAATTGTTAGCTTATGTGATATTCAATAAAGTTAGTTACACATTAACCTAGTAACCAAACCATTTCAAAACTGACTTTGATTGGAACTGACTATTGGTCATAACTTGTGTATCGATCATCCGATCTTTATTATTTCTTCGGCAAACCGATAAAAATGACCAATTAAGAACAATCTTTATAAAGTACCAACCATCTATCTTCAAAACTGTAGGACGTTTGTACCAAATTACGGGGGGCGGTAGGGGGCGTGGCAAAAATTGAAAATAAACTTGATCTGCTTGCAAGTATAAGAAGTATTTGTCCCATACATGTCAAGCCTCTATTCTTTACCATCTCTGAGATCTGACCGTTCATATAGACCGACATGGCTATATCGAATCGGCTGTTGATACCGATCAAGAATATTTATACTTTATTATCGGAAATGATTCCTTCTCCCTGTTACACACTTTTGCACAAACTTAATATACTCTGTGTTCCTTTGGTACAGACTTAACGATTTCTGTTCTTTTAGATAGCTGCTATGTGTCAGATAAACTTACAATGTAGCAGATGTAAAATCGCCCCGAAATTTACTACATTTTATTCTTCACTAAATAATTTCCTTAAACCTTAGAATATTATTGTGTGTTGCGTTCAATCATTTTACAGTAAATGGTCGAGTTTCAACAATTGCGCGAAACTAATAATGCATATTAAGTGAGTTTTCCCCCTCCCGATGATAGATTACTGAAACCTATTTTAACCATTCTCCATTCTTTCGCAATCAATCAATAAAATCTTTGCGCTCTTCTCGTGTAATCTCCAATTACAATTCCCGTCAAAATATCAATAAAAGCAATTAAATTTTCTATTAACGAAATCAACTATGGGAAATGCGTGGAGAGTGAGCAGGAAGCGAAATAACAACAGCAGGATGGACTCAAACAACAACAAAAAAATGCAAGCGAAGAGCGAAAACAACATCGCACTCCACATCATCATCCACATCCACATCGCCATTGCCATCGCCATCGCCATCATCATCATCAAAATCAACAAGCAGCGCATCATCTAGAAAAACAATCAGAACCAGGCAGCGGCAATTGCCGAACGGAGTTCATCAAACCGTCCAACCAAAATACAAAGTAAAACTCGTGCAAGGGGGAACACCCCCAGCCACAGCCCCAGCCCCAGCCCCACCCTCCACGGTATATTGGCGGAGGGTAAGCTACATGTGCGCGTTATTGTTATTGCTTTTTGTCCTGAAACGCCCCATGATGCAAGCCGATTTTTTGCTTCTTTTTGGCCGCTTGCCAAAAACTCTTCATCATCAAAAAACATGAGAGGCAGCGGCCCTGCAAAAATTAACATAGAGACCCAAGGGCGCAGCAGGGGAGAGGCAACTAAATTTGGCCCGAGATGTGCAGCAAATGAATGGGAAATTCGCTGAAGTTGGTATTGAGGCAGAGAATCCATGGATTCATGGTACCGTCTGGTTAGTTAGAGGAGAGAATTATGACTGAATGCAGTTTGGGTATTTGGCAGGGCGGGCTTAAGCTTTTCCCATTAAGCTGAAAGAGCAGAGACCGAAAGCAATAAAAGCCTGAAAAATTATCTTTAAGTTTCGTGCTCGGTGTCCTTTTCAACTCCTTTTTCCTTTCGCTTCCCCTACCGCGCAGACACTTAACAAATGTTTCACCATCGCTTAAGAAATTCGAGTTAACAGCAAATCTCATTCGCAAGGAAAAATAAAACTGCTAAATTGAAAAACGCTTAAACATTTTTACAGCTCTTAGCACGGCCCTGCATATTGAATTACGTTTTTGGTGAGTCGTCCGGAGTCCAGAGTCCTTGCCACTGGCCATCGCCTTGTTCGCTCCTCTGCTGCTGCTGCTGCCTGCTGGCACTTTTCAACTTCTTGTCTAGCAGCTGTTCTGTTTATGTCTTTTTTTTCTCAGGACTATGAAAAATGCTCAACACGATTTTCGCTGTTGATTTACGTTTTAGCACGTTTTTCGTATAGTCAGGGAGTCAAGTTATCTTCTTCTTTTTTTTTGTCCCTGCTTTTCAATTTCACCTGCCAGCTTTGAATTTAATGAGCGACTTTTCATGCTGATTTCTCTGCTTGCCTTGTAATCCGAGTGGACAAGATGCGCGCAATTAAACTTGCTGCAATATTTTTTCGTTTTGTGTCAACATGACTCCAATCCACACTCGTGGCAATCAGTCAGCGATCTGGCGTTGAAATTTCTGTTTACCTTTGCCCAAGCAAAAGGTGCCTTACCCGGTGTTGTGCACCTGAAACCCGACCCCCAGGCCCAGCCCCCTCTTTATGCAAACGCAACTGACCATTCAATTTATCAGGCTCGACGGCGGCTCCCTAGTTCACCTTTGGCTTTGCGCTTTGTGCAAACAAAACGCGGCTGGCAAATGCCACAGCGCTGAAAAGTGGCAGCCACTTTCAATGACCAGCTAGAAAAAAAACAACATTTTTTTTGGGCAATTTCCAGTCAGAGATCAACTATTTGATACCCAACACTTAATGATGCTATTACACATATGTCCCAAAATTGGTTTTATTTTAAAATTTGTGAATAAACCACATCAATAAACCATTGCTACCCGTCGGGCGGTTGGACCTCGGTCAGATTTCTGGATATACTCTCAAAGCGCTTATAAGTTGCCTTTTGGTACTTATAAGGCATACTAGAGGAAAAGGTTGGAACAAATGGAATATATTGATTTATTCTTATATTGTTCAGAAATTATTTTGCCTTCAACTTAAAATAGAAATAAGATTTTGTTCAAATTTTTGAAAACAAATGTTCCAAATGTTCTTGTAATGAGTAAAGTTGTACTCAATCAGATAATATTTGCTTTATATCAGTAATGGTCACCGGTTGCTCCCAGAAGCCGAAGACATTTCGCTATTTACACATATACGAGCCGAACGCATTCCAAAGCTAAGGCCAAGACAGTAAACAGCCATTCAGTTGCTGGCTAGCTTTCGATGCTGTCAGCTCAAAGCTGTTTAAAGGCGTTTTATTTTCGCACAGCAATACACTCTGCACTGTTTTGTCGTAGCTCTCGTTGACCAACGCTGTTTTATACCAATACAAGCCCGGTTTTCGGCATAGAGAAAGAGTTGGCTTTCTTTTTGATCTCTCTCTTGTTTTTTTAACTTAACTTTTTGTCAGCTAAACCATCCACAGAAAAGTATAAGTAGCCCTTTAGATGTGAAGATAATAAAGTGTGCAATAGCTGAATGTGCTAGCGCGCCATTCCATACGTTGTTTGTCAAGTGCAGAAGTCTAGCCCAATTAAATTTTCCTGTGTTTTTCTGAAAGACTGAAGTAAAACAAGTCGAGTGGAGTGGATTCGTTGAAGTTGTTGTAGAGCAATGTTCTCTGATCCTGTGGAATATGGGCGGAGAAGCAGCAGCATATCCAGAGCTTGTAAAATAGTAGTTACCGCCCTTCCCTTCCAATCCAAAGAGGTATGTCCCCCACTATTCCTTATAGGGTTTATAACTTATTCAAAATCAATCAAATTTTTTTCCCAGTTGAGCTTAAAATGTTCTAGAAAACGATACAATAACAACTCAAATCAAGTTCTTAAAAACGGAGCAATATCAACACGATCGGGTGTGTCCTAGAAATCTCTAGAGGTTTTCGTATGAACTTTAGCATTTCAATTTAAATCTGTTTGACTTTAAATGTGACCGATTTGAAACCGCCTGCTCAAAGCCAAGTAGATTTAATGCGTACGGTTTTCCTTTTATACGGAGAAGTCGAAGATAATGGCCATCAGGGCAGATGGAGGCCGCTGGGCTCGTAATGCAACCTGAAACATGGAGGGTGTCCCATTAGAAAAAGTCAGACGATACAAGTACCTGGGAGTTCTCTTGTCAGAAAATTTTACGGAGCATGTCAAGGTGAAGCTGATACAGTCCAAAATAGCTATAACTAGCTCATGGAAAGCATTGTTGTGTAGAGTCAAGTCAAGTATGCACTCTTTTTTGCCGCAGTGCGGTCTATACAGAGCTATGCAGCAGAGATTTGGGATTATTTGCGGTATCCGGATCAACCATTCTTTATTAAGAAAGTCTTCAGACTTCCCCTCAACACACCCAATTATATAATATTATTTACATAGAAACGGGGCTGTCCTCGCTGTACACTTATACGCTGCAAAGACATTTTGTTTAAATGTCAAAGGTTATGAATATGCCCGATACAAGGATCCCAAAGCTCATAGCGAAGCAGATGCTTATAGAGAGAGGCGGGCTTCTTCTCTTCCTGGAAAACTGCGTCTTCCAACTGGAGAACCCCTTGCATTGGCAGCATTCACACGCGGAAATCATTAGCAAAATTTCCGAAGCGGAAAGGGAAATGTTGATAGACCCGGCCAGAGCCAGCAACGAGCGGTTAATGTTCAAATGACTTTTGTATAATCTGGATAATCGTAAATCGAGAAAGCGGGGAGTGATTGGCAGCATTTATTGACGAAGCTACAAAATATCGGTGGAGAATCATAAATGGAGATTTCTTAAGTAAATGAACCTAATTTACCTACAATTTAAGTTACTATTAACTAATTTATTTGGTTCTATTCAACTGACGGTTTTTCAGAAACCAAGTTGAAACTATGTTATTTTTAATTCTGCGGCTGTGTATATCCCAGCAAGCATTTTAGGAAATTTCTAATCACACTCGAGTATTTTTCGAGTCCTCAGATTAAAATAGTCATTAATGCGCTCGTTTTCTGATCATAAAAGTTACTTTTGTGGGGAGAAAATGGTGCCCTAGCCGCGACTCTTCATGAAGAGTCGTTTTAACCCGTTTTTCTGATCAGTTTCGACTCATTTTCGAGTCATTTGCAAGTCTTTTTCGAGTCTTTTTTTAATGAATCACATTTTGATCAAATGCATGAGAATTTTCGAGTCTTCCTTAAATCGCACAAGAAACTAATCTCTTTTTAATCATAGAATGGGCTCGAAAAAGACTCACCAAGTTGAGGAATCACCCAATGATGTTCCAAATGCCAGGTGGGATGTATTTGAACCTGCTTCTCTTTCTCTTATATTTTGTAGTAAACTTTCTAAAGCCAGTGACTTTAATGATGTACGATTGGTCTATGTTCAAAAAACATATAATATATACTTCTACTATACCAAACTAAAACTTACAATTCAATACGTTTGGTTTTTAAATTATTCCGTTATTCGCTGCTATTTTCATCATCACTTAGTTGAGATTTAGAGTAAGCTCCATATCCTCCATATATACCTCTTGCACCCTTTAAAAAACGGGCTAAAGCGAAATAAAATCACCAAAGCCAAAGTAAATTTGCCTGTGCTTTTTTTCGGCAAAATTATTTCGCCCGTCCAGTGCGTGCGAGTAAACACGAATTGTCGGCATACTTTTAGTAGCATTTAAAGACCTGCCTGGTTTTATTTTTACGTTTCCAGCTTAACATTTAAATGCACGTACATGAAAAAGCATCGCCTCTAAACTGCAAATGCAAATCCGAGCCACGTCTTTGGCCGTGGCATTAAAATGAGTCGTGAACATTTACGAGACTTGTCATCAGAAGATGACCGGAGCCAACTGAACCACCTTGCCATTCTCCACCTAATCTCGGCTACCAAATGGTTGTCATAAACAAAACGCACACACACACACACACACACACCCAAGCAAACGAAACAAGCAAAATAAAAAAGGAAGAGAAAACTTTGGACAACAACGTGCCGCCGCCGCCGCCTACTCAGTTATTTGGCATGCCCAAGCGCATTGTTCAAAAGTACACAACTTCTTAAATGAACAATGGTAAAAATAAGGGGAAAAGAGTTTTGAAAAATTGTTGCGTACGACTGTCGCGTTCGACATCATGGAAATACCCATATGTTGTTAACAGTTTATATATAAAAAAAATGATATATAGTAAAAACTGAAATATATTAAAAAATATGTAAATGCTAAGTAACTTAATATTGAACATTGAAAGGCATGGAATTGACACGAAATTAGTTTCGTTTGGATTTAAAAAAATACATAAATAATGTCACTTGCCGATACTGGTGACCGATATTGATGACCAATAACCCCACCTAGCATTTGGAAGATCATTAGGTTATTCCTCACCTTGGTGAGACTTTTTCGAGCCCATTTGATGATTAAAAAGAGATTAGTTTCATGTGCGATTTAAGGAAGACTCGAAAATGACTTAAGCATTTGCTCAAAATGTGATTCATTAAAAAACGACTCGAAAAAGACTCGTAAATGACTCGAAAATGAGTCGAAACTGATCAGAAAAAAGGGTTAAAAACGACACTTCATGAAGAGTCGTGGCTAGGGTACCATTTTCTCCCGACAAAAGTATCATTTATGATCAGAAAACGAGCGCATTTATGACTATTTCAATCAGACTGAGGACTCGAAAAAGACTCGCATGGTGATCAGGAATTTCGATAAAATGCTAGCTGGGACGAGACAAGGCTTGCGAAAACAAGACAAAAAGATAAATTAGTGTTCTTACCTAGGTAAGGTACAAGGTAAATGTCAAAAAATATACCTAGGTAAGGTAAAAGGCTTACAAAATTTTCAGTACCTAGGTAAAGGTACAAAAAAGGTACTTTTTTAATGCCTTTTTAAGCATGGTTTATCCCACCCCACCTACCCGAAAATGTTGTAAACTGAATGAGGTGAACTATCCAACCAAAACTTGGAGGTTTCATCGAAATATCAACAAAAGTGTACGGAAAAAGAACAAAAGATTCTCACGAATCAGTACAACAAATCTGTGTTCCGAGACTCCCAAAATTTCTACAGGGATATACACTTTTTTTAGTTTTAAGTAAGAAAACAAAATTTTTTTTTTTTTGTTTTGACTTTTTAGGCTTGAAATTTCTTTTATTTGAATTTTCGACATAATTTACAATATATATTTTTAAAAAATAACATTAATCACATTCGCATCAACTTCACAAATGGCTTTATTTACATCTTATATCTTGGTCTACGTATTTGATCTTGGTCTTGGACTAGATACATAGAAAGTAAAGCGATATGGACAAGTTTTTAAAACTTCTTAAATAGTAAAATTAGCAACCGAATAACTTAAGCTGATAGCAAAGTCAACTGGTGATAGGGTCCTATAATATAATTTGGATTGTTGTGTGTTAAATAAAATGCTGTCATTTATAATCAACTTTGAATAGTAATCACATTTTGAAACCATTCAAAATGTAGTTCATGTACCTTATTTTCATGCTAGTTGTGCGACAAAGCGAAGGCGGCTGACTTCGGAGGACAAGGCAGGAGGGGTCGCCCACCACTAAGATGGGATGATCAAGTGCGGAAAGACATTTCCAACCTTGGTGTGAACAACTGGTGCCAGCTCGCACAATGCAGCAGCGAGTGGAGGGCATTCATTGCAGAGGCCAAGACCGTCAAGCGGTTGTGATGCAACATCGGGCCAATAAATAAGAAGAAAAAAGTTGTGCGACAGCTTTCTGTATTCCCTCGACTTCTTAAGCGTCTTAAGGATCAACAAAGTAATTAGCTGAAGACTATGTTATTTTAATAGTCCCATCGACAATCAAATTGATAGAATGAATAATTTAGATTAGTTTTCCACTCAGGCTACCATTTGAAATTAAATTCTCATTCATATTAAAGTACCTTATACCTTACTTTTTGACAAGGTAAATGAAAATTTGGACCTAGGTAAGGTAAAAGGTACAGGAATTTAAAAATACCGAGGGAAGGAAAAAGTACAATAAACATGTATCTAGGTATGTACCTAGGTATTTGTACCTAGGTACTTCCTAACACTGCATAGGCATTTATAAGTAAGCCTTGCCATTTCCATTGTAAGTAATATTATTCAAGTTATTTGCGGTATCTACAATCATTGGTATTATATATAGTGACTTTGCTAAGTTTTAAAGTGTTTTCTTTTTAGTTTTGAGTGTTTTTATTTGTAAATACAGTTTAATATATATAAAATATGTAATACTCATTCAATACTTTTGGTGTCTTCATAAATTTTTGAATTTTTCTATAATATCCTTAGGTTGCTTTAACTTTTTGTTTTGTATAATTATCTTCTGAAAAATACGAAATTTTTGAATGTATTTCGGTAGTTTTTGCCAAAAATTTGTATACCCTTGCAAAGGGTATTACAATTTTGCCCAGAAGTTTGCAACGCATAGAAATATTCATTTCTGAAGTTTATGGGCTATATATATTCTTGATCAGGGCGACGAGCTGAGTCGATTGAGCTTTGTCCGTCCGGCTGTCTGTCTGTTTCTACACAAACTATTCTCTCAGTTTTAAGGCTATCTAGCTAAAGTTTTGCACAGTCTTCGTTTTACTGCACGCTGCTAATATATCGGAACCGACCGGATCGGATGACCATATCTTATAGCTGCCATAGGAACCATCGGTCAAAAAATGAGTCTTTACGAGAAAAACTTTTTTGTTTTCATTAATATTATTTGCTTTCAAACAGACTTGCAAACTTTGGTCAAAATCGGATGACTTTATCTTACAGCTGGCTTAGGACCGATCGGTCGGAAAATGGGTCTTAGTGAGAAAAACTTTTTTATTTTAAATTTTATCTTTCTTAAACTCGGCGATTGTTAATTTGATATGTTTTCAAAAAGATTCGCGAAATTTGGTCGAAATCAGATGTTTATCAGTCGGAAAATGGGTTTTAGTTACAAAAATTTTTGATTTTTATGTAATCGTTCTTAAGCTCTGACATTTCAAAAACAGCATTTGTAAGGGTTTAAAAACTTCGGCACAGACGAAGTTAGCTTGGCCTCCTCGTTGTTTTTATAATTAGTTAAGATTATCATGGAGACTTAATAATGGGCAATTGAAGACGGGCAAAGAGGTCAATCGGTTTAAAAAAATCGCAAAATTTGCAACAAAAAAATCGTATATGAGTTTAGAATCTACCACAACGTCTGTAATAAACATCGATTTACACTCCGCGTACTTAACTAAAAATCATTTTGTTTGTAACTGTACGAAACTCAAAATGTTTAGTACGCACGAGTGCTGAACTCAGAAAAGTTCGGTACTTATTTTTTTCGTTCGGTGCTTTAAAAATTATTTACCGTACTTGCGTGTTTCGTACAGTACAAAACTAAGCAAGTACCGTACTTGTCTGAGTACGGTACTTGTTGTGTTCGGTACTTTTGTTTTGTATACGAACCCTGGTTTAGATTTTCATAAAGATGGGTAAATAGAAGGTTAAATATGAAGTACCAAAAGATCGCAAAATTTGCAAATCTTTATATCTGTGCTTTTGCAAACCTTTTCTTCAATTCAATCAAAACTAAGATCGCGAATTCTTCGGTACCAGCGCTGATCAATTTAAATCCTGAGATCACCCTTGATGCACTAATGGAACTAGAATAATCAATACTGAGCCGCTCTGTTAAAAGCTTTATAGAATTCTTAGAATTCCATTTGGCTATTAGGAGCACTATTGGTAGCAGCTGTAGAAGCTCTGTGCCTGCTTTGCTCCGATTGCTCTGAGTATTTTGATAGTAGATTTTTGTATGCTATTAACAAAATTGACAGCACGAAGCAGAGCAATAGTGTTTCAGATTAGATTTTGTGCTCAGGCTACTGCTTTGCTCATTCAGAACAGGAGCAAGAGCGGAGCATATTTTTGGCTGCTATTGTTGCTGTATAGGAAGCAAAATAAAAACTGTTTATTTTTGTAGTTTATTTGGTGACCTTTCTAATGTTTAATTATCGAATTTATCGAGTTCAGCTGGCACGAGATTCGAAAAAGTTGAGTGTGTTAACAACTGTAAGCAACTTATGCACTTTACACCAAAAAGAGAAGGTTGTCTATACTGTACTGTTTCGTGAACCTCCCGGTTCAATCTTCAGTAGGATTTTTTATGTCTATATCTACATTCCCGGAATCAATACTATATTTAATTGGTGGCGGGTTTCAAGATAAAAGCAAAACCGCAAAAAAGACAATAAAAAAGTTTGATATTTTTTACATATTCGTGATTTTGAGAATGGAGACGTTATATTTTTAAGCTGGTCCAAAGAAGAGTTTTGTAGGCCTGGTTAAGAGCTACCAAATTGCTAAAGACAGCAAAGTAAAATTTTAAATAGTTTATAAGATATAGACTTAAAAATCTAAACATTCTTTCAATAAAATCTGAAAACTTCAGAAATTACAAGAAAACCTTAGCCAATCAGACCAAACCCAGCCAAGGTTTTTTTTACTTCCATAGGTACCTTTAAAATTTGGATGGTCTCGTTGGTATCAAAACTTTGTGGTGCACTGCGTTTGCCATTAAATTGATTAAAATATGGTTTTATCTTTCCAATTTTATGTGAAAAACTATATCATAAGTGATCTGACTAGTGCTGAAATTTTGTATAATTCGAGCAAGGCACACTCAAGCTAGTTGACAATAAAGGTCAATTAATAACACCAGAAAAAGTAAAATTCTTATTCCGTTAATTATAATTTACTTTTTAAAATCACAGATGTTTGTTAACGGACTAAGGAAACTGCAACCGTTTTCAAAAGACTGAAATTGCCGTTTTCAAGCCAATAAAGAATAATTACCCTGTTTATAAACACAACAAATTTCATGATAAAAGCCCTTTAAAGTATGCAAACTTTATTTCCTGTGTTATTTATATTTTTGAACGATATAATTGTTCACACTGTACATTCCCTCGGATTGTCGGAACAGCTAAGAGTACACAAAATAACTTCGTATTAGGGCAAATATAAAATAAATATTTACCTGAATTAATATTATTTATTAATGTAGCATACTTTGAAGGGCAATTATCATGATATTTTACTTGTGTATAAACAGGGTAAATGTTTCACTGATAAATAACTAAATAATCTATGAATTTAAAACCTTATTTGATTAGAATTAAAAAAGTAGTTAAACCCAAACATGAAGACTTGAACTTATGTTTGATTCATTCATTGTCTGATTTCTTCCACTGTTGACCGACTGTTTTTGGTCTTTTTCGGTTTGCTTTTTTATGGCCCCATCTTTTATGCTGGCCATTCTAAGAGTGTGTGTGTGTGTTCTGGGGGGAGTACTTGGTCTTATACGCCTGACCGTTTATTGTCGTTTATTTGTCTTTTTGCCATTTTTATATTTACGCATATAATCGCTTTCAACACGCCGCCCGCCGCCTTGGGAAATGGCGAGGCGTTTGTTTCCTTTCGGTTTTAGGTTTTTGGGCTCTTATAAATATGATGTTATCGCTTTTTATGGTCCATTTTTATTGCCAGCAATCAGTCTTCTGTTTTGTTTGCTGATTGCTTGCCATTATTCAAATGTATTTGTTTAATTCTCGGGGATTGGGCCACCACAAATCATTTTAAATCCGCAATATGTCAACAAATATTTCCTGGAGGCGGTTGGAGGGAGAGTTTTTATTTTTGGGGTAATGCTTAGGTCGTTATGCCTTGTAGCAGCTGTTAAATGAGTTGAATGCTGCATACTTGATGGGACAGGCCGGCAAACTCATAATCACATTGCGTATACGTAATTAGTTTAGCGATGACAAGGCTCTTGCTCTCCCTCTCCCACAGTGCCTGAGTCTGTTATCAGAATTGTCTACTATCTGCTGATATATGCACTTTGTTGACAAACGAGCTGATTAAATGCCAGCTCTCGGTCATTATGCAATTAAATGGCTTCAGAGTCTGTGGGCATTGGCTTATTGGCAATAGCCAGAGACGGACGGACGTACAGAACCGCCGGACTTGTGTGTGTGTAGATGGGATTAAAGTGAAGGATTATTTACATTAAAGCTTTAAACAGGGAAGTGTAGAATAACGAGTAATGTGTTTAATGCGTACATAATATTAAACACAAAGCAGTTAATTATAAATTAAGGAAGTTTATAATATTTTATTTTTCTCTGTTTCGACACTTGCTGCAGATATTCTAAGGCCTACAAAATTATTGACTTAATCTACTCAAAGGAATTTATTTTAAAAGTCGTCCCTTAATTTGTGAGCCAAACAGTTTTGTCGCTTAAACTCGGTCGTTTCAATGCCTCCTCAAATTCAAGTATTATAAAATCATCAGTATATGGTTTATAGAATTTTTCCTCTAACATGCTTTTTTGCACATACTTACCTAGCATCTAGGGGCAAAACAAAACGGTCTAGGGGTCTAACCACAGAACACCCAACTGTTGCTGTTCACTAAGAAATAAAAGATCTCTAAGTTCCCTTGGAGGAACGCAGCTCAACATAGTCAAGGAGGCTAAGTATCTTGGTGTCATTCTGGACTCGAAACTCTCCTGAAAGAAAAAATCCGAGGATAGAATGAGGCAGGCATTGGGCGCATATTACGCCTGCAAAAAGACTTTCGGTTGGAGATGGGGACTGCAACCGTAAATCATTCACTGGTTATACACAGCGGTCGTCAGACCTATCCTTACATATGGAACGCTCGTCTGGTGGAAGGCGGCTTACACCAAATCCCATCTAAATAACCTATAACAGCAGGTATAACAGCATCCCTGCTATCTACCCCCCAGGCGGCCCTGGATGAAATTCTGAGCCTGGAACCTGTAGACACTTTCCTAAAGTATACAGCAGCATTCTGCTTGAAGTAGGAATAACTGCAGAGGCAAAGGATAGTGACTACTGAAAGCTCAGAAGTGAAACGACTATTTTAGAACCCTGTTCCCGGAGAGAGAGCAATGGGACCTAGAAACTGCCATCAGGGAGAACGAGCTTACCATCTATAAAGACGGTTAGAAGATGGGCATTCTCTCCGAAGAACTAGCCACACAACTCGCACTCCGTTTACCGGACTGGTGCTGCGTTTTTCAGGCTGAGGTCTATGCAATCTGGCAAGCGACCAAATTAATCTACACCCTGTACGAAACTCCAAGGAACATTTCAATTCCGGTCGATAGTCAGGCTGCCATTAAATCTTTATCATCAAACGCCAGAAAAAGTAGTCAAGTCCGCAGCACGGTGACAGCCTTGAACCAAATCCAACAACACTCCCTCACTCTCGTCTGGGTACCTGGCTACGCCGGCATACCAGGCAACAAGATAACGGACGAGGTAATGATACAAGCGGTAACGGATATACAAGAATCCCTGCAGGACATCATGACAGCAGTACAACGGATACCCAGAACTAGGGCGAAACGACAAGGAGACCTCGCATCTGGCTGTCACATCTCCCGATCACTCTGGCCCAGATACTCACCTAAAAGAACTTCCCAAGAACAGGATTAGAACTCTGATCGGAGTCATAACATGACACTGCACCATAGGTCACAAGGCCATTAGAATGCGCACACCCCACCATGACTTCTGTCGTAGTTGTGGGAATGAGATAGATATAGAAAGAATCCAACACCTTCTTTGCGACTGCCCTGCACTTCTTAGGAAGCGTACCCAGTATCTGAGAAAACCATTCTTTTAAGACCTGGACAGTCTGGTAGATCTGCCCTTGAAGGTCCTGGCTCTCCGTCTTACACCGTCAGAAGCCAACCAAACCCAGCTACCACCCTATTTTCCTTCCTCCAATTAGGCATCACAATGAGCCTGGGTGAACTCGGCCCTAGCCGATCGGCCTATTTAACCTAACCTAATCTAACCTACCAGTGTTTTTTCGGGTTTTAATTTACACACTATTTACACTCGGCTTACTTTTTACAATGTCAATACGGGTTGTCGCTTCACGGTTTTCCGATACAGGTTTTTCTTTCCGTTTCGTCCATTTTATTTTTTGTTTGGGCCTAACTTTGTTTGCCTGCATATTTGCCCGCTCGAAGAAAGTCGGCAGCCATCGACGATGTTTGGAACATTATAAAGAACTTGGAGCGTCTATATGTTCCGGGTATCCAGATAAATATCGACGAACAATTGTTCCCGTACCGAGGCCACACACGCTTTACCCAGTATATACCGTCAAAACCTGCCAAATACGGAATAAAAAACTGGTTGATGTGTGACGCCAATTCCAACTACCCTTTAAAAGGATTCAAATCTGTTGGAAAATAGACAAATGAAAAGCGTGCGGTAAATCAAGGAGAGAACATTATGCTGAAATTGTTCGAAAAATACGCCGAATACGCCGAATGTAGAAGCCATTTTAAATTCTCGACTAAAATATGTATTAATTCGGAGTGGACAGTTTCCACTGGTCACCATGGATCAGATGGTTGGGGGTTATACATGCAAACGGGGCACAAGCCGATGGCCTCTAGCTCTGTTTTTTAACATGTTGGACGTGGCGAATTGGGGACCGGAGACGTGTCTTCCTTATGGAATTGGCAGAACAGCTGGTGTTCTCTCACATGGAGCAGAGAGCAACGAATCCTATTGTAAGAGGTATTCAACGCGTCAAACAGGCAATGGCGTTATTCATTGTAGAGGCAAACATTTCATTTATTCTATTCAAATTCTAAAATCAATTGTTCAAATTTTATTCGCAGGTAGCTAAAGGTCCACCTATAGATGATCAACCAGCCCATTCCGGTTCCTCTGCTACTCGACCATCGTGCTCGGTGTGCTATAAAATTGATGAACGGCAGCGAAGAACCCGTTTTCATTGCATGTATTGCCTTAACCCGGTTTGTAAACAGCATTCACGTGCATTGAATGCCGGTCGTAGACTTAACTTTCTTACCTATGCTTAATATAAGAGGATATATTGTTACCTTAAATGTAAAAATATGTTTTGATTGTTCACCATGTCTTTTTCCTAGCATTAATCACATTTTTAACACACTATTATCTGCATTCTGTATTCCAATACAAATCCCATATAGGTCTGCTTAGACCTGGTAACCTCCTAGGGTTAACTTCGGTCGATTCAATATTGAATTCTCTGGAAGTTTCCTCTTCAAAGGTAAGCAGTTTTACATCGCATCGTCAAATTCAAGTATCTTAAGATCAACAGGATCGGTACTACATTCAGTATAAGGTGCTTTATTGTACAGCTTATTTACCAACCGTACATACATCTATTTGTAACCGATGGTCTTTTTTTTGGTTTTCTGCTTTTAATTTACACACGGTTTTCTATTTACAATGTTTTCTCTTCACGGTTTGTCGACACGGTTTTTTCTTTCTGTCAGTCTACTACTATCTACTGTATTCTTTTCCCTTTTATTTACAGCGTCTATCTACGGTGTGACCATTCTTCAATGTCTTCACAATACCTTAACACTAAAATATCGATTAATTTACATCTTGGCGGTAATTTTCAAATAATTTCAACGGCTTCATGCCCAAGCTTTTTTAATGCACAAAACCGCCCCTCAAATAGTTCAAAGAATCTTAAAGCTATGCAAATTCTTGCCAAGCATAAACAATGAATTAAACATTCGAAATGCCAAATATCTTAATAATCCATTGATTTGCAATTTAATCCTTTAAATTCTCCATCTATGGCTTTAAAGCAGATTCCCAGCTCTCAATCGCAGTCACCTGACGGGCCATTGTTGTCGCCTTGTGCTGGTCACTGCGGTTAACCACAGCAGCAGCAGCAGCAGCCGAGTCAGAGCCGGAGTCAGGTACACTGACTGAAATTTGCATACGAACACTTAACCATCGAAGCGAATGCTTTTTTCCGTTTTCTTCTGCATGTCAATCAGTTCGTTTCATGGCATTTTGATTGACTCGACGCCGGGTTCAAGTCAAAGTTCAAAAGAAATCATTTGACGATTCGATAGACTAATTACGCTAATATACCAGAAAAACAGAAAGCATGGAGAAAAGCACGAAGGAGAAAAACTAAAATCGAAGCTCATAAATAATTCCCAAAGGTAGTACAAAAACACGAAAACAAGTGGAAAATGAAATCGGAATTCAAGTGTCCTTCGCAAGGCTGCCTGTCTAGCTGTCACACAGACAACAGACACACTCACACACACACACATGCAGACACCTGAACATATCAATCTTAATTAAGATTTTACTTCTTTGGGTGCTAAAGTGGGGGAAGTCTTGTTGTTGTTGCTTTGATTTTAGCAGAAAGAAGTTTTATTAGTTACTTCCACTTCCTTCAATTGCTCAACTAATTGCAGTTGATGTACTATTTTGTGCTTACTTTTGGTAGAATTTTATAGCTAAAGTTTAGAAGGTTAAACAAGTTGGGCAAGTGGGGAATAAAAGGAAAACTTGGTAATGTTTTGGTTAGTTGTACAAATGAAGGGTGCACTAAAAAAGTTAAGTTTAGCGTTTTAAATTTACGCAAAGATTTATATACAAAAACGACATTTAGTTTCAGTAATTAAAATTAATATAGAACGAAATCTTATATGTGAATTTTTTTTAGACGAGTCTGCCCATGAAGATCCCAACTGCTTAAATCACTTTGCTTATGGAGTGAGGAAGTGTAATTTTTTACAAAGAGCAGGGAAAGCGAAAAAAATTTTTAGTTCATTGGGAAGTTGAAGGATCAATTTGAAGTGGATTCGAGAGGGCAGGGCTGGTTTGGGCAGTTATTCTGATGGAGAGCCAGCCGAGGCCTTATAACTGGAAAGAATGTTCTGGACTGTAACGGCTGCTAGGCAGCGGAAAATAAAAACCTGTAAATGGATTTGACCAAATCTTGCAGATAAGTATATATAAGTAACACATAAATAAAAAACAAAACATTTGTCATGATATGCTAAGTGGACTATGAGGTATTCAACCAACTACTGGTACTGATGTTGACTGCCTAACACGTCGAGGATTTTCAGTCAATTAGACCACTTTCACAGATTTTTTTTATCAATGTTAGCTTTTTTCTGGCATCTTCATTAAAAATGTTGTAATTAATATCTGTTGATTTGTGTTGGTTATAACGATTTATAATCAACCAAAGACCTTGAGCTAGCTAGTTGTAACATTGACTAAAATCAAAAACAGGTCACTAAATCTCATATACATTAAAAATGTTTTGTTAAACAAAAAGGTTGCTAAACAAGGTAGACATATTGGAATGGTGGGGAGAAATTCAACAGTATTTTCAGATATTTTTGAAGTAAGTGTATCGCAGAAAACGTTTGGCAGGTCAAACTCTAAATACTATTATGCTATTTAGATCTAATTACAATCTTGATGACATCTCTGACAATAAACATTGGTTTCATGAAGGGCGATAACAACAAATACGTTGACCAATGTCTGCCTGATTTGTCACAGAGATATTTTATTCTTATAACCGTAGCCGTAACCTAAACCGGAAACAGAATTAGGTTAATCAATCACCCACAACAGTAACCGTAACCCTACCGCTATTCGTATCGGTTCTAATGTCAGATGCCAAATGTAAATGATATTACTACATTCAATGAGCACGGTTGTAGTTTTTGATTTATATTGACTCGCTCTTGTCGAGCGATCCTGCTTTTATTTCTAAATTTCTCATCCCTTAACTTCTAGCTTATCTTAAGGATGTGTGTAGTCACATCCGTGTATATAAATATAAGAATGCATTCGTCTGAAGGGTAGTTTTCCACACCATGTGTTATCTGTTCGCAACATGTGGCTCAGACTGAATGTTCTCTTCAAGTGGTATCTCGGCTGTCGTGATCTTTGTTGCTGTTGCTATTAATATTTAATGCTATTACAAAAGGTGGAATGTTTATGACATAGGCGACATAGGCTAAATATTTAAATATGAGATTTACACTACGTGTGGGCCGAGTTGAATATCATGTTAAACTTTAAACAATAACCGTAACCCGTATCGGACCCAATATTCTACAACCTGTAACCGGAGAAAAGCGATCGGCCAAAACAGTAACCGTAACCCTACCGCTATTCGTTTCGGTTCTAGTCTTAGATGCCAAATGCAAATGATATTACTACCTGTACAACCCTGCAGACATTGCTGAAATTAGAGATGCACATTCTGATTCCCCTAGTTCATTGCTTAAGCTAAGTTTACACATCCAAATAAATTGGCTAAAATTTTGATAAAAAGCCATGATTAAAGATTTTACAGGATTAAAAACTTAAACTATGGCTCCATACGCAAATAATTTGATCAAATATGCCCGGAAACAATTTTTCATATGTCGCCCAATTTTCATGAAAATTTGTCCAAATTATTTGCCTGTGTGAACATTTCGACCTACTGCTTAATCTCCCATCATAGTAACAAGTCGTTCCAAAAGAAAAACCTTCTCCTCCTCTGTAAAATTCTTCTCTTAAACAAAACAATAATCAGCCGAGTGCAGAGGTGCTGCCAACCTACTATCATACTTATCCAGCCCTCCCGGTGTGACCATGACGCAAATGCCCGAATTTATAAGCAACCTACATGAGACAACCAATTGCACAAAAACCACCTAGTTGTAAAATCTGAGTGGATTTCGATTTGGGCAAAAACAGGAACATGAGAAAACGGGCCTTAAGAAGGTTTCTCATCTAAGTAGGTTTAAAATGCTTTAAATATTTGCCAAAAGTGTTCAAATTTTTGGGGATTTTAGTACTTGATTCAGTACATATTAACCGCTTACTGTTTGTACTTGATTCAGGTACAAAAAACTTAATTTTTTTGAGATTATAGAAAATGGGTCAATTGATTCAAGTGTATACATATGATTTTCATAAAGCATTTTCCAATTGGCAGTTCAATTTAATGACTAAACAACTAGAAATATTCTCGTTAAATGAAGGTGAACAGACAGAATACCCAAAATACCCAAAAGCCCCAGCATGTTGCGCTCAGCAAATTAAGTGCAACCACAATATACAAGTACCAGGCTCTGGCACAGACAATACACGCAGCCCGGGCCACCAATCAGGAGAGCAAAAGGGGGGAAAACTGACAGATGGCAAGACTTTTAACACTCCAGGGATAAAGTTTCATTAAGAACAGCCTAACATGGAGACGGACTCCGAAACTAAAGTAAAGCCACAGACCGGCAGCCGGGCAGACAGACAGACAGAGACCCCGACGCCCCAGCTATCATACTTCAAGTGTAGTACGAGGCACTTCACTTCAAATTGCACTTGAGGCTTATGAAGTGGGAGGGACCTCCCAACCACCCACTTCACTTCAAGTGCATGTGAAACCGCAGTTGAAAGGCATTTATTGTACTTGTCATTGTTGCTGGAGAAGGAGTTGTTGAAGCTCCGCACAGACTCCCTTTGTCTCCGTGTCTGTGTGTGTGTGTGTGTGTGTGTGCTGGAGTCGAAATCCCTTCTCAGCCGAGCAAAAATGCTTTACTTACTCCTATGAATGCCAATGCATAGAGCAATCATAAAAAGGCGGACGGGTGTGGCTTTTTGTGTGTTAGGCATTTTGCTAAACGACCCTAGTTAACCTCCAGGCCAAATAATTTGCATCAAGACCTGGCACTGGGCTCAATGGCAAAAACTTGCTCGGAATCTGGTTCTGCCCGGCAGCGTAGTACTTTCGTATGTATTCCACTCTCTTGCTTATTTTAGTTATGGCATTTCAGGCATTTTTGCCAAGTTTACAAGATTATGCGCTTAGTGGCTGGGCCCACCAGCAGCATGTTCGGAGAACTTCCTCGAAGGGTGTTGAAAAGTTTTCCAGTTCGAGGTGCAAATGAATATGGGTAAATGGGTTCACTTCTTCGTCGTCGTCGTCGTCGTCGTCATCATCAGCTTTATCTGTGTCTGACCTGAGGTGTAATTAAATTGGTGTTGCTTTTCAAATTTTTTGACAAGTTTTTCGGTGTAAATGGGGTAATAAAAATTAGGGTCAGGAGGGTAGCCCAATTGTTAGGATTAGCTAGATTTGGAAGCTTAATTATGTTCGTTGTTAAACCAAATTAGGCCAACAAATTTTAGGAAGTTATTTTTAAAATCTTTGCAAGAAAACTGTCTAATTAGTGAGGAGGTCGCTAAAATAGTCACAGGCTATTTCGATAGCTTTCTTAAGAGTCTTATGAGTTGACCAGACACTGAACAAAGTGTCTTTACTTTTGTTTAACAATAAAAACTTTAAAATTTGCTCAATCCTAAACGCTTTACCCAAGCCTTTGTGGAAGTCTACTGATTTGCCTTTCTTAACATTTTCTTTAAAATTCATAAATCAATAAATTTGTCTTAAGTCTGGGAAAAGTTTCAATTTAATTTAAGCATTTCTCAAATATGGTTTGGTCTATACAAGAATAAGGCATTTACGCATGCAGCTACTAGCACGAAAATGCTCAAGAATATTTCAAGTTTTGTTCAAAGGCCACTTAAGCACACAAACAAACACACACACACACACACGCACACAATCCACTGAGCCAGTTTATTAATTTATTAAACTTCAACCAGAAACACAAGTTTCTGACAGGTTTCAATAATTTAGTTCAAAAATGTTTTTCCATGAGACAAAGGACCACCTTAGGGGACGGGAAATTATGTGACAGAAATTAGGTTGTTAAAACAAATTGAAAAGGCATTTATGCAATATTTTTTACAAACACTTTGCGTGAAATTGTAGATGACTCCGGGAGGTTCTTGAAACAGCTGCAGGGTTCTTGAACTTGGGTTGCTGCAACACATCTTTACCATCACAGCCACTTTCTTAAAGCTTCTTGACCTTCCACGAAAGAGCTGTCATGCACATTGGCATTCTAACGCTGACATTGTTATTATATATTTGCTTTAGAATCAAATAGCACAACCAGGAACATTTTTTTAACCAGTTAAACTTTGGAATCCAAAGCAATCTTACTCAGCTAGCATTTTATGAAATTTTTATCGCATTCTTTTCAAGTCTGCAATCTGATTAAAAATCAAGTCCAAAAATATTGATTTTATCTCTACCTTCGGATTAATATTTTCCGTAAGAGTCGTACTAGATTCTACTTGAATCAAGCTCGAAAATATTGAAACAATCCTAAAAGGCTTGGATCAATCCGAAAATGCTCATTTAAAGTAAGGATCCTACTTGAAAATCAAATGACCCTTGTTTAAACACACTAATGTACATTCGCAATGCCTGAAGCAAGTTTTTGTTTTATCTTGACCCAGCAAACATTTTGTTATAGCAGAAGCTAAGAATGCGATTCTTCCAGTTGGTATCGCTTAACTCTGGCGCTATCGCATAGCAATCGCATTCTCATCTCCCTTCGGGAAGATGTGTGCCACTCTGCGACATTTTCTGCCCAGCCAGCTATATGCGGAGCGCTCGAAGCAGGAGTGAAAATGGAGTCCAAAAGAGCATCGCATGGTATCGTTTAGGGAGCACTGAATCCCGTTATGTCAATTTATTATCATGTTGATGTTTCTTTTGTTCAATATTAACAAAAAATAAAATATTTATTAATAATAAATAAAATTAGGAGCATTTCGAGAAGCCGTAGGGACTCCTCTTCGGACCATTATCGGATCACCGAAACCAATCCCGAAACACTCTGTCTAGGTTATCTTTGGATGATTTAAGGAGTCCTTTTCAAAAAACCATGGGCTGAGTTATCTGAGTAAGCATTCTGGGACGCCCAAATGACTCATTTGGGGAGTCCTTTAGGCACACTTTTTTCATATATATTGAAAAGGTCCTTTGGGACACTTTTCGGAGCCTCCCTAGGAGGCTCAGCGCACCGTACAGGGAGTCCTAGTGGAGCACCTTGCGGACTCCGCTGGTTGGCTGGGTGGGAGTTAATACAGCGTTTCTTCCTGGAGAAAAGAAAAAGTATATATTCTGGAGATAGTAAATCGTTTCTTTTTGAAGATATGAATGAGTCTCTTAGGTGGGAGGATACGACTTTTTATTTGGACTATTCAGAAAAGCAACAAATTAAACAAACTTATATTTTCTTTTTTTAAATTTTTACTTACTCTGCATCTAATGTGTTACTTATATTGAATAAGATGTACTTGTATTGAAAACATACACCAATTTTTGCTTGCTTGTAATACTCAAGAACGAATTTATTACTCAGTCCATATTAATTGTGAAATGGAAATTTGCGACGAGAATCAATCGCATTCATGTCTTCAAGACGATTTTTTAGCGATATATCGCCAATTTACCGATTGGATGAAAAAAAAAAGCGATAGCACATATCGCTTATTGTAAAGAATGCAATACCGTATGTATTTTGTTTGTGTAAGTCGCCAAACTATAAGAAAACTCTCCCCTTAAACTATCGCCAAACTCTCTTTTTGACGAGAGAGATAAGGAACCCGTAAAAATTTTTGCAGGGAACATGCGTTTCACCATGTAGCAATCGATTAAAAGATTGTATAAAATAAAGGCAATGTTGTGGTCGGGTGTGGTGCACCAATAGTGTGTGTGGCTGCTGATGCGGGAGGTTGTGGGTACGATCCCGCCACGGCGAACCATCTAATAAAAATTTTTTTTTCTTTCTTTAGAAAATAGCTATTACACATACGGTCACCTTCACCAGCTACTGGCGCCAGCTGTGAAGTAAACTAGCCATGAAAAAATAAAATTCTCTAAAAATTTTGCCGTTCGGATTCGGAGTTAAACTGTAGGTTCCTTTCTCTTGTGCGAAATTTTATAAGCACACACGCCAAGAGATTGAGAGAAGCTTGACCAGGCCCTCTCTTTGGTGCCGTTTGAGCCAATTTTACAATGTTAAAAACACTTCAAATAAATATTAAAAAATTACTAAATAAGAAAAAAAAATATGCTCCTTGATTAAGATTTTGACTTGATCCCAGGCCTCGTTGGACCAACAACAACCAACCAACCAAGTTGGTCGGTTCGTCTCTTAGCTCCCAAATGCTAGGTGGGGATACTATCTTACTAATACTATAAATGTGAAAGTTTGTATGTTTGTAACTCAATCATGCAGAAATGACTGAACGGACTCGGATGAAATTTGGCACACACTGATAGCCTGTAGTTGAACATTCGACATATATAACTCTTATTGGTTAAATGGTCAAAAAATCTTCGTAATTTGCAAAATTTTTAAAAGAGTACTTATGAAAGCGCTTGATGTTTATATGTGGTAAATAGAAAGTGTAGATCTAATGGTCAAAAAGTTGCGAAACTTGCGAATAATTCTCATTTGAGCTTGTATTAAAAAAACGATTTGAAAGATGGCAATTTCACAGTCACATTTTTGAACTCAAAAAGTCGATCGCGTACGAGACCAAAAAATTCTGAAAGGGTGTGATTGTAGTATAAAAACCCTGTCTTGGTTTGGTCTATTTTAGTTGCCGTTTTCTTTTTATTGCACTTTGAACTTTTCAGCTTCAGAAATAGGACTAACGATTCCATATCTCGTAAACTATTTGTGAATTTTCCGTTAAATCTTTAGCATAAGTTGTTGCTCTTGGCTTGGCCTACAAAACATTTCTTTGAAGCAAATCAAAAAAATTACTTGTTCATACTCAAAATTACAAAAGTTGCCCAAAAAAGCCAAGTTTTGACCTCTTTTCTACAGTTTTTCAACCTTATCTTGAAACACGTTTCAAATTTGGACAAGTAATACAAAGTTGCAGAGCAAAGTTGCAGCTTAGACCAAAATAAACAAACCGTTAGAACGCACCAACTTTATTTAGTTATTCTTTTATATAGTTATAGACCAACAAGCACTTACAAAGTAAGAATATACAATTTTTTTAATTACTGTTCTTAAGTTATGTTTTCTTACTATTTTCTTGGCTTAATACAAAACCAATCGAAATGTTTGACTGTGTGCCATTTTTCGAGTTTTGGTTCCAATTCTACATCGCTTAAGGGCACCGTAACTATGACGAAGGACCAATGCGAATGAAGCTTGGTATGTTCCAATCGTTTGTTTATTTAAGTTCAAGCTACGTTTTTGTCCTGCATTGCTTAGTCAAATTCGTTACAGTTTTCAAGACAAAGTTTAAAAATAATACAAAATGAAGGAAAAACATGATGATTTTAAGTGATTTTTGTAATTTTGAGTATAAAGATGTCGACTTTTTTGACTTGCTACTTAAGAATAGTATAGTATGCCAAGAATAGTATAGTAAGCCAAGCTCAACAGCAAAAACTTTCTCTTAGACGTCAAAGCGAAATTCCAAATTATTTACAAGATATGGAGTTGCTGAACGGTCAAAAAATCGTGAAATTTTCAAAATCTTAAATTCAATATTTACGAAAGCGCAGGCGTAGGCAAATGAAAGGTGTAGATTGAACGGGTCAATAATAGGTGTAGATTGAACAGTGCAAATTATTGAGAAATTTGCAAATGGCAATGTAGACGGGTAAATAGGAGGTGCAGATCGAACGATAAAAAAAATAGAGAAATTTGAAAATTTTTCATATGACATGTAACTATTATGAAGATTTGATTCCAGCATTAAATAAACATTCCGTCCGTTTTAAACCAGTTTACAAATAAGTAAGCTGACGCTCATTACCTAAGCTGTGAACTTGAAGTTGGTTCCTAGTTCCAATCTGGCTCCAAAATAGCATCTACCAGTTGAATAGTGGCTCTAATCTATATCTCAAAAAGCATGTAAGCTATACAGATTTTCTGTGTAGTTTACAGATATGCGCAAGTCATATCTCAGAAAGTATTTAGCTATTGGTTGTATGCAGTAAGATATTTTCCTGTTTCAAACCGGATCCTAACAAGCTCGAACAAGTTCAAGAGCGTAAATAATTCACAAATTTCTAAAATCAAATTTAAAGAATGTATTAAGAAAGTCCGATTAAAGCTCATTGCCTATCTCTGAATCAAATTCATTGTGTAATCTTTGTTTGCCCCCAAAACGTTTAACTTAAATTGTCGTAAATTTACACAGGCATTCAAAATTAATGTGGCCCTGTTGACTTCAATCTGGCGAAAATCCCAGGCTTTTACCCCAACTTCTTGCAAGTTAAACGTCAAAGGCCGAAAAGTCAAGCAGGCTTCTTTTCACTTTTCTCTGGCCCGTTGGGCATAATTTCGCAATTGCAGGCACATGTGGCACATGGCAATCCCTCTTCCACCCCTGTTGTATACTCCCTCTTCAATCAGGCACAATGGCCCATTGAATCTCTTTCCAAAAACAATAACAAGAATACACACACAGCCAACACTTTTACCACGGTCAGTTACGTTTACGCAATGGGCCAGCCACGCCCACTGCCTACTGCCCTACTTGTTATTTATATTATGACCACTCACAGTTGTTGGCTCATTGTCATAAATTTCCTCAAGTGTTTGCTCTGCGGAAAGATTTTTCTCCCCCTCTTTCTCTGCGGTGTTTTGTTTGCCAACCGCCTAAGGGCTTTTGTAGCAACACAATGGCCAATTTAATAAATTCCATAAATTGTTTATGTTTAGTGGCCAATGATGCATGAATGTTTGTTGGCTCAGTGCTTTGACTCCGTGTGCAAATAATGTCTGTATAAAAAATTGGGATTTCTTTTTTTTGTAAATTCTCTACCTGCCGTTCATTAATTTGGCACGTTTTCCCCTTTTATTTCCCTTTTGCTTGTTGTTGACTTTTAATTACACCAACTCCCCCAAAAGACATTGACAACCCAAATTTACATTTACATTTCTTAAACAAAAGCAAACTGCCCGCAAAATAAAATACCTCAAAATAACAAAAAAAGAAGAAATGACCAAAAAGAGTTTCACCCCCCGCTCAGACAACTTGCTGAATAATTCAACGAATGTCCTGCCAACATTTTAATTTAAGTTTGCGCTTCGCTGCCTGGTTAGATAAGAAATTGTTGAGGGGAAATGGACTTCGAAGAGTTTTCCGTATTTATTTACACTTTTGCCAGCCGCAAAAATTAATAGAAAAGTTTCCCTGCTGTTGCCAAACGGAAAGTACAAATTATGCAGCAATTTCATTTTGATATTTCTGCTGGTCAGCAGAGGATGAAAGGATGTTAATGTAAATGACTGGCGCACAGAAAAACTTTTAATAATGTCTCAAAAGACACATTTTTTCTTGGGCCCCCTTTGTTCACACTGGTTCACACTTCATTTGAAATTCGGTTCGACGCTGCGAAGCCTTTGTTCTGGCCAAGGACTCACTGGCCGGGCCTAATTATTGTCGTTGCCTTGATGGCTGCCACTTGATGTAAATTATGTTTATGCTTGCACACTTTTCGGCGTCGCCCCTGAATGCCCGCCCACAGCCACAATGCAATGCTATTAATTTTTATGTGGCGCCTGGCTTATGGCCTGACTTTATGGTCCAGTTAAGGCAGTTGTAGTCAAAGTTTTTTCGACTGTAAGTTGGCGCTGATGTGCAGCAATTTGCCTGGAGTTTGGAGAAAGTGAAGTGAAGAATGTGGCTGGGAGGGGTTGGATAACAGTAGGTAGATTTATGATTATTAAGATGTGTGCAGTGACTAAGGAAACTAACATCTTGGGGCTGACTTTCTCAATTGCTGCTAAAGTAATAAATTAGCTGAAATTTCAGCTCCGTATTAGTTTTTCCAACTTTCTGGATGGCCAATTTATTGACATAAAGTCAACACTTGTAGCCACAGAGTTGAAAATTAGAGGATTTGATAACTAGGGCAAAACTAATATGTGGACAAAATGTTGAACCGATCAAACTACGCCGCCCATATAATCATATGTTGCGTATACGTAATTTTATCTTTAAGTAGTAAAGTTTTGCATTAATACTTTTTTTAAAATTCAATTTGACATCTTGTTTTTTCAATTATTTTCATCTTCATCTAATTCAAGTGAATATAAATGATCACCTTCGCTATCGGAATCAATATTATCTTCGCCGTCTTTGAGTGGAAGGCTTAGTTTCTTCCTATATTCTATTTCAAAGTAAGATACTTCTTAAAAGTGCAATGACACTTTTCGGCAACACTTTATTTTTGTATTGACCTGACCTTTTTTTAATCGTAATATTTTAAAGAAGAGGATCAGATGAGTTCATTGATCTGTGGAAGACATTCAACATATTATTAGACCAGCGAATTCTAACCAGCAGTGCGACTGTCTATCGCGCTTATAAAATTTGTTGCGCGCTTTTGATGCGGTTTCTCAAAGGCAGCCTACTGGTATTATTGAAGTCTCTATTATCTTGGATCCATGGATTTGAATTTTATGTAACTTTTATGATCATGTACAAATCAAAAGGTATTTCTCGCTGAATTGCTAAAATTTAAGTTCATCTATTAAAAATTTATACGAAATGTCAACTAAAATGGTATGAAAGCATTCTAAAATATCCAAGTCAAATTCCAAAATCTATGCAAATAGCTCTGGATTTGAAAAAGCCTTCATTGTGTTCTCGTTTTCATTTTGCTTTGGCTTATCTACGTGTGACCCACGGTTGCCACTTGAAAATATTAGATTACACCAAAAAAAACTTAATCAAGTGAGAAAGTCGGTCAAGCCCGACTATAACATACTCTGTACCCTTACACTCGCATTTGCTCAGGAGTCAAACGGCCAGTTAACACCCCGCGCACAACGCGGTGCGCTCGCTAAGTTTCTCTCTCTCTTTCTCTCTCGCACTAAGATTGCCTGTGTTGAGCCGTTAGGGTATGTTGCTGAGGTTATTGGTGGGGGGGTGGGTGGTGTTAACTGGCGGTTTTTTGCTCATAAGTTGAGTATCGCTCATCCGATCTTTATCATTCCTTCAGCAAATAAATAAATAAATAAATAATTTTGTTTACAAGGTATCTCTAGAAGGTACGAACGATCTATCTTCAAATAAACTTGATCTGCCTGCAAGTATAAGAAATATATGTCCCATACATGTCAAACCTCTATCTCTTACCATCTCTGAGATCTCTTCGTTCATACGGACGGACAGACGGACAGACAGACAGACGGACAGACGGACATGGCTATATCGACTCGGCTGTTGATGCTGATCAAGAATATATATACGTTATAGGGTCGGAAATGAGTGCTTCTCCCTGTTACATACTTTTGCACAAACTTAATATACTCTATGTACCTTCGGTACACAGTATAAAAAGAGCCATTTTCATTAAAAAAGAGCCAACAAAATGTTCTTCCCTTATTCATGTTATATTTTCATTTAAAAAAATACAAAATATCTCTTTCACAAAATCGTTCAGACTTTTAGACTTACAAATAATCCCAAAAAATATTTCATGTATTAATTAATTTCCATGGCAATAAGGCATAACAGCATAGCTCGAGTTATGCTAAAATTGAGTTTTAATACCAATGGCTTCCTCGGTTTTTGTTCTATATTGTGTCCAAATTTCACACCAATCGGATTAGTGGTTACAAAGATATAACGATAAAACAAAACAACGTAAGTCTTGAGAAGTCTTAATAAGTGTTGGTCTGTAAGTCAAAATACTAAAATAAGAACTTGATCTAGTCAAAATGACTTATACGAGTATACTTAAAGAAATAACTCTTCCAATCTTTAATAAATTTGCACTTTACGACCAAGCACTATTATTCGTTAAGGGCCGATTTATCATCTCCTATATAGCTGCTGTATGCCAGATAAACTTAGAATATACTCTGTTACTTGTTAGTTTTTGGGACAGTTAGTACTTTGTAAAAGGTGTGAAATCGAAACTTTAAAGGTAATAATTGCTTCCTGAAAAATACGGAAAATACACTTCTGCTTTCATTCCACTGAATTCTTTACATTATTAAAACTAAACAGTCAATCTTTTTATTGTTTACATACAAAAATCATATTCTAAGATCAGCTACTTCTCTATATTTCTATTTTACCGTATTTTACAAACCACACGTATTGTGGCTGTGTACTCGTACTCAGCTCCTTGCAAAGCATTATATTTGAAACTGAATCAAATTCAAGTTTGCAACAATTTGCGGAACCAGCTCCAAGTAAAACTCACGCACCGTTTTCTTATAAAATGGAGGATTCCTCAATTGCTATACATACATTGTGACTTATAGCCCATTTACACTGGCATCATTTCTTATCATTTTCATTTCCTAAAATTTTGCCGTTTCCATTGACAAATCGTCATTTTTTTGATACGTTGACAAAAACAGCTGCTTTGTTTGTTTTAAATAACAGGCGGCACTCTCAAACTCACGTGGACTTTTTGGAATACACTTGGCCCTCGCTTAATACGGACTCTTTTAGCACGAACTCGGTCTTACACGGTTACAAATTTGCTCCCTTACCCCTTTTAACACGCTGAAAACCTCGTTCTTACAGGATTGCAAAATATCGATATTTTTTTTTGCTGCCAATTAATGCGTTAGTGCGCCTTTGTGCTTGTATCATACGCATGGGGTGCTTGTAGAAAAAGGGAAATCCCACATTTGAGCTGTCATATGTAAGAGTGTTCTAGTAGGTGAAAAAATCTGGAGCTTTGCAGACGCGTAAATAAAAAATCAAAGATTTTGTGGTAAGTAAAAAGGTGGTACAGCTTGATTAAATTAAAAAGTTAATAAATAAAATATATAAATTTCAGCTTTTACAATGGCAGAAAGAAAGAACAGAGCTCCTTTAAAACGAAAAGTCAAATGACTTAGAAACAAAAATACAAATTGCAAGAAGCCTTGACTTAAATGAGGCAACAGTGCGCACTATCAAAAAATATAAAATATAAATACGACGTGCAGGAAGGATTGGGTCATCTATATCTACAAAATTTTCTAGTAGAGCACGTGCACCTATTTTGGAGAAAATGGAAAGAAAACTTAGCATGTGGATAGCTATGAAAAAAAGATCCCCTTAAGCCAGCGGATCATTCAGGAAAAGGCACTCAGGATCTATGAACTGCTTAAGCATAAATTTCGTTGCTAGTAATGGATGGTTCGAGAAATTTTAAAAACGGTTCTCCATTCATAGCATCAAATTTAAAGTCGAAGCGGCATCGCCCGATAATGAAGCTGCTACCACATACCCAGAAAAAATTCAGGGGTTCATTAAAGAAGAGGAATTCTTGCTTGACCAAGTTTTCAATGCTGATGAAACTGGACTTTGCTGGAAAAAAATGCCAAATCTAACTTTTTGTTATCAAAGAATGAAAAAGTAGCTCCCGGCTTTAAGGCACAAAAAGATCGTTTCGACGACATGTTATTTGATGATGTGCAAGAGTTGTTTGAAGATGAAGGAATTAATGACGAATCATTGCTTGAGATTGCTGGGAATGAAGCAAACAATTCGAAATCAGATGACAGCATCTCTGAAGAAACCCATCCGATTAGTTTAACGATAGAAAAGCTCCAAGAAGGATTCGCATATGCAAGCAGCTTGGAATCGTGTTTATTAAATTCAGATCCGGTCATCGAACGACGACTTAAGTTAAAGAGAGAGTTGGAAAAAATACTTTTGCCTTGTAAGTAGTGCTATAAAGAAGCTTTAAAAGCCACCAAACAATCGAAAATGACTGATTTTTTTGATAAAGAGCCACCAAAAAAGGAAACATTTTGAAACAAAACGGCTTAAACTATAAATGCCACCAAATGCATTTAAAATTTGATATGTATAGAAACATATAATCCTCTTACTTATTAACATTTTTGAGTTTTTAGAAAGGTTAACCTGTTAATTAATTATATGAAGTAACTTTTTTAATTTAACACCAACTTTTAATTTTGAAAATATGAATCTTATACATATATTTAAGGCATATACATAGTAACTTTTGGTTTATTTTGAACAAATGTATGAAACTTTAACAGAAACAGACCAAATTTGAGCAATAAAAATTTTTTTTTGCCAATTTTGAATTTCAGGAACGTAACCCCTTAATTTGTACTGAATCCATGTTTCGTTTAACACGATTTCACTTAAAACGAAGTTTTCTTGGAACGTAACCCCCGTGTTAAGCGAGGGCCAAGTGTATTTAGTAAAATAAAAGACATACCCGCCAGGAAAGCAATTTCTCGGGGCGAACACAACTTATTTTGCCTTTTTAATATTTTAAGCGAAATTACGCTTGCTTTTTAACTATATTCTCCATCAATTTGTCATCATTTCTAGAAAATGATAGAAATGAAAGGCAAAATTAAGTGTCAAGTCGTATGGGAATGATATAATTTTCTTCATTTCTTGTCATTTCAAGAAATGAAGTTTCATTTTTTGGTGGAAATTATATCTACAAGATTGTGTAAAAAAGTTATTGAGATATGCAACAATTTTCAGTATATTAAAGTGTTGGTGGTGATTCTAGATGATTTTCGTGTGTTGAACACGAATCTGTTTTCGAAAATGGTCCATCCCGTCTAGATTTTTGGTAATTTGGGATTAAAATTGCTTATAATGCCTATTTTGAACCTTTTTAGGGGCGTTTTGTGAAGGAGCTTACTTTGGTGTTGACTCTAATAATATGGGACGGAACCATTCTACGATTTTCTTAAGCGAAGAAATACCATTTACTGGCTTTACTTCGCAGAAGTTTTGCAACTTTTTTAATTTCTATGTCCTTTTCGGGCTCCATGCAAAAGAGCCAATTTTAATGAAAAAGATTGAAGAAGAGAGTCGAAACTAGCACTTACTCAAGGCCGCAGGAAGCGCAGTGAAGATATATAAAGATTTAAACCATGAGGTAGGACCCTCATACTGCAACGGGCTGTTCCGACAAACGAAAATAACCTGGATAATGAAGGCGAGAGGGGATCTGCTATGGTTGAATGGAAGGACTGTTAACGGTGGCTTATGCTCACTATGTAATAGCAAGGAGTGGGAAGACATGTGGCATTTTGTGGGGCGATGCCCGGTTGTAAGGCAATTCCGTCTGCGTTGGTTTGAGAAAGGCATACTTACAATAGAAGAAGTATCCATGGCCTTGAATGGAGAAATGGGTTGGAAGAATCTGGCTAGATTTACTGAGGGGGCTATAATATATGAGAAACACATTATTAATGAAGATTTTCAATACAAATGTCATAATGATAATATATAAATGTATAATTATTGTAAACGTTGTTAAAACAACTGAATAAAAGCAGACGGTTACAAACCAAGCTTTATTAATGTTTATGTCTTGGATAAGTAAATAATCTGCAGC
This sequence comes from Lordiphosa magnipectinata, assembly GCA_037044535.1. Taxonomy (NCBI): domain Eukaryota; kingdom Metazoa; phylum Arthropoda; class Insecta; order Diptera; family Drosophilidae; genus Lordiphosa; species Lordiphosa magnipectinata. Next base: position 183,438 of record JBAMBO010000819.1, read on the forward strand.
ACAAACAATGTATATGTATATGAAAAAATAAACATCATCTATCTATCAATCTATCTAGAAAAGAAAGGTCTGAAAAAGTATCTTACCATGAAAATCTTTTTTGTTTTCAATGCTATCGCTCCCAAACTTGTTATTGATTAATATTATATGCTGCCACACAATTCTGCCTATTTTGATCTAAATCGGTTGATTATAGCATTTAGCTGCCATAGGAACGATTGGTCGAATAAGTAGTTCTAATAGGAGATGGTAGCGTCTTGATACTTCGCAGCTATGAATATATCTCATTTTTGTTTTCACACAGTTTGGGGGAGTTTGGTCAGAATAGGATAAATATTTCGTATATCTGCCATCTAACAAACTGGCAAGCAAATGGTTAAAGTATTTGATCCATCTATGTGTTAAGTTTGAGAAATAACTCAGCTAAGTGTGTTTGACGAAAATCATTTAAATCCTTAATTTATATAAATTATATTTGCAAGCTGCAAGGATATATAAACTTCGGTCGAGCCGAAGTAAGCTATCCTCTATTATGTTATTTATTCTTAAATCTTTGAATTTTTTTGTTCCGGATGAGGCACAGAGAGGCCTAGCAGAGCTAACTTAATTTGATCGCTCTACTTTTCTTTTTGTCTTTCATTTCATTTTCCGAATTTGAATTTATTTGAATTTTTTTAATTTTTTTTTTTATTATTATTTATTTTGTTTCTTAATTTTCTGTCACCTTGTGTAAATTTGGCAACTTAATTTATATTGTGTAAATTTTCTCTTAACTTATCTGTTTATGTAAGTTTGATTGAATTTATTTTAAGTTTTGTATATTGATTTATTGCCCTATATAAAATTACACCATTTTCAGCCGCATTTGCTCTGCGCTCGTCCATAAACAACTATGCCAAAGCCAGCCAAAGTCGCTTCATTATTTTAGCTAAACATCGCAATCCCCGACCAAACATTCATACATACATATAAACACATGTTAAACGTCTGTACGTGCCAGCTAAAAACGATGCGCGATGTCATGTCTGGCCCCAGTCACGGTCGCCGTCGCCTGTCCGGACTGTCGACATATCTTAATTCCCATAACCAGGCAAAAGTCTGCATGAATTTCAAATTCAATTTGGCGCATTTTACATAATTTATTAAACAAAAGGCTCAAACGAGAACAACACACAGAACGTTTTATTGCCTGAGCGACGGCTAACAAGGCATTTCGCTCTGTGAGTGTGAGAGTGTGTTTGTGTGTGTGTGACAGCCACTCCGCTTGGCTTTTTACATAAATAATTTAGGTGTGAAGATTATATCGCAGCGATATGGTTAAAATTGTTGACAACTTAATTTGTGAAGTGGTTTTTGCGGCCGGAAACGGAGCCCCTAGAAATATGCTACAAATATAATAAATTGCAAATTATTTATGGCGCGACAGGGCCGATCTGGCAGCCAGGTGAGAGGTCCGAAAGGGAAATGAAGAAATGCCGGCAATTGAATAATTGAAAAATTAAAACTGTTCTGGGTGAAACCTGCCCAACATGCAAATTGCATTGCTCTTCTTCGGCACAATATTGCATGAATAATGTAGCATACTTTCACGGGCGGAGCAGTCGACATTGCCGCTTGTTCGACGGTTCTTTAATTGCCGTCATCTGTTTGGTAATTGCTACATAATTGTTTGAAATAAATTCACTTACGAGTCGCGGTGCTTTCTTCTTCTTCTGGGCAAGATGTCGTCACCCGTCTGACGTCCGACATGGCGTATGAGTAATGTGCTGTAAAATGTCACAGGCTTGCGAAATTGCAGTCAGTTGGTGGAAAAGTAGGCAATGTGCGGCCAAATGACGTATTGTTTCGTTCCAGTGAGAGTCGCTTGATTAATTCTCGGCTGGATTAATTAAGAGAATCGTTGAGCGGTAAAGGTAATTTTTGATTTTCGGTTGGATTCGCATTCCCAAATTGTCATGGAAAACGCATAATAAAATTTCATTGCGCACTTTTCACCAAAACTCAATCAACTGCAAAACGAAAGTGTTTACCATTCAGCACAAAACGCCAACCGTAACTGAATACTTTCCGGACAATTAAATAAACACAATTTCGAAAATTATATTTAAACTACAACACTTGCCCTGCCGCTTAACTTCCGGTCAAACAGACACACAGACACCCACACACACTCTTGAACTTCAACCTACGAAAATCCTTTAACCTTCCGCCGCCCTAGGGCATGTCCGGCTGCTGAAAAAATATACAAAAAAAAAATAAGGAGCAAAGTGTGAAAAAAGCCGACGTAAATTTTGTTATCTAAATGCGCGTAGAACTTTTGCTCAAGCGAAAGGATGGCAGACAAAAGGCGAACCCTCCGAACAAAAGGATACTAAAACACAGGGCCACTCAATGCGCTTATTAAAATCCTTTTTCGAAACTGTAACGGCTGCCGGGTGGAAAATCAATTAAGTCGAATCCACTACCACTTCCTTGAGGATAATTGCTTTGCCGCCAGCTAAAAACTTTTGGGGGCCAAATAAACTTCAGCTCGAATAACGAGTTAAGCAGAGCGTTAAGGCCTAATGGCAATTCCTTTACTCATTTTTTTCCCATAAGCAAAATTCAAATGGTGCAAGTTTAGCAAGTAAGTCAATTAATTTTGTTGTTTTCAGCGACTTTTCAGCCAAAGTGATTTGTTAATTTGTAATAATACAGAGCAAGCCGCCACTGCCACTGCCACTCGCCAGCCGCAATTAAGCCTAATGAATGGGTTCTGGGAAGCATTTGATTTCAGTTTGCCAGCTATTAGCGGTAATTGTAGACTTTCCAAAATAGCAGCTCGAAGCCAAAGTGAAATTAGCATGCCCAATGGGCATAATTTGGTGAAAAGAATAGCAACACACACAGACACAAACACGCACACACTCTGAGATTGTGTGGGCGTGGCCTGCTCTGTGATTGCCCCACTTGTTTACAAGCGTTAAGCGCAACGCCATTAAATGTTATGGCCATGTAGCACAAAACCTGAGCTGAGCCAATGGCTGACCATAGCCAACCAGGTGATAACGTGTGGACAGAGAGAGAACGAACCAGGTTAAAGCTGTTTGCTGTTCAAGTCAAAAGTCAAAGTAAATTGATAAACTTACGAGTAGCCAAAAATCGCAAGAAACTTACCTGCAATGAAAAGGAAATAAGAGAAAAATTATTGATTAATTCAAGAAAAAATATCAAAAAGATTTTATAACAAATGATGGAAGTGGAAAATAATACACTTTTCTATATTCCCCGAAATTTCAATTAACTTTGAGACTTGTCAACGATATGGCATTCATCTTTTGGAGATATCATGAATGTAATGTTTCTTCGAATTAGTGTTTGATTGGTCCAGTAGCTTACACAAAAATTATGATTTGATCCCGACAGCAGGATTAAAATTATAAGTAAAAGTCAGCCTGAATTAAACTAAAACGGATTGTCTTAGGTACGTACGATCGTACTTAACAACCCAAAGGGAGAGTTAGAGAGTGAACAAACTGTGAACAAAGGCAATAGAGTGGCTGCACTATTAACTAAATTTACCATCCTTTCGGATGGCCAAGCAGCGCTCAATGCGTTTAGCAGCAACAAGTTCACCTCTAAGCTAGTCTTAGAGACAAAGAACAAATTGGACCAACTAGGTAGCAGGAACAACCTGTCCCTACGCTGGATACCGGGACACAAAGACATCCCCGGAAACGAAATGGCCGACGAACTGGCACGCATGGGAGGAGCCACTGCAATGGTAGGACCAGAACCCTACTGTTGCATAGGCCAACACACCATAAAAAGTCTCCATAGAAAGGAAGAAAATACGCGTAAAACAATCTCCTGGGTAAACAGCAAGGGCACGAGAAAAGCAAAAGCATTAATGGTGGACCACAACCTGAAAAGGTTCCAGAAATTGATCCAACAAGGAAAGAATGCCCTCAGGATCCTGACAGGGCTCTATACGGGCCACTGCAGGCTGCTGGGTCTCCTGTACAAGCTGGGAATAATAAACACCCAACTATATAGTTACTGTGAAGAGAAGGAGGAGTCCTTAGAACATATACTAGCCCACTGCGATGCTCTAGCGAGGCGCAGATTCAGCAGTTTTGGGGATAAGCAACCTAGAACCCACGAAAATCCTGACATTTGTACACGAAATAGGGCTGCTAGGAGAGTTGTAAACTTAGCATGGGTGCACAATAGATCAGTATTAATCGCAGTGCGCTATTCCCCCAACAACAAACTAATAAAAAACTATAATTTGGTCGCTAGTTCTCGCGTGTGAGCTAAGATGCCGTCATTCGTGTGTTCAGTCTTCGTGGTCCTGAGTTAAAGTCCCAGACAAGACCCTATAAGGTATATACAATCTTGATCAGCATCAACAGCCGAGTCGACATAGCCATGGCCGTCTGTCCTTCTGTATGAACGCAGAGGCTTATCATGTATGGGACATATACTTCAAAAACTACGAAACTACGGAAAATCAAGTTTATTTTTTATTTTATACCGGGCCCCTGCCGCCCCTGAAATTTGGAAAAAACGTTATATCTCTTACGGTTTTGTAGATAAACGGTTCATCCCTTTCTGAGATATTTAGTAATCTAGATTTCATATCGATCTACCGAAAAAATGCCAAAGATAGGATGGCGCTGGCCAAATAATCACAGTAGTGTCGGCTTCTATGGGTCAGTTTTGAAAATACCTCAAGCAGTATTGTTCAAAGTAAGTAGGGGCGCCATCTATTGGTCAAAGTATGTAAAAAAGAAAGTAGGCTGCCGCAGCAATGCGTGGAAAAGTGCAAATATAGTGATGCTGCACAAACCCGGTAAGCCTTTTGACGAACTGGAATCATACAGACCAATAAGCCTTCTCCCTGCCTTTCGCAAGCTGCTGGAGAGTTTTCTTCTGAGGAGAGTACTGGAACGGCAGTAAAACTTAAACACAGAGTGATCAACTTCGTTCTTACGGGATTCCACGTCAAGTACTTTGTGATAATGACGGCCTACTCGCCAAGCTCAAGGAAACGCTCAATCCTCAAATCTACTTAATGGTCAGATCATTTCTTACTGACAGGACATTCAGAGTGGTGCAGGATGACCTTGCATCCCAGAAGAAGAGGATTCGAACAGGAGTATCTTAAGGTAGCGTTCTAGGACCAACCCTATTCACCTTAGACATGCCCACTGCTCTCAACGTAGCCATAGAAAAACCACTGCCGATGACACCGCAATAATGGCACTAGAAAAATGTATATATACGGCAACAGATGCACTTCAAGAGTATCTCAAGGGAGGAACATTTCCGTAAACCCTGAAAAGTGTGTCTGCATCACCCATACACTCAGAAGAGATATAATTCCTGAGGTAAACAGAACACAAGTACCTAGGAGTAAGGTTGGACAAGCTCACCTTGACTCACCTTCAAACAACACAGCGCCGAAGTAGGCGATATGGATGGTCTGTCTCCTTAATGCGAACAACAAACTTTCTCTTAAAAATAAGGGCATTTCTATAAGGTCATCCTTGCATCGATCTGGAGGTACGGTATCCAGGTGTATGGCATTGCTGCAAAAACCCACCCAAACAAAATAGGGGTCTTTCAGTCCAAAATACTCAGAAGACTTACAGGAGCTGAGTGGTACATACGTTCAAGGGATATCGAGTGTGGCTGTGGAGTCCCTACACCGTAATAAACATACCATAAAGTACAAAGTAGCGTGCCACCCAAAAAAACCTCGCCAGACGGCTCCTCAGAAGGAGACGCATAAATGGAATCAGGGCTAGAAGGAGACTTCAATGGATTCACCTGGATAATAGAAGGAGTTTTATAATTTAGACCATTGATCTAGCCGTCAGAGTAGTCTGGTTCCGACAGTGAGAAATAATAAGTAAAACAAGAAAGAAAGTCGGTCAAGCCCGACTATAACATACTCTGCACCCTTAATGTCGCAGCTCGCATTTGGTCACGAGTCAAACGGCCAGTTAACACACAACGCACAACGCAGTGCGCTCTCTAAGTCTCTCTCTCTCTCTCTCTCTCTTTCTCACTAAGATTGCTTCTGCTGAACGCAATGCTTATGTTATGGGTGGGGTGGGTGGTGGGTGTTAACTGACCGTTTTTTGCTCATAACTTGAGGATCGTTCATCCGATCTTTATCATTCCTTCAGCAAATCGATAAATAATTTTGAGTACTAGATATCTCTAGAAAGTACGAACCATCTATCATCAAAACTGTAGGAGATATGACGTTTTTTCCAAATTGCGGGGGCGCGAGGGGGCGTGGTAAAAATTGAAAATAAAGTTGATCTACCTGCAAGTATAAGAAATTTATGTCCCATACATGTCAAACCTCTATCTCTTACCATCTCTGAGATCTACGGACGGAAGAAAGTTCGTTTCTGGGACCGGTTCGGTAAACCCAAAAACCCGAACCGGACCCAGAAACGAACTTTCTTGATGGTTAACATCTTGAACCTGGACCCGAACCGGACCGCCTCTGCATAAAGAAAGTTTTCGTTCGCAGAATTACTTTAATCAATTTTTTCAGACTTTATGAAACAATCACCATATCGCAATGGAAGCATTATGATTTCAAAATCATTTAGAAATCCAGCATATTACGACTTTAAAAAGTAAACAAAGCGTAGTCTTTGGAATAATTAAAAAATGACCCCCAAGGTAAAAGTACAGTATATCGCTATTTCAAGACAAGACGAAGAGTAGAACGCAATAGTAGAAAATATTGGAAAATTTCTAAATTTTGTATAAGATCTAAGATTGTTATGAAGATTTGATAGACGGCAATAGTACACGGGTAAATAAAGGAGGTGAGGAACAAATTGTCACTAAAATCGGAAATTTCAAAAATTCTCATTTGAGTTTAGATTATCACAAAGACGGGTAAAGGTAAACCGGCGGGGAAAATCGCGAAATTTGCAAATTTTTCAAAGGACCTGAGACAATTATGAAGATTGGACAGATGGCAATTAAGGACGCGCATATTAGAGGTTTAGACCAAAAATATCGAAATTTTTTTATCGAAATTTTATGTGCAAATATGCAATTTATGCAAAATTATTTTTAGCTGACTTAGATCATTGATCAATAAAAATAAGATGAGTGCAATTAGAACTTGAATCGGACATGCGGTGCAAAATATGCAAATATGCAAAATCCGATGTCCAGTAACGAAAAATAGCCTCGTTTACAAAAGTATAATTGATGTTATGCACTTTTGTCAGAGCACGTTCGAGTAAAACCTATTTAGAAAGAAAAAGGTTTATTTAGGTATTGGTTAAGCCCCGTTCTCAGAACGACAGAAAATTCGATTCGTCACTTTGCTTTGATGCTCATGTGCTGTTAGAAAGTGTTTCTATTTATGTGAAATACTGTGACGAATGGAATTTTCTGTCGTTCTGAGTACAAGCCCTTAAAGTCGGTCGCTTCCATCTCAACGAGAAAATGTCTTAACTTTTTACCAAAAAATATCTCAACGATCTAAGAGTCCATGAACCAAGCTTCAAAGCAAAACCTTATGTTCGATAAGTAAAGGAACCTGTCCGAAAACCGAAGCTTAGCCTCTCCAACGGGTTCAAACCCCCGAACCGAACTTGCTCCAGAATTTCAGAGGTTGGCAGGATTGATTTTAATAAAGTTGCTCAGAAACCATATTCTGTAAAAACAATGAGCTGAGTCGATTGAGTGTTATACGTTCAACTTTCTGTTCGTTTCATTTAAAAATCTATCGATCTGAAATCTTACTCTGTGTCTTCTATTTACTGCACGCTGCTTAAATGCATGCTTATAGGTTCATGGTTGCCATTACAGTCTTTTTAGTCAAGAATTTATCTCAGACAGGGCCTACTTCTTCATGACCTTCGCTTCTTTTAGTTATTGATTTTAGCACTGATTTCTTGGGTAAGTTTCATGGGAATTACTGAAAACACTACTGAACTCAGTCATGAATTGGAGCAATTCCTGCCTCACAGTTCTGAATTAGCACTGATAAATTCAGTACTGAGGCGTACAACTGCAGGGAATCAAAAAATCATCTTAAAGTGTAATGGAAATCTGCCTTTAGTTTAAAAATAACATTACAAATAACATAAAGTTTTCATTATCCGATTCATTTAAAGGGTTCAATTTGCTGCCCACTTGCCCACTTGACTCTCCCACTTCTTTATTGAATACTTTAAATTAAATATACTTCACCCCTTGGCTATTTAGCATGCATAAGGATGATGCGAGTGCAATGCTGTGGATAACCGCAAGTTTACTGCAGCATAACTAAAAAGCCAAAGGGGATTGGGGTAATCGAGATAATACCAAATAACAATCTGGGGAGTTGAACCAAGGGGCTGTCTAACCGCAACAGCTGAGCTGTGCCTGCATGTGGCAAATGCCTGACCACAAAATGGCCATCGTGGGGCAACAATTAAAAAGCCCTTTTCAGGGGTAAACAATAGGAAATGAATGCTTGGCAGACCCTCGATCCCATTGAGTCATTAATTTTAGCTCAAGGTAAGAAACAGCCATGACAAGTGCGAGGCGAGGGGACAGTCGTCCAGCAACCTCTTGCAATTTGTCCACATCGATTAGTGTCCAGTGTTCAATGTCTGGCCTGACAGCCTGACAGCCATGTCCACGTCTATTATTTTCAACTTAACATGGCGCGGGCCTTTAACAATTGGCCGGGACATGGCCCACCGCAAAACTGCACAAAAGCCAACCTACAAGTTACTTCCTTCCTTTATGGAGGAGGGGGTGGAGGTGGAGGGCCACGCCCAACTTTCTCACCTCCTTGTTTAGGGGCTGGTCAACACAATGTGGTACCTTCCTTGCTCGTAATATCTTTAATGTTTTCTGCGTTATTTTGTGTTCTTTTCTTTTTGTTCCCGCTGACCAAACGTGTGTCCAACGGAAATGACAACGACAGTGGCAATTACATTGTTGCATGACACAAATAGTGTTGCCCACAACAACAACAACAACAACAAAGGGTAAAAATTGCAAGCATGGAACAACGAAAGGACTAACAAGTCTGAGTTCCCTTAGAAGAATAGCTCGACTTTGTTGTACCCCTAAAATGGGCAAAAAATTTATGAGTAAATGAACATTTCAGAGCAGTATATTTGATTAATATTAACATTTTTGGCTTCGAAATATTTTTCTAAAATACTTAGGAAAATCGTAATATATTGAGTAAGTTTAAAGAACACGAATCTCGTAAAACAGGCCTCTGGTAATAAACCGCACCATATATGGAGAAAATCCGAAACAGTTTGTGTTAAATTGCTTAACAAAGTTTAATGGGATCTGGTCAGTGATTGAGAAAACTCGAGCACATTGAAATTGTGCCACCTATTCTAGTTCCGTTTCAGTTTTCTATAGCCAACAATATTCTGAAATTTGAAAGAAGCCTTTATATTGACTCGAAAGCTACTTTGCATTGACAGCATCTACATATAAACTGGTCAGGTTTGAAAACTATTCGATCAGAGAGTTCTGCAAGTATGACACAAAATTTCATATAAATTGTATAGGCATGTATTAATGCTGCAAACCGGTCGGTTACCGAACGCTTGAGAGCCACTGGTCCAGGTTCTTGTGATGACCGAACCGAAACGAGAACCGAACCCAGCTTGAAATGATCACCAAAACCTGAAACCGAAACAATACCTTTTGTGCTTAAGTTCCAAAAATAAATTATTCAGCACAAAATCTAATTACACAGAGACACTGAAAAGTTGTTACACAGACGGCCCATTACCATCCCATCGATCTGAATAAGTCATTCCCAAAGGAAAAAGCCCTTAGGAACATGACAGGACTTTGCACGTGTCACTGCAGACTGCAATTGCCATGATTTTCCTTTTCCGATCATAAAAGAAAAAGTGTTCCTATCAATGTTTTGTGTAATTTAAACGCTACGAAGGATACGATTCATTTCATTGCAATATGCCACGAAATTAGAAGAATTTACTGGCAGCAAGGAGAGTTAAGTCTGAACCAGATTAACAGAATACCAAATGAGGGAAGCAGTCCCAGCATGATTCATGTCCAATGTTGATTCATTTTTTGGAATATGCTTATAATCAAAGAGGACTTTTAACTGTTTCTTTTTCTTCCTGTATATAGATGCTCAATATATCTAAAAGTTTACATCTGAAACTTTTAATTTTATATCTCACTTCAACACTTATCTTAAGCGCAAACAGCTGACGGCTCCAAGTCAAAGGCTATGTTTAATTTGTAAGCCTATTCTACGTTCACGTCTCAAAACAATCCGGACTCTCGTGGGTCGCTAACACGGCATTCTGTGCTGGTAAACGTTTCTTGTAAAGCGACTAGCTATACTATCAAACTACCAATACTAATTAATCTTTTTGTACCGTTTTCGAAAGCCTTTTACTCCTTCGTGGTCACCAATATCGATTACCAATATAGGCCATAAGGTCATATAGGCATAAGATAAAGTAGCTAGAGGTTCTTACTGGTACTTTACGGTGTACGCCGATAAGTTATCAAGCGAAAACTTAAGAGATCCCATAATAAATTATTGCTTTTAGGGTGTACAAATAAATTGAAAAATCAAAAAATTTTTATTTTAGTTTTAAACTCTGCGAAAAGCCTTGAAAGTTTCCACAAATATTACGTATGCGACACATACACCTAATCCAAATTTCGCCAACGAATTCTCTGAATCATTTTAAAAGTATTCAAATTTGAATTTAAGCGAGCAACAAACAAATATGGAGCAGGAATCAAATGTATTTTTGGTCGATAAGCTAAGACCTAATTTTGACGAAGCGAGGCCGTTTCCAAAGAAGAGATGCGTTTTATCCACATGAACGTGGTTCAAACAAGATCAGTATAACCTTTTCAAATCGCGAACTCTTACGCAAGCGAGAGTAATAATTTTCAAAAGACCTGCATTATATTTTCGACTTTATAAATAGGACAGCTACAGACGTTCCTTAATTCTGTTAGATGCGGAAGCTGCAGACGGTCCTGAATCAGAAAATCCCCGTATTAAAACGGAGGCTGTAGACGTCCCTACGAGCGACAGTCCATCTCAATAAGAGTTGCCTGGCTGAGGCCTAGATCACCCAGAGGCCTTATGCCCCAATGAGATGCCCAATAGTGGATTAAAAAGGGGAAAGGTGGAAGAGAAGAGAAGTTGGTGGAGTTCCATGGCTTTAAAAACAATAGTAAAATGTATCCAATTTGATTTTCAATTAATCACTTTCAGCAAGCAAAATTAATTACAATTCTCACACAAAAAAGGATGTCTTTTTAAGCTCTTTATCAAAGGTACAAAGAGTATAATGGGTTTTGTGTAAATGTGTGTAAAAATAAGAAGTAAGCATCTCTGATCCTATGGAGTAGATATATTCTGGATCACACAAGTCCAAAGAGACATGTCCGAACCTTCTAGACAAATATGCATGGTAACCCGCACTTTTTATCGGTCCTCAAAGTTTGGGAATGATCAAATTGACAAGTATCTATTTATAATCAGCACCGTCTTAGTAGACTAGGCATCACTTCAGTTCAGTTTGTGTGGGGTCTCACTTCAAAGATATTCTCATAGCCTCATAGTGTACAGCACAAACTTGCTTTCTTCTATAAATGAATAGCGCAGAATAGTAGAAATTGTGCAGTTATATACGATTTTGCATAAATATAATAGAAAATATTTAAATATTTCAAATTTTTTCAATGTTCATGGTACCTTTTGTCAAATGTTATGAAATCAAGCCAAGTCTACGTCATTTACTTAAAAACTAAAAATGTAAGCAAGGGCATCAGTACGTATGAGTGATAAACTTTGAATCCAAATGCCCATTTAAAAAATGATGTTTGTTATAGCTTTTTTTTACACCAAAACACATCGTAGAAGGGGGTACTACTATGACATTACAGTTTTCCATTCATCTAATGTACACTCTAAGGTACACACACAGAGGCAAAAAACCGAGAACATTGAACTCAAGATGAGCACAAACGTTACCAAAACAGTGCATGAAAGGTTTTTCTCATTTGTAGTACAATGTTCTTGCTTCAAGGCCAATTTTTTGAGATCGCAAAAATTCAAATCGAGTTGATATTGTTCCTTTTCCAAAGACATTTTAAACTCAATTTGATTGATTTCGGATAAGGTTATATGAATAGGGAACAGGACATACCTCTTAGGATTGGAAGGGAAGGGAGGAGTGCTGCTGCTCCTCCCGTCCAGCTTCCATAGGATCAGGAGACATTGCTGTACAACATTAACAACTTCAACTAAAAGTGATGACTAAAAGCCTGTGTAAATAGGTGCATACTTGGATTCCAGCTTAGATCTCGTAAGATTGATTTAGTCCAAACACTATTCTAAGGACAAATTTCGGATCTGCTAGGTAGCTGCTGAGTGTCATTTAAACGTAAAGTAGAGTAAAAGAAAAACAGCTTAAAATTCTGTCAAATTGATCAAAATCATATAATTCCCAAAATAATATACCCTCAGTGCTAGCCAATGGCCAGGGTATCTCGAAAACAAGAATAATAAAAAATTAAATTTACTGGCAGCTTGTCTGCTTGTCTGTGTGTTTGTGTGAGTGGCCCTAGGAAGAGGTAAAAATTTAATTGATGTCATGTCGTAAAAAATGCGGCGGCAACTTCAGTCGCTGTAAGCGTGGCTACGTTTATTTAATTGTTATCAAATGTCCTCTGTTTGTCCTGCGTGCGTGTGTGTGAGTGTGTGTGTGTGAATGTTTGCCGTTTGTCCTTTGGCCAAACCCATTTGGCCATTGCCGAGTGCCAAACTAATTGCTGCAAATTAGCGCCTTTATGCTCCAGGCAGTGTGCACGACTGGCTGAGCAAGGCGGCCAGTCTTGACCTGCGTGTGCCCATAACATACAGCAATTTGTCGTCTATATTTACACGTCAATGGTTGACTTTCGTTTGCAAAATTCTTTATCAAAATATTAATTAATTTTTGTCTAATTGAAAATTCTTTTCAATGCACCTGGAAATCGCAGCTAATAAATCAAAACTTTCCGTGTCCAGACAAAGCGGAAAACTTTTCGCCAATCCCACCCAATTCCATTTTGTTGCCATACAATTTGTGCCACTTAACACCTCGCTGATCGCCCGGCGAAGCGCAACAAATCGTTTATTTGAATTATTTTAATTTTGCCATTTTCTCTGTCTCTCTCTTATTCGCTGGAAAAATATTAGACAAATTTCATGCGCTTGTTTGCATTTTGTTGAAACTGAGATTTCGTTTTTTGCTCGGTTGTCCCAGACAACAACAAGAGCAGCAACAAAGCGTAATAATAAATGAGAAGTGGAAAAGTTTTTGCCAACGCCGTGCTTATTGTCAAGCTCGACCAGGCCATAAAAAACCAACTTCAATAGCAATAAGGCGACGAGAAAGCGCAAAAAAGGAAAAAACACAAAAGAACAAGGGACAGCAAAACAAAAAAGTTCAAGGCACTGACTTTATAGCTGCAATAATGCCCAAAGAGAGGGAGTTACATACAGATGGGGGGGTTCAACCAAAAGGTGAGCCACAAGCCGAAGAAAAAAACAAAAGCCAGTTGCAGCAACAAGGCCCAAACAGACCAGACCAGTCCAGAGACCAAATGTGTTGAGGCACTTTGCCGAGGTAACGAAATGTAACAAAGTGGCGGGCAGGTCGAGGTCACTAGGGGAAGGAGATGGTGTCGGTAACGGGACCGGGTTTGGTAATGTGGCTTAAAACGGAAATTTGTATTTAGGCTCTTGCTGTTGTTGTTGTTGTTGTTGTTGATACTGCTGTCAACAGTCCTTCACTCCGGGGGGAGTAGAAACCCAACTGAGTCCGGAAGGATCTATTTAAAAAATTGAGTGTGTGTTGGGTGAAGGCCAAGCGGAGGTCAAAAATTATGAATAACTTTTGTATTATTTGAAAATGACCGCCAAGATGTAAATATATCGAATATCAAGTGTTAAGTTAATGAAATCAAATGATAGTCACATCGTAGGCAGATATTGTGGAAGATGGACGAAGAGAAATGCTGTAAATAAACTGAACGTTAGAAAGAAAAATCCATATCGACGAAGAGACAAACTTATTAAGAGACATTGTAAATAGTAAACCGTGTGTAAATAGTAGACTGGTCCAGATTAAAAAAATTTTGAAAATTGAAAAACCTCCCGAAGGATTCGGAAAGCTTGATACGAAAAAATATTTCCACATTTTTTTTTTCGAAATTTCCGCTATGGCAAGAGGCCTCTGAAGTTCGTAAATTTGACTTAACCTGGTGGTTTTTATGGTCCACTATAACATAAATTTTTCTTCTTCGCTTACGTGCTGAAAATAATCCTGCTCATAAAATATTTTAAAGTGGCATAGAAGGATATTAATGCAATACGGAATGTAAGGATTTTTATTATCAAGTTTTATGTAAAAGCTTGGATGGGGTGGACCACTAGAGTGTTCAAACTAGTTATACCGCCAAGAAGAATGACAAATCTAAGGGAATGAAATTTACATAATTTCACTAACATCACTGAAAATAAATTGGATTTTTTTGAATGATTCAATATATAATAAGCTATTAGATCATGCAAGATGACCGCTGCCAATGGTGTGAAGAAGAAACTTATAAAAAAAAATCAAAATATGCTACGCAGCTTGCAAGTTGTCAACGATCGCGGTGAGCATGCTGTTAAGCTCTTCACTGACTTCAATAAGTAAATTTTGAGTAATAAAGAAAGTAAGCACTACCTCCAAGTCTACAGGCAAGTGTCAATAAATCTAGTCTATAATTTTTGTAAACTGTTCCTTCATTATTTAATATGAAAAATTTAAGAAAAAACCATAATAAACAATTCCCATAATCCTTAAATTTGTATAATTTATGGGGGAGTACTTAAAATCAAAAAATTCTAATTTTCATTAAGGTGCAGTCAGAAAAAAACGACCGGCGGAGTTCTAGATCGATCGGGATAGAATTGATACCGTTTTGTTGAATTTCAAGTAGGTTTTGTACTTGGAAGTACTTAAAATAGATACGAAACATTCTAGAAAATTCTTATTAAAATAAGAAAAAACGTTCTTGAATCAAGAACATTTCATACATGCAGTTAGACAACAAATTTAAGAAAGTATCGTTCTTAGTTCAAGTACAGACTTTCTTGGATTGAGGACAAAATGAACTTCCAAGCTAAGATTAAAAAACCGGGCTAAGGAAAATGAGAATTATATTAAGTCGAATCTATTCTTAATATTCTCTTCTGGTGATGTATAAACATCTTGGTCTTTGGTTAATTCATTTCCTCTGGATTTTGATATAATACAGCGACCTAGTATCAAGAACAAATTGTTAAAAGCTTTACAATTTTATAGGCTTAAGCTCAGAACATTTTGTACTTATTTTATGAAGCATTATTTTGTTTCAAGAATGTTTGGGGGACTTTCGAATTCATAAGATTTCGATGAAAAACATCGGAAATCGGCCGGTACTCAAGAACATAAACTAATAGAATGACCAAAAAGATTTTATAATAATTCGAAATATACTTAGAATATCCCAAAACAGTCTTAAAACAAGTATTTCGGTATTGAAAAAATCGTACTTAAAATAAGACTTTTGTACTTGATTCAATTATTCTCGTACTTACCGTACTTTTGACACCGTTCGTACTTGATTTAAGTACCAAGTTCTTGGTTTTTTTTTTTTTGAGTGTATGAGACTATCAACTCGAAGCAGAAACCCCATACCTGTGCTCCTTATGCGTTTACCGATCAGTAAGGGATATGTCAGATCGCCCAGTAAAAGAGCTCCACGTAATATTTAAGCTCCTTTTTGCTTCACCATTTCGAGTTACGACATGCTTTTTAATGGACATTCCTGGTGTCAAAGTAGCACCTAAGTATTTATACTGGCAAGTAACGTCCAATTTTGTGCCCCTGTATAACCTGGTTTAATTCGCTGCGCGCCTTCCACTTTTTTGTTGAAATCAAAATTTGAGACTTCACCAGATTCACCTCCATTCCCCACATTTCATCGTCTTTTAAAGTGTGATAACATTATCAAAATTATACAACATGACTATATCATTCGCGTATAAAAGTAGCCGTATATTAATCTCATCGGCCTGTGGATAGATGAGATTCAAGCTTCTCGTGTAAGTCGTTCAAATATAGCGCAAACAACAGGGGTGATAGAAGGCATCCCTGATTAACTCCGCTGCTCGTACTAAAGTCTTGAGTCAGATTCATTCCGAACCACACCGCTGCCACGGTATCCTTGTATACAACCTCGATAAAGTTTATAATTTTTGTGGACACACCTTGTTGGTGCAGCTTGTAGATCGAAAGATCTCTCGGTACCCGGAAGTCCAAAAAAAGTGCATTAGCTTTTTTGCTGTTTGCCCATTTTAGCTTCACTATTGCATTTAGGTTGTGTATATTGTCAGTCGTGGAGTAGTTTTGGCGAAATCCCGCCTAAAACTCGTTTATTTTGTTATTTAACTTGGTCCATTCCGCCAGCCTTTCGTTTATTATATCCATAAGAATTTTTGCACAGCAGTTCATAAAGGATATACTTCTAGAATTTTTCTGGTTACTTAAGTCACCTTTCTAATGAAGAGAGACCCTGTAAACAAAATGTACAAGACAGAGAGGCGGAAAGAAAAACACATATCGATAAAACGTGATGAGACAAATCCGTATAGAGACATAGTAAATAGTAAACCGTATGAATAGTGTGTAAGTAAAAACCCGAACACTAGAAAAACCCTCGTTCACAATTATTTATATTTGAACATAAAAACCGTGCAAATTCTACAAGAAGAAGGAGCAAGTTGCTTCAAATATCAATTCATTCTTTAACAAAGTTTAATCCTTAAAGTCCAAGCAGGCTGCTTGGACGCAGCTGATTGTGTACTACCAATAAGACATAATTGAAAGCAAATTCTTAGGTTCGCTTATTTGAAAAATATGTAAAAGAGAAATGTGTTCGTCAAAATGCTTATGCTAATGACTTTTCATAGATTTTAATATAAAATATATGTGGGACATTGAATTATCCTTTTATCCTTGTAGTTTTTTTTTTTAAATTTGTTCATCACTTTAATGTACAACTTTAAATTTTCCCCAACTCATCACAAAACACACACAAAATTTAAAAATTGGCCATAAAAAGCTCATTTGGCTAGCTAACGAGCGCCCGTTAGTCAAAATATGACGCACATTCAATACGCCCCGCCCACAACTCCTAGGCCGCCTCCAATCAGCCAATAAATAAAGCAATGTATGAACGATAAGCATATTTTCCAACAAAAAAATCAGGGTCTTCCCCTCTTTCGCTCCGGCCATAACAATAATTCAAAATGAACACCCCCGCCACTTTACCCAATGCCTAGCAAATTTAGCTAATTTATTAAAAACAAACGACAACAGCAGCAGCAACAGCAGCAAATTGCCAAAGTAACGCCAACAGGCGTCGAAAAAATCGAAGCAAAAATATTTAAACGACTTCCGAATGTTGCCACTAGAATTCGAGAAAGCAAAAATATTGTTTTTGCCAGAGGCCCAAATTGCCAATATAATTGGCAGACAACCAAACATATATAGGTATACAAACATTTGTACATTTCTCTAAAAATGTCCACATTGAAGGAAGTATAATGAATGGAAAGGAGAATTGGAAAATAGGTAAATATTTGAATAAAATACAGCCAAGTGGACAACAACAATTCAATTATCTCTACCAGAAGGTTTTAAGCAGCTCGACGTTACATAAGTTATTATTTGCACACACAAAACACGAAAGTTGCCTTGTCAGAAATTCTTTAATGCATTAATGCAAAATCCTACACCAATTATAATTTTGGGTTGGTTCCATTTGGGTAGATGAAGTCCTTGTCGATAAGCCAGCGGAAAGCAAGAAAGAGCGATCGAAAATGTAACCTTCAGACCAACAACAGCGTAGTCGAAGCCAACATTTGAATAAATTTTTTTTTCAAAGATAACGCACCCCCACACGACAGCTGACAAGCAATGCAAGATCGTGTAAGGCATTGCATGGTTCCAACCAAAAAATGTATAAAACGAGAAGGCCAAGCTAACTTCGTCTGTGCCGAAGTTTATATACCCTTGCAAATGCAAATGTCACAGCTTAAGAACGCTTACATAAAAATCAAAAAATTTTGTAACTAAAACCTATTTTCCGACAGATAAACGTCTGAAAAAAGTTTTTCTCACTAAGACTCAATTTCGGACCGATCGGCCCTATGGCAACCATAAGATATAGTCACCCGATGTCGATCAACTTTTTCAAATTAGTTTGAAAGCGTTGAATATTAATAATCACCGACCTTAAGAACGATTTACTTTAAAAAAAAAAGTTTTTTTTTTCACTAAGACCCATTTTCCGACCGATCGGTCCTATGGCAGCTATAAGATATAGTCATCCGATTTTGTCCAAAATTTGCAAATTTGTTTGAAAGTATATAATATTATTATTGACCGAGTTTAATCACGTTAACATTGGAAACAAAAAAGTTTTTCTCACTAAAACCCATTTTTCGGCCTATGGTTCCTATGGCAGCTATAAGATATAGTCAACCGATTTTGACCAAAACTTGCAAATCTGTTTGAAAGTATATAATATTATTAATGACCGAGTTTAATCACGTTAACATCGAAAACAAAAAAGTTTTTCTCACTAAAACCCATTTTTCGACCGATGGTTCCTATGGCAGCTATAAGATATAGTGATCCGATCCGGTCGGTTCCGACATATTAGCAGCGTGCAGTAAAAAGAAGACTCTGTGCAAAATTTCAGCTCGATAGCTTTAAAACTGAGAGACTAGTTTGCGTAGAAACAGACGGACAGACAGACGGACAGACAGACAGACGGACAGACAGACAGACGGACGGACAAAGCTCAATGAACTCAGCTCGCCCCCCTGATCAAGAATATATATAGTTTATGGGGTCGGAAATGAATATTTCTATGCGTTGCAAACTTCTGGGCAAAATTATAATACCCTTTGCAAGGGTATAAAGATACCAAGATCCGAATTAAGATTCATTCACCTGCTGGAAGAGGAGCTTGTCACTCGCTAAGTAATTGTGCTTTATTTAAATTATCTTTACAATGTAAATGTAAGAGATGTTTCTTCTAACGATTCCGACATTTAAGTCTATTTAGAGTGTTTTTTTATACCCTTGCAAAGGCTATTATAATTTTGCCCAGAAGCTTGCAACGCATAGAAATATTCATTTCCGACCCCATAAACTATATATATTCTTGATCAGGGCGACGAGCTGAGTCAATTGAGCTTTGTCCGTCCGTCTGTCTGTCCGTCTGTCTGTCTGTCCGTCTGTTTCTACGCAAGCTAAGTACTCTCAGTTTTAAAGCTATCGAGCCTGAAATTTTGCACAGAGTCTTCTTTTTACTGCACGCTGCTAATATGTCGGAACCGACCGGATCGGAAGACTGACAATAGTTGGCATTTATAGCTGCCATAGGAACCATCGGTCAAAAAATGGGTCTTAGTGAGAAAAACTTTTTTGTTTTCACTGTTAGCGGCCTTAAAGTCGGCCATTATTAAAATTATATGCTTTCAAACAGATTTGCAAATTTTAGTCAAGATCGGATGACTATATCTTATAGCTGTCATAGGAACCATAGGTCGGAAAATGGGTCTTAGTAAGAAAAACTTTTTTGTTTTCAATGCTAGCGTCATAAAACTCAACCATAACTAATATTATATGTTTTCAAACAGATTTGCAAATTTTGGTCAAAATCGGATGACTATAACATATAGCTGCCATAGGACCGATCGGTCGGAAAATGGGTCTTAGTGAAAAAAACTTTTTTGTTTTCAAGTAAATTGTTCTTAAAGTCGGTGATTCTTAATATTTAAAGCTTTCAAACTAATTTGAAAAAGTGGATCGACATCGATATCTTACGGTTTCCATAGGACCGATCGGTCGGAAAATGAGTCTTCGTGAGAAAAACATTTCTGTTTAAAATTTTATCTTTCTTAAACTCCGCGATTGCTAATTCGATATGTTTTCAAAAAGATTCGCGAAATTTGGTCGAAATCAGATTCAGTTCTGAGTCTGTCGGAATAGATGGGGTTTGAGTAGTTAAACAATTTTTAGATTTTTATGCTAAGCCGTTCTTAATACTACTGACATTCGTCAAAAATAGCATTGTAGCAAGGTTATAAAAACTTCGGCACAGACGAAGTTAGCTTGGCCTTCTCGTTTTTTTTTTCAATAGATCGCTCTACACATATACCGTATAGTTGGAAACAAATGGGTCATGTTGAAGATATAAAGCTATTGTGAATATAGATCTTCATATGTCGGCATATCTCGTAAATTCTTTCTAGTGATTATATTCCCTATAAAATCTAGTAATCTTGTGTTTGCTTATTTAATCTTGTGCTTGCTTCAGACAGCTGTTACGCTAGTGGACAATAGATGTTTTTTCAATAATTAATAAATAAGTTCAAGTAGATAATAAATAAATTTATGTGAACTTTTGGGGACATGTTCCTCCAAGGATATTTCTCATTGTACAGTCCAGCAGTTCGCAAAGCATATTTTTCATATTTGTTTCCATCAATAGACTTACGGCAAGAAAGAACTTGCAATAAAATTTTAAACCTGTTAATGAGCTCTAAATCAACTACCTGTAGTCTCGGTGGCCAACTCAGGATTAGAAAAAACGACGCTCGGTGTTACCATCATTGGTATTGCCTTCACCTACTTTCGGCTGATCTATTACTATCCCAGATTTTTCTATAAGCGTCTTGGACTCGCCTTTTCTTTAAGTTTCTTTTTTGATTGTTCTCCATCATTTCGGCATAGTGCCAGAATCTAAGCCAGAATAAGTCATAACTGTAGTTTTGAGTAGGTGTTCCAGAAATCTAATTCTAGTATGAAGTGGAGATATTTCCAATTCGAAAGCTTTGTTGCGATCAGCTGATCGGCTGACTATCGCGTACAAAATGAAACCTAGACTTTTTATTACATAAGTTACTTTTTCTCGAGTTGGGTCTCGATCGGTGTCGGCTAATGATATTTTTCTTAAAGGGGACATATTAAACTATAAAATAAGCCAAATAATTTTTTGAAGACTTTTGAAGACATATCCCTTTCTGCTACAGTGCATTTCGGCAAAGTTTAAACAATTGGCTGTCAATACCTGCGGAAAATTAGCTATTGTTCAGCAAAGTCTCGACTGATTTCGATTTCATTCAAATGTTAATATAACTGTATAAATAATGATGCAATGGCATAGTACACTTCTTTTACTGCCCAACATAACGTAGCTCACTCCACAAATGTTCACTAATAGCCGTAAGGAAATTACTGCAATCATAATGCCAAAAGCAGCTTCTTCATTGTAGACTAGGAACATTAACCTAAAATGCATGCATTATTCCAAGTTTGCTATTGGCTATCAATTTTTGTTAATATGCGTAAACAAGTAAGCTTTGGCGGCTGTAATCATTTTATGAATTCGTGAATTCCATATCCTAAAAGCAAGTTCGGCATTGGGTTGTGTACTATCTTTCTCTAAAAATTGTCATGATATTTTCATCAGAATCTGCCGAGTGAGCTGAAAGTAAATAGACCGGCTCAAATTCATTTTACAAAAATGATATTGCGGTTTTGTCCTAGGCGGGGCGCGGCTGGACCACTGCCTCTTTTCTTGGGCAACCCTGGTCTATATATTCTAAATTTATGTTTGTTACACACACCACAAAGGAGACTGGGCGACTGTACAGCTGTTTCAAGAACCTCGCGGTTTCATTATCAGCAGGCTTTACCTCTCTTTTGCAAGTCGGCAGAGGCCATCTCATGCCAGTATTGATATGAATGTTTGGGAATTCCAAATGCAGCACAAATGACCAAAACTGACAACAACAGATAACTCCAAATTGAGAGAAGATTTTATGCATGTGTGTGCACCCATTTCGGCCATTCTGTATTAGTGGGGGAAATTCTCTACCCTTAGTTAACATAAGTTAGATCATTAATATGTCTTACAGCAATGAATCACTGTTACTGACTCTTGAAGAGTAGAAAAAGTATGCAAGACTTATACTTATGCTGATGACATAGCTAATACAACATTTGCGACATTGTTAAGTTCTTTACAATGAAAATTTTTCCAAATTTTTAAAGCTTTAAAACTGCTCCGGAGCAGTTCAACTCCGAATCGGTTTGCAGCCCTGGTTCTTATATCGTTTACAAATATGCACAAACTTGAATAAGCATTGAAGTACCAACATTCAACGTTGGCCTGCCCACTTTGTTGATAAAAGTAGGCCTGGAGCTTCCCTTACGCCTGTGCTCCCCCACATTTCCATTCAGCCATTCCATTTCGAAATAGTTCGGTCAAAATTCGAAATACAAAATTCTTCATTCGGTTCGGTTCGGTTGCTTCTTCGCTCGTTCACCACAAAATTTGTTAGCCAAGATGTTATCCAAAATGTGTAGCAGCTTAATCCAAAGCGGCGGCTCTCGTACGCTGGAGATGCATCGCCGCCTGCTGCTCAAGGCGGGCGCGCTGCATCACAGTGCTCGCTCGATTCATATCCAAAAGAAGAAGGTGCCAACGCGCGAGGAGCATCTGTGTGCACTGAAGCAGGAAGATTTCGATGTGTTGATCATTGGCGGCGGTGCCGCTGGCTGCGGTTGTGTCATGGATGCGGCTTGTCGGGGCCTGAAGGTGGCGCTAATTGAGGCCGATGACTTCTCCAGTGGAGCCAGCTCCAAGTCGAGTAAACTGATCGATGGCAGCGGCTCGTATTTGACCACGGCCCTGAAGGACAAGGATATGGATCAGATGTTCTTGATGCAACAGGCGCTGCATGAGAGGGCCACCATGCTGAGGATAGCGCCCCATTTGAATCGGGTGCAACCCATGCTGATGCCCATCTACAATGTGCTCCGTCTGCCGTTCTATTGGCTGGGTCTGAAGGTGTACGATTGGGTGGCGGGCATGTCGAATGTGCGTGGATCGCACTTTGTGTCCAAGGAGGCGACGCTGGCTGAATTTCCGCTCCTGAAGGTGGATGGACTGCGTGGAGGATTGGTGTACTACGATGGGCAGTTGGATGATGCCAGAATGTGCATAGCCTTGATCATGACGGCCGTGGAGCTGGGTGCAAGTGTGGCTAATCATGTGGAGCTCATCGAGCTGATACGCAAGGATGGCTGCTGCCGTTGTGCGGGAGTGAGGGACATGCTGACCGGCGAGACGTTCTATATACAGACCAAGGCGGTGATTAATGCAACGGGAGCTCATACGGATACGGTGAGGCAGTTGGACGATGATACCATGATGCCCATATCAGTGCCCACCCAAGGCACTCTCTTGTCGCTGCCCATTTACTTCGGCTCCAATAAGTACGGCCTGCTCAGTCCCAGTATGAGCAAGGATGACCCCACACTGATAATGGTTCCCTTCGAGAATCGTGTGCTGTTGGGTACCTCTGATGGTGAAGTGGACAAGATAACCAAATGTCCAGCGCCCCTGCCCGAGGATGTTGACATTTTGCTGGACACGGCGCGTGAGCACTTCCATGAGTGCGTTCACTTGGAACCCAGACACGTGCTGAGTGCCTGGACAGGCATGCGGACAGATGTCTTGTGTCCTACTCAGGGAATTCGCGCATCAATCAGTCCCTGCGCTGAGCCACTGGAGGTATCCTCGTCTTCATCAGCATCGAAGAAAGTCAGCAATTTTCTGTTGGAAATCAGCGAGTGTCGCCTGATCACGCTGGCTGGTGGCAGATGGAGCATCTATCGCATCATGGCCTGCCAGGCCGTTGACGCTGCCATCGACTACTGTGATCTGGATCGATGTGCGCCACCCTGTTGCACGGACAAGGTGCTTCTGGATGGAGCGGACGGCTGGTGCTGTATGCTGCCCCTGGACTTTGTGCAGGAGTACGATGTGCCCATGGATGTGGCTCAGCATATATCCGACTCGTATGGCTACAACGGACACATCTTGCTCACCGAGGGAGCTGACCTGAAGAAGCGGCTGCATCCGCTGTTCCCCTACATTGAAGCGGAGGTCCAGTATGCCGCTAGGCATGAATATGCCTGCACTCTGGTCGACATCATAGCACGGAGATTGCGCATTGCGTTTGTGGATGCAGCCGCTGCACTGCAGATGCTGCCCCGCATACTCTCCATTATGACGCAGCATCACAAATGGAAGGAGGCGGACCAAAAGAAGCAATTGGTGATGGCCCAGCGTTTCCTGGTGCGTCAAATGGGACTCGGTTCTATAGTCAAACCCAAACCCGGTCCCAAGAGCAAAGCCTCGTCAGAGACAGAAACAGTCAAGCCGACACCGCAGCGCATGGAGAAGCGTAGCTATTCCCGAGGACAGCATATCTTCTTACAAAAACCGCATTCCTGTTACCTGACCAAAAATCTGAGCAAACCGCATCAATTGTTGGGAAAGCAGAATGTTCTACCACTCACAAGTGGCATTACCTCATCAGCTGCACTCGCGAAGGGCCATTCAGTCAATTCAAGCTTCCCCTGGAGTAACAAATTCATGCGATAAACCACTAATTCTATGCCCAATCCCACCCAAGACGAATCACAATTGAAGTACCCGCCTAACATCTCACACACTGCCACGACTACGGCGACAACGAGGTGTGTTATTGTGTGAGTGCGTGTGTATGTGCGTGCGCCTGTGTGTCTGCTGCGGGCCAAGGGTAGTCCGGAAACCAAACCGAATTCTTCAGCTCAATTCAACAGAAAATCAAAATTAAACCAAATTTCCAGCTGAACCGAAAATAAAATTTATTTTAGAATTTATCAAAGAATTATTTAAGGGCCATGATAAGGGAAAGATAGTAGAGGTATGAAGCTAAGTAGGTGACTCCAACTTGTCCTTTGTGCCAAGGATATTTCAAAGCTGACGCCAATAGCTGCTATTTATAGAGCACACGTATTCTCTCTCTCTATACGTGTGTCGGCAGCGACAGAATTTTGAGTTCCTATCCCATGGTATAGGCTTTTGGCATTTTGGACACCACTGGTTTAGGCTAAGGTCATACATTTTAAATGCTGAGAACTTTGTATCGAGTACTAAGTATCGAGTACTGAGTATTAACGGTATTAAGTAACGAGCACTAGTAAGTGAGTACAGCGCAACGACCACTTAGTATCCAGTACTGAGTATTGAGTAATGAGTATCGATTACTTTGTATCGAGTACAGAGTATAGATTTCTTAGTATCTCAATTATAATTATCTCCATTTATTTAGTATTTTCGAACGGAATGTAGAGTTCGGAGAACGGTGATTTTAAATGTCTGTAAAATTGGTAACCAATAAAATAAATCATTGAATTATGCTGACAAGTGTTGAGGCAATGTGTATTCCTTTAGACGAACGCATTGTTATAACTACATACTTGCAGTTATCTTACAAATACTGCCTTAGTTAAGAATATAAATTAAGGGTTGAATAGGGAGGAGAAATCTAATAAAAGCAAGATCGCTCGCCAGAGTGAGTAAGTACGAATTCAAACTTACAACACGTGCTCATTAAAGGTGTATAACTCTATACATCGGTAGATAATGTTACCCTATCCGCGACTCTTCATGAAGAGTCGGTTATAACCCGTTTTTTTCTAAACAGTTTCGACTCATTTTCAAGTCATTTGCTAGTCCTTCTTTAATGATTCACATTTGGAGCATTTTCAAGTCTTCTTTAAACTGCACTTGAAACTTATTTCTTTTTAATCATCAAATGGGCTCGAAAAAGACTCACCAAGGTGATTCTTGTTCAAACATTCTTTCAAATGCTAGGATGTGAGACGCCCCCCAATTAGAGCAAGGCCCAGGTTTCTCCACATCCTCCGTTGATTGGTAAATACACATGTTTTCAAGAACTATTTTCGGGTGTTGAGAGAGGGCAGGATGGCTCTGGGCGAGAACTGTTCTATTTCCTTCAGTGACCGTTCTGGCTATTGTCCTAGCGTTTTCGCTTGGCATAACACAACTTAAACATTTCTCAGAATGAAAATTGCCAAATAAGTAAAATTCCACTTAACACTCCGCAACTGCTAACAACACCAACGCATACAGAGTTTACCACTCTCGTGGCAGTAAATCATATTTTATTACACACTATTTTCGTGCTATTTCCGTTTGACGTTTATATATTTTTTTTTTTTACCATTTTACAGTATTTTCGTGTGATTTTTTTTTTGCTGTGGCACTTTAAAGCATTTCTTTCCTTGCTTGATTCTTGCCTAAATGTCCTTGACTGCATTATAAAAAGAAACTGCACACATGGGTCCTTGTCTGCTCCCCCCCAGTTTCTGTCTCCCTCACTCTCTCTCTCTCTCACTCTGCTTGACTTTAATGGCTGCGGTTCGTTGGCAGAAATTCGCATTATTACGAGCTCGCGTGTGCGCCACATGCATTTTTCCATATTACTTCCTTTAAACTGCGGTACGAAACTTATTAAAATTTTCTTTGCCGCAGGCGCTTACCAACACTGGCACACCTCGGGCCTAGCCTGGTCTCGCCTGGCCAGGCCATTGCAATTTATGTTTCAAGTTCTCGGCGCTGCAATTCTTGAAATAGTTTCGCGTGTGGCAAATTGTTAACGAAACTAATCAGCATAAGAATGCAACACGCCAAAGAAAATAAAAATATTGCAAGCGGCGCTTGGAGAGTGAAAGTGTTTGACGTTAGACCAGTTTAATAGGTTTATTTATGGCCACGGTGAATTTTTCGAGCGTGATTTGGGGTAAGTGATTTTTAACCAGAAAAGAAATTCAAGACCAGCGGAATGCAAGCGAAAATTCGCAAGCATATAAAAAGCGGTAATTATGTGCTGTGAAATACTTAAGAAACTTTTGGAAATTTATGTACTCAGTAGCTTTAGACTAAACACTTTTCTAATATTCGCCAAAATTCAATCTCATATTTCCAAATTCCAAATTTCAAACCCATAATCCTTTCGGTAGTCCCTCCTCCATCGAAGAATGGAAATAATATGTTTTTAAAATTCAGTACTAACCTCAACAGTATTGTGCACTTGAAACGTCCTTGTAACTGTAACGCTCCCCCCTCTCACCAGCACCATCAGCAGCAGCAGCCACCACCTCAGCGAAGTCATGAAATATTTCGTTTGCCCACCCGTAAACAGCATTTGGCAGCCTTCAATAATAATATCTACGATGTCCTGGTTATCGGCGGTGGGGCCACAGGATGTGGCTGTGCCTTGGATGCAGCATCAAGGGGTCTGAAAACAGTCCTTGTGGATGCTTCGGACTTTGCCAGCGGCTCTAGCTCCAAGTCAAGCAAACTGATATACGGAGGCCTGAAGAGCTTGAAAATGCTAGTGAATGATTTCGATAAGGAGCAATTGGATATAGTGTATGATACATTAAAGGAGAGGGCCACCATGCTGAAGATTGCACCACATTTGGTACGTCCAGTGCCAATGATATTGCCCCTAGAGAGCTATAGTCAATTGCCAAAATATTGGATGTTGTTGAAGCTGTACGACATTCTGTCCAGACTGCCGAATGTGAAGATTGCACATTTTCTATCGACCCGAGAGACTCAGCTGGCTTGTCCGCTTTTGAGGTTGGTAAACTGTCAATATTGAAAATAGTTTAATGGATAACAAATACTTAGAGGAAATTATGACAAATTCGACCCCATCACATAAGAACAAACGTTGTCGAGCGGGGCAAAGTTGATGGTGTGGGACAACATATTTTCTTATTATATTTTCTTTAAACTGCAACTTTCCTTCAAAATGCTTTATCAAACGGAGTAACAGAAATCTGTAAAGGCAAGAAAAGCTTAAAGTGCAAGCATTAATCCTGATATAACAAACAATTTATCAATCAATCAATCAGATGCGTAGTTCTGATTTTCCGATTTTCCATGATTTTAATTGAAAACAAGTTCAAGAGACACTGAAATCGTGATCGCTATATAAATATCAGCTACACAGTCTATGCGCACGCCCCCCATTTCGTTGTTAATTTCCGCATAGCGATAGCCGCTCGTATAGGCACCTACGCATAGCACAACCCAAATTATATTGCAACAACAACTTGGTATGTTTTCTCTCTTCTCTTTCTCTCCTCTCTCATGTTCAGCGCTGACTTTATAGTTGGCGAAGACTGATTTCGTGTGCATCAGACAGCCACGAGCACAAACACACACACTCTCACACAATAATCAGTTGTCACTTTCTATTTCTTGTGGTTCTTGTTCCTGAAATACTTTCTTCATTTGTACCCTGCTGTATAACTTAGGTGTTGCATAAGTTTTCAATAAAAATCGCGTTAATATCGATTTTCTTTTCAATAAAATGTAACTAGTTCAGACAACGACACAAAGATTTCCAATCTTTCTTCCAACCATTTTGGAACTGTCCTACTCAACGTCTTCTGCTCACTTAGGCCCTACCATCTACCCAATTGAATTAGCAGATTTGAACTCAACACCGATCCTCAAAATCGACTCATCTTCGACAATACATTTTAGACTTTCCTCAAAATTCCTTTTAAACACTGCTACTTAAAAATGGAAAAAAGCTTTTACACACCCGGTAACCCTCATCATCTACTGGCGCCAGCTGTGAAGTAACTAGCCATGAAAAAGCAAAATTCTCTAACTATTGCCGTTCGGATTTGGCGTTAAACTGCAGATCCCTTTCTCTTGTGCGAAAAAATATAAGCACACGCGCTAAGAGATTGAGAGAAGCTTGGCCCTGGCCCTCCTGGAGGTGCTGTTAGAGCCAATTTTACATTTACTTAAAAATGGTGCAAAATCTTTAATAACGAACTTTACGGAATTGTCAAAGCTATCAGCGATTCCGAAGCATTTCGTAGAAATAATTGTTTACTAGTTTCAACACTTTTGCCGATCAATTTCTTTTGTAAATATCGAGTTCCTAAGCAAAATAAACTTTATTCTGTGAATCATAATCTTCTGCCTTGTAAACTATTTCTCCAGTGTTTACCATTAAACAAACGCCTAAAAGGTTGTTTTTAAATCCTCTTTCATCACCATATCAGACTAATTTGGGAACTTCAGATGTTTTCTAGGGCAGACACCCCACACTCAAACTATTTAACCTATTTATAAACGA
Source organism: Lordiphosa magnipectinata (assembly GCA_037044535.1). Taxonomy (NCBI): domain Eukaryota; kingdom Metazoa; phylum Arthropoda; class Insecta; order Diptera; family Drosophilidae; genus Lordiphosa; species Lordiphosa magnipectinata. Next base: position 212,608 of record JBAMBO010000819.1, read on the forward strand.
TATACTTAAAATGTACTATAGTATAGTCCTGCTCTCATGTACCCAAATGAATTAAAAGTGCGCCTTTTTTATTCGGGATCCATTGTCCACATAATCTACCGGGTGGTCCATTTAAAAATTTGAATTTAATTTTGCTATAAACAAAAAACGGCTCGATATTTTTCAAAGGTTGAACATTTATTGGAAAGGTTGGTTCATGTCATTTATTTATGAAAAACAATTTCGGTCAAATGACCACCACGGCTGACTTGGCAGTAGCCCATTCGATCCAACCAATTTTTGAGAACATTTTCAATTGTTTCGGCACGTATAGCAACTCGAATCTCGTTCTTCAACTCATCAATTGTTTCAGGATTGATTGCATAACATTTGTCCTTGACCGCTCCCCAAAGATAATAGTCTAACGGTGTCAGATCACAGCTTCTAAGCGACAAATTTACATCTCCATATTTGCTGATTATTCGATTTTCGAAGATAGTTCGCAGAAGATTGATTGTGGCGTGCGCTGTGTGGCAGCAAAACCAAATATCGTATTTCCTCGAAGAACCAATCACTTGTGACATTCACCATTTACGGTCACGGTGGCTCCTTCTTCATTTTTAAAGAAAAATGGACTTATGATGCCTCGAGACCAAAATCCGCACCAAACAGTGAAACGTGGTGGGTGCATTGGTTTCTCGACGACGATATGCGGATTTCCTGTGCTTCAGATGCGACAATTTTATTTATTAACATAATCGCCGAGGTGGAAATGTGCTTCATCCGAAAAGATGATTTTTCGGTAAAATTCACCATCTTCGGCCAAACGATCTTCCGCCCAATTTGCGAACTGTAGACGATTCGGATGGTCAATTGGCTTTAGCTGCTGCACCAATTAAACTTTGTATGGCTTCATGGCAAGGTCTTTATGCAAAATTGTTGAGATCAATGACGAGTTGACGTCGATGGTTGTTCACGCACATCTTCAGCAACCGCAGCAATGTTTTCGGTCGAGCGCACCGGACGAGTACGTACACGGGTTGGTTTATCTACCAACATTCCAGTTTCATGAGCTCGCTTCACGAAGTGATTCACTAATTGAGTTTTCGGAACATTTTTTTTGTTAAATGTTTTTTTTCAAATTTCGCACAGTTTGAGTCGAGGACTCACCACTTTGGAAATATGTTGTTAATATTTCCCAACTTTCTTCAAGCGAATAGCGACCCATTTCGTAAATGTCAAAGTTTTTACTATATATTAGTCGCTTTTCGAATGAAATTTGACGTTTTTAAAGTCAAGTTATGAATAGTTTAAATTCCAAACACTAGATGGACCACACTTTAGATGCACTACACTCTTGGAGTTCCCTAAATTTGCGACCTTTTAACAGTGTAAAGTGTAAATTTTAAAATTTTCAATCTGCAATTAATTGCAATCCATAGGCATAGGTTAGGCATACTTTTCAAGGCCAAGCTCTCCTCTACTGGTCAAATCTCAAAAATAGCAGTGGGTGTTGTGGGCCTTATTAAAAGACTGGCTGTACCGGCTACTCTCCCTTTAGTAGTAGTCGTAGTCTTATATTTATTATATTTTTACCCTTGAAGAGGGTATATTAAAATAGTTCAGATGTTTGTAACGCATAGAAGGAAGTATCTCTGACCACACAAAGTATATATATTGTTCATCAGCATTTACACATTTGTCGGAACTGTCCGGATCGGATGAATATAGCATATAGCTGCCATAGGAACCATCGGTCGAAAAAGTAGTTTTAGTGAGAAAAAATTTTTGTCTTCGACGCTAACGTCTCCTAACCTCGTATTACTAAGTTTTCTATGCTTTTATATAATTCCACCAAGGACAACTATATAGTATAGCTGCCACACAAAAGATATGTCTGAAAAAAAAGTTTTAGTAGGAAAAACTTTTTTGTTTACAATACTATCGCTCCCAAACTTATTAATGATCAATATTCAATGCTACCACAGAATTCTGCCATGTTTGATCCAAATCGGTTGACTATAGCATATAGTTGCCATAGAAACGATCGGTCGAAAAAGTAGTTCTAGTGAGAAAAACTTTTTTGTCTTCAACGTAAACGTCCGCAAACCTCGTATTTCTAAGTTGTCTATGTTTTCATATAATTCCACCAAGTTTTATGAATATCGGACAACTATATAGTGTAGCTGCCACACAAAAGATATGTCTGAAAAAAAGTTTTAGTAGGAAAAACTTTTTTGTTTACAATGCTATCGCTCCCAAACTTGTTACTGATCAATATTATATGCCACCACAGAATTCTGCCAAATTTGATACAAATCGGATGACTATAGCATATAGCTGCAATAGAAACGATCGGTCGAAAAAGTAGTTCTAGTGAGAAAAACTTTTTTGTCTTCAACGTAAACGTCCGCAAACCTCGTATTTCTAAGTTATCTATGTTTTCATATAATTCCACAAAGTTTTATGAATATCGGACAACTATATAGTATAGCTGCCATACAAAAGATATGTCCGAAAAAAAGTCTTAGTAGAAAAAACTTTTTTGTTTACAACACTATCGCTCCCAAACTTGTTACTGATCAATGCCACTACAGAATTCTGCCAAGTTTGATACAAATCGGATGACTATAGCATATAGTTGCCATAGAAACGATCGGTCGAAAAAGTAGTTCTAGTGAGAAAAACTTTTTTGTCGTCAACGTAAACGTCCGCAAACCTCGTATTTCTAAGTTGTCTATGTTTTCATATAATTCCCCAAGTTTTATGAATATCGGACAACTATACAGTATAGCTGCCATACAAAAGATATGTCTGAAAAAAAGTTTTAGTAGGAAAAACATTTTTGTTTACAATGCTATCGCTCCCAAACTTGTTAATGATCAATATTTAAAGCTACCACAGAATTCTGCTAAGTTTGATCCAAATCGGTTGACTATAGCATATAGCTGCCATAGAAACGATCGGTCGAAAAAGTAGTTCTAGTGAGAAAAACTTTTTTGTCGTCCACGTAAACGTCCGCAAACCTTGTATTTTTAAGTTGTCTATGTTTTTATATAATTCCACCAAGTTTTATGAATATCGGACAACTATACAGTATAGCTGCCATACAAAAGATATGTCCGAAAAAAAGTCTTAGTAGGAAAAACATTTTTGTTTTCAATGCTATCTTTCCCAAACTTGTTACTGATCAATAATATATGCCACCACAGAATTCTGCCAAATTTGATACAAATCGGATGACTATAGCATATAGCTGCCATAGAAACGATCGGTCGAAAAAGTAGTTCTAGTGAGAAAAACTTTTTTTTTTCAATGGTAGCTTAAAGACGGCTTTCCAGCTATGAATATTATCGGTTTCCACACAATTTTGGGAGGTTTGGTCAAATTCTGATGAATTTGATGGCTGAGTTTGGAATATAGCTCAGCTAAGAATGTTCGACGAAAATCTTTTAAAACCTTAAGCTAATATATTATATTTAACTAAAATAAACTTCGGTCGAGCCGAAGTTAGTTTTCCTCTATTTTTCATTATCAAACAAGCAAGTTCTTGCCGGCTCGAGGTCATAAATTTGCAGACAACTGTAAAAACAGGATATAAACAACATTACAATGGAGGCTGGTCGCAATTGAAGTCTCTTCAATTGATTTGACCCAACGACTTCAATTCAGCAGCTACCTTCACATGCTGGAAGTGCTTTAACTGGTAGGGAATTCCAAGGTTAGTGCAAAAAACCCACACCATCAATAACTGCTAAGCTGTCAGAAAAATTTGTGCATGTGTGTTGTACACCCATTTAGCCTGAATGAGCTTTTCTCGCTCAGTTTCGAACTTGCGAAGGATTAGCAATGAAAAATTTATCTCCTTAGGCATATTTATTTTCTTAAGTTACATAATTAGACAAATAACTAAAATCTGATATTGGGGTAGAACTAAGCGTCACATCTTACATTAAGGCGGGACCGTTCAGATCGGTCGAAAAATGTGATATCTTGCGATATTTTCATTTCATCAATTATCTTCAAAGTTTCGGTTAATTTTCTTTTTTACATATCCAATAATTCCATTCAAATATATATATTTCTAACGACTTGCATCACCCCTTCCTTAGGCTGGAGAACGTCAAAGGATCCATGGTGAGCCATGAACTGCAAATGGATGATGCTCGCTTGTGTCTGGCATTGGCTTTGACTGCGGCACGTCACGGTGCGAATGTGGCCAATTATGTGAAAGTGCAGAAATTGATGCCTCCCGATCAGAATGGTGTCCGCTTGGCCTGCGTTAAGGATCTGCTGATGCAACGACAGTATTATGTGAGAGCACGAAGTGTCATCAATGCCGCTGGGCCATTTGTGGATTGTGTGCGACGCTTGGACGCCTCCAGAGCGATGCCCATTGCGAGGCCAGCGGCTGGCATGCATGTTGTGCTTCCGGGTTACTTTGCCAAGAGCCATGCTCTCTATGGCCTACAGTCGGGTGAGCTGTTTGCCATGCCCTGGCAGGGTCACACTTTAATTGGTTGCACCGATGGTCCGCCTGGGCTGGAGCCCACGCCACAGGAGGTGCAGCAATTGTTGCAAAGATACCGCGAGAAGTTGCGGCCCGATGTGGTGTTAAGTCGGAAACATGTTCTGAGTGCCTGGAAGGGCTTATGGCCCAGCGTGGCTGTGCCGGGGCGGCCACTGGCCCGTCGTTCGGTTTTGCTGCTTAGCGAAAGGAAGCTGTTGACCATAGCGGGGGGCAACTGGACCAACTATCGTGCCATGGCCGAAGACGCCGTCGATGCGGCAGTGAATACAGCGCAATTGCATCCCGCCAGCGCATGTTCGACTTCTAGACTGCCCCTGGAGGGCGCTCGGGGCTGGTGCAGTCAGCTGCCCTTCGAGTTGACCCAAACCTTTCACGTACCCTTCGACGTGGCCCACCATTTGGCCACTTCCTATGGCTGCAATGCGTTTACCCTGCTGAGTGCCTTCGATGGCCACTGTAATCGGCTGTACGAGCATCTGCCCTTCATCGAGGCGGAGGTGCATTACGCGGTCGTCTTTGAGTATGCTGTGACTGCGGTCGATGTGTTGGCCCGACGAATGCGTGTCGCCTTCTTGGATGTGGCCGCCACTTTGCATATGCTGCCGCGCGTCGTGGAGCTAATGGGCCAGCGCCTTAAATGGAATCGACAGATTGAAGAGGCCGAACTGCATCGCACGGTGAAGTTCTTGCGCGAGGAGATGGGTATGGGCACGGTGACCGTTTTCGAAGCCATGGCTGCGGTGGAAGCGGAGGAGGCCAAAGGAGCCACCACCAAGTGAAGGGAGCATTCAAATTGTGTACTGAGTCCTATTTATTAAACGATATTAATGACAAACTCGTTTCGACTGGGCAATGACAAAAGGACACCGGCGCCCATATTTATGAGCACGCAAACCCAAATTCCCTAATCCCCCACTGGCAAACACCAGACAAGCTGACAGCCCGACATCCTGATGGGCAGGCCCCAAGCACATTAATAAAGTCAATAGACTGAGGGCCAGAGACAATAGTTCAAAATTAACAAATGAATTGAAATTACTTAAACAAACTCATTAGCGTGTGAAAGTCAAAGGCGTCGTCCTGTCATAGTTCTAGTCCACTGTTGACACCAATTGCTTGTCCTCGCCCCTTGGAACCTCCCGGCATTAATATTCCCAAAGGGGGAATTGTTGTCGTTTTTTCAACGCGTCTAACCACTGAGGCAACGCCTATGCCACTGCTTCTGGGTCCTCCCACTAGCATTTTTCTTTTGCCCCATTTGGTGGCCATTGTGTGTAATTAAATTTTCCAACCTTAATGTGTTAAGCATAGTAATTTAGTTCGCCCCCCCTCCCCCTTCCACCCACCTACCCGTGGGTCAAGTCCAGGCAGGAGTTTAAATTGTCAGAAACTGTGACAGGTCGACACCTCTTTTTGCGGAGCAGAATGAACAAACTGGCGATAGCAGGGGCAGCTGACACAGGTGGAACGAGGTGAGGCGAGGTGTCAACCCGCATATCTATAATTTTCATTAATTTTAATTGGCTTTGGGTGTGGAAATGCGCTGCACGCTGCGGCTCCTAGTCAACGACCCGAGTTAAATAATTAATTTTCGTGTGGAGTTTTAAAGTTGCTTTTGAGCGAGTGTGTGTGAGGTATTTTGAAATAACAAAGAAATAATGGAGGTTTGACGGGGCTTAGATAGGATTAAAAGAAAAAGCATCAGAGCAGAAAAGCAAATTGAAAAAAATAAACTTCTTTATACTATTCATATTTTTATACCCGTTACTCGTAGAGTAAAAGGGTCTACTAAAGTCGTGCAAATGTATGTAACAGGCAAAAGGAATCATTTCCGACCATATAAAGTATATATATTCTTGATCAGCATCAACAGCCGAGTCGATATAGCCATGTCCGTCTGTCCGTCTGTCCGTCTGTCCGTCTGTCTGTATGAACACCTAGATCTCAGAGACTAGAAGAGCTAGAGCAACCAAATTTGAAATGTAGACTCCTATTGTCTGCACGCAGATCAAGTTTATTTTCAATTTTTGCCACGCCCCCTCACGCCCCCGCAATTTGGAAAAAACGTCATATCTCCTACAGTTTTGATGATAGATGGTTCGTACTTTCTAGAGATATCTAGTACTTAAAATTATTTATCGATTTGCTGAAGGAATGATAAAGATCGGATGAACGATACTCAAGTTATGAGCAAAAAACGATCAGTTAACACCCACCACCCACCCCACTCATAACCTAAGCATTGCGTTCAGCAGCAATCTTAGTGAGAGAGAGAGAGAGAGAGAGAGAGAGACGAGTTAAAAAATGTTGCATACTTTTTGGCTGACCCACCTCAGGCATACAGGAAGGCTATTAAACATTTGTTTCCATGAGTAACGGGTATATCGAAGTCCGGTTAGAGCCGACTTTAACTTACGCTCTCGTTTAATTCAGGTTTCGAGCTTGCAAACTTATTCAAATATTAATATTTCCAATATAATATTGGAGCTTTGCTTAAGTAAATCAATGATAAACCAAATTTAAAAGTAGGAAAAGCTCGACTGATACTAACCCAACAAATGCAACATTTGTTAGTGCTATCCAATGATAGTTTTTCCACAACTTTAAATTATTTCAATTTCGAGGCAATCTTTGAACTCCGTCTAAAGAAGAAATGAACTCGTTCACCGATTTTCTAGGTGTCACTTTTTCATTGTTTTCTAGCTGCTTAGCTTAATTGTGACACAATATTATGGTACAATAACTACAAGGTAGCGCAACCGGAAGTGCATTTTCGCAAGCGTGCGAATTTATCGCACCACGTGAAATCCAAGGTTACTCAGTTGTTACTTACTGTTTTTGACAGCTTTCTATAGACAGATTTCGCACTACATCAGGAAATCGAAGGCGACCATGTCAGTTCGATACACCAGATTACAACTTGTGAGTCATCGAACCAAGGTTGACTGAGAAACAGTCAGTCAGAGAACGGCTTCGTTCGATTGCAAAACATTCATATATTACTAAACATTCGAAAATAATGGTTTGGCGCTCTACGGATCAAACTTGCATGCACACACATGTTCGTTGCGAAATTTTATTCAAGCATACCTCGTTGGCGCTCTGATTATAATCCTTGTTATTCTAATAAATTCGGGTGTGAACAACGTTTGGCGCAACGAGCCGGCCACCAGAGCCGGCCAGTCATAGCTACCAGGAGCCGAAGTCAGTCGTGTTTTTACGCAAACGCGAGCCGAGCTTAATTTTTATTTTGAAGTCATTTGCAAGCCGTATATACAAATCGATAGCTCGTCACCTCTGTCAGTCATTTATCGACCATAATTGACACCTCGAACGTTCAGGAAAGCCAAGTTTTCAGATCGTTTGACAAAAATGCCAAAAGTTTTCAAACAAAAAAGTCGTAAAGTTTGGCTGCAGAACGCGGAGTTTAAGGCTTGGCTCCGGAAGAATGAAACTGATGCACGACGTGACAACGTAAACTTTAACTTAAAAAAAAAATGGATTATTTCATTAGATACCAATATATATTTCGTCGCCGGGTGTGACGCACCAGTAGTATGTGTGGCCGCTGGTGTGGGTTCGATCCCGCCATGAAAAAGCAAAAATTTCCTAACCATTGCTGTTCGGTCCCTTTCTCTTGTGCGAAAAATTCTAAGCACACACGCCAAGATATAAAGAGGCTTGCCCCTGGCGGTGCTCTTTGAGCTAATTTAACATTTTCTAATATATATTTCATACAAGTAGACGATTTTGAGAAATATGTATTCACAGATTTACGCTTCATATGGATAGCGAATTGGAGAAATCTATTCGAGACTGCTGCACAAATTTTAAAGTTGAGCTTGTAAAGCAATTAAAGCTCAGGCACTGATCTACTTTTTGGATTTTCACAAAATTTAATTGATTTCAGTTTACCTGACAATCTTACCATTCTTCAACAAATTTACATATTTTCGGTTGACAACACTCTACGACCAAAAACAGACAAAGCATTGTGTTTTTTTTTTAAAAGATTTGTTTATTTATTTAGTAGCCCCAAGGGTCAGTGTAATGATATATGTACATTTAGTAAAATGAAAGAACGAGGATTAAACTAAAGTTTTGGAGTAGAGTAACAAACATCTTCCATATGTTTGTTCATAATGGTCAGATTGTTTCGAGCAATATATGAATCGAAAGGTTATTAAATTGTGAATAATATTTTAGATTGTTTTCAAATCGGTTTAGATGGTTGAATACAATGACCAAAAATATTTTTAAAAAAATCGTTTTTTTGGTCGAAAAAATCGAAAAAAATTAATTTTTAGTCTTTTGACTTAAAAATCGCACTTCTACAAAGATAATAAAGTATTGATGCAGAAAATCTATGAATAAATATTGTAGCTGGATCAATTTAAGAGAATGAACTAACAGTCAAATTTCAGTATTTAAAGTATTTAGAAATTTTTTTTCTATTTTCTTTGTTTTTTGGTCAATATTAGAAGTGGGCGAATAGTCAGATCAGAAAAAAAATTTCAAAACAGAACAAAAGTCGAAGCAAATGTTTATTTATTTTAAAAAAATCTCAAAAACACCAGCACTTTTTCAGCACTTAATTGCTCACAGCTCCTGTATTTATTCATAGATTTTGGTCTTCGATATCTTATTTTCTTCGAAGAAGTGCGGTTCTTAAATAGAAAATATAAAAATAGTTTTTTTTAATTTTTTAATATTTTTTCTCGGCGTTTGGAAACGAAATTTAATGCGTTTTCGAGCAAAAAACGAATTTTTTTGAAATATTTTTTATTATTGTAGTAGTTTGAATACTTAACCGATTTGAAAGTAGTGTTTTGTAGGATTATTGACCATTTAATTACCTTTAGATTCATATCTTGCTTGACTCCATCTGAAAATTATGAATTGAGATATGGCATAGAATGTAAGTGCACCTTCCGAAAAAAATTCATATTTAAAACACGTAGCCAAGAAAAAGTTTTTGAAATCGTTTTTTGAGATCACCAATCCAAACTACACTTTAAATTATTTTCAGTAGAAATGGGTCTTTTTGGCTGTAAACTAGTGTAATCGCTTTCCAGGACTTTGGAGGTAATCAAAGACTTTTTGAGTTAGCCTCGTTTGCGATTCAAATGTTGTTCTTGTCGTGGTCGTGGGGTGGGGGGTGTTAACTGTTCGATTTTTGCTCATAACTTGAGTATCGTTCATCCGATGTTTATCATTTCTTCAGCAAATCGATAAATAATGTTATTACTAGATATCTCTAGAACACTCTATCATCAAAACTGTAGGAGATGTGGCGTTTTTCCCAAATTGAAAATAAACTTCATCTGCCTGCAAGTATAAGAAATATATGTTCCATACATGTCAAACCTCCTTCTCTTACCATTTCTGAGATCTCTTCGTTCATACGGACGGACGGACAGACGGACATGGCTATATCGACTAGGCTGTTGGTGCTGATCAAGAATATATTTACTTTATAGGGTCGGAAATGATTCCTTCTCCCTTTTACATACTTTGGAAGGTACCAAAGGTACAGAGTATAAATATAGTATGTGTAGTTACAGATACGGCTTACGTCGATATGCAAAATGCTGCGTCGATTATAAGGTCCTTCCTAGTTACTTTAAGCTAATGGCTAGGCACAACTGAGGCCTACGACCAGGATGAGGAACTTCATCACTCTGATGATATATCAAATATATTATAAATATATAATTGCATAAATAATAAGAAAATCCATGCGCTTTTTTTCAAGCTTTTTTTGTCGTAAAATACAGATTTTTTTTTCCTCTCCGTCCCGCCGAAAACGGATTTTTTTTCTCGGCAAAAGTTGGCAACACTGCGGCACTGCTTACACTTATGCAAAAACTCTTGGTCTGGGACGGCGCTTCTGTCAGAGATGGAAAAGAGAGAGCAAGAGAAATTTTGCTAGGCATATTAAGCAGTGTTACCAAAAGTTGAAGACCAAAAGTAGCTAAATCGTCTATTAAATCTAGCTAAATATGGCAAAGTGTAATATAAAATAGCCATGAAAGATAGGTAAAATATGGTTGCTTGGCTTATACCCACAGAAGTGTTTGGTCAAAATTATATGGTCTAATTATAAGACAGCCCTTGCCCTTGCATTAGTGCATCGACACAGTAAATTAAAGTTTCTTTTACTTTTTGGTTACATTTAATTCTGACCTTTTGCAGTTCTCAAACAGAAAAAAGAAATTCACATACCCAAACACTTGTTAAATAATATTTTTTCGCTTTGCCATGCATAAAATCATAATAAATCTTCAAAAAAAAAAAACCGCACATAATAGTACGCACATACATCTATCTATAAACAAACATCACATAAACTTCGCCCAGAGTCAGAGAAAATGAGAATAGTAAACCAGCTTGGAGGGGCAGACAGAGTCAGAATGTGGCACTCAGCTGCAAAACATTGGACCGAACGATAAGTGACAAACATGGTAAGGCAAACAAATGTATATTTTATACATATGAGCTGATGCTGCTGCTGTTGCTGCTGATGCTACTGCAAGGGAGGGGGTGCGGAGGGCAGATGCACAACTGTCAGATAAGTGCGGAGAGCATTTTCCAGAGCATTTTCTTCATGGCCCGCAGGTGACATGTTAAACGTCTTGTAAGCATTTGCATTTCCTCGCACATAAAAGCAAAAAAGAATGAAAATTCAAATTTTCCCTAAAATAAACAACAAATAACTAAACAAAAAGGCTCCACAACCCAAGTGTCTTTTATCTGCAGTTCATTTTCTGGAGACTTCAAACGGGTTGAGTTGTTGGCTTTGGCTTAAGGCATATTTGATTATGTCATGAAATAACCTCCAGCAGTAAGTAAAGGAGCTACACACTGTTTGCTTAGCTCAAGATAAATTTAGAAAATATGCAAATATGCCAAAATGCTAAAATTATGATTGGTAAATTTTTAAATATTTCTGGAAACAAAAAGGGACGACGGGGATAAGACATAAAAACCATTTCGAAAATAGACATTGATTTGGGCACTCTGAAATGCTTTTAATGGCAAATGAAAATATTTTTGCAGGAAACACTAAACGAACATTTCTGGCATGGAAATTGATTTTTAAAGCGTAAAATAGAATGCAATTTGTAGACGTTCGCATGGAAGGAAAGTTTTCACTTTGAATTGTGATTGAAATTAAATATTCCTACATTTGGGGCTTTCTGTTTTGTGAGAGAGAAATATGTCTTACAAATAAACTTAAATGGCTATTTCACAAAGAAGCCAAGCAATCTTAGAATAGAACAAATATAGGGAAAGAATTTAGCAGAATTTCGTAGGAAAATTACTCATTACCAATAAACCCCTCAAATGGAATCAAAATCCTCTTATGTGGCCAACAAAAAATCTATTCTCATTCCCATATTGGCTTTCTTTAAGGTCTCCCGCCACCGCCAACGTAATTGTCACTCAATCAATCGTTAAGAAGCCCCATTAATCGCTACTGCGACTCATTAAATTATCAAAGCACTTACCCTTTGACGGAATCTCGGCCAGAGTGGGCGTGGCTGTCATCAGCATGGCAACGACAACATTGATAATGAGTACAATGACCCAGCGTGGTCGGGTTGTTCCAACTGCTCTGCATCCGGACATGATTTAACCAATTTTTAATTTTATGTTTCGGCTACACTAAAAGTGAGTTGCCTAAAAGAGTATAGAGATTAGGAGGCGGGTAGACGGCAATTTCACCTTTAATCACTTAAACGGCGCGTAATCAACAACAGCAACAACAACATCAAGGTAGCAATCAACACCGCTGCCGACGACAGGATTGAAATGGAGCGTCAGGTTGATGGTGGTGATGATGATGATGATGATGACGTGCGGGTTTGCCAGCACTTAACGTTGAAATGGAGGCGACGATAGCAACAACCGCCCCCCCAAATCCGCATCCGGCTGGCTGCGTGGCAAAAGTCAAAATGTTTCGTGTTGTTGTTGTCGATGTTTACACGCGTTTTCCCTGTTTAGTTTAGCTGCTGCCTTTTGACTTTGTTTGTTTGTATTTTGTCCTTGTTGTCGAAGTTAATTTTCAGGCGTTGATTTGCCATGTTTTTGACTTTGTTTCAGTTAAGAGACAATTAAATAAAATATGCTTAGACAGCATTTAGACAGTAATTTGATTTTCCATGGCATCAATATTGAGTTGAAAAGTAAGTGAGAAATTTAGGTGCTTGGGTTGTTAAAGCTAGACAAATTTTTAAGAGTTGAGTTCAAGTTGAGCTGTGGAAAATAATAATTGAAAGCAATTGATGGGAAAGGAAAACCAAGTAAACAATGCAGAGGAAGATCTGATTTTGTAAATCTGCCCTCCAGTCAGATTTTGGTGCCCACCGCTGGGTTATAGTTCCAGACTGTTTCCTATTTCCAGTGTGCAACGCACAAGAAAACTCACTCAATTCCATCTTCAACTTTGGAAAAAGGAAATATTAAAAGGACAAAGAATAACTGCACACTGAAAAAAGGATAGTTTTTGATGATCCTCAGGATGATTTTGCGGTATCCATTTGGACTCCAGTCCAACTTTTAAGTTGGGATCCATTGGAACTTTTCGAAATCGATTTATTTTCGAAAAAAAGATATTAAAATATCCATAGGATATTTAACAACTATCCATTTGAACTGTTAAAATCTATCATTTTTCTCATATCCATTGGATCTTAATGAAATATCCTTTTGATCTTTTTTTTATATTCGACTCTTAATTACCAATAGGATCTTAATGACATATAAAATGGATCTGTTATTAATATCTTTTTAAGATCCATTTAAGATGCATTCATCCACATAATTTTATTGCCGGCTATGAATTAGCGCGTGTGTTCTCTTCAATTGTTTCACTTCGAATGACGCAGCGCTCACGACATCGAAATTCGCAAAATTACTTGACTTGCTCGCTATCGGGCTATCGCTTGCCGATAACAAAATTCGATACTTCAACCGAAATTGGATTTCGTTCACCCTTTTTTAAGCTCCTTTGGAGACAGGATATGACAGAAAAAAGGATGGTATATTGATCTTAATTCTTCATCCAAAGGAGCTGAAAAATGTGAAAATGATATTTTTAAAAATTGATCTTAAAGGAGATATTTCGAATATCCTTTTTACGGGGATCTTATTTTTTCTGTGCAATAAATGTGCAGAGCCAGATGCTCTTAATCAGGGGTTTCATGGAAATCTCTAAAGATTTTTGTATAAACGATTGCATTTTGAACCTAAATTGAACTCCTTTATTTGTGACGAGACAAAAAAAAAACCGCCTACAAGATACTATGGAAGGAGACCCGTACGCATTAAATCTACTGGACTTTGTGCAGTCGGTTTCACATCGCTCAACTTTCGTCATCTTATCTAGTAACCGAGCATATCTGTATTCCTTTTCATATTAAGTAAAACTGTTTTAGTGCGAAAACCTCTAGAGATTTATGGTACACACCCGATAATGTACTCTGGAACATCTAATCTTCAACCGTCTTGCCAGCGCGCAGCGTGAAGATAGTAATGTTATTTCGTTCGGTTTTAAGGAAGGAGAAGGCCATGCTAACTTCGTCTGAGCCCAAGTTTTTATACCCTTGCAAATGATGTTTTTGATATATCAGAGTTTAAGAACGCTCACATTAAAATCGCCAATTTTTTAACTGAAACCCATTTTCCGACAGATAGTCGTCTGACTTCGACCTTATTTCGCGAATCTTTTTGAAATTTGAAAACAAAAAAGTTTTTCTCATTAACATTAATTTTCCGACCATTTGGACCAGAGATCTGCACGAGTGCACTGCCACTGCAAGTGTACTGGCTTCGTACATGATATTTTTCACACTCGAGTGCCTCAAATGACTGCAAAAAATGTATGCAGTGCTTAAAACACTCATGGCTTATTTGTGCTTCGGGTACCGAGTGCCAATTATACCCGCGCTACTCGTGCGACTCCAATTAATTACTTGCACAAGCAGAGAACGGGTGTTGGTTGAATCACCCCAAAAAATTTTTGTAACGCTCTTTGTGTTTGTCTCTCTCTCATTTGTCTCTTTCTCTCTCTTGAGATAACAACAACAACTTAATAGCGTTTACAGTTGCTTTTCCAAAGAAGAGAGAAGAGAACGAGAGCAATAAAAGTTATGCAAATCCGTGTTTTATTTGAGTTTGTGATGTGTGTGTGAGTGGCCATCGTAAACAAAATCAACATGCTCGGCCGCTCAAAAGAGAAACAACCACTTTAACAGACGATCAAGCAGACACTCATTCGCAAACATACCAATAACAGAACGAGAGTGTGTATTTGACTCGACTGCAAAAGTTCGAGTGTCAGTCACACCCCGTACGCTTTTAAAGCGAGTATTGATGCTGTCAAGAAAACAGGCACTCTTGCAGATCTCTGATTCCGACCCATTTCAGCTGAAAGATATGGTCATCCGATTTCGACCAACATTTGCAAATCTGTTTGAAAGCATATAATGTTAGTAATGGTCGAGTTTAGGAAGGATAACATTGATAACAAAAAAGTTTTTCTCACTAAGAGCCATTTTCCGGCCGATGGTTCCTATGGCAGCTATAAGATATAGTCATCCGATCTGGTCGGTTTCCACATATTAGCAGCATGCAGTAAAAAGAAGACTCTGTGGAAAGTTTAAGGTCGATAGCTTTAAAACAAAGAGACTAGTTTGCGTATACCCGAAAAAAAATTTGTAACAATATCAATTTGATACAAGTTGTCTCAAATTGAAACTAAACTTAGTATCATTTTTTTTTTTTTTGTATCAATATAAACCTATAGAGTATCAAAGTAATACTTTGGGTTTTAGTTTGAAACTACAAATATCAATTTGATACTCAAAAGAATTAATTTGAAACGAATTTGAAAAGTCATTCTTATGTGAATCGAAGCATGCCGAATGTATTGACGTGTCATATTTAATTTTATTTTATTGCAAACACAGTTATACTTAGTTGAAAGTTAATGCTAGGCCACGCCACAATGCCGCTGTGGCTGCTTCTGCGCTTTCCAAAATGATGCCCAAAGTGAGAGATTCGATATGAAGACAGCTGCAGAGAGGAGCGCTTCACTCAGGTTCTCTGCGAATGCGTAAAGATCTGCATGTATGGGTTTCAGCATGAGGCACATCATTCCAGTGACTTCTGCTTAAATCACATCCGCGTGGACACGGAGCATGAAGCGTAAGAGAACAAAGTTTCCCATAGTGAAGTGTACACTACTGACGATTTCATTTCATTAGTGTAAATAAAATACATGTTGTATGAATAAAAAATAAAAGTTTAAGTTTTTAAAAGCCCAGTACTCAGAACGACCGAAAATTCCTTTCGTCCCAGTATTTCATATAATTAGAAACACCTTTGCTTAGCTTTGATGCTCATGTGCTGTTACAAAGTGTTTCTATTTATGTGAAATACAGTCACAAGAGGAATTTTCTGTCGTTCTGAGAACAAGCCTTGACTTGATAATAAAACAATATTAAATTGATAAAAGCTAGTATCAAAATGATACTAAGAGTTTGACAATTCCAATATCACATTGATAAGACCTAGTATCAAATTAATACTACGAAATTAAAACAGAGAAGTGTCAACCTGATACAAGTTAGTATCAATTTGATGTACTCCAAATATCATTTTAGTACTTTTGAAAATATCAATACCAATTCGTTATGCCTCATTTTGACAATAATAACACAAAATAGTATTTGCACATTTTTCTGCCTGGAAATGCTCAACTGTCGACAAGCTGTGTTAGCAATCCAAGTCAACTTTGACAAATGAAATGATTACACAAAGTAAACAGAGAACACGTAATACACAAACCACCTGTCAGAAACTTTTCGCAAAAGGCAAACACAGGGCGCATATCCAACCAAACCTCACACCTACCTCCCCCCAACCCCGGTCTAAGTTGAACCCCCGAGCACACGAAACATGGCTACATTTTACAAGCGGAAAGCCGAAAGGAATATTATCAACAGAAACAGCAACAAAAATGCCAAATACCCGAACCGCACCACACCGAAAATGCAATGGCGATGCCTGCAGCAAAATGGCAATGGCAACACTTCCGTTTCCGCTTCCGACGCTGCGGGCGAGTTTCTCGCACAGTTGGCAAAACGTTGAGCAAACTCAAAGGCAACAACAGGACGAAACATAACAAAGCTTGTTAGTGTTGCTGCAACAACAACCAGCCCCCTTTGGGGCTAACAGGCTTGCAGTAGGATCGGGCAGTAAGAAGGGTGCCCAGACATGGAACAATGGCGACGAAACGTACAAAAATTTTAAACGCTTTTAATATTAAAGCGTCCGGGATAGAGACACAAAACAGGCTGGGAAGGACTGGGGGGGGGGGACAACCAACAAAATGCAACACGGCATAACATTGCCGATGGCATGTGGGGCATGCAAAAAGCCGCGACTCCATGAAAATGCCATGAAAAACCAGGGGAACCTAGAAAGCGAGAAAGAATGCATACGGACAAAGTGAGAGAAAAACAGCTAGATAGAGAGAGGGAGAGGAAGACGTTTGAATACCCTACAACAGGAGTGCCCATATAAGTAGGCTATGGTTTTGGGCAAACCTCAATTGGAACTTGGTTCGAATCGGAGAAAGTTTTACCCTCAATATTATATAGAAACTAACAAAATAATGTTGGAATATCCCTCCCTTCACGAATTTGTTTGAAATTAGAGAGCAGCAAAACAGTTTTTATGCATACAATATACCCCTTTGTTAGACCATATTTCACTACTAAGGTTCAGAGTTCAACTCTGAGGTAAACTTCCATTCTGTTCCCTTTCAGTTCCTTTCTTTTGTTTTTTTTTTGTATCCCGATTGTGACTGCATTCTTGCACTTCTAAGCCAGCTTGTGCCCCGCTTCGTGACGAAAATGTTTCGCTTAACTGGATTTTCAAATATTTATTGCAACAAATTATTTTGTTGGTTATATGGCGGCACTTTGTGCGTCTCACCTCCTCTCTCCGGTTCTCTCTCTCTTCCCACCAACATTACACCACACACTGTAAGCGGTTTTTATGGCCATTTATTTTGGTTTCATTTTTGTGCCAGGATTTGGTGTTGAATTTTTAAGCGGTGGTTTTGTGCCCAATTGCAAACAAATTAGGGTATTAAAACAAATACATACAGAAGAACTAAAGAATATGTTGGAAATAGTTTTGTATATCAACGAATTGTAAAATCAAATAACTTGAAAGGTAAACGAGCATTCAAATTTCGGTCAGAATATTTGCTACTAGAATTCAAATATTATCATTGTATTCGAGAAACTGTTTAGATTTAGATTTACTTGACAACAATTCCTGGTGCTACATGGATATACTTAGCAATTATTGCACCAGTCACAAAAGCAAGAGATTTGATTTTAAATTGACTTATCCTGCTTAGTTCTATGGCTTACATCTAATCTTCTAGTATTCAAATATTATCAAACAAACAAACAATAATTTCTTAATTTAAAGATCTAGTTTGCAAGTGTATTTTAAATTTTTCCCTAAATTGCGTTGCACTATTGATATTCTTTATATTGGTTGGTAGTTGGTTTCACAACCTAACAGTATGAAGAAAGAATTGCCGCTCCGAACTATCAAGTTTAGGGTTTACTGGCGTTAGATTTCTCTAGATATTTAGTGGCCCGTTCAAAGTTATTGCTGCATAATTCAGAATACAACAATAATTATCTGCTTAGCTGCAAGATACGCTTTCAGCATAACCCCAAAAAGTTATATAACTTTGTTAACTTCAAACGCAAATCTTCTCTGTTTCCTCCATCGCTTTCGTTTGATAACGTGACTGCTAGTAATGATGCTGACATCGCCAATTTATTCGCAGCATTTTTTCAGCGTTGCTATTCCGTTTCATCGACTAGTTTTGGTACCATTAATCCGTATCCCTATCCTATTACCCACTCTAACAGCATCCATCCACCTGTTTTGGATTTAGAGTGTCTGCTTTCGGGTATTCGTTCGATTAAAACACCATATACTCGTGGAGCTGACAATGTACCAAGCTGTGTGCTTAAAAATTGTGCAAGTTCTTTATGCTTCCCGCTTTGAAGGTTGTTTAACTTATCTCTTGAGCTAGGTGAGTTTCCCAACGATTGGAAGGAATCTTTTGTCATTCCTATTCATAAAAAAGGATCTAAATCGTCAGTAGCAAATTACAGGTGCATCTCAAAACTAACTGACATTCCTTAACTTTTTGAAATGCTCATAACATCTCAAATACAGTACTCTTGTCGCTCAATTATTTCGCAATCTCAGCACGGCTTTATGAAAAAGCGTTCTGTTTCTACAAACCTGCTTGAGTTTACTTCTATTGAGTGAATAGGGGTTTTATTAATAAACTGCAGACTTATGTAATTTATACTGATTTTAGCAAGGCTTTTGACTCTGTCAATCAGGATCTCCTCCTTCACAAACTGTATCTGCTTGGTTTTCCTCTAAACCTTCTTAACTGGATAAAGGCTTATTTGACACACCGTTCCCAGCGTGTCCGTTTTAATTCGTAGCTTTCTGAATCCATCAGCGTACTCTCTGGGGTACCTCAGGGTAGTCATCTTGGACCTCTACTTTTTAATTTGTTCATTAACGTTCATCCCTCACGTCCTGCTTCATTCGCATGCTTTGATGTACGCTGATGACCTAAGACGCTGCTTGTCCTATAAGGACCCGTTGTCACCTCTCTTTCTTCAATTGGACTTAAACTCTCTGCTTACATGGTGTTCGGTTAATTTCCTCCCACTTAACGCTGAAAAGTGTAAATGTATGACTTTCCATCGAACTTTTCGATTGATGACAATCCTCTTGAACGCATTTACAAGGTTGATGATTTAGGCGTCCGCTTTGTCCCCAAGTTAAGCTTTAATAGACATGTCTCTATCATCTCTAATAAAGCTATGGGTGTTCTTGGGTTTATCAAAAGATGGTCCAAGGAATTTAACGATCCGTATCTCACTAAACATTTATACGCGTCTCTAGTTCGATGAATACTTGAATATGGGTCATGTGTTTGGTCACCGCATTACCAAAAATATCAGGACCAACTTGAATCGGTTCAAAAACAGTTTTTAATGACGAACTCCTTCGTGACCTCATCTGGGATCCCACCATCCATCTTCCATCTTACGAGCATCGACTACTCTTAATCGATCTTCCATCACAAACTTTGCTTGCTTTTCATTCACAAACTCTTGTCAGGTGATATTGACTCTTGCGCTCTGTTAAGCCCAATAAATCTTGCTGTTCCTTTGCGTCTTACCAGAAATTTCTCTCCGATCTATCTACAACATTGCTTAACAAATTTTGCTAACTATGAACCTTTCCGAAATTTGTGTCTTAACTATAATATGTATTATCATCTTTTCTTTGCTCACTCTTCTGTGTTAGATGTAAGAAATAATTTACTGTACCCCTGCAATGATGACAGAACTTTGTCAAACTTAAATAAATAGTGCTATTATGTTAACAGTTCTTATCGATGTGGCAAAACTAATCTGGTCATACAAATATGATGGTTATTTAGTATTTTATATCTTATGGAGAAAATTAAGCGATCTGTATATTGTAAATGATTTAAAGTCAATACCGTATATTTGAATGGCAAGGTGTGTTATATGGTCAGTTCGTCTTTTATCGTAAACATATCTAGCTATATTGGCAAATGTAACGTTAAGTCTTCTTTGGGAGGCAGCATCACAGTTTCCAAATATTTCATAGCCCATAGCACAGTGTAGGTATCAAGTATGTCTTTGCGATCAAAAGTCTGAGGTTCGTCGGTAAATAATTCTTGTCTAAGTACTCCATACGTTTTACCAGTTGCTCTAGTCACATGATTACTCCAAGATAAAGTAACGTTAAATGTAATACCTAGGTTAACTGTCAATGATTCATATTTTATAGGCTTGTTTTTAATTTTTAGATAGGGAAGATCAGTTGTATTTAAGGATTTCTTGTAAATTACAATACACTTGCACTTTGTAGGATTGAGTGACAGCCCGTTACATTTAGCCCAATCATTAACACTTAACAAATCTCTATTACAAACATCTACACACTCGTTTATTTTATTCAGAGGACGACTAACATACATTTGAACATCATCGGCATACATTATGTTAGGTTAGGTTGAGATGTCTAAGGACAGTAAGACTGTCCCTACACTTAGGCCAAGATAGGCCCATTGCGATACCATATAATTCCCTATTTAAGCCAGGAGCGGTTCCTCCCGACTGAACCATTGTGACAACGTTAAGAATTTTAGTACAGACGGAATCTCTATCTCGAACACTTCCGAGAAGTTGAGTAGAAAGGGGTGGCCAAGAGTTTTGAGTCTCCTTTCACTAAGAGCTGGGCAATGGCATGTAAGATGCAGTAATGTCTCTTCCTTTACCTCACACTTGCAGCTTCTACAGAAGTCGTTGTGGGCCAAGCCCAAGCGTGCTGCAAGCCTGCCGATGAGGCAGTGACCCGTTAGGGCCCCAACCAGAAGTGAAATGTTTTCCCTACTTTGGCGCAAGAGACGTTTGGTTCGCTTCAGGTTAAACGAGGGCCACGTGATCCTAGCTACAGCGCAAACCGCAAGGTTATTCCATCGTTCCATTCCTTGTGATTAGCTTGTATGAGGCTAAGGGCATCTCTTTCAA
This sequence comes from Lordiphosa magnipectinata, assembly GCA_037044535.1. NCBI lineage: Eukaryota > Metazoa > Arthropoda > Insecta > Diptera > Drosophilidae > Lordiphosa > Lordiphosa magnipectinata. The sequence continues at coordinate 233,812 of JBAMBO010000819.1, forward strand.
GCTCTTCTCCGGGAGGAGCTGAATGGTAGTACCCTGTCTTGCCAGTTTGTCGGCTGACTCGTTACCCTCAATGTTACGGTGTCCAGGTACCCAAATGAGGTGGATACGGAGTTGCTGAGCGATCGCATTTAAGGATCTACGGCATTCCGTGAGCGTCTTGGCGTTATTGGTGTACCCTTAGAGCGGCTTGACTATCTGAGTAAATGTATGTATATGTTCCCTTCTTCGATCATGAGTGTGCTAAGGTATTTGGCGGCCTCCTGTATGGCCACCAATTCTGCTTGGTACAAACTGCATTGATCAGGGAGAATGAGATTTGCATATTTAAGTCGGTGGAGAAAACTCCCCCACCTACTTTGTCATCGAGTTAAGATCCATCAGTGTAGATATTGATGGCATTTGCTCTACTGTCGGCATACGTTACAATTAGACAACATATTTGGTAGGTCATTTACATATAAAGAAAACAGAAGTGGGCCAAGGACTGAGCCCTAGGGTACACCTCGAGTTAGACGCAAAGTAGGCGATATTTCAGACTCAGTGATCACTGCCTGACTTCTATCAGATAAATATGAATTTATAAGTTTAATGGCAGTGTCCGTGAAATTAAAGAATTTATTAAGCTTAGTTACTAGGTTTTCGTGATTAACAGTGTCAAAAGCTTTGCTGAAATCAAGTAGTGCTAAAAATTAAATAAACTAGAGATCTAAGATGTGGCATAGACCTTCGTTTAGTTATGCAGGTGCGCACTATAATAGAAAATTTGGAAAATTTTACTGCGAAGTCTATGAAAATGTGAAAAAATGATTGTTTGGGGTATATAAATGAGCAACTCTGAGAGCTCTTGCTAAGAGCGCGAGAGAGAGTTAGCGTGAGAGTGAACGACGCACACTCACACAAATTAGGTATGCGTGTGGAGCAAAAAGAGAGAGGGGTGGTGAAGAGTAAGTGATGACAGGGGACTAGAGGGGAACAGTGGGTTAACAAAGCCTTAACAGTGACTTAACAGTGACTAAGCAGTGACTTAACAGTGGTAGAACAGTGTGGGATCAGTGGGAGAGCAGTGAGGGAACAGTGGTAAAGTGGGGGGAAGAGTTGGCAGCAAATTTGAATTCAATATTAATTGAAGAGTGACTGCCATGAGGTCAAGTTGTATATTCAGTGCGTCCCATGACACTCACTGTTTTTATACTCTGTACCGAAGGTACATAGAGTATATTAAGTTTGTGCAAAAGTATGTAACAGGGAGGAGGAATCATTTCCGACCCTATAAAGTATATATATTCTTGATTAGCATCAACAGCCGAGTCGATATAGCCATGTCCGTCTGTCCGTCTGTCTGTCTGTCCGTCCGTCCGTATGAACGAAGAGATCTCAGAGATGGTAAGAGAAAGAGGTTTGACATGTATGGGACATATATTTCTTATACTTGCAGGCAGATCAAGTTTATTTTCAATTTTTGCCACGCCCCCTCGCGCCCCCGCAATTTAGAAAAAACGTCATATCTCCTACAGTTTTGATGATAGATGGTTCGTACTTTCTAGAGATATCTAGTACTCATCGATAATTATCGATTTGCTGAAGAAATGATAAAGATCGGATGAACGATACTCAAGTTATGAGCAAAAAACGGTCAGTTAACACCCCCCGCCCACACCACCCATAACCTAAGCATTGCGTTCAGCAGAAGCAGTCTTAGTGAGAGAGAGAGAGAGAGAGAGAGACTAAGAGAGCGCACTGCGTTGTGCGTTGTTATAGTCGGGCTTGACCGACTTTCTTTCTTGTTTGGTTTTGATCTTTAGAACGTATTCATTGGTTCAACGACACGGGACCACGGGACCCTTTTGCTAATTCCCAATATTATTTTTCTAGCCCTGTTTTTTTTTATGAATGTCGAAGTTTCATTTCGTTGGGTCCCTTAGAACAGGATGGGATAAAATTTAACATGTGTACAGGCCACTGCATTTACCATGCAAAATTTTGCTTTATTTTTCCCAGCTGTGAACTGTCGAAACTGTCTACAAGATAAAATGAAGCGAATCAAATTAAAATCCAACAACACAGTTCTACAATTTCTACAATTCTTAAAATCATGGAAGCGGACGAACTCGCGGCGGGTTCAGCTAGTAAATTTTTATATATCCACAGAGTCTGTGTACCGTTTTGAAACAGAGTATAATAACTCAAACACAGCAATCTTTGCCATTTTACTTAGTTCGCTGTCAGTCAAATATTCATTTGTTTATTGTTGTTCAATCATTTCGAACGGAAACTTGTACAAGACGGTTGTCGATATCCACACATTCTGAGGTAAGTGAAAAAATATATCAGAAATAATTTACACATTTTTGAATGTTTCAGTCATAACCACTTACAAACAACATGGGCTTTGATGTGAACTGCATTGTCGGAGACATAGACGAAGAACTTGTATGCCCCTTATGTAAGCATGTTCTCGCAAACCCGGTCAAGTCGAGCAAGTGCGAGCATGCTTTCTGCAAAGAATGTATAGAGAAGTGGCTGCTGGAGAATCGTATATGCCCTGTTGATCACTCAGTTCTGCTAAGGTCGCAGCTGGTGCCAGTATCTCGTCTAATGCGCAACATGCTCTCGCGCTTAAAAATTAAATGTAAATTTTCGGGGGACGGCTGCTCGGAACTGCTTCAACTCGCTGAGTATAGCACACATGTGGCCAGCTGCGAGCATAATCCCAAAGTGCTGGTGGAGTGCAACTTGGGCTGTGGAATGAAGGTGCCGAAGAACGAGCTGGGCTCACATAATTGTGTATATGAGCTGCGGAGTGTGCTGCAACAAGATCAAAAACAGTTGACCGAGTTGAAGGAGATGCAGGCCTGTCAAGAATTGATCATCCAGACCCAGAGGCGTGAGCTGGAGCTGCTGCAGTTTTACATAGCTGCGCTCAGATTGACTAATCCAGACATAAGCAACTTGGGCGATCAGATGGATCATTACTCGCTGATGAAGTGGGGCAATTGCTTGCCAATGGCTATGGTGCGTACTTGGGACAGTCTAATTTCCACTCCGGGCATCCAAATGCAAAACATGGTGCGCGCTGGTCTACTTGCCAGAGGCTGTCCCATGATTTTGCTTGACAAATTAGTGGAGCGGTGCCATGAGAATCACTGGCCCGACGGTCTGGCGACTTTTAATGCGCGTCAGGAGAATCGCCAACTTATGATGCTGTACCGCATTCGGCTTTTGCCACCATTGGCCACGGGAGAGCTCTGTGTGGTGGTGTTGGTTGGCAATAACGCCCACATGCCGGAGAATTTGCGCCCCACTTTGGGTCTGATTATGATCTTTCTGGATGGCGTTGACGAGACACCACCTCCGGAACTGATTGGCCAATATGAGTAAGGTTTTCGGGGCTAGCATTTGTGTATGAAATCGATGTACTCGTACACTCCACAAGTACAATTTGTATAGCTTATTACAGCGTTGGTTGTCACTTTCTCCTGGAATGGAATTGGATGAGACACCTTTTAAACTTTATGCACGCCCAATAATAAATAAAACAAATTATTCCTGAATAATGTTTTCTTTAATAATATTCATTTCACTGTGACGCATATTTGAACTCAAAAAAGTTGATCGCTTTGAGACCACAAAATTCTGAAAGTGTGTTTTAGTTTTAGTTTAGACCAAAATAAACAAATCGTTAGAACGAACTTCCAATAACTCTTTTATATAGTTATATGTTTACAAGCATGTACAACAGACATAAAAGCATAAAAATAAAAGTCAAGCGAAGCGGTGCATTACAAATGTAGACATATATCTAATACCTTTGCATTTATAAATCACTTATGCATGAAGCATCAATATAAAGGTTACCACAATTTTTTATCGATTTAGTGCCACATGTTTATACATATCGCTTACTTCAAGTCTGTCATTACTCAAACAAGTAAGAAAGTTGGTCAAGCCCGCTGCGAAATGCAATGCTCAGTGATTCAGTCCCAGAGTTTAGGTAAGTAAGAAAGTAAGGATGAAAGTATGACAGCATTACGGATGCAACTTAGTTGTGAACCGAACCAAAATAAACCAAACCGCTAACTTAACCGGTGGCCCAATCCATCCGAAACCGCACGCTTACCGAGGACTGTATAAGTCCTTCTGGCGGAATCTATAAGGGCGCACGCACACATGCAGTTGAAAGATGAACTGAGGGCTGATCGTGATATTTCCGTACGTCAGTAAGCCAAAATAAACAAACATGCTTGATTGATTCTGCAAAGCTGAGCTTACAACTGAATTTTAAAGATCAATCCAGTGCTTGTTGTGCACACTAGCATGCATGGAGCGTGCTTATTTATCAAGATCAGCCATAAGTTCTGGCGTCAGTTCATCTTTCAGCCTCATGTGTGCGGGCGCCCTAAGGGAAATGTAATGTAGAGCCGGAAAGCTGCTGACAAGGTGTTCCATTGATCCCACAATATCTGGTACTGAACATTTATAATATATATTCGAAAAATATGCCATAAGAAAAAGTTATAGAGAAAACTTTTCTAAAACCAAGAAAATTAGAGATTTTTCTGATAACAAGGTCAAATTTTTCTAAAATTAGGTTAAAAATCACCCTTAATTTTAGACTAAAATATCCTTAAAATTTTTCTTTAAATTTTTAATAGCCTATTTACACTGACCACATCTTACATCTAACAGTTAAAATGCTTAATAACTATTTGCAATGCCAACATTTGTAAATTTTTTTTTTATCAAAGTAATAAGTAAGTTGGTCTCTAAAGAGACCCCCCCAACAAAGATGAAAAAATTTTGCCACGGTAAATGTTAATGACTCATGATGTGGGATGTTAGATGTGCTCAGTGTAATTAACCTATTATAAACCCCTGTGTCAACCCTGAATATACAATTGCAATTTCAATGTGACTGTTTTAGCGACCTTAGGATTTCAATCATAAAACTTTTTAGCGGGCTCTAGGTCTATTAGTTATGATTTTCATCATAACATTTCTAAAACAAGACACGCACAGCACCACAAAGAAGGCTGGTTGATCGTTCAGCTATTTCATAAACTACCACAGTTTGATCATCAGCGATCTTTTGCCCAACTTCAATGAGTTTGCAGACGCTACCTCATGCCAGAACTGCTAAGATCGCTTGGGAATCCCAAGTCAGACTTGTAGCAAAAATTGTCGCCAAATGCAATCAAACAGAGAATTTTTGATTTTTGAAAACAAACGTCATAACTAGAAATAATTTTTCTGAAAAATTAGCACAAATCCACTTTATTCAATCATCGTACAGAAAACTATAAGTAGCATCTTAGACATCAGACAGCAAGCGCTTGCCTTGGTGTTGTGCAGTGCAGTGCAGGACGAGGCGGACAATTAAATCTAATTTTTCTTTGTTATTCAAAATAATTAAGTAAACTAAAATAAGTGGGTTTTTGGGGTGTTCCGCTAATTTTGTATAGAGTTGTCTTCCAATCCAAAGATATTCGAATGCGCCAGCAGAATGAAAGACAAACATCCAGTTAGTATTTATACTCTGAAAAGGGGCGAATAAAGACATAGGAATTACACTATTATAAATTCGCAGCCCGAATTCGGCTATGGTTTTTTGTTTGAAGGTGTTTGTCTTATAATCAACCAAAAAAGACTTTGAGCTAGCCAGTTGTAACATTGACTAAAATCAAAAACAGGTCACCAAACCCCACATACATATAACTCTAAATACTTAGAAAAACAAGAAAGAAAGTCAGTCAAGCCCGACTATAACATACTCTGTACCCTTACACTCGCATTTGCTCAGGAGTCAAACAGCCAGTTAACACCCCGCGCACAACGCGGTGCGCTCTCTAAGTTTCTCTCTCTCTCTCTCTTTCTCTCTCGCACTAAGATTGCCTGTGTTGAACGGTTAGTGTATGTTGCTGTGGTTATTGGTGGGGGGGTGGTTGGGGTTAACTGGCCGTTTTTTTGCCCATAACTTGAGTATCGTTCATCCGATCTTTATCATTCCTTCAGCAAATCGAAAAATAATTTTGTTTACAAGGTATCTCTAGAAGGAACGAACGATCTATCTCCAAAACTGTAGGAGATATGACGTTTTTTCCAAATTGCGGGGGCGCGAGGGGGCGTGGCAAAAATTGAAAATAAACTTGATCTGCCTGCAAGTATAAGAAATATATGTCCCATACATGTCAAACCTCTATCTCTTACCATCTCTGAGATCTCTTCGTTCATACGGACGGACGGACGGACGGACGGACAGACGGACAGACGGACGGACGGACAGACGGACATGGCTATATCGACTCGGCTGTTGATGCTGATCAAGAATATATATACTTTATAAGGTCGGAAACGATTCCTTCTCCCTGTTACATACTTTTGCACAAACTTAATATACTCTATGTACCTTCGGTACAGAGTATAATTAGCCATCTTGGTGGAAATAGGACGGGTTCTATTTGATAAGAGATTCTCTTTAGAAAAGTTTGACAACCGACTATTTAGAGATATATGTCATGTGTAAAGGCAGCTTAATATACAAAGTTTCTTGTTCTGTAATATATAGAAATTTGTCAAAGTTTTTGTTTGTGCTGGCTCAAAGATCAGGATTGATTATAATTTAATAAAAATCAATACCATTTTAAACAGAGATAACTCATTACATTTCGGAATAGCAATTGGTTAGTCTGTACAGTATGTTTCGGAATTGACCACAATTCACTCATCAGCAGACGTTGTTGCTTTTCACACTTCAAGCCCTAGTCAAACTCTCTATTTAAACGGTCATTTGGCCGAATAAAGACTTGAGAATTAAACTTATACAAATTTCAGCCTGAGATTTTTCTGTTTGATGAGGTATGTTGATGAGGTATGTTTTTCCAATTTGTTGCGAGTTAGAAATTTGTTTTCTTATATTTACGACGAATCGCCTTAGGGTGGATTTTATAGTAAAATTTGTAGTTTTCAGGGCGAATTTGGTCATTTTTTTCAAAATATGTAAGTTCTCTATTACTTTTTTTAAATATTATATAAAACTTAAAATTGAATCGAATGTCGTTATCTGTATCATGATCCGAAAGAACAATCGGGCTGACAATAAGCTTTCAAACAACTTCACACAAATGTGGGATCTATCTAAGCTGAAGGTGGTCCATTCGGAAGGTTCGTAATACCAAAAGTAAGCTGCAAAGTTACATTAAGAATGAAAGATCTAAAACAGGACCTTTGGAATGGACCATCTACAAAAAGGCCTAAAGCTGCCTTTACACTTATCATATATCTCTAAATAGTCGGTTGTCAAAATTCTCTTAAGAGAAACACTTAACAAATTGAACCTATCAAATTACATAAAAAAGCCTACATTTTCCAAATATTTCGAGTTATTTGCTTTGCTATTACACTATTGCCAGAGAGTCTCTTTGGAGATATCTGGCAAGTGTAAAGGCAGCTTAAGCGAATCACCCATTAATTGAAAATAATAATTTGAGAGTTTTGCATACAGAAATGGAATAATATTTTTGCAAAATATATTCCAAAATGTATGCTTATGGGTGCGTTCACACACACACACACTGTCAGGCTGCCATATATTTAGGGGTCAGTTGCTTCTTAACACGTGTGAACAACTGCCAGAGATATTGCCAGTTGACTGTTGGCACATATGTATGTTTATTATGTTTGCCAAATGACCGACATTAAAAATCTGGGAAAATACAATTTTAAATAGTGTAAACTGACAGTTTGTTGTCATTCAAGGTATTCACTAATCCTCGGAAAATGGTTAATAGTAAATTTCAAAAGCTTACGTCCATCCAGAAAGAAGGAGGCTTATAAAATCAGTCGCAAAATTGTAAAGTGAAGAGTTAAATTTTTGTAATATTATTTAAAGTATAGACTAAAAAACTTGTTATCGTAATACTTGTATATAGAAATTAAGCTAAAAGTCTTACAGCTTGTCGGATTTCTTCTATGAGAAGCTCAAAAATGTACTGAATATATGGGAAATATCCAATCGAAAGTGTCGACTTGCTACTACAATCAAGAAAGTATCGACTCAAATGCTTGTTATCGTGATACTTGTATATAGAAATTGAGCTAAAGCTTTACACTTGTCTGATTTCTGATTTAAAATATGAGAAATGTTCTGAATATTTGAAAAGTAGCCAATCGCAGTTTCTCATATAAGTTTTTTGACATTCAACTCACAATGAACTGAGGAACTATTCAGTTCATACATGAGATATCAGACATGTGTAAATACAGCTTATTGCTTGAATTAATAGGAATTGACTGAGTGAATACACAGAGGGAATATTTTGAGAACTCAATATGAGCACACACGTTGACAAAAACAGTGCCAAAAAGGTTTTTTCATTAGTAGTACAATGTTCTCAATTTTTCTTCGATCGAGTTGAACTACATTTTGTAGAATTAAACTAACGAAAAGATCGTCAAGTATTCTCCCCGTTTTTGTTGTGCATTCTAAAAGATTGTTTTTAGTTTTAAAGCAAAACGATTGGTGATCTCTCGTAATAAGCTGACTCGACTTGTTGATAATATTTCGATCAGAACAAAAAATAAACTAAATAAATAACAAATTGAGTATGATTATTGTTACAAATATCAGCTAGGACTCGAAAGTGCGTTTTTTTACCATATATGTACTAAAAGTGAAAAAACTAATTTTAAAGAATTGAATAATATCCAGCATTAAACAAATTTTTTTTTAATTTCATAGCTAATCGAACTTATTATTATTGTAATTAAAACATTTGCTGCATCCAGAGAAATCTAGCTTTAATTGGCTTCAATTTAGATTTTTTCCTTCTTGATTGTTTAGGACGAAAACAGCTCGAGTTCGAGAAGACAATTGATCGCGACTTCGAACATAGACGAAAAATCGATTTAAGGATTGTATAAAATATGGACAATGTTTAAATCACCTCAAATAAATAAAAATAAAAAACTTTGCCTCTACAGGGAATTGATCCCACTATTTCGACGTTTTCTAAGCGAGGCCCTTGTTGTTCACTGAGCGGCAAAGTGCCAACTGCTTACATTCTTAAGTATGATTTGGACGCCAGGTCTTGCCTGAAAGTCGAGTGAGCTAAGGCGTCGTCGTCCGTATGTTCAGACTGCGAGGTCCTGAACTCAATTTCCAGTAAAATAAAATTTTTTGAATGTTATCTCAAAATCAATCATAGCTGGGAAACAAGGACAAGAATACTTTTAATATCAAATCTGCACGATCGGCTTGGTTTTTTCTCTGACTGTGAGTAACTTACTTATCGTACTTAAGATAATTTCCAAGTAAGAAATATACTTGCAGTTATTTGAGTGTGTCCCCTAAAATTTCCAGTAGTTCATCTAAACTTCCCAACTATATACAAATCATATTTTACCTCAATCATTCAACTTCTCACCAAAAAACTTCTCCTTCCAAAATACAAACAAACAATGCCCGGGAATTTGTCACCGCAAAGCCTTGTTAAATGTTTTCAAAGCAACTTTAAAATGATTTTGCCGCATAACAAACAATTTTGTAGTTACATCAAATTGAGCACGCAATGCAAGTGTACGGTAAATGGTAAACGGTGTACGGTAAACCGGAGCTACCACACACACACACACTCTCTCACAAAACTTTCTATCGCTTTTCCGTTCACAACTTTGTCGAAGGCAGCCAACAGCCGGCAAATGACAACGCACCGAACAACATTTCGTACATTTCGTGTGAAATCCGTACAACACTCGCGTTAAATCGCAATTCGCACTTTGGATAGAAAATATCAGAAGCGTCTTATTTGCCGCCAAGTAAACGCATAATCCGTCCGCACAGATGAAAAACCGATGCACGACTGAAATGGCGCTCGCCTGGATTGGTGGAAAGGCGGCGTCTATGCCAAACCGACGACAACCACTTCGTTGTGGGGACGACCGAGGCAGTCGGTTTTTCGAAATTCGAAATTCTGTTATGATGAAGAGAAAAGAGAGTGAGAATTTGGCGGCAAATAAAGAGAACCACTGGAAGGACACTGAAGGATTTGCTCATTTTGTGCGTGTGGACTGTAGATGGTTGTGAGTCTGATAAGTGAGTCTGACTTGGATGTTTAGATAAGCTACATGGCCAAAACTGATGATTGGTGGTTAGTTGGCATAAAAGTGGGAAACAGAACTGTTCATAAGTAAATCTGAAGTTTTTTTTATAATTTAAGTAGAGTGGATGACTAAAATACCTCGCAAACTTACCGAATGGTTAAGAAATCACAAGAATTGACACAAAATTTCCAAAAACTACCAAATATTCCCAGAATTAATTGAAAGTTTGCTCCAGAAATGGAAAACTGAAAATAGAAAAAGGATTAAGGATTGATTAAGTTAGAGTTTGTATTCGACTTGGTACTAATTTCTTCTTATAATTATTTAATTATATTTTATAATTAATTGCTTATACGTAGTCATTCTTTTTGAAACCGAACGGTTTTAAAATTCACCATTTTTGATTTCAATAAAAAAAAGGCCCAAAATTAGATCTCGACACTTCAGCAGTAAGCAGTAAGTAATTGTTGCTAAATTTTATACATAACTTTTTCTCTGTGGTAACCACCATGATATAGCTTCTAAGGATATACAAATTATTGCCCTAAGCATAACTTAAACTACGGTGCTTTCAAAAAGATGGAGACTTTTACAGTTTGAAAGTTATTAATTTTTGAAGTTATAAACAAATAACAAGTGAGAAAGTCGGTCAATCCCGACTACAACATTCTCTGTAACAGTTCATTTGCCCCCGACTATAATATTATAATACATCCAAGGAGTCTTCTTTGGTACAGAGTATAAAAAAATGCCCTTAAATAATGCACTGCCACGCATTCAGTTTCAAAGCTATGTGACTGAAATTAAGCTCTGGCAATTAAGCTTTATATTTATCATAGCTTTTCAAAAATTTCCACTTCCCGCAGATCGGACGTCTATATCATATAGCTGCCATACATAGCTTTGAAACTGACTGCGTGGCAAAGCTTTACTTACTTAATTATATTTGAATTAAGTACGAAAGAATTGGAACAATCCTAGAAGGCTTGTATTAATCCGATAATGTTCATTTCCTACTTCTTCACTCAGTCATTCGCGTTCATCCTACTTGAAAATCGAATGATCCTGACCCGAGATTGAGGCAAGTACGGAATTTCAATGTAACAAGCGAAATGAAACCGAGAGCAAGTTCCAAATTGAGAGGGAACATCTCTCTCGCTAATATATTCAGGCTGAATTAGTACACAAATATACACAAATAGTTTTGTCAACTCAGGGGTTTTTTGAGGTGAGTGTTTCTTGCACGTATGTTGCCTTGGAATTTCCCAACCAGCTATAGCACTATCAGCAATACTGCTATTAGGCTTAGAGAAACTGCTACCTTTCGTGAAGGCTCCCATGGTCACTCGGCTATACTAAGTAGTCAAATAGCGACACCAACAAATATTGATTATTGCATACTAACTATAGCCTATGATACTATGTATGAGGTCATAATACCAAGTCGTTTGGATTGGAACTCGCTCACCCCTCGCAAACCAAATGCCATCAACATCTACACAGATGGCTCAAAATTGGAAAGCCAGGTGGGAGGCGGAGTTTTCAGTCCAGACCTAGGTATAGAAATGTCCTTTCGTCTTTTCGACCATTGTAGCGTCTTTCAGGCGGAGGTTGTTGCTATCCAGGAGGCTACCAACCATGATACAATTAGACAAGGTTGTTCGCTCGGAATGTGCTCGTTCTCGTTTTGGTCCCCTATTGTCAGTTCGTTGCCGACCGTCATAGCGTAAGCATTGATGCGCACGAATTCGTCAAACATACAATAAGGGACCTAATTTTGCCGAGCGGACTACCTTGTCTAATTGTATCATGCTACCAACCATGTAAGAGAACTCGAGGTCAAGGAAGGAAATGTATTTATCTTTTCAGACTGCAGACAAGCTATATTAAAAGCTCTTGACAGTAATACGAAAATTCTAAAACACTTACTGAGTGCCGCAAATCTCTGAATGAGGTGGCTCAGCACTTTAAAATACGTCTTATGTGCGTACCTGGAGACCGAAACATTGAAGGCAACGAGATAGCCGACAGGCTCTCTAGACTTGGCACTACCGCCCAGTTCCTACTGGATAGGAGGACAAAAGGGGTGCCTTTTGTGACATGTAAATTAAAAACAAGGGAAACTTCCTATAAGATGGCCACAAACCGATGGAGATCAATCCACACCTGTGAAATCTCTAGGCTAACTTGGCCCACTCTTAACTCTAAAAGAACCTTAACGCTGTTACTTCTAGGCAGGCAGAAAGCCTCCCTACTCGTAGGAATTCACACAGGACACTGTCTCATCGGCAGGCATGCCGCGGAACTTGGTATCAACGATAACGACTGCTGTGGAAGCTGTTGCTCAGTTGATGAAGAAGAAAGCGTTCAGCATCTTCTCTGCCACTGTCCAGCGCTCAGTAGGAGACGATTCGCCTCCCTTGGTCAGCATTTTCTACCTAAAATTTTAGCCGTCTCTGAAATAGAGATTGCTTTGCTACTCAAGTTTGTGATACTTTCTAAGTGGTTCAAAAGGGAAGAGCCACCCTTTTGCTGTCTAAAAGTAAAAATTTAGGGGTTATATGGTATCACAAGGGGCCTTTTTTCGCCTAAGTGAAGAAGCTTCACCGCTTCTGCCATCGCAACCTAACCTTACCTAACCATAGCACTATCGACATGAGAAGGTGGCTGTCGAATTGCAGTAAATGGACCGAGACAGCAACCAGCCTCCATTGTGGTGTTCTCATAGACTAAAATATCTAGTCCAGCGATGGTCACCGGTACCCCGCCGGATTATTCTGGACTCGCCTACCCTTACTGCCCATATAAGAATGCATTGCGCATACGTACCGTAATTTAGATTTTTTGATTTCCCAAACAAATAGCTCTATAAAAATGTTAAATATAAAAGAAACACTACCATAATTCCCTTATTGCAATATTACCAAAATACGGTTATACAATAGTTAAAATTAAACACAACATTCATGTAATATAAATGATGTGCAAACAAATTTATGCAATTTTATTTATTTATTGCAATGAAACTTCAGCCAATGTTTCAGTAGCAGTTATTCCTGAAGGTCTCAATTGTAATTTGGCTTCCTGAAATCTTTTGTAGCTAGGATATATGTCCGAATTTTGCTTTTTGCTTAGATTTCGTATTAAATTATATTGTTTTTTGCTTAAAGAATTTTCAAGCATAATTTCTAACGCTTCACTAGGAGACAGAGGTATGGGTTCGGAAGCCAACTTTCTTTTCAAACCTTGTCCTGCCTCATTATATGTTAGCATAATACGAGCCATTTCTTTAACGCTGTGTGTCTCCTCTTGGATTTCCAAAAAAAATTATCATATCCAACGATAGCCAATTAGCATGTCTATTCTTAAATGTTCGGATACTACGGCTACATTTTTTCAGGTTCACCTTAACATATTTTTCTATTTCATCCTTTTTCTCATTGCTCAGCTTGTAGTCAATTTGTTGCTCAAAACGCCAGCTTTTAATAGCAGAACCATCTCGTTGCATGAGAGAACTCAAGCTTACCTACAAGTTGAGAATAGTGAAAGGGCCGCAAATTTCCGTAAAAAGCATTGTTAACATAATGTAAAATACACTTCATTTATAAGTTTATTTTAACACACATTATAATTGATTCCAATGAATCCCAAATTAGTTCTACCCTATACAAGACGAGCACTTTGGTAAAGTTTTTTCTCTGTATATGGACAACATAAAACAACACACATTAATTAAATATATCCAACATTATCAAAAAATGGTTCCATTTATACATTCTACATACTCTGGCCTTCAATATCGATTATTTGCAGTAACTTTTTGTGCAAAATGATATGATCAGCAAGTCCACAAAGTTCCCGAATAGTTGAGGCGAATTCATTCACTCAACAGCTGACTTCGATAATGTGCATTTGAGTCCGCTATTCGAGCTCTCGCTTATGCTCTCTGGATACATTTGGGAATATATCCGTCTCGCTCTAATTATTTCGCTCGAAATTATGTCGTTCGGGAACGACAAAACAAAACGACATTATTTAGACTAAAAACTCTAATTGGAACAACGAAACTATGTCGTTCTAAAACGACATAATTTCGATCAACCAATTACAAAATTTAGGAAAATCTCTTGAAAAACGAAAATTCCATGCGTATTGCTGAATTCGATGACGAATTTTATGAAGAACCAAAAGCAAAGTTTCCGACTTGCAATCAAATCGTAAACAAAGCCATAAAAAATGTTTATATTTATACATAGTAAACATTACAATTGGTTACAAGCTTTTGAAATAGGGAAGATAGCAAACTTTCCATATGTATTTTTGGTCGTTGAATTCAAATCAATTGTCCGTTTTCGCCCAGCACGTAGATCCAGTGACCGCATTAATTAACCTTTTCCAACCAAATTTGTTTTAATATAAGCTGCATTGAATGACCTTACAGAAAAACCAACCACGAAGATTTGATTTTGTTCATAAGCTACAATTTTGTTGGATTTTAAAATGGATAAATATGGTTATTTTATGATAAAATCCTTTTTTTTTATGTTTAAAAAATTCTGAAAAAAGGTCTGATGACAGAAAAATTTCTTAGGAAACATTAATGGATAGTCCTCTGTCTCCTCTAATTTTTCACATCTCTAGTTTTTTGATTTAATAGATCTTTTTAAAGATTTTTTATAAAAATTTTCCATTTTTTTTTGCATGATTTTGAAATTTCTTGTAGTTTGATAATAACAAAGAAGTTATTGGAAAACAAATGAGTGGCTATTAAAAAATTATTTGAAATTAGATTTAGTTTATTTAAAGACATTTTGGAAGTTAATATTATTTAAAAATTTGATTTTATTGGCAAAACGTAGCGTCGAAATTATGTCGTTTCAAAACGCCACAATTTCGACAGTTCTAAAACGACATAATTTCGATTGAAAAAAGCGACACAATTTCGATCGAAACTATGTCGTTTCAAAACGACATTGTTCCGACAAAGCAAAACGACATTATTTCGCTCGAAATTGTGTCGTTTTTTTCTGTCGAAATTATGTCGTCGGAATTATGTCGTCACCCCCTTTTTGGGCACTATCGTTTAGCACCAGCAAAAGTGAGAGACATCGCAAATCTCTAATGCTCATTCTAGATGGAGTTGTTTGTTATCTGTTTTTACAGTTGCATGCGAACAACTAATCACCTCGAGCTGGCTAGAATTTGCTAGTTTGAAAATATAAAAGGTCGTTAAAAAAGTAACATGGTGTTCTTATGGGATGCTTTATTTTTGCGGTCAAAATGAGTTTATATATCGAGCTTAGGTCAATTTCAGGCATTTATGCAGCAATCCTTGTTCGCATTGAATATAGTTGAATATCGAGCTTAATATGGGGTATGCTTGCAACCAGCCGATTTCGAAATCAAATCAAGTTCGAAAAAAGAGCTTAAATCAGTGTCAGACCTTTCTGATTGGATCCGACCGAGGGATCAAGTCGAACTTAAATAACAAGATAAAGTCAATCCCGTGTGTTGTTGAAATAAGCCTATATCGAGCTCTCCCGAGCTAAAATTTGGATCAAGACGAGAATTCCAGGATTGAAATATCCGTATTCGGATATCTGGAATTTTTTTTGTGTATATCGATAAAGGACAAAAAAAAGGATTTATTCTTATAAAATCAATTGACAGATCATTTAACTAAATGCTTACAAAGTCGACGCCACAGTTTCATGTTACGGATTGGTCTTTTAAATTCTAAATTCGAGTGCAATAAAAGTCAAATTTTGTAAGCAAGGCTGCAAATCAGTCGGAGTCAAGGTGTTTTCTTATTATCTCCAAGCCGCATCCAATCTCCAAGCCCAAAATATCTTAGCTTAAGCGGATAAAGCGTTGAGAATTCAAAATCAAAAGAGGTCTTTAAAGATTTAATTAAAATCGACACAGATATCTTCACCAAGAACTGTGCCATACCCCCTGATTTCCCATCCAACTATGCGACAATTAAAAAATCGCAGAAATGAAATAAAACCCATAAGCTCCAATTGGCTGGGCGATGAGTGTGAAAATTCATGCTAAAACTTGTAATGGAAATGTGCAAAGTTTTTGGCGTTTTGAGTTCGCGCGCAGTTGGCGACACCATTTGGCAAAGTTTTACCAATTTTACATAATTTAATTTTCCAGCGAGATAATTTTTATGGTTTGTACTTTGGCAAGTTGAAGAGAAAATTGAAACTGAAACAAATTAGGCAACATTTAACTAATTAATTGACATGTCCAGTCTCAAGTGTATGCGAACACTTAAGGCATTATATTAAACCGAGCAACTAATTTTGATGCATCTAATCAGCATATGTTGATGCTTCTCGTACACCGAAAGATAAAGTCCTGGACATGTATACCCACATGGTATTGTATGCCGGCAGAGGCTGCATCGTGCACAAAAACCCAAGTCAAAGTAATGCAACAAAAGCCAAAACTTAATTAATATTTACATGAGCAGCTGGGTGAGATTTTGTTGCACTGGCTGGGGCCCTTATCTGCTGGACTGTCAGGTATGCATATGCTGCAGGCGGCGCCGGTGTTTGAATGGATGGAAGTGGCAGTTGCTACGTATTCTGGTTTGCATGGTTGCTAGAAATCAATTCGCATTGTTAACCCATGATTGGATATTATTGATTCAATTTGCTGCCACTGGGAAGCGAGACATGTTTTATGCATGCCCATGTAGTATCTGTGCCTCTTTCTCCTGCTCAGTTGACGCTGGCCGTCTCTCCTCGTGGATGTGTGTGTGTGTGTGTGTGTGTTGATAATGTCTATCTGTACCGATAATGGAGAACATGCATGCTCACACACCAACACCCACACATAAACACTCGCACACACATATGCACATACGGCTGGGAGTCAAGTTTAATTTATGCATTTGTTGCACTTGATTCGCTCGAGCAGTGGAAGAAGATGCGAAGTCTGAGTGAAAAAGCTGAAACGCTTACGATAAAATCTATCAAAGCTATCGAATCAATCAATCAATCATTCGCATGAAATTAAAATTTCTTCATCTGATTTCGTAGAGTATAAATGGTTTACTAAGTTCGTGCAAGGAATCAAAAAGTGAGGAACAACTCGTTCAATTTTGAAGATAACGCACTCATATTTAAAACTTTGAAGTTCAGATCGAATAATTTATAGGCTGGCGTTTCTCTAGAACTGAACGAAGTGAGCAAACAGTATGGGCCCTTGCACACCATTAGCAGTGATCAGAGAGGAGTTTTCGATATGTTAAACTGATCGGACAGGAGTAGTCTGTCTCTTAAAAAGAAATAAGGCGAATTCGTGTTAAAAGTGTGGTAATTCAGTACAAATCAGAGATTAGAAATAAATATCGGTTTCGGTTATGGTACAATCAAATTGTTTCGGATACGGTTTCGGTTTTAATTTCGGTCCGGTTACGCTTCGGTTACAAATTTTTCATTTCGATTACCGGTCAAAGCTGCGAAAAGCTGCAGCTTGCGTTCACACCAAGCCCTCAGCTTCAAAACAGATGTCAGCTACTACTACTTAAAATGTTTGCAAAGTATCGCCAAAAGAATTCGGATACTATAAGAATCTACGAGTTATAGCCTATTTCCACTGGCTTCATTTCTTATCATTTTCATTTCTAAAAATGATGCTGTTTCCATTGACAAATCTTCATCATTTTGATATTCGCGATGAAACGTTGACAAAAACAGCCGAATGGTTTGATTTAAACAACAGGCGCCACTTTCAAACTCACGGGGAGTTTTTGCAATATTTACCCAAAAAAAGACATACCCGGCAGGAGAGCAATTACCCTGGGCGAACGCATTGTTAACGCCCTGAATAATGAGCAGAAAGCTAAATACACAACTTATTTTGACTAAATTATATTATAAACAAAATTGCGCCTTATTTTTAAATTCAAATCAATAGATTATTGGTGATGACACTTTCTATTTCCAGAGAGTAACGAGTTGTGCCAGAGAGTAGCGAGTACTTTTTAAAAAAATACCAAATTCCTTCGTGGGGAATGCCATCATTTTTGAGAAATGAAGGAAATGAAGGGCAAAATGCAACAACAATTTGTATGGGAGAAATGATATCATTTTCTTCATTTCTTGTCATTTCAAGAAATGAAGCTTCATTTCTTTGGTGGAAATAGGCTATTAGATGGTTACACCAATGAAAGCTGCGCTGCAGCTTGAACGTTTCAACTTTTGAGCGAGCACGCAGTCTAGGTACTCCCTATTAAGAGTGGGTGTCGGTTACGGGTTACGGCGATAAATCCGATTGTAAGTTTAAGTACTGGTTTTGGATTCGTTTGGATAAACCCAATCTTGAAATAGGATAAAATATAACTAATATCCAACAAATTTTGGACTAAGATTTCTGAAATATATATTTGACTGACACAAACTGGTGAAAAACGACCTTAGTTGTTGGACCATCTTTTGTTGTAGACTGGTAAAGATTGTGGTTCATTGTCTGACTGAATTTTTTTAAGGAAAATTATTTTTTTTAAGGACTCAAGCAGATTTGTAATCAAGTTTAGGAACTGAAATGGCAGTTGGCGTTTCAGGTAGGTTGATCTCCTCAACTATGGGCATAAAATTCCGGTTCTGCGTCTTAATTCCTTGTTAAGGGCCGCGAGCAGATTCGATGTTAATATCAGGGACGAATAATGGAAATGAATTAAACATTTAAATTTATCGCACTGAATTCACAACTTGACCTCAAGGCAGCCACTCTTCAATTAATATTCAATTCAAATTTTGCATTCCCTCTTTCCCTCTCCCCTACCCACCCCCCCCCCCTTCCCCTGTCTCCACTCTTCACCCACTGTTCAACTCACTGTCAAGACAATGTTAAGTCATTGTCAAGTTACTGTCAAGACAAACATAATTTAGTCTCTCTTCCCACCCACTGTCACCCCATACTCCCCCTTCAATATGATCAATATTTAGTCGATTTTCAAAAGACAAATGTAAAACAAACAAGAAAGAAAGTCGCGTCCAAGCCCGACTATCACCACATACTCTGCACCCTTCAATATGATCAGCAGCTACGAATTTCGAGTCACGAGTCACAACGGCCAGTTAACACACAACGCACAACGCAGTGCGCTCTCTAAGTCTCTCTCTCTCTCTCTCTCTCTCTCTCTCTCACTAAGATTGCTTCTGCTGAACGCAATGCTTAGGTTATGTGTGGGGTGGGTGTTAACTGACCGTTTTTTGCTCATAACTTGAGTATCGTTCATCCGATCTTTATCATTCCTTGAGAAAATCGATAAATAATTTTGAGTACTAGATATTTCTAGAAAGTACGAACCATCTATCATCAAAACTGTAGAAGATATGACGTTTTTTCCAAATTGCGGAGGCGTGAGGGGGCGTGGCAAAAATTGAAAATAAACTTGATCTGCCTGCAAGTATAAGAAATATATGTCCCATACATGTCAAACCTCTATCTCTTACCATCTCTGAGATCTCTTCGTTCATACGGACGGACGGAAAGACAGACAGACGGACAGACGGACATGGCTATATCGAACCGGCTGTTGATGCTGATCAAGAATTTATATACTTTATAGGGTCGGAAATGATTCCTTCTCCCTGTTACATACATTTTGCACAAACTTACTATATTCTATGTACCTTCGGTACAGAGTATAAAAATGTAAATATTTGTAATATATTTTAAATAACTTATTCGAATAATTTAAAAAAAAAAAATTGTGAGTAAAAAAAAATTTTGTATAAAAAAAACATATGGGCATTTCCACAGAAAAGTTCACCGAGACCAAAAAATGAAAAGTACTTAAAAACACTATTTTTTATCATTTTTCCATGGGGAAATACTCAAAACGAACTAAAATATTCACAACCCATTTCGAGATTTTCGATACGAAAAGTCGCGCAAGCGACATTTTTCCCATTTGGATACGATTTGTTGTCATAAAAATGCCTTTAGATTGCATTGATTTTTGGTCTCTAAACTATTTCTATGGGTACAAAGAGTTAAAAACTAATGCAGAAGACACCATAAGAAACTACATGATTGCAATTTTTTACAAAAATTTTATATAAAAAGCTTTGCCCTATTCGCAGAGTTTTGGATTTTTCTAAAATTAAGTCAAAATCCACTTCCGTTTTATGTCAACGTCACGCCAGCATATATGATTGCTTATATCTTTAACTGTCTTATGATCGATTGATGTCATTGTTTTTGCTCATTATAGTGCTACTCAACTGCTACCCAAATATAAAACAGATCTTTTTAAATATCGAAGATTTTGCATATTTTTCAAATAGATCTATGTCCGTACGAACGTAACGTCACGTCAGTTTGGAGAATGCCCATATATAAATCTCTCATTCCAGAAATCTTTTTGTAATTTTTATTTAAAAAAAATGCTTTTCTTAGATTTTTATAAAAAAAAATTTTAAAAAAAATAATGTTTTTCTTAGATTTTTATAAAAAAAAATTTTTTTTTCAATTTTTGTATATAAAATTTTTTTTATGTGATATATTTTTATATATAAAAATTCATTTATTTTTATTATACAAAATTTTTTTTAATAAATATTAAAAAAAAGAAAAGAAAATGTTTGTTACACATTTTGAACTGCGTTTTAATGAGCAGGGGAAGCTGCAAGTGCACTGTTCAACATGTTGTTAGCTTCATCGGATCCCAAAATTTTATAATTTCATCAATGTGAGACCCATTCGGAACTTAAAATCAATGTATTCGCCTGAAATGGGTGCCCTATTTGAAAATATTGAAAATTGATACGATCAAAATTTAAATATTTCATTATATGCATATATATCCATGTTAAATTTTTTCAGGTGGGCGGAGCCACGCTTACTTAGGATTGCCATTAAAACATAACATTTATATCTTCTAAATTCCAAACGGGCAGACTAGGCAGGTCATTTTTATTACATTAGGTAGAGAATTGACTACTCTACCTATCTACAAAATAAATCCCATCACTTTAAGATTCTTTTTTACTATAAGTCTACCAAATTTTAAAAATGGGTCAAATATAGAGGATTTTCCAAACGGCAATGCTTAAAAAAGTAAGTAAACTACAGTTTAACACTTTTTTTGTATTCCTATATGTATTAATACCTTACATACCTTTCATATAAAACCAAAAAGATAATGATCGGTGGTATAGTTTGGCGACAATTGTGTATTTTGCCAACCTGCACATTTCCTCGCAGACTTGAAAATAAAGTTTGCTTAAAGAAGCTATATCCCCCATATTTGTTACACGATCGCAAAATAAGTTCGGATCGGTTAGTTTGGAATATTCCTTTAAAAAATACCTCGGAAAATTCAAAAAATTAATTTTTGAAGTTGATTTCCGCCCCAGTCCCCACTGTGCGTATTTTTTAAGCCTAAAGAAATTTCCATAAAATCTGTAAAAATTTTGGGAAAAAATTGGAAAATATCAAGAATTTTGAAAAAAAATGTAAGGCTTAAGAATTCTAAAAAAAAATATGAACTTCACATTTAAGCGAATCAGCATTTAGTGTATGATATTTCAGCTCATGTCCCACTGTAAGCCAAGAAATGCAGTTGCATAAATGCATGAAGCACTCATAAACTAGAACCTTGATCACACAGAGACTTGACACACACAATCGACTTCTCCTCCTCTAAGCAACAACATCCAAATCAGTTCATAAAGTTTTGAAATTATGTATTTGTGGTGGCATTGTGTAGTCATTGTGATTGTTGTTTTTGTTATTATAGTTGACAATAACAATGATAACACAACACACACACACATAACATGGCCGTCCCACAGCATATTGTTTTTACCCGGTGAAGTGTTTGACATTTCCTGTTGCATTCGAGAGGGGCTGAAAATTTCTCAATATGAAACAGACAATTATGTCTAACCATCTCAACATAACTCACTTGTCGCACACAATGGGAAAATCTCTAAAGAAAAATATGCAACAGCCGTTGCTTTCCTTTCTTCTGCCATCAGCACCACAAAAAAAAATAAACGGCAGTAAATTGGTAGCGATAAAATTGAAAGCCACTGAAAGCTGGACTCGCCGATTTGGTGAATGCTTCAGGCCAGACAGAGAGAGTGGACCCAGAGGAAAATAAAGTGCGGGAGCCGGGCAAGGATGTAGGCGCGCGTTGAGTTGTGAAAACCAAACGGAAATGGTGGTCATAACTCGCCCAATGTAGCCACAAAGGCGTCGAAAGTCGGTGTCGGGGATGGCCATAGCTATTAGAACCGCTTTTTTTTTTTGGACTTGGCTGAATTGATTTGGAATTGAGACTGCAAGGAGAGGGCAATAGGGAGAGAGAGACTGGCAATATGGAAGAGTTTTGATTGGTGGAAATTGAGAAGCAAAGAAGCTTTTAAAGAACTGAAGAAAATGCAATTTTTAGTTGCTGCACCCACAACTCAACCTTAAAGCAACACTCTACTTGGCATCCCAAGACTTTGTCCATTTCAAACCCAAAATTTATTTGACTCTTTTGTCCAAATAAAACACCAAACTTGAGTCACAAATTATGCAGCGTTCCCTAACCGTTTATCCACTTGGAACCAATTGACATATATTTCACTTGAGCTGTCTGAAAATGGCTAAACGATTTAACCAATTTATGTACCTGGCAGGCACATTTATTCTGTATGTCTGCGCGTGTGTTGGTGTATGTGTGTGTGTGTGAGTGAGTTGAGGGCAAAAGAGTAATAAAAATTTAATGGCATTTATTAAGTACACATTAATTTGATTTACGTTCACACAAAAAATGATACCGATACTTGTGTGTGGTTGGTTGGTCATTTGTCATCACGGACTAAGAATTCGAATAAATAAATTAAAGAAAGTTTTCGAATAAAATTTGTGCCTAAAAGTTGAAATAAAGCGTTGATACTTTTTTAAAATATCACAAATTGGAAATAATTTGATTATCAACTTAAATGTAAAACTTTGAAAAGTAAAGTTCACAGAATTCAAGGAGATGAGGCAAGGAGAAGAAGTGTAAAGCTATGAGCAAAAAATAGTTAAAGCAAAAAGTTCAAACAAAAGAGGTAAAGAATATTTTAAATTAATAAAAGTGCCAATGATGAAAATTGCAAAGAACAAAGCAGATATAGACCGAAAATCAAGTAAGAAAGTTGCTACAAAACAGGCTGTAAGAAGACACAGCTACAATATAATGCAATATAAAGGGATAAAAACGGGGTACAAACGGAAAACATTAAAAATAGAGGAAAGCTAACTTCGGCTAGACCGAAGTTTATATAGCCTTGTAGCTTATATAACTTGTTTAAATTAAGGTTTCAAATGATTTTTGTCGAACATTCTTACCTGAGTTATTTCCCAAACTTAGCAATAGATGGCGCCACTACGTTGACCATTTGCTTGCAGGTTTCTTCATCAGATTTTGACCAAACTCCCAAAAATTTGGGTGGTAACCGATAATATCCATAATTGGAAGCCTTAAAGACGCCAACATTGAAAACAAAAAAGTTTTTCTCACTAGAACTACTCTTCCGACCGATCGTTCCTATGGCCGCTATACTCTATAGTGATCCGATTTGGATCAAACTTAGCAGAATTGTGTGGAAGCATATAATATTGATCAATAACAAGTTTGGGAGCGATAGCATTGAAAACAAATATGGTTTTCCTACTAAGAATTTTTTTCTAACCTAACTTTTATATGGCAGCTATACTATATAGATGTACGATTTTCATCAAACTTGCTAGGGCTATGTAAAAGCATAGAAAACTGATAAGTACGAGGTTTGGTGGCGATTGCGTTGAAAACAAAAACGTTTTCTTTTGTATGGCAGCTATACTATATAGTTGTACGATTTTCATAAAACTTGGTGGAATTATGAAAAAGCTTAAAATACTTATGAATACGAAGTTTGGGGACTTTCGCGTTGAAGATAAAAAAGTTTTCTCATTAAAACTTCTTTTTCTGCCGATGGTTCCTATGGCAGCTATATGCTATAGTCATCTGATCCGGCTGGTTGCGACAAATATGCAGCGTCTTTGTACCAAAAGACTTCATGCAAAGTTTGGTTAAGATAGCTTTAAAACTGACAGTGGAGATCGCACAGAAACAGCCGGACGTACAGACGGACATGGCTATATCAACTCAGCTCGTCATGCTGATCAAGAATATATATACACTTTATGTGGTCGGAGATGCTTCCTTCGATGCGTTACAAACATCTGGACAATTTTAATATACCCTCTACAAGGTTATAAAAAGTAAATAGAAGAAACGCCTTCCGATCCATTGGAGGTAATTTATTTGGTTGCTATGACCAGCTGCGCCTTTGCTCGCAGCGTTAGTGATCGAGAGGAATATCCAAGAAATACTGGAAGCTAGTCGCCGGGTGTGGTGCACCGGTAGTATGTGTGGCTGCTGGTGCTGGAGGTTGTGTGGGTTCGATCCCGGCTCGGACCATCTAATAGAAAAAGTTTTTTCTCTCTTTAGAAAAAAGCTACTGGCGCCAGCTGTGAAGTAACTAGCCTTGAAAAAGCTAAAACTCTCCAACTATAGCCTTTCGGATTCGGCGTTAAACTGTAGGTCCCTTTCTCTTGTGCGAAAAATTATAAGCACACACGCCTAGAGATTGAGAGAAGCTTGGCGCTTTCGGATATTTGACCACTGAAAAGAGGAAAGCTATTACTGTAATCCCCACATAGATGGGGCATATAAAGAAGAAGCAACAGGAAGCCTCAAGGGAATATAGTTTCGTGTTTGTCTTGATGGGACATTATGGTTGACACACCCGAGTAGGTCCGCTGAGTCAATATTACCCTTTATAAGCTTGTACAGAAACATTATGCCCAATATAGTACGTGAAGGTACATACGTCTAAAAGCTTAAGTCTGGAAGTATAAGGAGGACGTCTCAGTTGTGGGTTCCAACCCAGGTTGCGAAGAGCAAACAAAAGGAACTGCTTCTACACAGATTCGATGCGTTTATACAGGGTTAGTGATTGAGGGTTCCAAATACACAAACCAAACTCCAAAATGGTCCTCACTAGGGACGTAAACAAGAGCTTGATAGGGATCATTGAACTCCTTAGATCAACGTTTAATAAAACCTAAAAAACCCGTGGCTTCATTCACAGAAAGTTCAATGTGAGTGCCAAAAGAAAGTTTATGATCAAGAGTAATACCCAGATCATGGAAAGTTTCAACATGTTCAAGCTGAAAAAATTCAATAAATAGTTAATCAAAAGAGGGGTTCTACCATAAAACGTCATAAATTTACACTTGTCCCTGTTCAAATGCAATAAATTTTTAGAGCACCACATAGGTATAGGTATATATGAAATTCAAATCAACCTGTACCAAAGCTGAATCGTTGAGCGAGTTATGGCTTAGGAATATCTTAAAGTCATCTGCGAACATCAGTGCACCAGAACGCTTAATAGTATTAGGCAGGTCATTAATAAATAACACGAGGAGAAGAGGTCCAAGATAACTGCCCTGGGGGACTCCGTAAGTCACAAATACCGAATAAGAAGTGCAACGATTGAAGACTACTGATTGAAGACTGGAGATAAGATTCGATCCAATTAAGAAGCCCCAGCGAAGAAGGTAACAACAGACGCAATGACAAACACTGTTGAAAGCGTTACTTAAATCCAGTTAAAATAACATTTGTTTGTTTACCTCGAGTTAATGCATGAATCACTGAAGAAGTAAATTCCAGAAGGTTTGTATTAATGGATCTGTTTTTAACATATCCATGCTGGTTCGGTGATATAAAAGGAGAACAGGAATGTTGTAGTACATTATTTAGATGCAAAAGTGTATGATCAGTATGCACTTAACTGTAACAGTAGCAGAAGAAAGCAGCGTTCATACACTAAAAGAAAAATTAAGAATTTTCAGTTTCAAAACTTCAAAAAGCCAGGTAATTCTTGATTTAGGTACGAAATATCTCAATTCAAGAGAGTTTTATTAAATCCCTAAGTTCTTGATATCAAGAACGTTTTGAATTTTTGATTTTTGTTAAGAACTTTTAGAGCTCCAAATAAGCATGATCTAGACTAAATTAAGTACTGTATTTCCTGTAGTTTAAGAACGAATAATGCTTGTATAAAGGACTGTGATACTAAAAAAGAACCAAACACACTTAATTTAAACCTTTCAATTCTACAATTTATGCTCCTTGGTTTTCAACCAAGCCCCCTCCTGCCCCTGCAATTTGGAAAAAACGTCATCTCTCCCACAGGTTTGAAGATAGATGGTTCGTACTTTCTAGTGAAAGTTAGTAATTCTCATTATTTATTGATTTGCTGAAGAAAGTTATGAGCAAAAGCTCCTACTTGCAGGTACAGAATATGTTACAGTCAGGCTTGACCGACTTTCTTACTTGTTTTCTACCTGTTTTCGGTAAATCTTTAGCACAGAAATTTCGACAAAATCTATCCAAGATTTCTGTTTACGGTCGTTACAATTCAAAACGCAGAAGTTTGTTTAACCAAGACTAATTTGAGGAGTGATTGTTTCTTAACAGCTAATTTCGATTAAAGCAAGAGAAGTATAAATACCAGATTTGGTTCACTAAACTACCAGTGTTTTCTAACACATTAGCCGAACTCTTACGATATTATTCTAAAAGCATAACGACTCCCTCCTGCAGTATCTAAAAACAATATAAACTCAAAATCAGTCAGACAAATCCTTTTGACTGCAAATCCGTGTTACCCTCCCTGCAGCTGCAGCAATTGCTGTCCGGGGATCTGTATTTAGCTAAATTTCAACAGCTTTTGCTACTATTCTCTGTTGCTGCTGCTGCTCCTGCTGATGTCATGTAAGAAACGACACCCAAAACTGGGGGCATTAAATGAAAGTTTTCCATTGCAATTGGCGTAAATAGCAAGTAGAAAAAAAGAAATAGTAAACCCTTTCTGCTTGCTCGCTTTAACGACCCCCAAGTGGCAACTGCCAATTGATTCCCCTAGCCCTGGGCAAGGGGGGAACTTGGGGGGGGGGGATGCGACAGTGGCCCGCTTAAATCGCATTAGCTGCTAACAACAAAAACTGATTGCATTAAAAGCGTAAATCGCTGCTAAATTTCAAGTGTTCTGCAAATATGCGTAAGAGACAAAAAGCAGAGTTGAGCAGCTTACCAAACGGAGGAGAAAGTGCTGGAGCAAAAGCAAACATTGGACATTTAATCTCTCTCAGACTTAGATAGAGCACAGAGCCATTACCATAATTTTACCGAATTGTTTTGTCACAGGCTATTGTTGCATTTTGTGCCTGGAACTGACTTCAATTGGCACAAAAATTGATTTTCTGCTGCATTCAAAGTTAAAGTATTAGCAAAGGGCTGGTCTAGGAGTGAGCTGTCTACCCTCCCATGTAAATGAGGCCATTAAAGTGAATTTATGACATTTCTGTTTGAAAATGCTTAAAGGGCAAACTATAAACTTTTGCCGGTCATGCTGATTGTCAACTGATAACTAAGTGAAAAACTGAAGAAATATTGACCCAATTAATACTTTATTTATCTTTCACTTACTTTGAGTGACGGAAATGAATGGAGAAATTAATTCGAAATAACCACAAGACAGGGACCAGAATAAAAGACTATGGGATATTTAGTAGCAGGAGTTAAACGAATACATAGAGAAATTAATATATTGGAATTGTCCTGGTGCTCAAGGCTCAAGAAATATGTAATAAATTGTAGCTCATCGATGAACAGCATTTCTTTTTTTGTATCAATCAGCACCAGAATTTTCATTTCGATTGTTATATTATGTAGAATTCTACGGGCACAAAGCTCACGAAACATGGAATGATAAGGTGGAAAATACGGTTATATGTTGATACTGCACTATTATTTTAGACACATCATTAATTGTTTCTGACACAACACCTGTTTTTAAATTAAACATCAAAGTTGGGCATTTTTAAAGTTACTTTGATGAAAAGGTAAAACGAAAAAGGGGTAATTGAAATTTTATGTAGGCTTTAAGGCCTCGGCGCCTCCATTAAACCTTAATATTTCGAAGTTTGATTTTGCATTACGGTAACTGGGAATTATTAGGGATTGGGATAGACACTACAGACTTAATTTACTGGGTCTTGAACTCGGGACCTCGAAGACTGAAACTTAGCCCACTCGACTATTATCCATAAGTAAAACGCTGCGTCGAAACCATAGTTAAGAATATAAGCAGTTGGTATTTTGCCGGGCAGCAAGCAACAAGAGATTGAGAGAAGCTTGGCCCTGGCCCTCATTTGGAGGTGCTGTTTGAGCCAATTTTACATTTACAAGCAACAAGGGCTGTGGTCGAGTGGACGTTTTGTTACGCTTAGAAATCGTGGAGGCCGTGAATCAAGTCCCCCTAGGAGCATAGTTTTTCTTCGTACTAATTTAAAATTAGGTGTTTTTAACATTCAGCTGTGCTCCGGATTTCACTTACTTTTGCAATTTGCGATTTCAACAAATTCGTACGAAATCCAATTTTAGTGCTCTAAAATTCTTAACATATTGTTATCGATTCTGTTTCTTTCCCAATCCGTTCTGTAACACTTCACGTGACGGAAGCAGCTGTATCGACAAACTAATCGGTTATCAATTTGTTGTTGTCAAAAGGCATTTTGCTGCTTGAGGCATTTTGGGAGGGTTGGGAAAAAAATTGTTTTAGACAGGAGTTCAATCCAAATGGTATAAGAGAGTTCACAAAAACAATCTAAAATAGTCAAAGAATATTAAGAAAATTGGTTCATAGGAAGGTAGCTCTTATCTCCAGCAACATTTCCCATTTACTTTTCATTTCACGTACCCATACGTCAAAGGTTTTAAATCGGCGAAATTTTGCGATTTGCGAATTTCGGAGCAACTACTTTTGCGATTTAGCGACCAAATTGTCAAATTATTGCGAAGGCGAAAATGGGAGCATGGCTGATTGTCTTTATTTTAAACAATCTTTAAATCGATTACTTCTTAACATTCGAAATGTTCAACATTAAATGAATTAAAGACCGACCGCTCGGTCAATACCGACCTTCTCTCTTTCTCTCTGTGAGAGCGTGTTGAACGCTATTTTCTCAAAGTTCGCTTGCCCTCTTGGCCCCTTGCCTATTAAAAGCAAATTGAGAACGAATTTAGATCGATTTTTGCAAATTCAATTTCTTTTTAAGAGCAGTTAAAATATAGCTTTAAAGTTCATTGGTTAAATGTGCTCAAGTTCTGCCACCGTCTTCAAAGAAGAATGGACAAAGAAACTCAATTTAGAACGCCACTCCATTTTGAACGAATTTCAAAAGTTACTGGTATGTAGATCAGGGCCGGCCAAATGGAGAGTACATATAAAGTGCCTGTGCTCATCGAGCAACACATTCATAAGTTCGGCTAGAGTGGCTAAGGGCTGGCCGATGTAGACGCTTTACTCAAAATATAGTCGACTTAGAAAATCACGTTGGTTAGAGATAGAGAGATGGACATTGTCCAAAAAGAACCCCAAGAGCGAAAGTCACAGCGAACAGCTGATTAGTTTTTAAGTGAAAAGTTGACGACGCAGCAGGCCGTTTCTCTATGTTTCATTGATTTACGATGTCATTGCTCACATTTACTACCAGAGGTGCCAGAGCCCATTCCGCAAGCCACGCACTCGTTATTGTTTTGCGCAAAGGAATAGTTCTCGCGTATACGGAGCACGCTCGCCATAAGATTACATCAGGGATCCCCAAGAAGAGAGCGCGAAAATGTGACTGTGTCTATCTCCAACATCGGCAAGCATTCAATGTGAATTGTGGCAAGTATGTTCGGCCCCCAAGGGGCCATGGCTGGGGAGCTCTGGCCTACATAAAGCAACAACAAATTCATATGCCTGCTCTCCTCTCTTTCTTTCCGAGCTAAGGTTTGGTTGTTGGCGCGTGCAGACCTGCAACAACAACTTCATATATGACTCTCTTCTCTATCTCTCCTATGTCTCTGGCAAATTTAAAAGCATAAACAATGTTGATAATGCTCATGGTGCAATTAATAAACTGATGCCGAGCGAGACAGCGAGACAGCACTCTCTCTGTTTGAAGGGCCAAAAGCATAGAAGAACTAACATGGAAGCACACATGGCTGCGTCGACAACTTTTCACTCAAATATTTGTGAGCTGTTCGCTGTCATTTTGGCTCTTTGAATACTAGAAGCGAACGGCAATACACAAGCAGAGACAAAGAAATGTTATGTCGTCTCTTTCTATCTCACAGGTTGCAGAGACAAAGAAATGTTATGTCGTCTTTTTCTACTGCAGCGTTGGTCGACTAGAGCGAGGCCAACAAGTTAGAGTGTATTGGTGTGCGAAAATAAAGCTCCGTGAATCAGCTTCGATCTGACCGGATCGAAGGCAAAGAAAATTCAATAGAAGCACAATGTGCTGCGTCGACAACTTTTCACTTAGATTCTTGTCAGCTGTCATTTTGGCTCTGCGTTATTTTTAACCACCGTCTTTTCCTATGTCGATAATAATTTTGAGTAAAAGATTTTGTTGTCACAATGGAGTTAACATCACTCAAAAAAGAGTCGTTTCAAATTGTGCTTCTATGTTAAATTTTCTTTGTCGAAGACTAGCCAGCGACTGAAGGCCTGTTTACTCTCTTGGCCTCAGCATGAGTTCGGTTCGTGTATGTGTAAATAGCGAAATGTCTTCGGTCCCTGGGGGGTACCGGTGACCATCGCTGATCTACTGGCCCTCAGCAGATGCTGATGGCTTCATCTTGTGAATTCCACCATGTTTATGCGTAGTTACCGCTCGCCTCGCTCTCAGTGGCCGAACGCTTTTCGCTATTTACGGCAGCACACACAAACGAAAATCGGTTTCTCTTTCTATTTCTTGATATTGTTATTGCTTGAGTTGTATTTTCTGCATTTGTATTTGTTTTCACGCGGCCGTAAGCTCATTCTGGGCACCTCTGGTTTATGCAAGGAAATTCATTATTTCTTCAATTTGCAAAAGGAACCAATTAGTTCTTGTTTATGCAGCTTTTCTACATAAACAAAATGAACAGCTGTTTGGTAGATCTGACAGCACTAGCGCAATGCAAAGTAGGCTGCGCCTCAGCATTTCATGAATTGAAAACGAATTCATAGTCAACTTTTGTGTGCAATTCATATGTTGAACCACTAATTTATGGACATCAGTCAATAACGATAGCTTCATTGTGTTTTTCACATTTTAACTAATTTAATTCATTTTCAAAGTTGCCTTTAATTCGAATTGAAAACAATTAATTTTATTTACATACGTTTTAAAGCGCTTTGAAATGGATCAAACGAAGATATAAACACACAAACAGACATGTCACATTTGTCCGTCGACTGATGCGCCGTTTGTCAACTCGGCCCCTTTTTGTATATGGTGAATAGTCCCTTCTTTTGGCTGGTGAAAAATGATTCCGAGCAACAAAACTGTTGCCTGATAAAAATGTTGGTCAAGCTTTAGCCATAAGAGACCACCGCCCCCGCTTATATCTTTCCTTTTTTTGTGGAGTTTTTTAAACAATACCCAATTTAGTATATTTTAGTAAGGCTCTCTGCTGCGTCTGTCCATGTGGCTTGGTTTTAAGTTTCCGAGTTATGTTTATCTAAATGATGCCAGCCAACGCTGCGTATGTGGAATATTTTTATTGTGGTTGCCAGTTGTGAGTTTGCCAGTTGCCAGTTGTTGGTTAGCTGGTTTTGACATTCGCTTGGCTGAGAGTGGGGGCACAGACAAAATTTCTGTGTGCTTTAGCAGATAAGCCAATTTATGCAGTTGTAGTTTCATTTTTCCTCTCCCGTTTTTGAAAGTGCGTGTTAATTTTGTGGTTTGTGGAGCACGAAAGGTGGTTATTAGTTGTGTGTGGCGGCGATGAGGGTTCATGAAGTGTACAACTAATTTGGTTAGTTAAACAAAAACCACACTTGTTGGGCGGCAAAACGTTGCTCCGCTTTCAATTTCACATAATTTATTTGCTGATCTTTTCGTGGGCAGCTGTAGTTAACTTCATTACGGTTGCGTAATTTTGTAGACATTAAAAGGAAACGTGTCAATTGGGTGCAAAAAAGGTAAACATTGGCAATGAATTTGTGGCTTGTGTTACCAAACTAAATTTTGACTACGCAAAAGCTAGCCCCGAAAACCATACTCCTGGCGGCGAATCAGGCAATGTCACTATCCGGCATCGGTTCCGGAGGTGGTGTCTCCTCAACGCCATCCACAAAGATCATGACGAGGCCCAAAGTGGGGCGCAAGTTCTCCGGCATGTGGGCGTTATCGCCACCCAGCACCACCACACAGGGCTTTCCAGTTACCAATGGTGGCAGAAGTCGTGTGCAATATTGCATAAGACTTTGGTGATTCTGTCGACGAGCATCCAGTGTCAACAAGCCGTCGGGCCAGCGATCCTCGTGACAGCGGTCCACCATCAAGTTAAGCAAGTGAATGGGACAGCAACTGGCACGCAGACCAGCGCGCACCATCTCATGCATGGGAAAGTCCGGTGTGGAGACTAGACTGCCCCAAGTACGCACCACAGCCAGCGGCAGGCCGTTGCCCCACTGCATCACCGAGAAACTGTCGAGTTGATCGCCCACGTTGCGCATGACCGGATTAGTTGATCTGAGCGCAGCTATGTAATACTGCAGCAGCTCCAGCTCACGGTGATGGGCCTGGATGCGCAGTTCTGTACTGGCCTGCTGCTCCCTTAACTCGGTCACTTGTTTATGCTCTTGTTGCAGCATTTTCCGCAGCTCATACACACAATTGTGGGAGCCCAGCTCGTCCTTCGGCACCTTCATTCCACAGCCCATGTTGCACTCCACCACCACTTTGGGATTATGCTCGCAGCTGGCCACATGTGTCCGATACTCATCGAGTTGAAGCAGTTCCGAGCAGCCGTCGCCAGAAAAGTTGCATTTAATTTTCAAACGCGAGAGCATGTTGCGCATTAGGCGAGATACGGGCACCAGATTCGACGATACAAGATGCGATTGATCGTATGGGCAAACTGGCTTTTCAAGGATCCACTTTTCGATGCATTGCTTGCAAAAAGCATGCTCGCAGCTGCTGGACTGTACGGGATCTTCTAACACATCTGCGCATATCGGGCATATCAACTCCTCATCAACGTGGCCGACAATGCAGTTGAGATCAAAGCCCATGTTGATTGATTGTGGTCTGTGGTTATGTCGCTGATATTAAGAAATTTTAAAAATATATTTTTTACTTACCTCAGAGTATGTAAATATAATTTTTCGTTCGAAATGTTAGAAGTTGCTTTGGACAATTGAAAAATTTGAGTCAGGGGACTGATAGACAACTAAGGGCGACTATAAGTTAAATGGCAAGGATTGCTGTGTTTGAGTTTGGAGAAAGAGAAATTAATACTTTCAAAGTATGTACTTGTGTGATCAGAGATGGTCAAAGCTATCAACGGAATTAGCTAGTTTTGCTTTAAATTTAATTTCCTTTGTCTAAGCAGCATGAAATTGGCTACTCTTATTAGAAACTTCGCTTTGGCAACTTGGCTTCAGCAACATGATTGTAGCAACATGGCTACAGCTACTTGGCTTTAGCAACATACATAGCTTCATCTACATGTTTGTAGCAATATGGCTTCAGTCACATGGATTCAGCAACATGACTTCAGCTACATGGCTTCAGCAACATGGCATGAAAATAAATGTTCAAAGTTATAAACTAAATATTTGGGCTTGTTCTGGAAATCTCTAGAAATTTTGGACTCCGCTTAAATTGGTTTCGAAACCGAGTTCAAAAAGGCAATTCTTAACCAAATTGGTAGAAATTGGAAACAGGAAAAGGTAAATCTTGCGTTTTCGTTTCGTTTTTACTTTTTGAAAACGAGCTTTACTTCTACCTAATGTCTTCATCAACATAAAAGTAATAATGGTGCAGCCTCACTGTTTCAGCACACAATGTAAGAGTATTATTGATCGAAGATATTTCCAATCAGTTTACATAAATTTCACTTTTGTCGCATTTCCTGTAAACACATTTAACTTATTCAAATGTAAGCGCAACTGATACCAACTAAACAACAAACAGAAAACCATCCATTCTCCTCCTCTTGTGGGTGCATTTTCTTAGCGTTGTCATAAAACCCTTTGCATATTTATAGGGTCCCATTCCAACTGTTGCGGAAGTTGTGCAAATTGGAAAACTTATGGCACAACACAACCAACTTCTGAACTGAAAACGAAATATCCTAAATTTTATTTATAAAGTGAAATTTTAACAAATTAACTGCAAATGCAGAGTCATGGGCAAGCCGTTCTCTTCGTTTCGGTTGCATTATGAATAGCAAATGTTGCACAAACACACCACTGAATGAGAGTGTGTGTGCTGTTGTGCTTGTGTTTTGTGACAACATATTGTCATGTCAAAATATTTACACTAAATCAACCATTACTACCATCAACATGATGATGGAAATTTGGTTTAAAAATTCCATTTGGTTGTCTCTTCCGTTTGGGTATTAAATTTCATATTTTTCCATTGTTGGTTTTAGTATTTTTTTTTTCCTCAATTTTGACAACTGAAGTTTATTTTTGTGCATTCTTGGCAGGCGTTGGCTTATGCAATTTCTTGGAATTTGCCATTTTGGTTTTCAATGCGCATTGAAAGAAAGAGAGAGAGAGAGAGAGGCGAGATTGACCAAAGCTCGCTTATCTCCAAATGCAGCTGTCACGGGAACTTGCTCCAGGGTTAGTTATGCATATTTGAATGGAACTTTTGGACAACAAATGTTTGTAAAGTTAGTGAAAAGATTTACACAAAGAGAAAAAGTATGGAATATGGAATATAATATAAAATTGAATTTGGATTGTGAATACAAATAGATGTTAAGCAATTTCATACAAATTGAGCGGAAGTTTGCCTTCAAATTAGGGAATTGAAGAACCACTGTCAATTTCATACAAATTGAGCGAAAGTTTGCCTTCAAATTAGGAAATTGGAGAACCACTGCATTAAAACTTCATAAGTTTCTGCATATTTGATATAATATTGCATGTTATTTCCAGCAGATTATGGCTAAGGGGAATAAACGCATCTGTCTGTCTGTGTATAAAAAGTTGAATCTTTATTTATTTTTAATTTTTTTTAGTTCTTAAAGATTTGCTTCTGTGTGTAACCACCAAACTGTTTAGAACATATTTCATATTTCCTATCTGATGAAGCGCATTAGAAAATTATCAACAATTTTCGTTTGACTTGACTTCGATAAAACAAAAACCCCATTGAAGCCACTGAAGCAGGCTAATTTAATAAGGACAGCAACAACAACTACAACAACAACAACAGTTTTCCAATTGAACTAACGCCATTTAATGAAAATCAACACTTCCGGTTTGGTAAGCTCAGGCAAATGAAGGATCCACCCAGCAACATAACATACCATCCATATCTGTATGTACGGCAGTGTGTCTGTATGTACGCGGTAAACGTGAGTGTTTTTGTGTTGGTGTGTAACGAGCTACAAATGCTTACCGCAAAATGTATATTTGCATTTATATTTGTTGTACTCGTCGTTGTCATTTCATTGCAAAAAGCGTACGTGCCACATTTGCTTCGAATTGTTGTCAGCAGCGCAAAGTCTCGCTTCCATTTGATGAAGATGATGATGATAATGATGACAATCATCTGAAGCTGCCAAAAGTGGGAGGTGCAGAGAAAATGGGGCAAAAATGTTTGCTAATTTTTGCTAATACATGGAAATTGTTGAGCCAAATATGAGGTTCCGTACTACTAAGAAACATTCACTTTATTGAATTTCTACAATTTTACTCCAGTGTCCAAGTCTGTTCTTAAAGTAATAAAGCCCTGTAAAATCTGTCATTGTACACTTCGCTTGAAGGTACATGCATGTTTGAAGTATGTCAAAGCGCAGTACGGTTAAGAGGCCCATGTGACACCAAGCCCAAATAATATAATATTATTTTAAAAATAGATGTATGTTTTCCGGCTCGAGGTCAGGATGATAGAAAAAACAATTTTATGTTAAAAAAAAGAAACATAAAATTGTTTTTTCTGTCATCCTGACCTCGAGCCGGAAAACATACATCTACAATTAGAAAGGTCGCCAAATACCAATTGTAATATTGTAATAAGATAAAATCATGGATTTAATAAGCAGGAAGCGAAGCATTCGAGTTGATTAATCGGTACAGAGGACAAGAAGCTGCTTATGCAAGGCATGGTTAGCAGAACTAAGTTTCAGAGATAAGGTTACTGATCAGACTAAAAGCTAATAGATATTAATTTGGTTAACCAAATCAAATGACTCGATTTCAACATTAATTAGTCGGTGTATAAAAATTAACCCAATTATAAGTCTACGGTTAATTTAGGAGGAAAGATTTACTAAAAGTAGCCCACCAGCGTATGATAACAAGCGGAGCTCTGGCAAATGGTTTTAATTGATTTATCATCTTCTAAATAGCTGCTTTGTGTCATATAAACTAAGAATTTACTCTGTTACTTGTAACTTTATATGAAAGGATGGACTGATTACAAGGGCATAGCCAGGTGGAGGGGCATCATAGATTATGCTCCCAAAAATTCACGTTAAATGTTATATTTTTCGACATTATTTTGAAGATTGTTTCTCATTTCATATCGAATACATTTTTATTAAGTCGTTGAATGCCTAAGAAACGTTCAGGCAGTGCAACCCCTACCATTATTCGAAAGCTGGCTGCGCCCTTGGCTGTTTAAAAGAAGTGAAGTCGTCTTTTAGAGATTTAAACTTGCATAAAAGCAAAGATGCTCACCCAACAAGGACGGGTAATGTGAGCAAGTCTTACTTCTTTCTAATATTATAAATGTGAATGTTTGTATGTTTTTATGTTTATATGTTTGTAGGTTTGTAAAGCTAAGTTCAGAGTTTGTCTGATTTGTGTCCGAGTTTGTCCAGGTGTTCACACACACGTCATCTGCTTGAGCTCCATTTGTTTATTGTTACCAAATCATGTGATTATGTCGTCATCATCAATCCGGTTGACGGCCTCAACTGCTCCTTTCACGATGCCCAATATGGCACTAGCTGTGGTCGAGTCATCTTTTTCTATGTGTACACATGCCTCTCGCCGATTGAGTTGAGTTTCAGACAAAATTTCTCTTCAAGTTTTTGAAATTGTGTCCAGACATTGAGACCCCTGTGCGACGCCAATAAAATTCATCACACCAAAATAGCACCAAGCCGACGTCTTCTCCAATCCTTCTCCTTATTCCTTTCGGTAATGCATACGGAGATTCCTGGACAATATCTGACACATCATTCGCTCTCACAAGTTTGTTTAAGTAGTTGGCATCGGCCGCATTCCTAATTTCAGAGCTGCTTTTACACCAGCAATATAAATTTCAAGTTGCTTTCTTCGGTTCGAACGACTGCGTGCTTTCTTTGATAAGATAAATCAATTATATTGTACTTTATTTTACACCTTTATGTTAAATATCAACATTGATTTTCAAACGTCCTAGCAATTAAAATTCAATCGGACAAACAATCACAAATTTGCCATAGTTTGTTCTTACATTTGACTTGCAAGATCAAACTCGGCAAATGCGATAACAGTGTGACAGAGAGTGTTCACAATGTGTTTAACAACACACAAACTATTCGAAAACTTGAACTGTCAGACTCGTCAAATCTATTTGCAAATGCGTTTGACTGTAAATAAATATGGTGTTTACACACAAATCAAACAAATTTTGTCAAATGTTCGCCGTTTTTGAAAAATGAATTTGCTTGTAGGAACTCAGCTTTACTCAATAAAGCTGAAATGGCTGAACTAATTCGGATGTTACAAATTCTCATTTGAGCTTAGATATATCATAAAGAAGACGGTTAAATAGGAGGTGTAGATGTAACGGTATGAGCTTATAATGGTCAAAAAACGGAGAATGCTCGAATTTTCATTTGAGTATTTGCCAAATCGCTGACGTTGGCAAGTGAAATGTGTAGGTTCAACAGTCTAACATATTGCGAAATTTAAAATACAATTATTTGGAAGATTTCATAGACGGCCAGAGTAGAGCGGGTACTCATAGGAGGTGTAGAACAAACGGTCCAAGAAATCGCGAAATTTGCAAAATTTTCATAGGACCTAAGATTATTATAAAGTTTGGATAGATGACAATTGAGAATGGGTATATAAGAGATGTAAACCAAAAAACGCAGGCGTTGGCCTGCGAAAGGTTTAAAATATTGCGAAATTATAAAAAAATTTCATATGACCTATGATTATTATAAAGATTTGATAGATGGCAACGTAGACATTTAAATAGAAGGTGTAGATCGAACTGTTAAAGAAAATTTCGAAATATGCCAATTTTTCTTATATAGCATATTAAATATCTGGAAATTGTAGACGTCTAAATAGGAGCGTGTCCAAATCGGTCCGAAAAAATTGTGCAACATTGTATAATGCGTTTAGATTATCTTGAGGCTTTAATTGCTGGCAATTGTAGACTTGTAAATTGGAGATTCAGGCTATTCGGTTCAAAAAATCGCATAATTTGCGAAATTCTTATATGAGTTAAGATTGTCATGAAGCCTGGTAAATAGATGTGTAGATCAAACGGTCTAGAAAATCAGTGAAATTTGCAAAATTCATTCTATACAGTGGCAGGGGGGGGTTTTAGGAGTTAACGATGATCTTAATGAGATGGCTCAGCGCTTTAAAATAAATCTCGTTTGGGTGCCTGGACACTGCATCGAGATGGCCGACCACCTCGCTAGACTTGGCACTTCCAATCAGCTCCTACCGGATAAGAGCAACATAGGGGTGCCACTTGCGATCTTTAAGCTACAAACAAAAGAAACAACCTGTCGAATAACCATAAATCGATGGTAAGCGATTCACACGTATGAAGTATCTAGGCTTACATGGCCTATTCTCAATATTAACAGATCTAGGGCGTTACTCTATATTGATTCAACAAAGTCATTCACGTGTATTACGTTTTTATAACCGTTACTCGTAGAGTAAAAAGGGATATTCGCAATATCTAACTAACTGTAATCCCAAGACACATCACTTTTATCATTATCATCGTTATTTCCGTTGACGTCTTTATCTTAACTAATCGAAATTTTCTGACTCCACCAACATACCTCGTCAAGCATAGAATTTATTCTTTTTCTTTTGAACCTTTATTCGATTGGCATGCTTACTTGGTGAAAACGTTCGCCTTGCTCATCTAATTCGGTAGATAATTGGTTAGCGAATTTTTATTATCTTGGTTATTAAGGAAATGCAATTTCAGGGACATCAAAACGCCGATAGCTTTAAGCTTTTGTAATAACCATTTTGAGAGAGTTCCAAGCAACTTGATCATCATTGAAGTGGTGGTTTTCAAGATAAAAGCAAAAAAAAAACAATGGAAAAGGTAGAATTTTTGTACATTTTAGTGATTTTGAGCATGAAGACTGTTTTTTTTTTTTGAGCTGGTCAAAAGAAATGTTTTGTAGGCCTGGTTAAGAGCTGAAGACAGTAAAGGAAAATTTCAAATAGTTTATAAGATAAGGACTTTAAAAACAAGACATTTTTTCAAAAAAATTAACAAACTTCAAGAGTACATTACAAGAAAACCTTAGCCACTCAGACCAAACCCAGCCAGGATTTGTTAACTACTATAGGTACCTTCAAAATTTTTTGGTTCAAAAATGGTTCACAGTGTTATCATGAAGACGGGTAAATAGACGTATGATGAAGATCAAAAAATCTAAAAAATGGTGAAATTGGCTAAATGGTACAATTAGTTTAGATTACACACTGTGACAAAAAAAAATCAAAACAATACTTCTGGAACGGGACATAGCGTATGCTTTAGGTATAGTTAAATAGAATTTTGTGGCATACTAGAATTTTTTGGATCACATCGAAATTTTGAATAACGGTAAAAAAAAACTTTTTTTGCACATACGGTCACTTTTACGCGCATAGCTTCGTCAAATATCCACTGATTTTCATTTTTTCAGTTTTGGAAAGAAGAAACTTAGATCTTTAAACGTGCCATACATGACTTAACAGGTTTAATTTCCTTTATTGGAGTATTTGCTAGGTAAACCAATTTTTTTTGTTTTTTTTTTTAATTTTTTGACTTTGGTGATGTTTTTAAACACTATTTTGGTAGAAACCCCTTTTACTTGTTTTATTATTTAAAAAGAATACATTTTTCACGAGTAAAACGTGAGTCTATTTTCTAAAATCAGTCAATAATTAGCAAAATAGTGGTATTTTTTCGGATTACGAAATTTGTGCAATATGTTGATGAATCGCGCCTTATAGCATTATCGACCATAATATTGTTGAGCACTTTATAGAAAATTCTTAGAGAATTTTTATTTTAGAATGAAATTGTCTCTAAGTAGGTACTGTAAATTTAAATAAAACATTTCAAGCTACTTTGGTTAATTTGGATTTTTTTTTTAATCATGTTTTGTGACAGTTTAAAGACATTTGTTGAACTTATATAACACCGTTTTTGGAAATGCGACTTAAAAATGTTTACTCGATCTTTTCCTTTTGAACTGATTATAATCGGTTTCTCGTTTAAGTGACCAGCAGTAATTCGTCATCATGTTGATTTTATCTTTGCTATCAAAGCGTTTTTCGATAGTAGCGATTTCTTGGTGAAACCTTTCACCTTGTTCGTCGCTGAACTGGCCCAGATTATCTGGGAAGAAATCCAAGTGGGAATGCAAATAATGGATTTTTATGGACATGTTGCAGCCCATTTCATTGTACGCACATAAAAATTTTTTTACAAATGTAACATAGTCGGCGCTCCTGTTATTGCCAAGAAAATTATCGCAGAGCGCAATATAACTTTCCCAAGCACGTTTCTCAACAGGGTCTAATTTGGTCTTCAAATCGTCACTTTTCATTAGCTTTCGAATCTAAGGTCCGATAAAAACACCTAAACTTAGCGAAAAAGAATTAAAATCGATCAAATACTGCCAGCAATTTGAAAAAAAAATACATACCTGCCTTTATTTTTGCTTCACTTAGTCGTGGAAAAGTGGCTTTTAGATGATGAAAAGCTTCGCTTTCTACATCCAACTTCTTTACGAACTGCTTCATATAGCCTATAGATTTGGATCCTGATGGAAGGAACTGTTCTG
The DNA here is from genome assembly GCA_037044535.1 of Lordiphosa magnipectinata. NCBI lineage: Eukaryota > Metazoa > Arthropoda > Insecta > Diptera > Drosophilidae > Lordiphosa > Lordiphosa magnipectinata. The sequence goes on from JBAMBO010000819.1 coordinate 275,069, forward strand.
GGTCCTCATATTCATATTCATCAGCATCACTATCACACGACCTCATAACATAGGGGTTTTATAACGGTTGAAACATCAGCGTACTTTATAGCCGTGCGTGTCTTAAAGCTGTGGCCACATAAGTTGGTTTGGCAAAAATAGCAATCATGTTGTTTATGATAAGGCTGATGATGCCAAGTCATGGGCACAGAAAATGGCAAAGTCAATGAGGAATTGTCTTTCACTTTGTTTAGTAAAGTGCAACAACACTTGCAAATATATTCTGGTTCGTACCAGCTACTAGTTTTGTAAGAACGATCGAAGATAGCATTGTATGTTTTCACTACTGAAATATTATTTCGAAAATTACGCCTTCGACTAATGTCCGTAAATAAACCACAAACATAGCAAAACTTATTTCGCTTATTACACATTTTAAATTTAAATTTCCCACGATCTTAATCACCAAATAATGAACGCTTCAATGCCAATCTCTTATGATTATTTGTTTAAGTTGTTCTGCCTTTGCTTTCAATAACGGTAATACCGTTACGGTATCATACAAAAAGCTCAATACAATAACTGTATCATACGAAAATCACAATTCTCTCATTCCACTCGTGTTCGGCCAAATTGAACTTACGCGGAGGTTAATACACATCATGAATCTAAAATATCGGCAAATGGCTTTTTTATTAAAAAAATTAATAACTCGATCAAAAACTACTATATTTTAATAAACTAAATTGCAAAATACGCGAAATTAAATATTTTTTGAAACTGCATACCAAAAATAAACAGTTTTATACAATTTTGACTTATTAATTTTCGTTCAAAGTAAGGCGAAGTCGCAAAAAACCATAAAAATCATTATATTTTTACATGTAGCCTCCTTAATTTTATACGAGATTGCAATGTAATACACCGTTGGAAAGGTGCTACTTTTTTTCTTCCAACGACGTATTACATGCGATGCATAGTTTAATACATATGATTTTTTAACTCCATCAACCTCGCAAATACGGGTTTTTAACCGTTATTCCAAATATTGACGTGCACGAAAAATTTGTGGTATGCCACAATGTTACATTTAACTATATCTACAACCTACACTATGTCGCATCCCAGAAGTTTTTTGACTGTCACACCGTGTTATCAAGAAGATTTTCACTGCTTCGTCTTGTGTTTAAAATACTAAAGGGGGCGTAGCAGCGCAAGTCGGGTACCTGCTCATCTACTGTTGGAAAGTGCGCTTTTGTATATTCTACGGCTTGGAAAATACTTTCCAAACGACTTTCTACTGAAGTATCCACCCACTTACCACCTGAGTATCTACCCTGTTCCACCCATCACGATCTATTTTGTGGCAGAACAAGCAAATCATCAACTTTATGTCATGTGATTCTTTGTCCCACACAAACATTCACAAAAAATGGCCTGTGTTGTCACATGAACATTTCATGGAAATGAAACAACGCTGGACATGACCATTATTGTGGAGGACATCCACAACGTGTGTGCATGTTGGCCCGATCTTTGGGTCGCTGGGGCAAGCGGTCACGTTCGCATTGTATGACCGAAACGTGCAGTTTTTTCTTCTTCGTCTTCTGTGCTGGACGCAATAAGCACAAGTTTTATGCAATAAAATTAGCTCACACACACACACACTCGCACTTGTGTTAACGCAGGACACGCAGGAACAGGATGCTTCAGTGGCTGATAAGATAATTTTATTTGGCTGTTATGGCATAAAGTCATGTGAGCAGCGGAAATGAGTTGAACTAAAGTAAAGCGTCTACGTGATGGTCCGACAGGGAGACGTGGTCAAAGTTGAAATGGAAATGGATTTTAATAAGATAATTGACCTGTTTGCAAATGATGGCACTAAGTAGTTTGTAGATTGAGGGATTAAACGTGGTTGAATTGGCTGGGTTTTAAACCCATGAATAAATAATAAGCCAAATAAGCAGTCTTTGAGTTTAATAAGGTTGATTAAGTTCAAGTTAAACTTTAATATTTAATTCATTTAACATCAAGTAATCTAAGCCGCTGAATTGTAAGCACCTGTCATAGTAGTTATCCTGAACTCAGTTTCTTTTATAGTCAAATAAAAATTTACTCAAAAAATCGAGCTCTTCTTGGCGTTGACTTTATTGTTCGCTCAAGCGACACTAAATCGCTTGGCTTGTACCACAAGTATGCCAATGGCAATGGCCTTTGTATGCCAGTTGATTCGTTCCCGGTGAGGGAAATGTTGACTTTATAATGTAGTCTGTGCAGAGAATCGTATTTCGGTGAAGGTTAGAGTTTTTATTTGGAAAATGTTGCTATAACATGTTGCTTTAACGCCCCAGAGGGGCGTCCGCCAATTAACAACACAAACCAACATTACTTTCATTATATTTATTCTTGTATTCAAGTGATTTAAATTGGGGCAGTGCCATAAACCGACCCTGCCACAAGTTTAAGCAAAACTTCACCGCTTAATGTATTCAAAATTGTCTTGACCAAAGGCCTTATCTTGAGACTGAAGTGGGCAAAGAGTTTGTTAACTCAGCGGTTTGACCTGCGCTGTTTCTCAGCCTTTGCTTATGTGATAAACCAGAGATCTCAGGTTTCACAAGTAAATTGATGTCTGTGTGGGTTTTCTGTTATATTTTTTAGTGCGAAACCTTCAAACGAAAGAGTATCCCAAAATCACTCTGTCAAATTTCACAATTTATCATACACATTTTTCTCATGGTGCGACCGTTTTGGTCGGAATTTAACAACTGACCGCACACACAAAAATATATATTTTTGCCACACTCGAGGCGACAACAACAACAACAACAACGCCATCATGAGGGAAAGGCCTCAAGTGCCGCTCGAGCACTTAATACTAATTAGCTTTGAGCCTACACCGTGACCTACGACCTGCTCCTGCGTTGGCTCTGGCTCTGCCATGGAGCATTTCCGGTTAGTCGGGGGATTGGCAATCTGTGCCGCGTTTAAGTGGCCGCAACACGAAGGGAGTTTGGGTTAACAGCTTTGCGGCGTCATTTTTATGAGCTAATTAAGTTGTTAGACTTGATGAAAAACTCATTTCGATGTCGACCGTCGGCTCATATCTAATTTGCATTAATTACAAGCAAAATTATTTTCTTTTTTTCTTCGTATTCGACAAATGTCAACCGGCCAAAACTTTTCTCATTGGCCGGTCCAATTAATAAACATCCTGCTGGAGTCCATCTCGCCGAGGGGTTTCCCCTTCGTGTAATTGGCTGGCAATTTGCATTTATTGGCAACTCCGTAAATAACTTTTCTGCAAACACTTGCGAAAATGTTGCGTTCCTCAGACTTGGGAATGTCGCTTCTGGTTTTCTGACATTCACTGCCAAAGTGCAAATTTGTACATAGTTTATAATTTGTTTAGCAACTTGGACTTGGTGGCTCCTGCAATTGAAATGAAAACGCGTAACTTTTTAATGGCCAAGCAACTTGAAAAACTTGAAGACTTGAGCGCTAGTTAGCCAGGCCAAAAAAGTTTTCGAATTATGGATGGCTAGGCACTTTTTATGGGTGTTGGAGTGGAAGTTTTTATTTTGGGAATAGACATCAAGCACAAGGTCACCCAGCCAGAGGTTGGAAGGGACAGCAGTTAAAGCTGAAAAGTTGGCCAAAATTAGCCAACGAACTGGCTAACCAAGTGAGGGGAAATTTATATGCAATGCCTTCCAATAATAATGAAAACTCAGCATGAAGAAGAAACCACAACGTCAAAGATTAAACGAATTGCAAGAGTTATCAGTAAATGCAGCATGAGTACAATGGTGAATCGCTATCTACATTGGTTATAGAAGAGCTCGGAATCAACTGCATGCAACTCTAGAATTGACGGTAAATAAACGTTTTAGGCTAAGTTACTCTGCTCAAAGATTTTCATACAATTGGGGAAATTTTGTCGAGTTTTCTGACCTTCATTTAAGTACATCTTCTTTACTTTGAAAACGTTTTCAGCTCAGGAAAGCTGATTATGATTGATGTCATTAAACTGTTTTGTGAAAATACTTAACTATTTGTATTGTCCTGTACAAACACATGTGTGAAGCGAATTAGGCTCCACTATCAGCTAAAGGCTAACATAAGTACTTTGCTATTCAAAGATTATCATGGCATTATAGTGAGGGTCTAGGAATATAGAATGCAATATTTTCAAAGAGACTGGTCCCACGTTTTTCTATTTGACAATACAAAAGTTTTGCTAAGTCTGATTTAACCAAATTGCGTAAAAGTCCCATAAAATTAAGTACCAGCTTTGCAATCTAGTTGTTGTACTCAGAACTGAAACTGTACCGGTACAATGTTTAGGTTCTTTTCGATCTTTTCGATTCGAAAAATATCGGTACTCGGATACCATTACACATTTTATTTATTATTGTTAAATCTTTTTTGTCAGCAGCCTACGATGTACCGGAAAAGTTTAATGTTCGTATGGTACAATTTATATTTGGATTGGTGTTAGATTAGTGTTAGATGTTATCGCAGGTTCAGCTACGTCGTCTTGGAAGTTGCCAAGGGAAGATTCTCAAAAGTCTTCTTTTGGCTCTGACACCAGTTATCCTTCTTCTGCGAAATAGTTTCCTTGTTAGCCGATTTAAGTGTCCTCTGAGCCTCTCAGTGTAGTCAGCAGATTGTTTAACAATTATGTCGCCTATCATTGGGACATTTTGCTCCTGTTTCAGCCTTCTCGTACAGATGTACCAGGGTGCTACCAATAGTCTGCGCAGTCTGTGCGTTGAAGCTGCAATACCAAATACTTTCAGGTCGTATCTCCATCCGGGTGCAATGATTGCCTTGTTTATATGTACCTTGTTCTTTAATGACAGTTTGCATCTGCTGTTTAGCAGCCATCCCAATTGAGCAGCTCTTCTATAAAGCAACTTTGTAAGCTGGTTTATGCGCAAGCTAAAAGAAAGGCGCCTGTCAAGTTACTCTCCCAGGTACTTGTCTCCTTGATGATGGGCTAGTAGTTTGTCTTCCATGAAAACTCTGGCGCAGTTGTCAGTTATAGAGAATATAGGTGTGCAACGACCAGTCCCGTATGTAGTGCCAATGCACAACACTTTTTTCACTTTTCATTAGTAACTTTCGATGTACTGGATAAGTTTCTAGATCGTATGACCAAAAGAAAGTTCGCTGCCGCAGCGCTGCTGCTGCTGGGTACAGAGTATATTGTAGTCGGGCATGACCGCCTTTCTTTCTTGTTTTTATAATATTTTAAGCCAGACAGATCATAGTATGCTAGTTAGAAAATGAGAACAAAGGAGGCGTTTGAAGGTTTGATGCGACAGAAGTAAAAAGTAAACCTCAGTCTGCTAGACGTGTACCAAGTGTGTACATGTGAGACTTTCCCTGCTAATTAGCATTATTTATTTGATTTTTCTTTAATTTTATTTTATTTCTTATATATCACTTTTATTGGTTCGAATGGATATTCCAGAGGTATATTTCAACTGCTGCAGTTCCCTTTGTAGACGCAATCTAAAGTTTTCTTCTGGCTCTGACACCATTTATTCTTTTCCGATTTGGGTGTGCTCTAGAGAACTGCCATGTTTTAGTCACTAATGCCTACTGCGCACGTAGCACGTAGTCGAAGTTTGTATAGGAAATCTAAGTTACTATGCATAGCCTTTAGTGAGATTGAAGTGTACTCAATTTTTAAGCCCAAAATTTTAAGAATTATTTAATCTTGCTATAAAACCGATACAATCGAGAAATAGTCAAATACATAAGGAAACTTTGCTCTAGAGCAAACGTTGCGTATGGAAAGAAAATAACGAGAAAAATGTATTGCTGAAAAAGAAAACAATTTCGAAAACAAAAATTTTAAAAGAATCGCTAATGGTATATATTCGTACATAGTATATTTTTATTTTGGTTATGCATACTAATTAATTCCGTTTTCATGGTAGTTATATTAAAAACAATTAAAGTCTGGCAGTCTATAATTTGGAACTAATCGAGTTTAAGAACAATATATTGTCTACTGTATTTGGGGCTATTCTATTTCTCTTTTCGACTATTATGTTTCCAGCAAGAGAAAAACCCTCTCTGATGCTGCGATGCTTGGCGGAATAGCTAAAACAGCTATTGCGAATTTGGACAAACTTTGAAATTTAGTGGAATTATTTTGCCACCAAATCACAGCATTAAAATTGTTGTTCAAAATCACTTTTTCCTTCGAGTACGTTTTTACTTCATTCCAGACAGTTTCGTTTTGTAATAGATTTGGTACTACTAGCAAATCAGCAAACAAAAGATCCATTTCATTAGTTGATTTGTCTTGTGATGTAGAATTTACGGTATTTTGCTGTGTGCTTTGATTCGAGTTCGAAGATTAGCTGTTCTCTGATCTGAAGACGTCTCGTCTTATAATTTCAGGGACACAAAAATCTTTAATTTCGTGATGCTGATTTTCTGTGGATCATTTGTAAATTTGAAGTCCAAATATGAAATATGAAATTACTGGAATGTCGTTATGACTATCATTCCAAATTAAGTTTAGTTTTTTAATGGATGATTGAACCAAACAAATAGATGGGTAGCGCTTACGCCTTGCAACTGTCTAGAAATTGTATCAACATCATCACATAGTTTAACCAACGCCTCAATAATGGTTATATCAATTTTAGCAAATTCTCTGAATTTGGTTACTGTCAGCAAGTAATTCACTTATTTTTGTCCAATTGTCAAAGATTGACTTTAACATGACGAAATTAGAGTTCCAACGTGTGGGACAGTGGCTTTTTAAAGTTGTTTGTAAATTGTGCTGTAGACTGGCCTTTTAGAAATACAAGTTACAAGTTTTTTACAATTTTCAATAATTTCCACTAGCTCTGTTGTGGACTGCGGATTCTAAAACATTAGACAATAAGTGGTTTGAGCAATTGATTCGCGAAAACTTTTCCAGACCTTTTTTTTATGTTGCTTCCCCTAAATTTTATCAAGGCTCAAATTACCAAATTGGTATAAAATACTAGTCAATTTGCTTAATATGGTTTGCTTAATATGACTTCACGCCCAGGACTAGGTTATGGAGCTCGCAATTTTTTTAAAAGTGGATCGTAGCGCACTAAAAATTTCGTTTTACATAGTTGTCTGTTTGAATCATCGCCATTTTCAACAATTTCTCGAAGTTTTGAAGCAATTTCAGTTTTTTTTTTTGAAAAGCCATCGTATTAATATGACGAGAAATTGTTGTAGACTTGGGGAGCAAGTCCTCAGCCTTAACTAGCCCTTCATATTTCGCTCCAATTGTTATAAAAAATGAGATCATTTCTATAAATCCAGCGCCCTCGACAGCAGAGAACGTGCAGCAGTCCTTGATGACCCATTGAGAAAACACATATCCAGAGCTTTCCTTTTATCTTCTGCTGTTGCACATTTATGACGATGCAGAGGTTGGATGTTTTTTTGCCATCAAATTTAAAAATATGCTTGCATTTACGGCAACATAAGTATCCATCCAAATTAGATCCATCATCTTTGTGCACCTCTGCAAACACTTCCCACACTGAACTTCTGCCCCTGCGTTTGTCTAGCTGTACATATGTACCATTTGCGATTTTGTCCATAATCTGGTTTTGGGTTTCCACTCTTAAAACAAAAATTATCTATCTTTGTTCTATTTTAAGATAATGGATATTTCTTACTTTTTCTACGCCTTTGAATTATGCAATTAATGCAAACCAATTGTTAGACTCCGTTCCAGATGTTGACAGCTATGAATTGTATTTTCAAGACAGTTGAACTTACAGTGCTGCATAATTTTTAATCGAAAATGATAACTTGCTCGATAAATACGCAGGCTGTTTTACCAACTTAAATCATTCTTAACAAGATTATTGAATTTTTTCGGCTTTTATAAATTTTGATTAAAAAGTGCGTATACGCACAGAAATTAAGCGTAGTGTGCGTATGCCTCAAATGTTAAAACGTAGTGTGTGTACTTTTGAAGTATACGTCAGCGTAGTTGACGTACTTTTTACGTACTTTTTAAAAATGCGTATTGAAGTACGTTTACGTTTTTTGACTGAATACGCATTGAAGCATTGACTCATTTGAAGCTATACGTATGCGTATACGTTTTCGGTACGTTATGCAGATTTCTGGTGTGCTCCGAGTCACTGAATGTAGTCGGCAGATTGTTTGACAATAACGTCGCCTATCACTGGGACATTTAGTCCCTGTTCCACTCTTATCGTGCACATGTACCAGGGCGCTTCGGATAAACACATAGTAGTTAATGTCAGTCAAAATTTTTAGCGTGGATTTTCGATGTGGACTTTCGATTTTACATTAGTATGCGCTGTGTGTGTTCGCTTCTCTTCAGCGCACTTGTGCGACTTGCAGGCAACCAAAAACAGTTTTGCCGACGCCAAACGAAGAAGTTTGCATTCACATTTGTGCAAGGATTAAATCTATATATTATCAGAATATTTTAGAATTTTAAAATAAGGGGCTTGGACAGGTCGTTCGTGGGATAGCCCCATGATAGATTCTTATCATCTCAAAAGCAATAATTTATTTAGGGAGCAGTAAGTAATGTATTCAGTTACTATCGATAGTCGGATATGCCCCTCCATACCCTGAGTAGGCAGAATTTTGAAGGCCAAAGACAAAACGAAGAAAAGGATTAAAGCCTAATCGTTGTTTGGTTTTGTCTTTGTGTTTTCTCCGCTTGCACAGAAAAATATACACATTCAAGTGACAAAAAATTCTCTACCCTGTGGCATTTTGTTACACTGCTTTACGCATCTTTGTGTTCTAGGGTCTTTGGTCTGACAGTACTTTGACTAGGAGGAAACGCATTTTGTTATAGTACCAAAAACATGCAGGCCTTATCTCCTTCCGGGTGCAATGATTTCCTTGTATCAAAGATTTATAGATATTATAGATGACGCATGTGAATAAAAAAACCATTTTCTTGGGAGCTGACATTGGATCCCAATATTAGATTCTCGCTGCCTTGTTCTTCAATGACAGTTTGTTTCTGCTGTTTAGCAGCCATCCAAATTGAGCAGCTCTTCTTTAAAGCAACTTTGTAAGCTGGTTTTTGTGCAAGCCAAAATTCAGGCGCCTGTCAAGGTACTCTCCCAGGTACCTGTCTCCTTGATGATGGGCCAGAAGTTGATCTTCCATGAAAAGTCCGGGGCAGTCGTCTCTTCTTAACGTGTAGCTGACATTGGCACACTGAGCTTGATTGATACCATCTGCAAAATCGGTACATATACTGGTATAGAATGTCTGTGGCGCTGTAGACACGGGGTTGTCTGGCCCAAATAGCAGTGACATCAGCAAAGGTGGCAAGGAAAAGGTCTTTTACGTCATTCCTTGGAATGGTATCTCCAGTGGGAATGCCCATGGTTGAAAGTGTGTAAAGCGTGGGGCCGAGGATGCTCTCCTGTGAAACCTCTGCACGTCTAGTTCTTGTACTCGATTCAGCTCCATCAAGGACGACGGAAAATGTCCTGTCAATAGGGAAGTGGTGGGAAAAGACTCTTTATCTTGCACACGTCGACTAATACCGCCCCGACGTACTCCTTGGCATAGTATTCTTCAAGGATAAAGTTAGTTACCCTGTTTAACTGTTCTGGCGTTCCGTGCGAACTTCTAAACCCAAATTGAAAGGGCGGAAAGCGTTGGCCAAGCTCATCCAAGGCAAGTATACTGCTCAGCTGGCACCTCTCAAAGATTTTGGACACCGACAAAAGCAAACTGATTGGCCGGTACGATTCAACATCTGAAGGACTCATCCGGGCCTTGTGGATCATAACGATCTGGGCCTTCTTCCAGGCCCTCTGAATGTATCCCAGTCTAAAGACTAAGTTGAATATTAATACTAGGAAGAGTGTGGCTTTGTCAGGGCGTGCCTTCAGCGTCTTTTTGTCGATCCCATCTTGTCCAGGAGCCTTTTTAGGCTTAAGCTCTTTTATTTTTTCTTTCACCTCCGTAAAAGTGATCTGGGAAACTGACAGTTCGAGCTGACCAGGGGTGTCAAGAATACGTTCCACTCTGTGAATTCTGGATACAGGGGAGGTTATTAATGGCATAAATCTCTCCTCAAGATTTCAAGGTCGATCAAGCTCCTCAGCTCGATCTTTGGGAGATTTAGCCCAAGTGCCATCAGTTCTTCGGATCGGAAATGTTGGGGTCGCCTGACGGTTGTTCTTCCTGGAGAGAGACCAGAGAGCATAATTGGTGCTCTCATCTGATGTCGATCAGTTTCCACCTGTGTGTGTCTGATCAGCAGCCTTTTAACACGACTTGATACTCTGCAATAGACTCTATCAACTGTAAAGTCACGAGTACGACCGTATTGTCTATGGAGTCTTCTCTTGATGAGGAGCAGATTGTCAAGGGCAGGTGGAAGGCGAGGGATACGGTTTAGTCCTTGCATGTGTTTTGCAGCATGAGCATTAATCCCTGCTGCATGCACCTTGTTGGGAGACAAGGCATGCGCATCCTCGATATCTTCTGGCAGTGTGACTTCCACAATAAGGCCCAAAGTTAGCACCAGATCCCTCCGAAAGGACTCTAAATTAGTACCAGGTGGCAGCAACTTGATCTGGGCACTTTGGTTTGTATTGATCCTGCCAATTCAACCACTAATGGAACGTGATCTGAACTCAGAGCATTCTGGGTCTCTATTATGAGGTCCTGAACTCTTAGTCCATTGAATATTCCAAAATCTATTTCACTGGGCGTTTTTCGTTGAGCATACGGGTAGTGAGTTGTATGACCTGTGGCTAGGATTTGAGCAGACAAGTCGATTATGGCATCTAGCAGACTTGAGCCCCTTGCATCTGCTTGGTAACATCCCCAGGATCTGTGTTTCGCATTAAAGTCTTCCCCAAAGAAAAACTTACTCCCAAGGCTAACAATTAGGTTATCAAAGTGTGCCGTAGACCAGGTGAGGACCGGTGGAAGGTAGAGCGAAGCTACAATTAACTCTCCTACACTAGTGACAAACTGAATGGATGCCATTTGAAGTCTGACTTGTCTCACTGAGGTCAGCTGGAAGTATGAGAGTTGTTGTCGAGCTAGTATCGCAGCGCCTCCTCTGGGAGGAGGCCAAAAGCCTATCCCAAGGGATAGGAACTCTTAATTCTGCCGGCGTCGCAACCGACACACGCATAGAGAGAGACAACTTGCTCTCTTTTTGTTCTCTCACGAGGCATTTGTTCGTTTAGTTGTCGCATATGTTGAAATGTCAACATGTTGACTTCGTGTTTTTTTCTGCTACGCACACAAGCGCAATGATTGATTGTGTAAGTTTGGACACTACTGCTATAAATGGTCCATCAGGCGTAGACTCTCTCAAAGAAAATTAAACATAGAAGCATGTTTTCATGTTTCATGTTTTCCTATCTCGAATATAATTTTGAGTAAAGTATCTCGTTGTCACCATGGAGTAAAATTCACTCAAAAAAGAAAGTCGTTTCAAATTGTTTGCTTCTATGTTAAATCTTCTTTGACTCTCTGTGCGCTTTTACTAAGTACTTCGTCTCGACCTCAATTATTGCAATGACCAACAGTTTTGAAATATTACAAATTTCTACTGACTTTAAGCGACAAATCAAATCAAATCAAATACTTGAAATTCAAGTATTGCTGTCATAAGCTGTCAATATTGGCAAAACCATTACAAATCACCTAAAGACCTTCTGTCAATCTCAACATTAAAAATCAATTTTAAGGCCTTCAAATCTAAATGGCTTTAAATTCGTTCATCAAATTCTAAAACAACTTTCCTAAGCTGCAAAAAACAAAAAAAAAACCGCACAGAAAACACTTTGGTTGGCAAACAATAAATGCTCCCCGGGGTGCAGTCAACGCTTAACAACTGTTGGACATTTTGATATATAGCCATCAAAACTGTCGGCAGAGCCAATTTATTTCTGGCCAAAAAAAAAAAATGCTGGAAATGCCTAACAAAAAGTCTTCTTTTGGCTGGGAAATCGAACAATGATTAATCATTTCGCCAGGCAGACATATAATTATGTTGCCGCCAAAAATGTTAATGAAATCGTTTTCTTGCGGTATAATGTTTAAGTAATGAGAAGCAAAAAGTTGAACAAAAAGTTTCCAACATCCCAAAAAGTGTTACCTTATTGTGCCCGCTGCCGGAGGTGCGGGGAGTTTGTGTCGCCCCGTTGTGATAAATTATGTTAATAATCTGGGCAGAAAGTTTGGCTAGGCTCATCCCTTGTCAAGAATCAGGCCACGTTCTCGACCATAATATTGTGTGCATATCATATTGAGTGGGTCCGTCTAAGTAGTTGGCCACACTTTCTTAATTCACTTAGCAAAGTGTAATCCTATCACGTCAATAAGATTATGGTTTTCGAGAATCTTTAATATTTGTGCTTGTTGTGCCCACCCACCGCTGGCTGTTTATGGAAATCACAGTCGACCCTCAAGTTGGCTGTGGCTTGCGCAGTTGGCGTCATGCATAACAATGACTTACTTGAGTTGAGTTTCAAGTTTTCCTTCGGCCCCTTTTTAATATGTGGAAACGTTTATTTTTATTTAACTAGATCCTTTTGCGGACGCTGTTCTCTGGTTGGCATTTCGATGTTTTTGTTGTTTGCTTTTATGGATATGAAAATGTTACATATGTTTTGTTAAGGATTTTCTGAAGAGCTTATTTAATTCTATTTATATTTAAGGTCGCTCAAGTGGAATAATATAATTATGGACAAGTAATGTATATTTTGAGAATCTTACGTAGAGTATTGACCAGTCATAATCATGTGGCGAATGTTCATTTCTACAGCAGACCCAGTTAGATATTTGTAGACAAATTGTTTACTATTCTCCTACTCATTGCTCATATGACTTTCCTTCACTGTTGATACTATTGCAAAAACCAAAAGCAATTACGCAGTCTTGTTGACCAGCAATTGAAGAAGGGAGAGCCAAAGCAAAACATGTCCATGTCCGGTGCAATAAACATTCATTACGAATGGTCCAAAATGCCACAAACAGACGAAGGATACGGCAAGTAGCCACTAGCCTGGCCTTAGTTTTTATGGCACAGCTGCCACTTGCCAGCAGACAGCCAGGAAATCAAAGCACCACACACACACACACACACACACTCCCACACTGACACACACACAAACACAACTCTAACAAGGACATGTAACGGAATTGAACAATAAAATAAATGATATTTGCTCAAGTAGCTGGCCTTCGCTTTTTTAAATTCAATAAAATTTTATGAAAATGCTGCGATTAAGTTGCAAGAAAGGCGCACATGTGTGCCAAAGGATCACAAAAGGGTCAAGGCGTATTGACTTTTATGACAAGGGGGCATAAAAAAGAAAACTATATAATCAGCGTGAAAAATGCAACAGCTGCTGCAACAATTCCCGCCCCGGAACGTGCTGCTCTCATTTTATTTTCAGTTTCGCAAAAAGAGCAGCAAAAATAAGCCAGAACAGAAATAAATTCGCACTATAAATTCCTTTTGCTTATAATTACCAAAGTCATTCGTTCAAGCATTCTGTTTTGGTTTTTGTTCTGTATTCTGATTTATGGGTATTTCCGCAAAGAAATTTCACTAAAATTGTACATTATTAAGTTTTAAACAACTAATTAGATGGGATTTTTAGAGATTTACTCAACTTTTCACTGTTTCACATGAGATATTTAACTTCATCTGCTTCACTATGACTGGGTGTGTGTCATCGTTTATCTTTTGCAATTGGTAAAATGGCCAGCTTGGCCAAAGTTGGAAAACAAAAACCAAATATTTGTAGTTTCCATGCGATACATTGGTCCCATTTAAACACAAGATGCTTAAGTCCCCTTTATTTCATTTATTTGGTCCAAGAGCAGCGATAGAGACGAATGGCCCGCAGGGGTTGAACATATTTTGCTATTCCAGCGGTTGATGAAGTAGGTCAGAGCTGGTTTGAGTCGCTTTATTTTCGCACACCCATATACTGTCACTTTTTGACTCCGCTCTTGTTGACAAACCCTGCCGTGGAGTAAGTTTTTATGTCTATATATATAAAAATCTCCTCCAAACTCCTCCGAAACGGCTGGACCGAATTTTAATGAAATTTTTGTTGTATATATTCGGCAGGTGTAGAATAAGTTTTTAACTATATTTCGTAACGCTAAGTGATTTGGGTGTCCGTCCGCAGAATTGACGACGCAGCAGGCTGCCCATCTGTGTCACTTTGTGTTTTATTATTGTGAAAATAGTTATCGCTATCGGAATAGCGTTTTTACAAATACAACTTGAATGTGAGAATATGGTCCTATATGGACATGGCTAGGGTAGGGGCAGAATCGACTGTTTGGACCATGGCATCTCGTTATCATGTACTTATAATGCAACGGCATAGATTAGGAGACGTCGTCTGCGACTTGCGGCGACAAAGAAGTCTCAAGTCCGACCATTGCAAAGTTGTGCAGCTCATCCGTTCAACATTCAGAATCGCCGTCGTCCACAAATGAATCACTTAAAATTGGGTCAAAGTTCCTTATCATCAGCCAAAGAGAGAATTAACGCCGACAACTCTGGCACGAAAGACAGATGTGGAGCTGACCCCCACTCCACATCTCTGAGTTTTTAAGTTGCGATGGGTACGCCACTTCTACTCTTGGCGTGCTTTGCTTCCTATAAAAAACAATCAATTGTGAATTACATCCATCCTTTTTTAAGGGCAGCACCTTTACTTTCCCAGATAGTTTATGTCAAATCGCTATCATAATGCTGACACAGCACAATTTTCTGTTTTATTACAACAATTAGGCCCACCTTCTCCTCCAATGAAAAGTGGCCCATTTATTACTCATTTTTAAACACCCCCCACACACTTGAGTTTCGCAACAACGAAAAATATGCTTTACATATATTTCAAAGCTGCGAAATAATCACTCATCGCCTGACCATCGCGTGACACATTGACATCGATTGGCAGCGCTTTGAAATCGATATGATTATTTCGCGTGTGAACTCCAGACCAACTCGCGAAACGGCAACCTGCAAAATACGTGCGAAATCATTTTTTTTATATGGAGTTTTCGATTTCGCGGGTATCTCCGTACCAAGCTTAACAACCCAGTCGGACTTTCCCAGTCGGACTTTGCAGCAAGTGTTTACCAAAGTAAGTACATTTGCTAGCATGAAATTTTACGAAAATAGTCACTACATTATTTTTTGGCATGAAATAAGTCCATTTTTCACCATGACAAACTCACTCGTTGTTTTCTCAGCTATTCGTAAGGCTAAGTGTCAGCATATCGTGAAACGGTTCAAAATCTCTCTCGTGAAGATCGAACACGAAGTAGAAAAACAAAGTTAGCCCCGAATGCTTGATGAACGTTGACCAAACGAGTGAGAGAATACGAAAAAAACTCAGTTTGATTTCGACTTTGGCGGAAAATTGATGTGTTGACCGTGAATATTAATAATAGTTTTATAATTACAAATGCGCAATATATTCTTGGTGAGTATCGAATTTAATTACATCTAGGGATTTTATAGCATTTATGTATTATTATTATTATTAATTTACCAAAATTCTATTAATAATTTTTTTACTAAAAACATGTCACTTGTTTAAAAACCACATAAAACTGCACATTTAAAGGCCAAATGGCTAACTATCATCGCTATCATCAGCAACAAAAGCGAACATGAAAGGCACCATGGCGAACATTAAAAATATTAATAGAAGTAGACAAAAATTGTTGTTGGTTTAAGCTTGGTACGGAGATACCCGAGTTGGTCTGGAGTTCAAGCGCGAAATAGTCACATCGATAGCCACCCGATGTCAACGTGTCACGAGATAGTCTATCGATAAGTGATTATTTCGAGGGTGTGAAATATTTGTAAGCTAAATTTTTCGCAATCACGTGTGGCGCTTTAAATTCAAATAAATGAACATAAGTGTGAAAACCGATATAAGAAAAAATATAAAGAAAAGCGTTTGAGCAAGTTGGTAAGTAAAGTAATTATGGAATTTAATTATTTTATGTATAATTGATTTCTTTTCTATTAGATAATTGCAATGCGGCTTGGGCTTCATTGAAGGACAGCTTATGCTGCCGGAGTGCTCAGCACGCCAAGGGTGGAATCAAACGCATCTCAGAGAAACGCTGATCAGTAGTTGAGTAAGCTCCATAAATTTCGCGTTTGCCAGACTCGTTGGTCCAAGAAAGTTTTATTTGTGCTAGTGTCATTTATATTAACTTAACCATTTTGAATTGTCTTTTACAGAAACCATAGCTCCTCGTACAATATGGCTGATGATGAGGAACTTTGGCCCAGCTCTAAGTGTAACAGCTCAAATTTGCAAACAATACAACTAGAGATGAGTACATTTTTTCCCACTTGCTATCGACGAAAGAATTTGCAGAGATTTCGCACACATTTCGCAAGTATCTAAGTATCAAGCTTTAAGTACAAAAAAAAAATTGCAAATAAACTCAAATCTACATAATTTAATTATGGGGTAACATTCATACAAAGAGTTTCCAAAAGTCAGGGGTGGCCTCAGCCAACGTCTCAGGTCTTTCTACGTACGATATACAAAGTTGGTACATCTGAAGTACTGAGTTTGTAGAGAGAAAAGCAGAACCCGAAGGCTCCCACGTGACGTCACCCAAACGGTTATCGTTTACAACAACCACCCCTTAGTTTTACGGCGTTGCAAAAGAAAAACAAAGCGGAGCCTTCAGGTTTCTTATGCCTTCTGACGTGAGAAGTAGGCATGAAATATGTACTTCTGGCATGCATACAAGTCCGACTGGGAACACTTAAGGGTGGCTATTTGGGCCGTCGAACACACATGCAAAATGTAAGGGCAGCAAGAACACATCAACAATTACATGAAATGAATGAAATTACACGTGTCAGAATGCCGGAACTGCGTTCTTTTCAAACACAAGAGGCACGAGCTTTCCGAAGTCAACAACAACAATTGGGGCAGAGACAAGCGCGCCGGACAGATGTTAACACACGCAGAACAATTGACCGACAACGCCAACAAGTACATCGAGCATTTACATCAGCTTCGTTCCTTCGTCTCGCATTCGAGTATGTGCCAGATATCGAAGGTTCCGCTCATCCGAAAGTCCTGATTGTGTGCTATGGACAAAGAATATCCCAATGGTCATGCGCTCAAATTCAAAATTGATTGCGCCGGGATGTGTTGCGCATCAGGAAAAGTGCAACTATGCTCATCGGCACGAATCCAGATTCAAACCTGTTTCTGAAGTCCATTCGTAGATTTAATTTATGCTCTCAAATGACTTCGTTCGGAGCAACAGAAATAATGCACAATACAGCGGTCAATGGTCAGCAATTTAATTCAACTTTCAAAATCAAAGGCCAAGTGTGACATAAAGGAGGCTCATTGCTGCCAATGCCAAACGAACCACATAGGTAGGTAGTTTTTTACAAATCTGAGTGAGGATGTCAATCGTGTGGATGCACGTTGTGGCTACAATAACCTCAAAGGCGCATCGTCGGCGAGCTGGTCTCCCTTTTGAATGAGCACAATGTATTATTGAAGTTCTTTAAATCACACATGCACGAAGTGCAAAGTGACAATCACGCTATTGTTATCAATGCTGATAAAACAACAGCTGGAGAGCACATGCGTTGCTGGAATAATGGTTGGCGACCGCACAGCGACGAGAGAAATTATGATTGGAAGAAGAAACAATAGTCTGGAGTACATCGCCGACACATACCGTTTGTACGACGCTCTTCAATATCCGCGAATATTCTGGAAAGGACAAGACGGATATTGCTTAAACACTAAACAACGTGACCCCGCCACAGGTAATTCCGGGTCAGCTAGTAATAATATAAAATAAAACCAAATATCATTTTAATTTTTCCCTCTGTGAAGCTTGGGCTTACAAAATTTGTTCAACCACATTCATCAAATCAATCAAACACTTTCAAACCTTCGATCCTGCATCTGGTGGTTTGACTTTCTAAACCTGCTGTTCAAGCTTCGTGTTTGCCTGACACGGATTCAAACCTTTCCCAATTTATAGATGTTTGCCGCCTTGCAAAAAGTACACTTTGAATTCAATGGCAAAACATTCCTCATAAAATTCCTGAAATAATTTAAAATTCTTACTTTGAAATTAATAGGAAATAAATTACCAGAACACCTTTCCCATTTTGACATTGTTTTTTTTTTTTCTGCCGTTGCCATATTCAACTTTACTTTTCTTTATTTGGAATTTTAATTAAAAATATTTTTATTTATTGTATTTATTTGTACATTTTTTTCTTTGCAGTTCGTTTGCAGTGTTTTCTACGAAATGCGTGTGACAAATGCGTGGCCATAACTTTTTGGGTCTGCCCGGGCATGTGTGACATTTATTACAAAATTTTTAAGGTACCAGCCCGAGTGCGGAATGCTGGCTAATAAATTGGCTCGCATTTTAAATGGGTGGCATATTGGGTATCGGAAAGACATATGTGGGTAACGTCGGGCTGTCAGATAAATCATGTATTTTATATTAAACAATATTGCATTTGATTTAAATTATAAGGTAGATAAATGAGACAAATTTATGACTGTAATTAAACGTGGATGCTGATAATTTAGAGGAAATTCCTCTAGAGGTTGCATTTCTAATTGTGGCACATTAAAGCGGTTTCCAAGCAGATTAATTTGCACCCATTTGAGAACAAATGAAGCTAAAAATGCCTAGCAGCGTAAATTACTCGCATAAAATGAACATTAGATTCATATTTTAATGTGGTTGTGTCTGTGAGGGGATTAAAGGAGGACACACACACGCAGGAACATAAATAAAGGCAAGAAAACTCCCCCTACCGCTCTTTATGCTGGCAAATGCCAGCAACAGAGGCACAAAAAAAGGTTATGCCAAATAACCTGCAGCTATTACAAACATAAACAGACTCACACACACACACCCTCACACACCCACACACACATGCACGCACAGTCAGATGTGGCTGTGTGCGAACTTATTTCCATTACAAATGAGCTTATTATGCGCTCGAGTCACAAAGTCATTGCGACTTAAAAGGATTTGCATGTGATTAGCAGCACCAAATGTAAACAAAAGTCTTGCGCCAAAAGACAGCAACAAGAGTTCTTTAATAAACATTAAAAACTCAACTGTTTGGTACCCTATAAAATTGAAATTATTTATAAAACGGAATAAAACGTTCAGCTTGGACTATCATTCATATGGTAGGGATTTCTAGTCAACTCCGTTGGGGACACTTTTTGGTGGTTAGCCGAGCGGAACTAATGTTTGTTTAGGTGATAGGGGCAATGTCACCCCACGGTTGGCCAGGAACGCCATAGAAAGAGAAGCAATCCGCCAATTATTTAGTTGAAAATCCAGAGAGTTCTTTACCAGCAAATGTGGTCTACTCAGGAGAAAAACTAGAGAGAGTGTAAAGTTGCAATCGATGCATCGATTACTCCAAGCAAGACACTGCGCTCAGTATCGACTGCGGTTGCAGGAGACTAGTTCCGGAGTCGGGTACCCAGGTTACAAGCTAAATCAAAAGTATGTAAAGTATACGAAAACGAGGCAATACGTTAAGGACAGTGTCAATCTAGGCTTGCAAAATTTCATATCGCGCACTGTTCAACCATTGAAGGCTGATGAGAATCAGCGAAAACCGACGTTGATCTATACGAGAGATTGCTTACATTTTCGCAATGAAGCAGTAGAAAACCAAGAAGTAACTAGAATGAGCCGGCTCAATCCAAATCCAAGGCTGATAAAGGAAATGCTGTATGATTGATAGAATTGTTAAGAGCTACAGCCACGGATTGAGTCTAAATTGGATACAAAATAATAAATAAAAATCTCGGTTTCTTTTCCACCATGACTCAATATTAATTTTACAAAATGTAGTCAATCTTTACAGCAGGAAAGCTTTGTTTAAATAAGTTATAACGAGAAGGCCAAGCTAATTTGGTCTGTGCCCAAGTTTTTATACTCATGCAAATGCTCTTTTTGAAATGTCAGAGTTTAAGAATGCTTACATAAAAATCAAACTTATTCCCATTTTCCGACAGATAAACATCTGATTTCGACCAAATTTCGCAAATCTTTTTGAAAACATATCAAATTAACAAACGCCGAGTCTAAGAAAGATAAAATTGAAAACAAAAAAGTTTTTTTCACTAAGACTCATTTTCCGACCGATCGGTCCTATGGCGACCATTAGATATGTATAGTCACCCGAGGTCGATCAACTTTTTCAAATTAGTTTGAAAGCGTTTAAGATTAAAAATCGCCGACCTTAAGAACGATTTACTTAAAAACAAAAAAAATTTTTCACTACGACCCATGCACTGTGGTTTTTTTTATCTTTTTTTGGCATAAGCCCCAAAAAAATATTTTTTTCAGATTTCAAATATTTACATACTCCTATTAGATAAAAAACAAAACATATTCAAACTTTGTGGCAACACTGTTTTTTGACCGGCTGTTGAAGTCAGCTGTTTGAGTGCCACGTGTCTTTTGTGAAAGTGGCAGCAAATTTTTTCCAACTTTTAGTGCGTCTGCTTAAAAAGTTAGAAACAAAATAAAAATTGTTAAAATGCATATTTGTAGTCCAGATATTTAAGATTATAAGTTGATAACGCGTTTGTAATTTTGGTTTTCGCTGGCCCAATTGTGCTGCGTGTTGTTAATGTGTAATTTTAGGTTGACCCTAACCAGTGTAGCTGTGTTTTGTGGTATAATAGTTAAGCATGGCACAACGCTGCATAGTGTTTTAAATGCACAGTTATTAACGAAAGTGTGCAGATTTATGAATAACTAACACTTTTTGCTACAACGTTCGAATTTTCGAGAAAATCGGCTTTATTTCAGCTAAATTCGTGCTTAAGTTGAAAATATTATATTATTATATTAGATGAGAAAGAGATAAAAAAAATTTTTTTTTGCTTGGTTGCGTCAAAAACAAAAAAGTTTTGTAAGTCGTATTTAGAGCTAAAAATAAAAGTGCAACTCGAATTTCAGCTCAATAGCGTAAAATACCACAAAGTTGGAGCAAATCGGACAGATCAGTTATATGGCAGCTATGTGAATCGAATCGAATCGAACAATTTTCGATAAGTCGCTAAAAAAGCTTAAAATACGTGTTCAAACCGAATTTCAATTCAATATCTTTAAAAACCAACTAAGTTAGGGCAAATCGGCCAGATCGGTTATATGGCAGCTATATGAAATAGTGCGCTGAATTGAACATAGTTCAGTAAGTCGCGTAAGGAGTTTAAAATACATGTTCAATCTAAAACTCAGTTTAATAGCGCAAAAACCAACAAAGTTAGCTCAAATCGGCCAGATCGGCTATATGGGAGCTATATGAAGTAATGGTCCAAGTCGAATCCGATGTTGTTAGTCGTATTAGAAGCTCAAAATACGAGTACAAACCAATTTTCGGTTCAGTAGCATAAAAAACAAAAAGGTTGGAGCAAATCTGCCAGATCGGTTATATGGCAGCTATATAAAATATCGGTCTAAATTAAGTGAATCTTTGCAAGTCGTCTTTGGGGTTCAAAATAAGCGTACAAACCAAATTTTTGGCCAATAGCTCACCAACAAGAGTTTATGCCCAAAAAAGGCAAAAAAAAACTAGTGTGCCATGTGTCGACCGATCGGTTCTATGGCAGCTATAAGATATAGTCATCCGATTTTGACCAAAGTTTGCAAATCTGTTTGAAAGCATATAATATTAATAATGGACGAGTTTGAGGACGCTAACATTGAAAACAAAAAAATTTTTCTCACTAAGACCCATTTTTTGACCGATGGCCTAATTCCCGAATTCAAAAGGTCTTCTTCGTATGTATGTATGTGTGTGAGGCTCGGCTAACGATATGAATGTATGCGACGAACTAAACGAAGACTCTCTCTCTCTCTGCTTATGTTAAACTCCGGCGCAACTCTTGAGTCTGCAACCTTTTCAACTAACATTTTCAGAGTTTGGTCTTCGAGAAGCACACAATTTAAGACCAATTGACTGAGTTGGGCCTGTTATTCGGTTGCTGTCAGACCGATCAGTGCTGTGTGGTCGACCACAGCCACTTAACAGTGAGCTCGATAGCAGACACATTCGGTTGCGGGAAGCCCAGGCTCCTTTTGATATTTGGTTTTTCGGTCAGTGACGTGAGCAGAGCGAACTGAAAAAAGGGTTGAGAGTTATTTACGAGCTATGACAAGAAGTAATCATCCAATTCGGGCGGTTTCGACACATTTGCCGACATATTAAATTTCAGCTCGATAGCTTTAAAACTGAGGGACTAGTTCGCGTAGAAACAGACAGACGAACCAACGGACGGACAAAACTCAATCGACTCAGCTGGTTGGATGCTGCAAGCTTCTGGGCAAAAATATAACACAATCTTTAAGTGTTTAAAAATATTTCGACTGGTGTGAAAATGGCAGAGTTTTGAATTTTCCACAGAAAAGTCCACCGAGACCAACAAATTAAAAGTTCTTAAAAATACTATTTTAACATATTTTCATGGTTAAATAACCAAATTGAACTAATATAAGCCAATCTTAAATTTATTAATGACCGATTTCGAGATTTTCGAATGCAAAGTTACGTCATTTTCTCATTTAACAGTTTTACAAAATGCAAATGTTCCGCTTTTGAAAGATTTTTTATTAAAACATGCAGATGTTTCAAATAGCAGTATTAGCATATTCGTAGGGACGTACATTAGATTCACATTTCCAGTTTGTATAACTAATAAAGTATAATAAAATGGTTCCTGATATCAATGTGCTTAGTCCTGGCATGATAGACTGGATTTTTCGCAATATTTTGTGCGCTGAGGTTATCACAATATAATGTCGTAGATGTCCGAAACTCTATAAGTACACCTATCCCTCGCTTTGCGTCGTTTCGTTTTGCGTTTTTTCGAAGTTGGGAGAAACGCGCTCGAAATAAAGTTACTTGTGAAATAAAATCAAATCAACCTGAGTCTACAAAATAAGGTAAATATTTTTCCATTTTATTTATTGATAAAGCTGTATTATCTTTTACATAAACTTATTTTTTTTAGCCAAATGAGTGAAAAGAACACTGCTGGTAGAATTACCAAAAATAAAAAAAAACTATCAGCTTGGAGACAAAATTAGATAT
Organism: Lordiphosa magnipectinata; assembly: GCA_037044535.1. NCBI lineage: Eukaryota > Metazoa > Arthropoda > Insecta > Diptera > Drosophilidae > Lordiphosa > Lordiphosa magnipectinata. The sequence goes on from JBAMBO010000819.1 coordinate 298,227, forward strand.
TCTGAGGCGATTTAATAAAGGCGAAAGAGCTGTGGAGATAGCAAAGGCTGTTGGCCTGGCTCCAACAAGTGTCAGAACTATTAGAGATCGAGATGGGGATAAAATAAAAGAGGCTGCAAAATCTGCAACATTATTAGATGCTAAAACGATGATTCGTACAAGGAGTGCTTTGATGATCAAAATGGAGTCCTTGCTTTCTATTTGGATTGAAAATCAAGTCGCACAGAGAATACCATTGAGTACAAGAGTAATTCAGACGAAAGCCAAAAGCATATTTGATGACATAAAAAGTGCAAGCAGTATCCAGCGATAATGCTAGTGATAGTAATACAACCAAGAATGAAACATTTGAAGCTAGTCAGGGCTGGTTTGAGAGATTCAAGGTTCGTGCAAATCTGCACAGCATTGCTTTTAAAGGTGAAGCAGCTAGCGCTGATATAGCTGCTGCAGAACTCTACCCAAAAGAGTTAAAAGCATTAATTCATGAAGGTGGCTATGATCCAAAACAAGTCTTTAATGTTGACGAGACTGGATTATTTTGGAAACGTCTACCTCACAGAACTTTTATATCTAAAACAGAAAAATCGGCGTCAGGATTTAAAGCTAGCAAGGATAAACTGACTCTTCTTCTTGGTGGTAATGCAAATGGTGATTTTAAATTTAAACTATTTCTTATTTATCAATCAGAAAACCCAAGAGCTATGAAAGGTTGCTCAAAGAATCTTCTTCCTGTCCATTGGCGTGCAAACAAGAAAGCATGGATGACAGCATCTTTATTTCAAAACTGGGTTTCAACATGTGCTATTCCAGAAATTAAAGCTTATTGCAACAAGGAAAACTTAAGCTTCAAGGCTTTGGTTTTAGTAGACAATGCTCCTGGCCACCCAGTTTACATTGATGAGTTGTCAGAAAACGCGAAATTTGTATTTTTGCCGCCTAATACGACATCAGTTATTCAGCCCATGGATCAGGGAGTAATATCGACTTTTAAAAGTTATTATCTTCGACGAACCTTTCAACTTCTTATAAGTGAGACTGATGGACAAAATAAACCTACCATGCTAGAGTTTTGGAAAAAGTTTAACATTATGAAAGCCATAAAAATTATATCCGATTCGTGGGAGGAGGTTAAACCATCTTGCATGAATGATGTTTGGCGCAAAATATGGCCTGAATGTGTTCAGCGAAAATGCACTGTAGAAGTTGATGATACACCAGCTGTTCGTCATGAAATTTCTAATTTAGCTAGAAAGTCTAATTTTGAAGGTATGGAGGAGACTGACATAAATGAATTGCTAAACTCGCACAACCAAGAATTTTCCAATGAAGAACTTTTGCAACTGGAATTGCAAATTGCTAATGAAGAAGATGACTCTGACAGTTCAATAGAAATCTCAAAAGAACAAAATTTAACCTCCCAACAAATTTCCAAAGCGATGTGTTTGATTGACGAAGGTATGGATATTTTATTAAAAAACGATCCCGACAGCGAAAGGAGTCTTAAAGTGTCCCAGGCGGTAGCTACGAATATCAATTGCTACAAGGAAATGTATTTCACGCTTAAAAAAAAAATGTTCAGCAAACATTGGACCAGTTTTTTTTTTAAAGAAAGCCGGCCTACGACAACAGACACTAAAGACTCGTCAGAGAGTGATTAATTCTAATTTTATTTTTCATAATTGAGTATGTAATTGAAGAATTTATTTTGTTTTAAATGAATTAGTTTCTTTTTGTTTTTATATGTATAATATGTAATAAAATGAAATCTTATATTGGTTTTTTTTTAATGATCACTTTGCTCAATTTTCTTTTTAAAAAGTAGTATTTTTGTAACCCTGGAACCCATCTTCGAACTTTACATGGTTTGCTATAGAAAATCCTAATTCACTTTGCGTCGTTTCAATTTGCGTCGTATATTTTTGGAACGTATCCCCGACGCAAAGCGAGGGATAGGTGTAATCACCTAAGATGTAACGCTTCCTTAGACGCTGATGTCAAAGCTACATAATCTGCTTCCGTGCTGTTCACTATTTCCAAGATATCGGCCCTTCAGATAAAAAAAGAAAATATATCCAGTGTAGGACTTTTGATGGGATACATCTCCGCCCCAATAGGCATCCACATAACCCAATAAAGTTGAACCGCAAGCTCTGTAATGCAGTTTAAAGTCCGCAGTATTCGCTAGATATCGCATTTTATGTTTAACTGCGGTCAAATGTTCTCCATGGGGACTCTTGTTCATATGTGCCAACTTAACAACTGAATGGTTTATATTTGGCATTGTCGTTAAAGCTAGCCACATTAACTGACCGATTGATGATTGATATGCAGTAGAATCCACTGCCAAGCAATCATCACGATGACAGGCCACTCGAAACCCCATATCTAAAGGGGTTGCTGCATACCTACAATTTTCCATACTATGTGGTCCACCTAGTACTATATTAGACTTATCAACTTCAGCAGACAGGTGAATAAGGAAGATAGATCCTGTTATTATAAAGAGAGACAGTTTCAAGTTTCAAAAAACTACTAATTTTCACCAATGTGCAAAATCTCTGTTAAAAAAGTTAAGCCATGGTGCAGTCTAAAATTGCTAGTCTCTCCAAACTAAATTCTGAATATTGTTCATCTTGTATTTCTTCTTTTGCAAGCTTCAGTACTGATCCTTCCTATCTCGTTCAAAAGTTTCACTTTTCGTTTAGGTTAATCCATTCAAGTGAGATCACAAAGTCCATACTATACATGAAGGTTCAATCTGTTAACTGAATACAGGGTATCTGAAACAAAAGCCAAGAACGATTTGTAAGTACTTGAAAGGTAACATAAATGTCGTTCTACCCACGCATATGTGTGTGTATTTGGCAAATTGCCGACAGACGCCACACCCCCCCCCCCTCCCCCCCGTCGCATAAAAACAATGAACACATCATAATCATAATTTGTGTTGCCTAATTTCAGGGGCACACGAGTAATGCATAATTTAACTGTATGTCTCCACATTTCATAGACAAGCACCTACCCACTTCTGGCCTTGGTACATTTCGAATCGATAAACTCGACACTGAAACTCAAGTGACAGCAGGTAAAAGCTAAAGCTTTGCGCTTCGATTAACTTGCACAAAAGGCCAGGCATCTTATTTTGCATAAGCTTGAAGAAAAAATATTTTGCTTGCACAAAAGAAGAAGGCAAATAGAAAAGCACTTATTCCGAGAATCCGCAGGCTGTCATGGCTGTGTAATTGAAGCTGGCTTGCAAGTGGTACGTAAATATCGATTTTTTTGGGAGTGAAAATTTAAAAAAGAATTTCGAAAGTTTTCATTACACTTGAATAGAAACGAATCGAGTGCCTGTACAAATAAATATTAAATATATATTTTTTGCATATAATGACGTCAAAATGAATGCCATGACTTGATGTTAAAAAAGCAAACCAGCAGACTCACTCACACACACACACACATTCCACTCACCCGTAAGGCAAACAAGTCAAAAGTGAAAAGCCAAAAAAAAAAAGATATAAGTAGGGAATGATACCAGACAGATGCTCTGAATGCATTGAAATACTTAGAACGGGGCACAAAAGACTAGACTTGAAGTTTAGCTAAAAGCCAAATAAATAAATAAAAAAGGAAATAGATTTTTGCAAAAATTGTTGTGCTTTTGAATGAATGAATCGCAAAGCAAATAAAGGTGAATGGCAAACAGAGAGTCGACAACAATGAGCAATGATGACGTAAAAGTGGAGCCAAGTGGCATATGAAGTACGTAGGCAAAGTTTATTGCTTTAAGCACAGTATTTGTGACTTTAAGAGGCATGCCACGTGTGTGCGGCCCAGCGGCTATTGGGCGACACTCAGATCGCCCTCGACTGAGAGTGTTGGTGGAAGGGTAAACTGTGCATAAAACTCAATCAAGTCGAGACAACAACAACAAACACACATCAATGGCCGCCTCTACGTACATCCTGTCATTTGTCCCTGAAGGCATGTCGGGACTCTAATACCTAACATTGACACGCTGTCTCCGACTCAGCTAACAAAAGTGGGAATCGTCGTGCAAGACAATGGCATACAAAAAAAATCCCATGTTTTGGCTGCAACAATGAGGGGGGGGCATCTCTTTGCCCTTTGGCTGCTCTGGGCCCTTTGCGACTCACCAGAAGAAAAAGTCAAATAACTTAAGCAAATGTGTGAAAGCCCAAAGAGTTGCTCGGGTCTTGGAGTGTCGGTGAGAGGCCTGGAGCGACTTAAATAAGCATGTACCATGCCGTGTAGATTTGCTTATGTTAATTTTATTTAGTTTCGGTGTCTGAATGAATTTAAGAGCTGTTTACTGAAGCCTGTAAATAGGCTACAATTATTTAAGTAGAAAGTATCTAATAAATAAAGTTTCTCAGAGGAAAATCCCTGAACCCGTACTCTTAACTTTGTCTATAACAAGTAATTTTTTATAATTTTATTCACTTATTATTTAAAGTCCGTTTCCTTTTATTTCTTCTTTCGAACCATATGATCGTACAACACAATATACTTGTACAAATTCGATTCGCAAACAGTGCGCGTTACGTTTTCGCTGAATGGACTCGGCTTCGAGGTGACTGGCACATTCTTGTGATCACCCTTGTGCATAAAGTACAGGCCATGTGTGGCATGATTGATCACCTGATAGTTATCATTGGAATTCTCATGTACATCGCCACTGCGCCAGTCGAAATAGCAAAGATCAGTTGTCTTTGGTCGCATTAGTTTGCGTCCCTCGAAAACGGCTCGCCAGTCGGTGGCTCCAGGCATTTCCAAATTGCGCTGCCTAAGGCTCATCTCGAAGTCAATGTAACCAGATAAGTCAAAGCCATTGCGCCGATGGACTTGCAAGAAGATAATGGTCTAACAAAAAGCCTTGGCTTAGACATTTGAAAATGTATTTCACTTTCTTCACTCACCGATATTTCTTGCAACACATTGCGCTCCTCACGCACTGCCAAAGCCTCCAGTCCCTGGTCGTTGCCGGTGAAGTACACACTGAATAGAATCTTTGTGGTTACCTTGGGATTAATTAATTCCTGCATATGGCGACGTATTTTATCAAATTCGTTCACATCGTAAATGGCCCCCACACTGCGATAGCCAAGCTTGACTATTTGCTGAATGTTGTCGTTATCCCTCAAAAAGCGATGATCCTCCAGCTTCGGAAAGGAGGCTAAGTATTCAGCGTAGTTCGTAAACTTCAGAAGACTGTAGTCACCCATAGCGATGATCTATGTATTGGATATAAGTGTATATAATATATTTATAGTTTATGCTTATGGGTAAGTAAAATATATTTTCGTGTGTGTACTGAGCTGGATAGTGGGTAGATTGGAAGTGACACTAAAATTAAAACACCTGGGTGCCTCGATTGGATTACACAAGGCAACAAAATTAAACTTTTTTCAGTTTATTGAGGGTCGGTGGTGATTCTAGATGATTTTCGTGTGCTGAACATGAATCTGATCTCAGAATTGGTCCATCACGTCGAGATTTTTAGTAATTTGAGCTTAAAGATACAAACAAGAAAGAAAGTCGGTCAAGCCCGACTATAACATACTCTGTACCCTTACACTCGCATTTGCTCAGGAGTCAAACGGCCAGTTAACACCCCGCGCACAACGCGGTGCGCTCTCTAAGTTTCTCTCTCTCTCTCTCTTTCTCTCTCGCACTAAGATTGCCTGTGTTGAACGGTTAGGGTATGTTGCTGTGGTTGTTGGTGGGGGGGTGGGTGGTGTTAACTGGCCGTTTTTTGCCCATAGCTTGAGTATCGTTCATCCGATCTTTATCATTCCTTCAGCAAATCGATAAATAATTTTGTTTACAAGGTATCTTTAGAAGAAACGAACGATCTATCTCCAAAACTGTAGGAGATATGAAGTTTTTTCCAAATTGCGGGGGCGGGAGGGGGCGTGGCAAAAATTGAAAATAAACTTGATCTGCCTGCAAGTATAAGAAATATATGTCCCATACATGTCAAACCTCTATCTCTTACCATCTCTGAGATCTCTTCGTTCATACGGACGGACAGACGGACAGACAGACAGACAGACAGACAGACAGACAGACGGACAGACGGACATGGCTATATCGACTCGGCTGTTGATGCTGATCAAGAATATATATACTTTATAGGGTCGGAAACGATTCCTTCTCCCTGTTACATACTTTTGCACAAACTTAATATACTCTATGTACCTTCGGTACAGAGTATAAAAATGCCTTATTTGACTACTATGAGAAACTATACTTTTGATTTGATATTATCGGAAAGAACTACTCATTAACCTTGACATAAACTACACCAAACAATTCTATTCACAAAAACCCAATATATTATTGCTGACCCAATGTATGCAATGGGTTTTGTTAAAAATTTTCATTGAAGTTCTATACAAATTACTACTCCCCTGCCCAAGCTGAGATGGTCGAATAAACTCATCTCTCGCTATAGACGTAATCTAGACCGCAATCTTCAAGACGGAAATGTACCAGCATGGAACACCCAAATGAAGCAGTAGAATTCCTCACAAACTGCATTACGAACTCGGCAATCGCACCAAGAACAGAAAACAGTAACCAATACAAAGAAATATGGTTCAACAGGCAATGTGAAGCAGCGCGACAGCTCTCCTTTAGAACCTTGAGAAAGGCAAGGATGGAATACTCCCAAGAAGCTATGCGAATGTACCAAGAAGCGAACGCAGAGAGAGCGCATAAGAGACAGTAAGTCTTACTGGGAAGCCATAAGGAACCTAAATGGGAAAACTTCTATTAAAGCTATAGCAGTCGATGCACCAAAACTAGGGGAGTACTTTAGAAACCTGTTGACACCAAGTGACGTTGGAGATACCCTCTGCATTACACATCACCATACATTGAAAATGAACTACTGGATGGTGGTGTTACTACGCAAGAAGTTACGAGTATAGTCAAAAAACTAAAGGAGAGAAAAGCACCTGGGCTCGACAGAATCCCTGCAGAATTTTTTAAGTTTGGCACACCGCTGTTCCTGGAAATGCTTACAGAAAGATTCAACCAAATTCTAGAGACGAGGAGTGTTCCGGAGTGGTTTAAAAAAGCAATTATATTCCCAATATTTAAAAAGGGCGACCCGCAAATGGTTTGCAACTACAGAGGAATATCATTCCAGAATGCGATTGCGAAGGTTTTCTCTGCCGCGCTACTTGAGAAGCTAAACCGATGGGTGGATGAAACCGACCAGCTGACAGAGTTCCAAGCAGGTTTCCGAAAAGGATACTCCACGATCGACAATATATTCAGCGTCACCAGTATCTCCAGAAGGAATATTGAAAGCGGACGTAAGCTGTATGCTTTGTTCGTTGACTTCAGTGCAGCATTCGATTCGATCGACCGAAAGGCGCTAATGTTTAAACTGAGCAAATTTCGCATTTCGACCAAACTTAAGTCCAGTCTGGGCACCAGTTGATTTTATGAAGCCTCTAGGATAGAATACATATCAAAGCAACTAAGAAAAATCATACACGCGGTATAAGTAAGGCCAATGGTGTCGAAATTTATCGTACATTTCAATAAATATATTGTTGCGCCAATGTTATATCAAGTTGCCTTTTTAAAACTGCTTGGGGTGGAAATCTAGTTGTCCTCCCACAAACTTAATTCTGGTTTTCCGGATTTAACAGGCTATAACATTGCTTATGATCCTGACAAAAATGCAACAAAATTTCCATAATTGGTGCAAATGTTTAACTAAATGATAAGATGGTTCCAATAAATATCCGACAAAAATCATAGCTAGTAGCAAATGGTATAGTCTGACAAAATCGCTATAGATCAAGTAATATTTGACTTTGAAGGCCAATTGCGATACCATTAGCATTACTTATAACGCGTGCTTGATTTTCTCAGAGGCTTCATAAAATCAGCAATTAGTGTGGCCTACAAAAATTCTACAACGGTAAAAATTCGGAAAATTAGTTTTTCGCCAATATCTTGGAAACGGAATCTAAGATATGACTTTGACATGCCAACTCGTAATTAAAGATGCTCGGGATACTTTTTACTATAGAACAGTGTATTTTTTTTTTTCTTTACCTTTTCAGGAACTCAAAGACTCAGAGAGCACACGGACAGCATCTTAGCTCACATGACTATCAAGCACACGCGAGAGATCGCGACCAAACCATAGTTAAGAGTGCAGCCACTCTTTTGCCTTTGCTCTCAGTTTGTTCGCCGTCTCACTCGGTTGTTAAGCTTGATCCGTACCTAAGACATGTTTGTTTTTTGAGTTCATTTTTAAATCTTTTTAATCATAGTTTAAGGTTGTAATAGTCTTGGTCAACTCCAATTAACTCCAACAAAAAGTACAAAATATTCTTTGTTGAAGTCGAATAAATTCTAAAGTCAATCCCATTACATTCTTGAAACAAAACAGGAGTACATCAAACAAGTACAGAATGTTCTGAAAAATACTAATACTAAATTAGATCGAATAGCTGACCAAATGTATCCAGAGAACGTAAATGAGAGCGAACAGCTGACTAATTTCTGACCGAAGCGGTGTCGACTAAGCAATTTTACAGTCCAGATATTCTAGTCTATAGCAAGGGCCTTGAATTATCCGAATGACCAAGACATGGAGCAATGAGTATGAGAGATAAAACTTGCGCTGCCTCTCAATTTTGACTGCTTTAAGCGATAGTGCCTTATATACATTGTTTAGATACTTTACAGTGCCACATAGGAAATCAAAGTGGTTAGAGCGAGACGGCTATATTCCCAAATGTACCCAGAGAGCGTAAGTGAGAGCGAACAGCCGACTATTTTCTGACAGAAGCGGTGTCGAGTGCGCAATCTGGATATCTAGATATCCTAGTCTATGCCCAAGATTGCTGGACTGTAGGTCAGAAATTGACCCAAATCATAAGCAAATTGTAAGACCCAGTTGGGAATTTCAAAATAGTTCACATTTTCCGTGGCATACTTTTTGGGGATTGCATTGTGTAAGTCTATTTTGTACTCAAAGATGTTTTTTTTGCTTACACGCGCTTTTCTTAAATTTCCTTAAACTTACTTACTTTCTTTACTATATATGAATTGGTTTATATACGTCCAAAGGGACGATACTTCCCGCACTTCTTTCAAGTGAACTTTCCCCTCCATTTTGAATAAAAATCTTTTCATGCTTCTTCGCTTGGCTTTTTCTTTAACTACAACACAAAAATAATAAATATTCCAAATCGGTTTGACATTCAGACGCGCGACATCAACAGACGTGCGTACAAACCGCACTGGTTCACCAACTTGACACAGTTCGAATAAGTGTTTCTATAAAGGACCGATGGTGGACCCAACAGACGCTTCGACGAGAACTCAAATAGCTTACCAAAATTAGGCGCATACCGAACCTGGGAGTATGTGCCGCTCACAATGGCGTAGCTGAGCACCAAGCAGCGAGTGCAATTTGCTGGCGAGTCCAGTCGCAGTTGACAAACCAGGCAATCTAAAACTTGATCACCGACGGGCGACTGCCACTTGAGCAGCAAGGCCCACTTCTGATTAAAGGCCTCAAAACTGGCCACCTTCACGTATTCGTTGCGCGGAAAATTGCCATTAGAGGATTGCGGCATGACATGTAACAAACGCACCGTAATACCTGGCATCTGCAGCATCCACATGATTCCATGGAGTATATTTTGATTGGCCTCGCGACTTGCTTCTCGCTTACGCAGCGACTCAGCGAGATCACGGCCTGTTTTTCGAGGCCACTTGCAAAGGAGCTCATGCTCAGACGCCACTGCCACATCTCCAAACCAGGAACAACCAAGAGGCCTGTATTTGCACCATACCAAGCGATACTTGCAGTCATTCTGGATATGTCTGAGGAACAGGCCACGCTGCATTTCCGCGTCACAATGTTCACAAGTGGCTTTAATTTCGGCCAGAGTTCGCTCAGCCGTCAGATTCACGTTCGGAAGCTGACGAAAGATCTTGACGCTGCACACGGAACAAGTGCCCAGAGCTCTGCCCAGCATTTTGTCCAGCGTACGCATATGAAAGCAGCCGGCACAAAGTAGATGTCCGCGGTGGCACTGGAAAAAAGTCGTCATTGGAATGGTGCGGCAGACAACACAGCGCACCAGAACAGCCAGGCGCTGGTCCAGACTTTCCGATAATGGAATGGGCGGAGTTACTTTAATGGGTACGGGAATATTTTGCAGATCGTCATCACCCTCTGCCATATTCAGTGGTTGAGAGGCGTAGTCACTAGTATTGGGATACGGGGTTCCAGACATAGTGAATGAGTGTCCAAGTTTATGGTTGCAGACTCTTTTTTGAAAATGTACAAAAAATATATGAAAAATTTATATTATTTTGGATTAACTGGTTAGTCCGGGGAGCTGAAACAACTGTGTGGAAATCTTTACGTTCAATGGATGAAATGTATTGTGAGTTACACTGAAATCAAAGGTAGGTTGGATTCAAGCTAAAAGCAAATCTAAAATATAAATGTGAAATATAATTTCTTGTTTACCGAAATTAAATTTAACCTCACATACTTTCAGCATACTTGCCACACAAGCAAAACTCATTCCGAAATGCCTTGCGCTTTTTCCCAGCTTCCAATTCCCTCCTCTGAACATGAAATTGCAAACGAATTGTTCGCACTGGACCAGTACAATAGAACTCATTTCAGCTACGTACAGACTTAGCAGAAGACATGCGAGTGCTTCTTTTGTTCATCTAATAAACGGTTTTTAATTAGTTTCATATACCATTGAGACACTGAAAACTAAGCTTGAACCAAAATGTTGCCTTAAATTTCGCGCCAATTAGGCTAAGGGCATTAAGAATGGAAAATGATTTCCACAATTGCTGAACCACGTGATTTCTTCTAGCTGCACGTGCCGCAACTTATACTCCTCCCCATCAACCAGCTGCCAAAGCACAACTTAAGCGCAATAAATATGTTGCATTGTGTTAGGGCAATTTGCCAAAATATACAAGTACTGCATATACTCCATATATTCAGAGCTTCACCCACTGCTCAAAGCGCCAATTTGTTATTCATTTAAGCGCTCAAGTAAATCGCTTCAAGCGTTTACTCTGCACTTTTTAATAGCCGCTGATGGTATTGTGTAAACTAGTCCACTGAAACATTAAGACAAAACAAGTTGTTTGGTATTCTGTTCTTACAAAAATTGAAACTTGTTCAAATTTAACTAAGGCGGGTTGTCCAAGTAGCTTTTGAAGTAATAAAATAAATACCCAAAAATAACGAACTGTACAGAATTTTTTTTAGAAATATGGACGAAAACTTAAATAACATACTAAAAAATTAAATTCTAAATATACAAAAATTATAGATGAGGGTCTGAATTGTGTAGTTTCTAACGAAATAATATGGGATGTATTAAGCAAAGTAAGAAACTGCAAAATGATGTGTTTGATTAGTCAGACAACGGAATGAATGGGAAATATCTTGTGCGATGAGATGCAGTGCAAGGTCGTGGGTTCGACTCCCACACCCGAACTAAGCCAAAAAAATGTTTTATTTCTTTGTTTTTCAGAAGTTTTAAGCATGTCCTACAGAATCTGAAGGAACAAAGAAAAGGAAGGAGTCTTTTTGCACTCAAGGAAAAATTGCATAGTGAAAACTATAAGCAATTTATAATATTAATAATGGTTTGCTTTATTGCCCAGTAATATTTACAACAATTTGCTCAAAGCTAGCAGTTCAGTGGTAGTCAGTGATTAGATATTCATCTTTACATCTGAGAAAGTACATCAATATATGTTCCATTTACATATTTCGAGCACTTCATTTAAAATTACCCAAGGAAAAAGCAAGAAGAAAAAAACCTTTTCAGGAAAAATGCAATTTTCAGGCATGTTCTTAATTCCACTTCTTTTTGAAAAGTAAATCGAACGCAATTCCGCTTCGTTTTCTTCTGCTGGGGTTATTTTAGGCCGTCCTGCTTTGCTGCAGTTAAAACATTCTTGAACTCAGCTGTTCTCATACGCGTTTCAGCTAGCTTTTGCTGCTTTCTTCAGGGAGTCTGTTTTAATTTGGAGATAATACATACATACATCAATACACATATTCACTACATATACACACCTGATCATATTAATAGGTACACACATCAACTCTGACTAAGGTAACAAAAAACAGTTTTATTCATTGTTTTAAACTTAAAATTTGTTCTCATTGGTTCTTAAACTATTTGTTTTTAATAAAATAAACTTGATTGTAACATAGAATAATAATATAACATAAAAGAGATCATTTTGTGTTTGAGATACGTTTTCAGTGTGATCATAATAATAGGTACACTTCATGTGTTGGTAAGAAAAAAATTTTTTATTTCCATTTTGTGTTCTTTTTTTAGGTAAATTAGTATTTCCTAACTTAGTATCCAGTGTATGTACCTCTATTTTTGGCCACTACTGCTATTCTTTTTGGCATACTTTTAATATGAGCCTGGCAGGTCTCTACAGGTGTCTCTACCACAGTTTTTGGACACATTCCCATACTTTTTGTTTATTTGAAAATGAATGCTTTGCCAATTTCTTTTTTAAGTCTCCCCACAAGTTTTCAATGGGGTTAAGGTCGGGGGATTGGCTTGGCCACTTCAGAACGTCAACTTTTTGGTCCTCGCAAAATTTAGATAACAGCCTTGATGTGTGTTTAGGATCATTATCTTGCTGAAATACCCAACGTAATGGCATATTTTCCTCAGCATACGGTACCATAACTGTTTCCAATATGGATTTGTACTCTTCAGCATTCATTTTGTTCGTAGTCTGATATATTGGACCTACGCCGTACCAGGAGAAGCAACCCCATACCATTATATTGCCACCTCCAAGTTTGACTGTTTTTTTTGTAAACCGTGGATTGAATTCCTTTCCATTAGGGCGTCGAACATTCCTTTCACAGCCATTCCCAAACAAATTAATCTTGGTTTCATCGCTTCATTTGTTTCTCCCCGGTGCATCCTACCCAGTCTTTGTGGTCCCTTGCAAAAGTTTGCCTCATGGTGATATTTTTTTTGAGCATAATTGGGACTTTTCCAGAAATTCTTCCTGGTAGTTTGGCATCTTGTAGTCGTCTTCGGATAGTTGGAGCACTAACTGAATTCCCAATTTCGGCTGCAATAGCCTTCGATGACTTAAATGGGTCCTTTTGTATTGTAGTGGTCAAGGTTTTCTGTTGTTTTTTGTGGCCTTCCACGGGTTTCCTGTCTTGGTTTTCTTTCTAATGCATTTTTAACAAAATTATGAGACCTGTTCATTAATTTGGCGATGGCTCGTAAAGATTTGCCTTCTTTTCTCAGACTAAGAACCAATCGAGCTTCTTCTTTAGTACTATGAGAATTTCGACCCATTTTTCTGAAAAAAATAATTATTTAATTCTCTGTATCGACAGGAGCTATACTTAATTTACCTTTAGTTACCAAAAGATCACTGATTACAAAATTATTCACTTGATACTTGTGAGAAACGGAGGCTGTACCTATTATTATGATCAGGCGAAATGTGTGGTGGACTCGCAATTTATAGAAAAGCTTTGATATACGGGGCATTACGGTGTGTACCTATTAATATGATCAGGTGTGTATATCAATTTACTTTAAATGTTAAATACCTAATTGGCTGTCGTCATAGTTGTCTCCTGTATTGCACTTTGTTATTGTTTTCTGTCATCAGTCTATGTTTTTAATTTCTGTTCAATATTTGTTTATATTTTTTGTCTTGGCGTTGCTTCTCCTCTGTGACAGTGCTGTTGCGTATATGAAATTTGTTTGTTGTGCGTTCTCCTTGGTGTTTTTTATACTCAGTACCGAAGGTACATAGAGTATATTAAGTTTGTGAAAAAGTATGTAACAGGGAGAAGGAATCGTTTCCGACCATATAAAGTATATATATTCTTGATCAGCATCAACAGCCGATCAGTCATGCTGGAAAGCAGCGCGAACTGGGAGCTGATTAGCCAATATGCAGCTTCTGTAATGATCGAGTTTCGTAAATTGCAGCGGAGTAGAAGGAGCACGATGAAGTAAGGGCACTGAGGGTTTTGCGGAGCAATGCTTAACTGCCGTACCGCAGAATCGCAGCCACCTTCCACTAAGAAACTAGTAATAAGTGTTTTACATAGATATAAGTAAATGAATTAAAAAACAAAACCATCCTGCCACCTGAAATCTTGGTTACACTCAATTTGTTTCGGTGTACCTCCTACTTGTACTTTCTATGTTTCCAATGCTCTTTTGATACGGATACGGATGCCCGATTGTGCAAACCGTACTGAACTGGTAACATAGCCGTTGGGGCAACGCGGACATCGTTCGAGTAAATCAAGCGCGAGCGCCAACTGAAAACGCTTTTGTGCACAATTCGATTATTTACGTTTATTTTTTTCCCCCTTAACCGGGCTTGGGCCAACAGATGGAGAAACCAATTATTTGTGGAAGGATGCCAGCAGAGCAAGCCAAAGGGCAAGCAATTTGTAAGGAAATGAAGCGTAAGCAGTGGCAGGAGGCAAAATGCTGCACTTGGAATCGAGCTGAACGGAGTGCAGCAAACAAAAGATCAAATTACTAGCAGCATCGAGTCATCGAAACACGGGGCACAAACTAACAAACACAGCTGGCGGAGTTGGGGAGCTGGGGGAAACGTCTTGCAATAGGCAAACATTTGAACAGTTTGCCTAAGGGCCTGAACTTAATATCCCATTGACTCGCGCTGAGTATAAAACGCTCGACATAATCTATCGAAAGCATCACAAACACTTTCGGCCTTTCACAAGTAACAGTTGAAAATGTCTACCAAGTATGCTCTGATCTTTGCCTTGGCGGCATTGTGCTGCCTGGTAGCCTCAGCGGAGGCAGCAGCACGTAACCGTTTTGTTAGTGCTCGTCGATCGATTGAGAAAGTCGAAGGCAACCCAGAGGTAGATGTTGCCGCTCACGACAAGGAACTGGAGCAAGTGCAGGAGCAGGAGCAGGAACAGAATCTGGAAGAAGTGGACGAGAAGAAGAAACAAGAGTTGCAGCCACGCAGCGAAGATGGTGTCGATACCACTGACCAAAAAGAAGACAAGGAAACCATTGTACGACCGAACAAGGAAGATGGACGTGCCCGTCGTGCCGGTCGTCGTGGACGTCGCGGTGGTCGTTCTCGCAGGGGTGGTCGCCGCGGCGGTCGTCGCGGTGGACGCAGGCGGGGTGGTCGTAAGGGACGAGGTGGTGCCCGTCGTCGCAAGGCTGTGAGAAGGCGTAACGGCAAGCGCAACCAGGGTTAAGGATCTTAGGATCACACACACACACACAGCCACCTGATCTAGAACTGAACTATGTAAAATATTATCATCGATTGTAACTAGAATATTTATAACAAAAATATATTTTCACATTTTAACAACAAGTGCTGAGATGACTTTTCCATTTTTCCATTAAAATTGTTGTTGATGTAACGCATAGAAGGAAGCATCTCCGACTACATAAAGTATATATGTTCTTGATCAGCATGACGAGCTGAGTTGATATAGCCATATCCGTCGGAATTGACCAAAAAACCTTTATACACAGAAAAAAGAAATCCGAGATATCCGGGCTGAAATCAATCCCAAACGATGTCAGAAGTCGGTCAGGCCCAGATTTTCTCAAACCAAGTACGAGAAGGATTGATTTGAGTGCGGAATTTTCAGTCCCGGAAAACTTTAGCTCACTCTGGATTGATTTTATCTTGTTATTCGAGCTCGATTTGATCCCTAAGTCGGATCCAATCAAGATGGTCCAATATTGATTTAAGCTCTATATTCGTAATTGATTTGATCTCGAAGTCGGCTTGGTGCAAGTGTACCCGAGATTAAATTGAGCTCGATTCTCGAACTACATCCAATCCGAAAAATTATTGTATCAAAATTGACATGAGATTGACTTTAGCTCGATGTTTAAACTCATTTTAACCCCAATAAGCATATAACGACCTTTTTAATTATCTAACCACCAAGTTCTAGCCGGCTCGAGGTCATTAGTTTGCATACAACTGTAAAAACAGGATACAAACAACTTTACAATGGAGGCTGATCGCTATTGAAGTTTCTTCAATAGACTTGACCCATCAACTGCAATTCAGCAGCTACCTTCTTATGCTGGAAGTGCTATAACTGGTAGGGAATTCCAATGCAACGGTTATGCTATACTGACAGAAAAATTTGCATATAGTGTGTACCCATTTAGTCTGAGAGAGCTTTTTACTCTAAGTTTCGAACTTGCTCTCAGTCTCTTTTCGCTCTTTTCGCTTTGACAGTGGAATTTCGTACTTACTTCAATCTGGAGTCAGGATCATTTGATTTTCAAGTAGGATCCGTACTTTAAATGAGCATTTTCGGATCCAAGCCTTTTAGGATTGTTCCAATCCTTTCGTGCTTGATTCAAGTGAAGCTAGTACGACTCGTTCTTGAAATTTCAATCCGAAGGTGGAGATCAAATCAATTTTTTGGATTTAATTTTAGCTCGCCTCCCTATTCTGTGTTTATGGAAGATAAAGATATTTAATCAAGTCAATTGGATACCTTAATTATCCAATGGAACATTAAAAAATTTCCTTTTCTTTGCTCAAAAACGACTCAATTCTTATTATCTTGGATTTTATTTGAATTCGTATGTTAGTCTCACCATTCCCTAATCCCGTGTCGTCCGATCCCGACTTACAACAAATAGGAGTAACGCAACAATACTAAATGAGTCGAATTCCAAGAGTTTGAAAGAAATAACGAAAATAGCCCCCAAAAACTCATTTTTGCACGCTTCATGAATTGCATCTTTTCTCTTATCAGATGTTTGTTGTTATCACATTCTTGTTATTTGTTGAGCAACTTAAAACGTATTTCTTGCGAATCAAAGCAGATTTTGTCAATTGCTATCATATTTAAAATAAATTGTTGATATTTTGCATAACAATGATATAAATATATAAATCTTTACGCCCGACTGACAGACTGACTGACTGCCAAGACTGCTTATCCTAGATATTTAAGATTTGGCATAGACCTTCGTTTAGTTATGTAAGCGCGCACTATGAAAGAATATTTTGAAAATTTGTCACAGAAGATGGTGAAAATTCCAAAACATAGATGGTAAGGGGGGAAACTTTTTAAGAATTTGTGATATGAGCTTTGTCCAGTTGATGTAATGATTGGGGCACATACTCAACAACACGAGTTCATTAACATGGTGTTCAGCGTTTTTCAAAATAAAGAAGTGCATGTCATACCAATATTTCAGCAACTTCTTAACACACACTTTACCATGTTCATTTGTGTTCTTCTTATGCTGTTAGTTTTCACATGCTCACATGTTCATGGCTATGCGTGTGTTTAATATATAAGGTTGTCAAAAAAGTCTTGCGGTATTTCCGCAAGCTTGTCTTTGCAAGCGCGTAGTTCTAGTTGTATTCGTCGCATCGGTTCAGGCTAGAGCTTTTTGGAAAGCTCTTTTCACGCGCTAACACGTGTTTGATTTATTGTTGTTTGTTTTTAGTCGTTCGTGAGTTACAGCGTCGCAAACATGGAGCAAAATAAAGAGAAAATACGGCATATTTTATAGTACTACTACGATAAAGGCAAAAATGGATCTCATGCTGCCAATAAAATTTGTGCAGTTTATGGACCCGATACAGTTTCCATTTCCACCGCACAACGATGGTTTCAACGTTTTCGTTCTGGTGCAGAGGTGATCGAAGATGCGCCACGGTCCGGAAGGCCTGTCGTCGAAAATTGCGATAAAATCGCTGAATTGATCGAAAGAGACCGGCATAGTAGCAGCCGTAGCATCGGCCAAGAGCTGGGCATGAGTCATCAAACCGTTATAAACCATTTGAAGAAGCTTGGATTCAAAAAGAAGCTCGATGTATGGGTGCCACACGACTTGACGCAAAAAAACATTTTTGCCCGTATGGATGCATGCGAATCGCTTCTGAATCGCAACAAAATCGACCCGTTTTTGAAGCGGATGGTGACTAGCGATGAAAAGTGGGTCACTTACGACAACGTGAAGCGCAAACGGTCGTGGTCGAAAAACGGTGAAGCTGCCCAGACGGTGGCCAAGCCTGGATTGACGGCCAGGAAAGCCTGGATCTGTGTGTTTGGTGGGATTGGCAGGGAATCATCCACTATGAGCTGCTCCCCTATGGCCAAACGCTCAATTCGGACCTGTACTGCCAACAACTGGACCGCTTGAATGCAGCACTCATGCAGAAGAGGCCATCTTTGATCAACAGAGGCCGAATTGTCTTCCATCAGGACAACGCCAGGCCACACACATCTTTGGTGACGCGCCAGAAGCTCCGGGAGCTCGGATGGGAGGTTCTTTTGCATCCACCGTATAGTCCGGATCTCGCACCAAGTGATTACCACCTATTTCTGTCCATGGCGAACGAGCTTGGTTGTCGGAAGTTGGCCACAAGAGAGTCCTGTGAAAATTGGCTCTCCGAGTTTTTTGCCAATAGGGAAGCGAGCTTCTATAAGAGGGGCATTATGAAGTTGGCATCTCGTTGGGAACTCGTCATCGAACAAAACGGCGCATATTTGACTTAAATCGCAATTGAAAATTCAATAAAAATACCGCAAGACTTTTTTGACATCTTCTTCGTTTTCATTCAATGCAAGCAAAATTTTAATATTTTATTTTGTTTTGATAATAATCACAACAAGACACTTATGGCACATACTAAACACAACCAGACCTAAAACATGGCGTTTGTCAATTTTCAAAATAAAGAAGCTGGAACTATACAAATCTACCAGCCAAACAATTTACAACACACGCTTATCATTTCTCTCTTTCTTCTTTCTTGATTTAGTTAGAGATGGATACGTGATAACTACGTTGTTTTATACGAAAAGTGATGGGCAAGGCCATGAGACACCGGTCGTGGTCTCAAATTTGCGAAAAATGCATTCTCTCCTCTTATACTCTTCATTTGAGTTGTTTTGATCTTTAGTTTGTATTCATTGGTTCAATGAAATGGTTACGAATTCCCGGCTTCAATTTTATTTATGATTAATCTGGGTTAATTCAAATTTCAAACGCAACTTTCAATGCGAAATTTATTAGAAATTTTAAGGCGCGTCAGTAGCGAGTTATAAAATATATCTTCTGTTTTCTGAAAAATATCTACAGAAATTGAAAATAGTGTTGCGTGTCTGACCAAGAAGGGCTGTTCTTCACGTACCATTTCCGAGAGGCTTGGTATTAGCATAGAATAACAAGCATACATTCATTGTATAATCTTTGGTATTAGCCAATCGGCGGTGATCGCAGCAAAAAAGAGACAAAATGTGACTCCCAAAGCCGCAAAAGGTCGTAAAAAATTATTAACGGACTCAGATGTTCGACTAATGATGTTCGAAATGAGAAATGCAAGGAAGCACAAAAATTGGTCCATTGATGATTGGATACGTGTTATCTGGTCTGATGAGTCCAAATTTAACCGTTTTCAGTCAGATGGAAAGCAATAATGCTAGCGTAGACCCGGCGAACGTCTTCAATGACACCATGTGAAGCAAACAGTCAAACATGGCGGTGGAAACATAATGGTTTGGGAATGCTTTACTTGGTGGCATGTTGCATTTAGTAGAAGGCATCATTAGAAAAGATCTACATATTCTGCAAGCCAATCTTCCCAATTTTATGGAAAAATCTGCTTATCGCGAAAAAGAAATTGTTTTTCAACAAGATGGTGATCCGAAGCACATAGCGAAAATTGTAAAGGAATGGATTGGGTAAGAAAATTTTCCATTGAAGGAGTGGCTAGCGCACAAAGTCCCGACCTCAATGAAATTGAAAATCTTTGGTCAATCGTGAAAAGACGGCTCAGGCAGTACAAAGCAGTCCCAACAAACATGGGAAAACTTTGAGATCGTGTAAAAGCGGAATGGAATCGAATTGAAAAAGATGTTACTGAAAATTTGGTAGAGAGCATGCCATTATGGATGATGAAAGTCGGTGTCGTGAACTGTATATTAGAGTCGGGCTTGACCGTCGTAAGAGAGTTGTTTTTATATGCAGTTTTTTTTCCGCGAGTATTTCGCGGGTATCTCCGTACCTAGCTTAAAGTGAGAACATTGTACCACAAATGAGAAAACCTCATATTGAGAGCAATGTTCCTGCATTTTTCACAAAAGGTTGCGCGCACACATGCAGCTGCCGGCAGAATTTAAGTCTGATCTGGACAAATAGCCACTCTACGTGTATGCTAGTGTGCACAACCAGCACTGGTTTGATCTGTAAAATTTAGTTGTTAGTTCAGCTTTGCGGAATCAATCAAGCAGGTTTGTTTATTTCGGCTTGCTGACGTACTAAAATATCAGTTCATCTTTCAGTCGCATGTGTGCGTGCGCTCTAAGTGCCGTTAATGTAGAAAACAATAAAATTCACCAACTAAAATTTAATTTTAAAATGAATTTTTAAAAGTATGCAATTTTTTGTAGCTCTTCTTTTCATCTACTTTTTGTATGCAAACTCACTTAAAATTCGTTTAGTATAATTAACTAAACAATTATGGCTCTTAGAACCACACTTTCAAATAATTTTAACGTAATTTAGTGAGCTGTGCCTAACGTTCCGTTGAACAAATCATTTATTCAGCTGCATTTTACAAACCCAAAGAAACTTCTATTTTGGCTCGCTCACTTGTTGTTGTGGCCCTTAAGCAGATTATGAATACCGACAGACAAATAATAATAATTATGCTTCCATTCATGGTCTGGGCTTATGCATATCATAACATAATTTCGTTTCATTTCCAACAGCTTTCTTTGCCCAGTGCCTGGCCACAGCAATATGTACACAAACTGCAGTTCAAACGCCCAATTTCATTTCATATCTAAATTGTTTGGCTCTTTGGCTTTTGTTGCTGCTAAAAGCCAAACAATGGCAGTTCATTGTTTTCCGAACCAACTCAGACAAAAGACTCACAATTGTCCCAGTCTATCGCGATCTCTATCGCACGTTCTCTGTGTCTCTGTCTCATGTACTATAGGTGCATAGGAAATTACAAAATTCTCTTGGCACGAGCTTAATTAAACGCTGAAAAGATCTGCGAGATATTATGTAAGAAATGTTATATGTGCCAGACAATAGAAAATGCTCATCAAAGTGCTGAGTTGGTATCACATGAGTTTTAATTTCCTGCAGTCCACAAACTATTTTGCGGTTTAATGTGTGTGTGTGTGTGTGAGGAGTGGCGGCATGCAGCAGGCCTACCCGTCACCATTTATGACAACTACTCTACACTACAAAAACTTTTGTGTTGATAAACTTGGTCTTCATGTTCCACCAAGTGTTGTCTAATAATCCCCAAAATGGACTAAAACTTGGCGGCCGCAAAACTTTCCCACCAAAACTACAACGCATTGCCAAAAGAAGTTTGGCAGAGTGTAGCCCGGGAAGGCCTTGTTGGCAAAGGCTGTCCAGGCTGCTGCAAACATTGGCACATTCATCATTTTTCGAGCAGCAGAAGGAGGACGACAGCAGCTGTTGCAGCAATGCCGCGGCAAGTTCTTGTCACATGTCACGTCGCCCGGCCTGTGTCTCAGCTAGGAAAAGAGGAAGATAGAAGTTTGGGCAAAAGCCTGGCCTGGCCTGGCCTGGCATTTTTCTCCTCTGACATTTTTCAGGGTCCTTTGCAAAGTTTTGTGTATGCGTGTGTTTGTGTTGTAGGGAATCTGTCTAGGTCTAGACTTTGAATTGTTTGAGGCCTTTAAAATTGTGTTAAAGTCTTTTTGAAATTCAATTAAAAACATTATAGAAACTAATAGTTATACCTTATATGTGGAAACGCGAATATATGTGGGTTTTTCAAGACGAGCCAAGTCCCACAAGAGTTGTTCGAGCACAAAGCCCTGCGAAGTAAATGGTCGCCTGTTTCTTCGGCCGAATCGGTCATGTGACCACTCTTCCGCATGAGCCACGTACAATGGTCAATTCTGAGTGGTATACGACCATTTGTTTGACGGAAGTCTTCGGAGAAATTCGCAAAACCTGCCGCCGAAGACGAATCATTCTCCATCATGACAAGGCCAGCTCTCACACATCACGTCATACAACTTTTTGACCGAATTGATGGGACCACCGCAGTACAGTCCTGATTTAGTTATATCCCCAAACATCAAAAGTTATTTGCGTGGTGAACGTTTTTCTTCGCCGTACGAAGCTGTTGGTGCCTTTTAAACCCACGTTTTGGAGGTGCCTCAATCGGAGTGGAAAAAGTGCTTCGACAATTGGTTTAAGCGAATACAAAAGTGTAGAAATATTAATGGAGAATATGTTGAAAAACAATAAAGCCATTATAATATAAAAATTTTTGTTATTAGCTGCTGTTCCCGAAAAATAAAATGTACCCCACGTATCGCTCCAAACAAAAATTTCATTTAGTGAATGCAAATTTTCGGCCTTTTTATCATTTTCAAAAAAGAAACGCTTAAAAAATCATACTTTATAAATTAATATAGCGTTAGATACACCTCTTATAGGCTGACGAAAATCCTCTAAGGTGTCCAGCTTTAGTTGGGTAGAGTTGAGCTCGAGCCATCGTTAAGAGGTGCCTGGCAGTAGGCCTTAAATGCTATAGGGTGGTTCTCAAGAACAAAAAGTAACCATAATGGGTCCATTAAAAATGCTTACAGACAAAGACCAAACTCGGGCTGGAATATCAGCCCAAACGACGGTGGAAGGCGTGACTGGGGAGAAATCCTCTCTTCGTGTCGCCTGCGGTCACACCTCCGTTGCGGTTGAAGCTGGCCCAGACAGGTGTACAGCTACTCCCAAAACGACAGCAAGTCAATGAAGATTCGGACTGCGAGTCGCACGGCGGTTCCAGTTCAGGCGGCACTCAAAATCGAAGCGCGGCTCGATAGCAGCGGTAAACTCACTCCAGAAGAGATCAACAAGCTGGCGTGGGCTTTGCGGATGCAAAGACACCTTCCCTAAATAGGGAGGAGGAGAGTATGGCTATATAGAATTATACATTCAATGAGCGCGGTTGTAGTTTTTGATTTGTACTGACTCACTATTGCTAGCGATCTTCCTTTTTTTCTAGCTTATCATCAGCATGTGTGTGTAGTCACATCCGTGTATGTAAACATAAGAATGCATTCGTGAAAGGAATACACATTACCCCACACGATGCATATTAAGTGGCGGGCACAGAATGACCTGTTCATGTGGTGTGTCTAAGCCCTAACAGCAACCCTAATTAAATGTAATGTTACAAGGAATGACATATTAATGATGCTGAGTTATGATATTTGATATTATTATGATATCATGATATTATATGATATTATTCTACCAAGTTCTACTCCAAACGCAGAAAAACCAGCAAAGGAGTCAGCCAGTGACGTGGCAAAAAGGGCATCTCACCGTAGCCCTCGTCGATAAAAGCGATCCTTTTGGAAAAATGACGCAGGAACAGTGGAAGCAACTGGTGGGGAGCTGTCCGATGAGATCTTCAGAAGTATGGACGACCCAGCAGCGCAACCTGTAACGGTAGATTTAGTTGTTGATATTTATGATGCAAAAGGGCTATTGCCTTAGAACAACATTGAAAATTTAGGGTAAAACTAACTTCACCAAAATGATGTAATATATTTTATGAGTAAAGTGCTTTATTTCCAGCAGGAAAACATATCACATCGCGGTTTCTCCAGCACAGACAATTTTAATTGATATTTTACATTTTCAGAAAAAAAAGATCATGATATTAAGTATCATGCGGGTATTTTGAGTATCGAATCGGACTACATCTGAAAGAATATCAAGATGATATTATCGCGTTCATATGGTTAGGTGGAAATAGTATATTATTGATATGAAAAATTTATATTATTTTGATATTATTAAAGATTTGGCTGATATTTAATCTATTTCTTTCTGTGTACGATTAATTAAATGTTTTATATTGCGCTCCCAACGACCCTGTCCGTATTTGCTGAATTTTTTAGAAAGGGGATTCTTCATGTCGAGATTGCTTTTGGACCTTTTAAAAAAAAAAATCATATTTGAAAACGCAAAGAGTTTTTCTTATTATGTTTTTTATATTGTGTTACAAACAGATTAAAGTAAACAAAAAATTTTTCTGCTTCGATATGAGTGCTGTTCAAAAAGTTTTCAGCCGTCAAAGTGAATGGTCCAAAAAAAAGGTATATTGCTGGCGGCCACGATTTCTCATCTCCAGGTTGTCTGAAATGAAAAGTAAAAACGGGGTTATAATCAGAATAAATGTCATTTTGGTCTGACCCTCGAAAAAAAAGTTTTGATTTTTTTACAAAATGGCGGCTATTGAAAAATAAAGAATCGATTTTGGGCCCTTTTTTGTAGTTAGTGTAAAAAAAATAGTAAAAAATTTTTTAAAATTCTGATTGAGGTTCATTCTAAAATGGTGACAATTCTGCGTCGATTTTACTTAGTTTCATCAAAATCGGTTAAGTGTAACTGGAGATATTATGGCCGCCAGTTCGAAAAACGTGGTTGCGAGATAAATGCGTTTAAAAATTAAAGTAATTATTTTGCAAAAAAAAAAATAAATAAATCAAAAATGAAAAAATGTAGTTCGAGAATAGACAATTTGGCGTCGATTGCATTTTGATTCATCAAAATCGGTTTAGTAGAACTGAAGAAAAGTGGCTATGCAGTCCGAAAAAGTTGTTTTGAAAGTAACCATAAATATTACAGATATTATATACTTACAGATATTAGTCGGCGATGCCAGCTGCATTCAGCGGACCTTCCTCACCTTCAAAAAAACTGTTTTCAGCACGGCTCTCTCTGCTAGAGCTTGGCAAATCATCGTTGTTTTTAGCGATTTATCGATGTTTGGAAGAAGTGTTAAACATCGATGTTTTTTTTCGACATCGATGATTTTACTTTACTACCGTCTCTAAAAGCGTCGGCAGAGGAAGCGAGGAAATTGAAAGATAACTTATTAAAATATTTAATTATAATATAAATGTTTTAGTTATTTATTTCTCAATTAAATACAAATTAAAAGGAGAGCTTGTCGTGATGTTGGACTTGCCCAGTCGCAAGATCGAAAATATGAACAAATATCTAAATAGTTAGTTATTAGTGGGCTTCTGCTCTTTCCCGCGTTTAACGTATACTATATTTTGACCAACTTTATTACTCATTTTGACTTATTATGACCAATTTTTAACTTATACTAATATTTTACTAATAGATTACTATCAGATACATCGATGTTTTAAATCGATGTTTTTTTCAAAACATCGGAGACATCGATGTTGGTCAAACATCGGAAACATCGATGGTTGCGAACATAGATGTTTTCCCTGCTCTACTCTTTGCTCTGCGAGCCATTCTGCCTTCTTTAGATGCGGCCACAGCTCCAGTTTCTGAGCGGTTTAATCGGTTATCGTTTCGCGATAATGCGTATCCATATGTGTGTGTGTGTTCAAATTGAATTAAAAACTAAAACTATTCCAATAGAATTGTGACGGATAACATTTGGGAGACAATCTCAAAAAATGTCAATGCTACAAGTAGTGTGTTATACGCTCTTTTATCACAAAATTACATGCAAAATTAAAAAGCTCACATAAATACTTACCTAGATGCGATCGACTAAGACTTTCCCACTTCTGAATGCGATCTCTAATTTTGTTTAAAATATTGTCGCAAGTGTCCATATCCTTTCTGTCGTGTTCATAAAAGTTTATTGGATACATTCGTAATTGACCATATAAATTATGAAGTTCAGCAACATGTGTGCGAACCTTCAAAATTAGAGCTGTGCTGAATCAAATTCTGAAGACAGCAAAGCTTTCGGTTCCGCAGTCAGTTCATCTTTCAGCTGCATGTGTGCGCGGCCCCTTAAAGCATAAAAAAATAAGTTAAAATTGTTGTCGCTGTGTGTTGCAGGCTTTATTTCTAAAACTGGGTATGAGGTATTACTTACAGAAGTCCCTTGTATCAGAAGCCGGGATAAAGAGGAGGTTAATCTGTCCAAAAAAATCGCGAAATGACAAAAATCATGTCACTTAAGCTTGACTTAAAGACGGTTAAATACACGGGTAAACAGACGGGTAAACAGGAGGTGTAGATCAAAAAGTTCGAAAGAAATTGAAAAATTTTCAAAATTTTATAATGATTTTCGATTATTAGGAAAACGGGTAAATGGACGAATGGTAAAGATATAAAAAAAAAACGTGAAACTGACTCCACTTACGTATGAGCTTAGATTAATATGAACACGGGTGAATAGATAGATGGTGAAGATTGAAAGATCATTCATCTTAAGATCATGAAGATTTAACATATAGCAATTGTTATTTAAGCTTCACTTCTTCGATTTCGATCAAATAATTTATAAATCGAATCTTCGTTTCAAGTTTATTTATTCTATTGTATTTTATTCTTTCCTTATACAAGGAAATTCTTTTTAATTACAATCGGGACTTAAATAATTTTAATTTTAAAAAGCAATTTCATCCAAATTGTACACCCACGCGTACACACTTTCTTTTTCATATATTAAATATAAATACAATTTTGCAGTCTGTGTGGGGAAAACAAAAATCTGTTATTCAGATTGACTTGCCACATTTTACATGCCGCAGCGAACAACCTCGACGCATATTTGCAGTGTTTTTTTTTTGTCGGCCGATGTTTCTTCGACAGAGCACAGTAGAGTAAACAAAAAATGAAAGAAAAATCATACAACGATTTTCAATTGAACGCCGGAAATGTAACGGAAATAAATTTACATAAATACAATATGGTGCGTGCTGCTTGTTGGTGCCATTTTATTTACACAATATATGAACAAGTACAAACAGACACACACACACACACACAAAAGCCGGGTGAATCAAATTTGCACAGAAGTGCGTATTGATTTGTGGCATATGCAAGTGAACAGGATTTTGGCATTTAAAACGGCCCAGTTTTCAAAGAAATTTCGTGCCTACTTAGGCCTTTTCGTTACATTTCGTGACCACATTTTGGCACCACTATCACGTGTGTCAATAGAGCACACACCTGCCCATCTGCTTGGCGGACATTTTTTGCATGCAGCATGCATTATTTGCATAAGATAAAGGATGAAAAAACACTGCAAGACAAGAACGAAAAGCCCGAGTAAGTCAAGGCGCTGCCAAGTGCTTACAGGCAGAAATGGTGAAAATGTATTTTCTATATAAAAAGAGCCAAGCAAAAACACAGAAGACCAAGACGACGACGACAACGACGAGAGCGATGGCGCTGCTGATAAAGACAGCAGAGACAGCGGGGAACGTGGCCGCTGTCGCCATTTTGTAGCATTTGCAAGTTATATGCATATGTGGCCGAAGAGGTCCCTCCGCCCCCCCATTCCACAAAAGGAACAAAAACAAAAAGGAAAACGTGCACTAAAAATTACATTTTCTGTGCACGAATATTCTCCACAACCAACTGAACGAAAATGCACAAAAAGATTTTTTTCGCCGTACCTACTTTGTTTTTACCAGCAAAGGCGAATGGCAGTAAGAAAATTTGGTCCTGTTTGGTGGAATCGACATGGCTGCACTGTGGGCTGGAAATGTATTGGGAAAGGTCTTAAGCGAGTTAGAAATAATTTTGATTTTGTATAACAGAATAATTGAATTGGGGAATATTGTGAACATTTCATTTGAATTATTATGATCAAGATTTCAAGCCTTCTGTAGAAGGTTCGGGGCGTAGGTTTGAGCCCATCGTGAAGTATAGGGTTCGGTTCGAGGAAGGTTTTGTTTCGAACCTTGGTTCATTATACCTGAATTCTTTGAAACATTTTTGCCTCTATTTTCCATGAATTTCAGCTTATCCTGCTTGGCCTTAGTTTTGTAAAGAAGGACGCATTTCAATTAATAAACTTTTTGATATTTCTATCAACATTATTAATGCTATCAATCATACCTCTTCTTCCAAAAGTCCCTGCTCCTTCCACATCTTTAGGTTTGGAAGATAATGAATTTAGAAGGTGTGGTCAATGGTCCGGTTCAACGGATTGTGCCGCTTCTACGGCGTTTGGTTACGGACCGGTTTGCAGTCTTCGTTAGGACTTCTTTTTACTTATATCAACTTGTTAGAAATTGGCTGCAAGTTCATCAAATTATGTTTGAAATGGTAAAGCATGGCGCTTAGGACGAATTGACTGATTGGTATGGGTTCTTTTAATGCCAAAAGTAATAAATAAAGATTTTGTTGCAATTCGTGAAGGTCTATACTGTAACTTCATTGACCTAATGCTTTCGAACTAATATAATCCAATACAATCACAAAAATAAAAAAACCTTTCTAAATTAAGGTATGTACATATGTCCGAGATTGAATTTTGAACGTTTTGTTCTTAAAATTTGAAGATTTTTTCTTCATTCTTTCTTTATTGAATTTTGCATGAATCAATCTTACATTTTTATAATAATAATTAACAGGGAATCAAACCGGATCCATTAATGAACCGTATATTGAAAAGAACCGATATCCGAGAACCGAGATTCTTGCAACCGGAAATACCGAAAAGAATCTAAATATTGTAAGGGTACAGTGTAACAACTGGACTGCATAGCTTGCACTAGTTTTGGGCGAATTTAAACAATAACCAAACAACAAAGAGTCTGGCCTTTTAAAGCTTTTGTATTGTGAAACAGAAAAACACGAGACCAGTCTCTTTGAAAGTATTGTATTTTATATTCTTAGACTGTCATTATAATGTCATGTTAATGCTAACCTCGGAACAGGAAAGTACTTATGTAATCCATTTCTATTCAAGGTAAACCCAGGTAAAAATCTGAAAAACCCTCGTTTATATAATAAAGAAGATGTACTTAAATGGTGGACAGAAAACTGTACAAAGTTTCAACAATTGTGTTCTACCCCCACAATTGGGTCTTTGAGAAGGGTAAGGAAGCGTAGAACTTTTATTTTCCGCGGTGTAATTATTATGTCTTCGTTTAGAAATCGGATGGACTATTCATATTCATATTCATATTCATATTCATATTCATATTCATATTCATATTCATATTCATATTCATATTCATATTCATATTCATATTCATATTCATATTCATATTCATATTCATATTCATATTCATATTCATATTCATATTCATATTCATATTCATATTCATATTCATATTCATATTCATATTCATATTCATATTCATATTCATATTCATATTCATATTCATATTCATATTCATATTCCATATTCATATTCATATTCATATTCACATTCACATTCACATTCACATTCATATTCATATTCATATTCATATTCACATTCACATTCACATTCACATTCATATTCATATTCATATTCATATTCATATTCATATTCATATTCATATTCATATTCATATTCATATTCATATTCATATTCATATTCATATTCATATTCATATTCATATTCATATTCATATTCATATTCATATTCATATTCATATTCATATTCATATTCATATTCATATTCATATTCATATTCATATTCATATTCATATTCATATTCATATTCATATTCATATTCATATTCATATTCATATTCATATTCATATTCATATTCATATTCATATTCATATTCATATTCATATTCATATTCATATTCATATTCATATTCATATTCATATTCATATTCATATTCATATTCATATTCATATTCATATTCATATTCATATTCATATTCATATTCATATTCATATTCATATTCATATTCATATTCATATTCATATTCATATTCATATTCATATTCATATTCATATTCATATTCATATTCATATTCATATTCATATTCATATTCATATTCATATTCATATTCATATTCATATTCATATTCATATTCATATTCATATTCATATTCATATTCATATTCATATTCATATTCATATTCATATTCATATTCATATTCATATTCATATTCATATTCATATTCATATTCTTCAAAACAATCTTTATATTTTAAGAACAAAATTTCGTGAGGAATCCGTTGTTTTATTTCGACTCTCTTTGTTATTATCGAAAAGTAGAACTATTCAACTTTCACATAAACAATCCCAAACAATTCTACGAGTTTCTTAAGCAGATATATAACATTTTGAATACATGTGCTGGAAATAACAAAAATGTCTACTGCCCAAAGGTATGCGTATGCCTTGCAAAAACTGAACAACTGACTACAGAATTTTAAATTAAATTTTCAATAATACCCATTGCATACTTATAGGCAGTACAAAATAATGTCACATCTAGCACGTATATTTAAAATGGTATATCTTCGTTAAAGAAAATCGTAAAATGGATTCGGACAATTTATTTTAAAGCTAAGAAATAGTACTATACTACTACTCACGCCAAAGCTATCATTTCAAAAAAAACGTCCAGAAGCGTACAGAGCTAGCAAAAACGAGCATAAATGTGACCTGGAGTAAATATGTATTTAATAGTTATTTACCAGCGGAATGTCTACAATGCCGTATGTAGGTCTATACAAGCCTATGCTGCCCAGATTTGGGGTTATAGCTGCTTCAAAGAGATCGATAATTTCCAGTTTTTCATTTTGAAAAAAATTATAAACCTGCCACCTACAACACCAGACTATTCACTCGCCTTGGAAAGCAATGTGGAGTATGTGCACCTGTTCACTTTTGGACAACATGTCAATTATATTTCCAAGGTTCTTTTTGAATATAAAGACTAAAAAAAATTCTACAAAAGAATGTATTTTGGGCTAAGGAATTAAAAACATTATGTGTCTCAAATTGCTTAGATTGGTACGACAAGTAAATCTCGAGGTCCCAATTTAACGGATTATGCGTACAAATGCTGGCTACTCTAAAGAGCACACAGAAGGATATTATCACCAGATTCTATAAGTATCTGGACAGTGATATAGGAGAAAAGAATCTAAATATACCGCCGAGAGATAATTCGTGGGTGATGAAAGCCAGATGTGGTATGCTTTTGCTCCAACAGAAACAGTTACCACCAAGTGGAAAGCCCTATCTGCCCCCTATGCAATACAGTAGAAACTGAAGATATCCAGTATTTTCTGGGAAAAAAGGAGTTCAGAGTCCTGCACCTTGGTCAAGCCCTCTTAGATACAAGCGACTTAATTGATGTGCTGAGCTGTTGAAGCGTAAACAATTGGGCGAATTAAGTCAGGTTCCTAAAATTATAATGGGAGTATAGGAAACAAATTCAGTCTGTATTATTCTAATTATGTCCCACGAACTTTAACGTAAAAACTGTATAACATGTTCTTAAATGCCTAAATATTATATATGTTTAATTAAAAGGCTGACGGCTGAAAGCCATGCATAGATTAATTTATTTTGTTCTTCTTAAGCTAAGCGTTCACTGTAAGACTCTAAGGAAAAGAAAAAAGAAATAAACTACTACTACTTCTACTAGTACTACACGATATATAAAATATTATTGAGCCAATATAAAAATATAGCTCCTTAACAAAACGCCATTCTAAGCAACTTTAAGCTCAAATTCCTACAAACTTAGACGTGATGACCTATTTCCGAAAACAGATTCGTGCTCAGCACACGAAAATCAGCTGGAATCACCACCATCCTTTCAATATACTGGACCTTGTTGCCTGGTGTTAGGTTTCAGACAAAAACTATTTTCTAGTAGTTATACCCCCCTTGCAAAGGGTGTTGTAATTTTGCCCAGAAGTTTGCAACGCATAGAAATATTCATTTCCGAGCCCATAAACTATATATATTCTTGATCAGGGTACGAGCTGAGTCGATTGAGCTTTGTCCGTCCGTCTGTCTGTCTGTTTCTACGCAAACTAGTCTCTCAGTTTTAAGGCTATTGAGCTAAAATCTTGGACAAGAGTTTTCTTTTTACTGCACGCTGCTAATATGTCGGAACCGACCGGATCGGATGGCCTTATCTTATAGCTGCCATAGGAACCATCGGTCGGAAAATGGGTCTTAGTGGGTCTCCTTAAAGTAGGCCATTATGAATATTATATTTATTCAAACAGATTTGCAAATTTTGGTCAGAATCGGATGGCTATATCTTATAGCTGTCATAGGAACCATCGGTCGGAAAATGGGTCTTAGTGAAAAAAACTTTTTTGTTTTCAAGTAAATCGTTCTTAAAGTCGGTGATTCTTAATATTATGCGCTGTCAAACTAATTTGGAAAAGTTGATCAACATCGGGTGACTATATCTTATGGTTGCCATAGAACAGTGGTGTCCAGACTTACACAATGAAAGCGTTGCGCTTGTGTGCGAATCAGCGAAACACGAAGGCAACGTGAATTTTTACTGCTTTACACTGAAAAAATAAAATGCAAGCGATTCAAACATAAAACAAATTAAATCGATGCGCAGCATATTTGTATTGCACCGTCGATATTGGCGTGCTGAAAAGAAGAAAACAAAGATTAGGATTTTTAGCTCATTGAAAATTAATTTTTGCATAACTCACCCAAATCGATGTCTCCTTTGTATTGTTTAATCCGTAAGAGATCTGATAGGTGCTGATCGGTTAATTTGTTGCGACTTTTACTTAATATTATTTTCAAAGTGGAAAACGCAACCTCACAATTGTATGTTGTACCAAACATTGAGTATAGTCTACCAATTTCATTTTTAAGACAATAATATTTATTGTCGAGTTCTCGCCCAGAAATGCTCGCCAGTTTATAAAGGAACTTCAATATCATCATCGCTTTGGATTTCTGCGTTATGTTCCTGGACTTCGCATATAAGAGGGTAGTCGTGCAGATCTATCAAATTTTTAATGCAGCTTATGTCTTGAAATCTTTGGTTGCAATTAATTTCAATTGATGTCACGATGTTGGCATCATTTTGAAAGAAGTCCAAATTATTCAATTTTAAGCCAGAAAAATGAGTGAAGTTTTCGTTAGAGATTTAAGCCTATTGTTTTTGAGTTGGTATTTTAGTAAAATGCAGCTTTTTAGTAAAATGGTGTATTATTGTTACAAGAGTTATTATATTGGTGTTTTTGCCTTGAAGAGATAAGTTCAGGTCATTTAGCTTTTCGGTTAGGTCTTATAGGCTTAGGCTTATCTTCCAATGCAATGACAAACTCATCGGTAGTCGGTGTTGGTGACGACTTAAAAAATAATACAATTTCTTGTCTTAGATTAAAAAAACGATCCAAACTCTTTCCGCGACTGAGCCATCGCACTTTTCTGTATGCAGCAAAAGATCTCCGTAGTCTGCATGCAAATCTTCTAAAAAAATTTTAAATTTTCGGTGGGTCAGTGTATTGTATCCGCCTCTTATTTTATTTATAATTTTAATTGCCGTGTCCATAACGTTTTTCGTTTTTATTTCCTTTGCGAAAAGTGCTTGCTTGTGAATAATGCAATGGAATGTTGGACAAGACAGACCGTTTTTTCGCATTATTCCCACGAGACCATTATTATTTCCTCTCATTACTTTTGCACCATCTGTGCACATAGCGCTCATTTTTTCTTTATTCACACAATTAAAAAGACACGGGATTCTAAAACGTCATATAAAACTTTTCCTGTTACATTGCCGTGCAAAGAAACAACATCAAAAACTTCTTCAAAGCAGTTTAAATTAGCATCAACTGCTTTAATACAAATTATTTACTGGCAAATGTTATTGATGTCGGTACTCTCGTCTAGCGATATCGGAAAAAATGAGCAATTTTCCAGGCGCTTTCTTGCTTCGGAATAAATAAAGCGGCCTTTATTTTCGGTTCTGCGTACAAGAGTATTACATGATATGGGAATACTTTTAAAAATTTCAACGGCTTTCTGGCACTGCTCTCCAAAGCACTGTAACACATCTGTCGTTAGATTCATAACAAAATGTTCCATCACTAAATGGGTGACATTGTCTGGCCAGACCTAAAGCAACTGTATAAGATGCTAAGTTTAGCGAAGTTTTATCAATTTTATTGTTGTCAGGTTGGATGAATTTTTCCTTGTCAGCTATAAACATTAAAAAATGTCTTGCCTGCATCTCTAAAATTTTTAAATCTCTCTCCCTCCCCTTTATTTCATTATCACCCCCGTGGCAAAGTTGGACATCGCTGCCATAGAACCAATCGGTAAAAAATGGTTATTAGTAAGAATTTTTGTTTGTTTTTAATGTAAGCGTCCTTAAACTCACTGATTACTAATTCTAATTTTAAATTCAATCTCAGAAATACCTAAATTTTTCTTAAAAGTTTTTTTTGGACATTGAACTTAAAGAAAAGCCAAAGCAATGAAGCAAAGCTTACTCTTACTTTTATTGCCCAATTGCCATGTTGAGATCATAAATCGGGAAAAATAGACAAAGTAACTGCAGTGATTCAAGTTTCACAAACAGACAAAAAATCAAACTAGACCTGTTTGCCTTTTAGTCGAAGGCCTTAACAGCTACATGTGATGCAAGTAAAGTCAGTAGCATTTGCTATTTAAAACAGCGTGTCGCTATTCACGTCAAATCGAGCCGAACTTCAGCCGAGAATTGTGCCAGAGAGCAAACAACTTTTCAGTCTGCAAGAGGACTTCGGCAAGCATTCGGTGTAAATTGGCAAGGGACTTCGGCCCCCGGTGGTAATGCCTAAATTATACTTGCCGATATGGGGACCGATATTCTTCACCAACAACGAGACAAGGCTTGCGAAAACGGGACAAAAGGATACATTAGTGTTGGTAGTATGATTGTTTAGGTAGTCGCTTCACAAGAAGACTTTACCAGCATAAAATGCCGTGTTAGCGGCCAATATTGTTTTTGTCAGGAACTATATGGGCCGACAATGTGGGCAACTGTTATGTAACCTTTAAGGGATGGTTGGATCTGATTTAAAGCATCATTATTGTGGCACCAATCCAGTTTAGAGCATGGAAAAATGCCCTTCTGTATGCGCTCGTGATCATAATACTTTTGGCCACAAGTAGTTTCCACATTGCCCTCTCCCACTGTGCACGGTTAGTTTAAATGGCATAGAAATCGGTTTTACCACTCGTACGTTTGGCATATTTTACAAATGCATTTGACATAAATTTTAAAGGGGCTTAAGTGCCCGCCAAGCCTTTGGCCGCTTCTCTCCACTCTTGATAAGAAGATGCCGCCGCCAACACTACCGACGTGGCCATGTGGTAAGTGGGTAAGTGGATGTGGATATGAACGGGTGGGTCGTTAAATCTTGGCCAGAGTGTAGACATAAAATAGGGCAATTACAGCAAAGATCATAAATTATGCAAAGCCCGGGCAACAAGTGAGCGCTAAGCCCGTAGGAGCCGGGCCAGATAGCATTCCCATTTCCTGTCTGACAATCATCACTCACTTTCAGCACTGCGAGACACAACGCGAATTGAAATAAGTGCAGTTCTCACTTCTGTTTGCCATTTTTACATGTGAAAAGCAAAGTACTCAGAGCATGTCGTTTATCAACTGTCAGTGTGGAAATGCATTTCCTTCGGCTGCTTCTGTTGAAGTGACATGCAAATCGGTTTTACCAGGGCATTAAGTGTGTGCGATTTTCTTTCAACAAGACAATTTAACAGAAAAATGCATGCTTGACAGCTGCTTGCCAATGCGTACGAGGCGAAGGCAGAGGCAGGCGGCAGGAAGAAAGGAAGCGCAATTGTAGTTATGAATAAATATGTATATAGATAGGAGCTTGACTCCCTTTGCCACTTCAAAGCGTGCCATTTGCACAGCCCACACGACGCTTCACACTCTCAAGTTTGCTCGGCTTGAGCACTTTTTGCCTAGGCCCACACTTTGGCGTGTGGTGAGGCGTGTTATCGTTGGATTTGCATGCTTGCACAAGCCATAAATGTCAATTGGTATGGCAAAACGGAAGCTCGCTGTGCACTTATGTACCTACATCGACTTGTGGTTGAACGAGGGGAAAAACACGTTAATGGTGAGGAAATGAAAAGCGGCGCAGGTGCTGCCATAATTATAGATGGATATCGCTTCATTTAAACGACAAGCAGATGAAGCATTAAGAGTAAATAAAATGATTTAAACTCAAGTGCTTTCGAATGTGAAGGAAGTGGGGAGACGGGATTAAAAAGGGCCTATTTGGGGTAATGCATTCCAACCACAAATCAATTCTAGCTGTCAAGGAAATCTCTTTCACTTGGTTTCAGAAAGAGATTTAGCTAAGCTCACCACTCAAACAATTTAGCTTGGCATGACTAATTTTGGAAATGTTAACCACCTTATTTTTTTGGATAAAATATGTAAATTGTTTTAGAAATTTGAGTATTGCCGGCTCTAGGTCAAGTGAAACACACAAAAATGTATGATGTTTTCCAATATATTTCGGTTGCTCCTCGGCAACCATCTTCAGGGACACTACAAAACAATTTACCAATTACAATTTAACATAGATTCGATCAAAACAAAACAAAAAAGAGATTTTTCACATACATTATTTTACACGTCTGCTCCGTTCGGCGTGGAGTTGGATACTGATCTATTATTTGTCAGTAAGTGTCTGTATAGGTGAGCACAGTTTTCCGTGTCCGTCTTGTAGTTAAGTCTCTTATCTGTTGGTGTGTCAATTATATGTAGCATCTCTATAGTGAAACGTTTGCTGTAGTGGTTTTCTTGCTGCAGGATTGTTGTTGCTTCAAAATTCGGCGAGTGTCCGCTATCCATACAGTGTGTCGCGAGCGCCGTTTTTAGTATGGTTGATTGATGTCTGAGTTTGTAGTCCGATCTATGTTGGGATATTCTTGTTTTTATACCCGTTACTCGTAGAGTAAAAGGGGATACTAAAGTCGTGCAAATGTATGTAACAGCCAGAAGGAATCATTTCCGACCATATAAAGTATATATATTCTTGATCAGCATCAACAGCCGATTCGATATAGCCATGTCCGTCTGTCCGTCTGTCCGTCTGTCCGTCTGTCCGTCCGTCCGTCCGTCTGTATGAACACCTAGATCTCAGAGACTAGAAGAGCTAGAGCAACCAAATTTGAAATGTAGACTCCTATTGTCTGCACGCAGATCAAGTTTATTTTCAATTTTTGCCACGCCCCCTCACGCCCCCGCAATTTGGAAAAAACGTCATATCTCCTACAGTTTTGATGATAGATGGTTCGTACTTTCTAGAGATATCTAGTACTCAAAATTATTTATCGATTTGCTGAAGGAATGATAAAGATCGGATGAACGATACTCAAGTTATGAGCAAAAAACGGTCAGTTAACACCCACCACCCACCCCACCCATAACCTAAGCATTGCGTTCAGCAGCAAACTTAGTGAGAGAGAGAGAGAGAGAGAGAGAGAGAGAGAGAGAGAGACTTAGAGAGCGCACTGCGTTGTGCGTTGTGTGTTAACTGGCCGTTTGACTTGTGACCAAATTCGAGCTGCGACATTAAGGGTGCAGAGTATGTAATAGTCGGGCTTGACCGACGTTTTCAAAAGTTTTGTTGTCTGATCTGTTTATCGTGATGAATTTGGAGTCATTTATGTTGGATTTAGTAATTGACAAATGTCTATTAATATCTGGCGGATAATAAATAGCCGAGTTAAAAAATGTTGCATACTTTTCGGCTGACCCACCTCAGGCATACAGGAAGGCTAATAAACATTTGTTTCCATGAGTAACGGGTATATCGAAGTCGGTTAGAGCCGACTTTAACTTACGCTCTCGTTAATTTAGATTTTGTTGTACCAATATACAATTTGTTGCAACTGTTATCTGCATTTCCATTGCATGGTATCTTGTAGATCACATTACTCCTGTCGGCTGTGGCTATTTTGGACTTCGTCTTATTGAAGAAGTTTCTCATTGTGCTATTGGGTTTGTGGGCTAGTTGTACGTCATGTTTGTTGAAGCAGTCTGAATGGGCGAACCGTTCAGAAAGCTAAGGGACATATGTTAGAGACTTATAAATTCTGGGTTGTTGTTTTCTTTTGGAAATTGGTTGGCCGTTCTTCTCAATCAAAGATTTGATAATTTTAGTTGGGAAGTCATTGTCTTTCAAAATTTGTTTAATCTCTGAAATGGTCTCCTTATGATATATTGCGTCACTAATTTTCATAATCCGTTGTATACAACCCCTTGCTGTATTTATTACCATATTTCTCGGGTGCTTGGAATGGTAGTTGATGATTCTGCCTGATGCTGATGGCTTCTTGTACCACCTTAGCTTAAGTTGATTTCCCTGTCTGTTAATTGTGGAGTCTAAATATGCTAGTTTGCCATCCGTCTCCAATTCCATGGTGAAATTTAAATTCCTGTGAAATGAGTTTAGTGCGTCAAGTGTGTTTTGTATCTCTTCTTCTTTGGTGATGGCAAAAAGATCGTCTACATATTTTGTAAGCAATCTTGGAGGGTGCTTTAGTTTTATGACTGTGCTGTCAAGGAGTTCCTCCATCACGATGTCCGCTATAACTGGGGATGCTGGGGATCCCATTGGCATGCCTTTTAGCTGTGTATATATATCGTCCTCAAATTTAAAGAATCTATTTTCTACAATGCAGAATCTTAAGATTTCCATAAAAAGTTGTTTTTTATAGATCTATTGACTCATCCGACCCTCTAATTTCAAGCTTGAATATACATAATACTCCAAAACTGCTTAAAAAAAATCACTTCCTGCAGAAGTTATTGCGTTTTTGGAAACTCCAACCTTAAATATAAGTTCATGCTATATATCTGAAGAAAATAATAATGAAAATTTTAATTTTAATAATAATAATAACATGGATAGTGAAACAGATGACGAAGAAGATTATGATAACATCAATGAATATTCGTTCGTTTTAGATGAGGAAGATTTTTAACTGCTTATTTGTAAAGTTTTTAATAATATAACTACATATATGAATAAAAATTTGTTATCTTTTTTATTTAATATTATGTCTAAGTATAATAAAATAAAGCTTTTTATTTTGTTTCAATTTTAGTTGAACATTTATAATTTTTTCTTAAATAAATGCACTTATTAGTGGCGGCCTACACATATGCGGAAAAAAAGGAGTGACCCAATTGTCGAAAAAAAAAATCCGAAATTAGAGTTAAATATAACGAACATTTAAAAAAAAAATTATGTCTCTAGCTTTATTTTTAGACTTTATGCCGCCAAAATTGACAAATCGCCCATAGTGCATTGTTTTAATATTGAAATTTTAAAGATAAAAATTTCGACTTCTTCACTTTTCCTTAATTCTTTGGAGCACTTTCACAGTTCAAGCAAGGAACAATTAAAACATATTAAATATATTGTAGATACTAGTTCCAAATTGTATTTTGACGAACCGCATACATCTTGAGATATTGTGTTGTTCCTCGTTGCAGAATTCAATAACCGCATTAGCTGCAGTTCCACGAAATTCACAGTCAAACAACGTTTCATTTTCAATTAACAACGGACCTGTAGTCAGATCACGAAGTTCGAACTAGTAGTTGAGCTCTATCTAATGATTTTCCATATCATAATTAGCAATTGTGGTATTCAACTATGCAACAGATGGATTATGGCTATTGCCACACTGACAAACAAATCAATCTTAAGCCAAGATTATTGTCTTGAAACCTAGATGAAACCTCTTAGCTCGCTGCGTTATCCGTCACTTTTTAGGCGCAACCAGTCGCAGTATATCGATGGTTCTCGAGCTCTTCAACTCGTAGGTAACACTGACACACTTTGAGTGGTTTAGTCCTATATTTCAATTTGAGCACCAATTTCCAAATCTTCTTATATACTATTGCATCGTGTCAGATGCGGTATATATGCAGGGGTCCCTTGCCAATAGTACTGTGTCGTCCGCAAAGGCGGCGGTCATGAAATTGTTTCTGTCAACGTCTTATGGATTTCTATTAGATGGAAGAGTGTAATTGCTATTTTTTATCGTATCGTCCTGCTAGATTCTGCGTAGCATGCACCTTTCAAAAATTTGGGACAGTGAGGGAAGCAGGCTTATCGGTGTGTAAGAGTCTGGACTAGTTTGGAACTTTCCAGGCTTGTGGATCATGCTGACCTGACCTTTTATCAAAATCTCTCAAAATTTACCAATTCTCAGTATGGCGTTATATAACAGCATCATTAAAGGCAGCGCCTTGGTTGGCAGTACCTTTAAAGTCCAATTAACTAACAAATCCTCACCAGGGGCTTTGGAGTTTTTCAGGCCATTGATGATTCCTGTGACTTCCTGGAATGTCGCAGTAGCATTAGGGAGCTCATGTCGCAATGTTGCTTCCAAGTACTCCTTGATGCCTTGAACTCTGTGTGTTTTCGCTATGATCAGGGGCTTGACTCGTTCAGACAGGTTTGCTGTGAAAGATTCTGCCCTTTCTTTTGCTAATCTTGACCACGACCCACCTGGCATCAAAAGGGCAAGACTGTTGTTTTCTTGTCGCTTATATCTGTTTGTGAGTTTCCAAAGGGCATAGTTGATACTCATATTAGGACGGGCTTGTTCTAGGTATCGATCCCTCTTGGTTTGTGATTTAGATTTGAATTAGGTTTCGTGAAAGCAACTCTAAATCAACGATCCTTTTTGCGCACTGATTGGCTTTTGATTTCGTTAACAGCTGACAATCTGATCGAACAGCTAATTAAACAAAGAATTTGGCAGATCTTTAGAGGCAGAATGAAATTCAGTAAAAAAATTGTAACATATAATCAGGGCTGCAAACCCAAAAAATATTTCGGTACATTTATTTTATTTTTGAATTCCGCCGACTCTTAAGCACAGATTTTGAAAGCGACTAATTTTGTTGATTTGCGGAATTCAGCAATCCGAAAATTCCACTCGTTTTCGGAATTTGGGACAGGCCTGTATGTCGATAAAGTAATACAAATTTAGTCATGCCGTTGATGCCATGTTGCTGAAGCCATGTAGCTGAATCCATGTTGCAGAAGCCTTGTATCTGAAGCTGATGAGGCAATGTTGCTAAAGCCATGTAACTGAAGCCATGTTGCTACAATCATGTTGCTGAAGCCAAGTTGCTATAGCAAAGTTTTTGCAAAATGTAGCCAATTTCATGCTGTTAAAAAAAAAAAGGAAATTAAATTTGAAACAAAACTAGCTAATTCTGTTGATAGCTTTGACAATCTCTGAATACACCAGCACATCATCAACACAGCAATCCTTGCCATTTAACTTATAGTCGGCCTTAGTTGTCTATCAGTCCCCTGACTCCAATTTTTCAATTGTCCAAAGCAACATCTAACATTTCGAACGGAAAACAATATATTTTTTTATATTATACTCTGAGGTAAGGGAAAAAAATATATTTTTGTAATTTCTTAATCTCAGCGACATAACCACAGTCCACAATCAATCAACATGGGCTTTGATCTCAACTGCATTGTCGGGCACGTCGATGACTTTCTAGTATGCCCCATATGCGCAGAGGTCTTAGAAGATCCCGTACAGTCCATCAGCTGCGAGCATGCATTTTGCAAGCAATGCATTGAGAAGTGGACCCTTCAAAATCCAAATTGCCCATACGATCAATCGCATCTTGTATCGTCGATTCTGGGGCCAGTACCTCGCCTAATGCGCAACATGCTATCGCGTTTGAAAATTAAATGCAACTTTTCTGGGGACGGCTGCTCGGAACTGCTTCAACTCGATCAGTATCGCACACATGTGGCCAGCTGCGAGCATAATCCCAAAGTGTTGGTAAAGTGCAACTTGTACTGTGGAATGATGGTGCCGAAGGACGAACTGGGCACCCACGATAGTCTGAATGTGGCTTTGATGCTACAGTCGGCGCGCCGTGAGCAAGTGCTGTTGGATAATGAAATACGTGCGCACCAAAACTTGCTAATGCAGTGGGGCAATGGCCTGCCAATAGCTACGGTGCGTACTTGGGGCTGTCTAGTCTCCACACCGAACCTCCCCATGCGAAAGATGATGCACGATGGTCTGCGTGCCAGTGGTTGTCCCAATCAATATGTTAACCTAATGATGAATAGCTGTGATGAAGATAGCTGGCCCGATGGCCTGGTGACTGCGACTGCACGCCGCGTGAATCACCAAATTATCCAGCAATATCGCACACGTCTATTGCCAACCTTGTCCACTTTTCCAGTGCACTGTTTAGTGGTGCTGGGTAGCGATAACACACACATGCCGGCAAATTTGCACCTCAGTTTGGGCTTCGCCATGATCTTTGTGGATGGCGTTGACGAGACGCCACCTCCGGAACCGCTGCCGGATAGTGAAATTGCCTGATTCGCCGCCAGAAATAGCTTGTGCGTACTCATACACTTCTAGGTCAAAATTTAGTTTGGTAACACAAATCACAAACTCAATGCCAATGTTTCCCATTTTTGTTGCAGCCAATTCACATGTTTCCACTTAATGTCCACAAATGTACACAACCTTTATAAAGTTAGGCACAGCAGCCCAGGAAAAGAGTAGCAAATAAACTATGTTAAATGGAAAGCGGAGCAACGTTTTGCCGCCCAACAAGTGTATTTTTTGATTATATTCTAGTTTTAAGCGATACGAAGTTTAGTTCTATTTAGTTGTGTAATGGTTACATTTGTGAAGCAGCTTTAAAATGAAACAACGTTTTGATTTCCGACTTCCGCTTTAGTTCTTATTCTTCTATCTCTCCACCCATCTATTTAAATACAATACAAAAATTAAGCCTTACCTTTCCAACCCCCCCACCCGTTCCTCACAATGATATGTAAATTTATTTACTCACCTCCCAACTGCTGGTGCTTCTTGCATCCTTTGCTTTCCTATCAACTGATTTAAATGCTAAAGTGCACGATTATCATTTCGATTTTGTATAAATGGCCCATGAATTATTCATAGGCACTTACTTATGCGCCATCAAAGTGACTTAGCGGCGGCTGTCATTGCCAATATGACAAAATGATGAAGTCGGCTTATTGACTTTAAGTCGAAAATACAATATTTGTCGCCCACATTAACACCAGTCGTTTAGATATTATAGTTTGATAAGGCCAACTTCTCGAATTAAAGTAATTTCCTTCTGTTGTTCAACTTTTCCCCACACACACAAAGTATCCAAAGTTGTCACAATTGTTATTGCAACACACACACACAGAGAGAGAGAGAGAAAGGGAGACAGATAAACACACAAATTACTGTCGATTTCATTTCACGCCTTGAGCAAGAAAACTTTACTATGTCGCGGAGACAAAATCTCCGCCATTGTCAACGACAAGGAGAATGTCTGGAATCAAAGAAGGAGTCCTTGTCTGAAATTCGATAAGACGACAAGACAGCGTTAAAACCTGGAAGCAATTTGCGCATAAACATTTCAAGACGATAAAATTTGCAGTTTTGTTTATTTTTCTGACAGATGCTGAGAAAAGAAAAACAGAAAGCGAGACAGAAAGCCTTGAGCAGCAAAAAAGCTTTGAAATCGTGTTTTTGGAATTAGTTTTTGATTTGTTTTTGGTGGCAGTGAAATGCATAAGACAGGTGATATGTAAGAAAATGGAATGGTTTTCCGAATGTTTTTTGATTGATTTCAAACTCTGGGAGCATTAAAGAAGATCATTGTTGAAGAAGATCCTGAGTAATGAAAGGAGTACTACTAGAGATTGATTAAACAAGAAAGAAATCCAACATAGTCAAAATTAGAACGCGCTATCATCACTTCATTTTATCACCAAAAGAAAGCATATATTGAATATTCATTATGTCCGAGTATAGGAACGCTAATATAGAAAAAATAGTTGTACCCATTTTCCGACCGATCGGTCCGGAAAGTGAGCAGTGTATGAAGACTCGGGTTTGTATACTCTGTACCGAAGGTACATAGAGTATATTAAGTTTGGGCAAAAGTATGTAACAGCCAGAAAGA
Source organism: Lordiphosa magnipectinata (assembly GCA_037044535.1). Taxonomy (NCBI): domain Eukaryota; kingdom Metazoa; phylum Arthropoda; class Insecta; order Diptera; family Drosophilidae; genus Lordiphosa; species Lordiphosa magnipectinata. The sequence continues at coordinate 342,065 of JBAMBO010000819.1, forward strand.
ATCATCTCCGACCTTATAAAGTATATATATTCTAACAGCAGAGTCGATATAGTCATGTCCGTCTGTCCGTCCGTCCGTATGAACAAACAGATCTCAGAGATGGTAAGAGATAGAGGTTTGACATGTATGGGACATATATTTCTTATACTTGCAGGCAGATCAAGGTTATTTTTAATTTTTGCCACGCCCCCTCCCGTCCCCGCAATATGGAAAAAACGTCATATCTCCCACAGTTTTGATGATAGATTGTTCGTACCTTCTAGAAATATCTAGTTGTCAAATTAGTTGTCATTATTTATTGATTTGCTGAAAGAATGATAAAGATCGGATGAACGATAAACAAGTTATGCGCAAATCAAACCTGGTTTGTTAAGATCGCTCTCAAGGAACGACGCCGAATCGATAATTCACGGTCATCAACAACAATATTTGGCTCTGTCTGTGCGTGTTAGTTACGAAATTTAGAATAGCCGTCTTAGAAGGCCGCCCAAAACTGACCATAACATAGAAGAAGTGCACTATGCATTTTCTTAACCGAGCATGAGTTTTGGTAATAAATTTCAATAATCTACAAGTGTTCGTTTGTAAGTCGATTCATGGTTTAATTAAAGACCAAACTGAACATGTTTGACAGTAAGATGTGACACTAAAACAGCTCAGCTGCCAAAAGCACTGTGACCAAAAAGAAAGTTGTTAAAAAATCACCCATTTTTTGTAGCACCAGGAATTTTTGACAAATAAATCTAATAGCCCATTTCCACTGGCATCATTTCTTATCATTTTCATTTCAAAAAATTTTGCCGTTTCCATTGACAAATCGTAATTATTTTGACACGTTGACAAAAACAGCTGCTTTGTTTTAAATAACAGGGGGCACTTTCAAACTCACGTGGACTTTTTCAACAAAAAAGACACCTTTCACGTAAATACACAACCTATTTTGACTAATAACTTTTTTCTTCGTCATTTTGTCATCATTCTTAGAAAATGATAGAAATAAAAGTCAAAATGGCAAAAAAAAGTGTCAAATCGTATGGAAGAAAGGATATAATTTTCTTCAATTCTTGTCATTTCAAGAAATGAAGTTTCATTTCTTTGGTGGAAATAGGCTATTAGTCTAAATCTAAAAAAAACAAGAAAGAAAGTCGGTCAAGCCCGACTGTAACATACTCTGTACCCTTAACGTCGCAGCCCGCATTTGCTCACGAGTTATACGCGCTCATCTCTAAGTTTCACACTCTCTCTCTCTTACTAAGATTGCCGTTCAATAGAATGCGGTGGTGATGGGTGGGGGGTGTTTACTGGGCCGTTTTTTTGCTCAAACCTTGAGTATCGTTCATCCGATCTTTATCATTCCTTCAGCAAATCGATAAATCAAGAATATATAAACTTTATAGGGTCGGAAACGATTCCTTCTCCCTGTTACATACTTTTGCACAAACTTAATATACTCTATGTACCTTCGGTACAGAGTATAAAAATCCCTTTTCAGTACTTCAGGTTTTTTGTTTCGGTTTTTTGGAATTTAATTAACACAGTACTTCCTCGGTTTTTTTATTTATACACGGTTTTCTATTTACAATGTCTCTCTCGATTTGTCTCAGTTTCTCTGGAGGTGTTGGCCTTTGCACATCGGTCAAAGAGAGCTCCGCGTTTTACCTTTTTCATGGCAACGCGTACCTCAACCATCTTGGCCTCAGCCATTTTGGCAAAATTGAATAAAACATAAGCCACTATTGTATCTGGTCAATGCGGCTATATAGCTGCGACCAAAGACGTCACCCTTGCGGTGACAAAAGCTCAAAAAAATAAAAACGGGTTGTCTCTACATCAGTTTTATCTGGCTGTCTGTCTGTCTACTACTACTTCTACTCTTGGTGTCGTCATCTTCCATTTTATATCCCACCCGTTCGTTTCAAGCGAAAGTTTCGCGAAGAACATTATTCGTATTTTGTTTAGTTTTAGCGAAACTAGTTGTGAGTTCCCTTTTATCTTGCTTCTCTATGCAGCAGTTAGAAAATGACTGAAAATGACGGCGCGTCGCCATCGTTTTGCTGGACTTTGACTTTACATTTTCAGTATGTATTTGAAGCCCTTTTACTTAGGCTGGTGTCATTCTAATTTGGCTTAGCAAACTGCCGAGCGTCAATAAATTAATCGGTTAACAATTATTGTTTTATGTAGTTTAAGGGTTCATGATTGTATTGTCTTAAATGTTATTGTGTATTTGTTAATTGTTTTAGTGTTGAAATTATGCCAAACAAAAGGAAGCAACTACTTTTTATATGCAAAACAAAGTATTTTCATTAAGAAAATGAAATGCGTGGAAGCAGCTGCAATGGAAGACAAGGCAATGAATTAAATAAATATTATTTTAAACGAGAAAGGAAAGCTAACTTTGTCTGTGCCGAAGTCTTAATACACTTGAACAAGCTCGCTCCAAAGGTTAGCGATTTCGACCAAACTTCGCAGATCAGTTTGAAAACATTTAATTTTAATAATGACCGAGTTTAAGAACGCTAACATTGAAAACAAAAAAGTTTTTCTCACAAAAACCCATTTTTCGAACGATCGTCTCTATGGCAGCTACAAGAAGTAGTCGTCCGATCCAGGCGGTTAAACGAATGTCTGGCGAATTCCTAAACGAAGGTTTTGTACGTTTTCCATTCGCTTTGAGTTTCGCTCGCGTATTTGCGCGCGAGCTTTTGGTCGGGTGGGCGAGAGCGAGGTCAAAAAGTGAGAGTGTATTAGTGTGTGAAAAAAAAAGCGCTGTGAATTTGCTTCGACCTGACAGAATGGAGAATGAGTATTAGAGAACAAATTTGAACTGGTTCTCAATTTTGGTGGTGCTAAATACTTTACAAAGCCAGTAGGAAAACACAGTGATTAGAGCGAAACGGATTTATTCCCAAATGTATCCAGAGCTACCACGAGCCGAAGTCAGTCGTGTTTTTACTCAAACGCGAGCCGAACTCATGATTGTGTGAATCGGTGAACATTGAATTGCAAGTTAAACGGCTGTAGTTTGGAGAGAGCTCTCTCTTGCTCACCAACACAAGCATACTTTTTTGTCCTCTCCATTTAGCCGGCACTGGTCTAGATATCTTATAGCCTATTTCCACCAAAGAAATGAAGCTTCATTTCTTGAAATGACAAGAAATGAAGAAAATGATATCATTTCTTCCATACAAATTGTTGTTGCATTTTGCCCTTCATTTCCTTCATTTCTCAAAAATGATGGCATTCCCCACGAAGGAATTTGGTATTTTTTTAAAAAGTACTCGCTACTCTCTGGCACTACTCGTTACTCTCTGGAAATAGAAAGTGTCATCACCAATAAACTATTGATTTGAATTTAAAAATAAGGCGCAATTTTGTTTATAATATAATTTAGTCAAAATAAGTTGTGCATTTAGCTTTCTGCTGATTATTCAGGGCGTTAACAATGCGTTCGCCCAGGGTAATTGCTTTCTTGCCGGGTATGTCTTTTTTTGGGTAAATATTGCAAAAACTCCCCGTGAGTTTGAAAGTGGCGCCTGTTGTTTAAATCAAACCATTCAGCTGTTTTTGTCAACCTGGCATTGCGAATATCAAAATGATGAAGATTTGCCAATGGAAACAGCATCATTTTTAGAAATGAAAATGATAAGAAATGAAGCCAGTGGAAATAGGCTATTAGTCTATGCTGACAGTATCAAAGGCTAGCCAGCGACTGAAAGTCTTTTTGCTCTCTTCTCCTTGGCTTCGTCAAGCGTTCGGCTCGTATACGTGTAAAGAGCGAAATGTCTTCGCCCCCCTTGTGACCAACCTTTGATGACTTAAAAATACCATAACACCAGTGGCGCAGATAGGGGGGATTAAGGTGATCAATATGTATATGGGCATTTCCACAGAAAAGTCCACCGAGACCAAAACTTGAAAGTACTTAATAACACTATAACTTATCATATTTTCATGGGGAAACAATCAAAATGAACTAATATGAGCCAATCTTAAATATATTCATAACCTATTTCGAGATTTTCAAATGCAAAGTCTCATTTGGATACATTTTGTTGTCATAATAATAAAAATGCCTTTACATTGATTTTTCGTCTCTAAGCTATTTCTAAGGGTACAAAGAGTTAAAAAATAATGCAGAAGACAGCATAAGAAACTATATGATTGCAATTAACTGTAAGTTTCTGCGTTATATTATAACAAAAACAACATTAATATAATGAGGAAATTTAAGTAAAGTAACGTCAGGTAACGTCACGTCAGATACTTATGCAAAAAAAAAAATTGGACAAACATTTTTGAATAAGATAATCTGGAAAATAAACTTGTATTATTTCAAATCATACTAAAAAAAAATGTATACAAAAAGCATTGCCCAATTCGCAGAATTTTGCATTTTTCTAAAACAAGTCAAAACCCACTTCCGTTTTATGTAACGTCACGCCAGCGTATATGATTGCTTATATCTTTAAATCCTTCTGATCGATTGATGTCATTGTTTTTGCTGATTATAGTGCTACTTAATTGCTACCAAAATATGGAACAATCTTATTAAAAATCCAAGATTTTCATATTTTTGAAAAAGATCTTTTCGTACGAACGTAACGTCACGTCAGTTTGGAAATGCCAATATGCTTTTCGACACCCGTCGTAGACAAAATATGCAACCCTCTATATTCCCATATTTTACCTAAAAAAAATGTTACTTCATTGACAACATTCGCTGAAAACTGTTGTGTTGATCGCTTGTGAAAACGAAGTTGGGATAAATATTGGAAATATTGCTCGTTTTTGCGGCAAAAATGGGGAAATTCGCCCTTTTCATCAAGCCAGATAGATCCTTTTATATTTTGTGACTGTATGTGAGTTTTTGATAAACCATTCTTTAGATAGTGCGGTTCGCGGTTACGAACACATGGAAAAGACTAAGGTTCGGTTCTCGCACCGGTTCATTTACTTACCGAACCCAAGTTTCGAAGCATAGTTCTTTGATTCAAAGATCGTAGAGACAATTTTTTATATAAAATTAGATATATTCTTGTTGTTAAGATAACGTCTTAACGTCTTTTCATTTCATTCTCGAAGTCGAAATATGACAAGTTTGGATATGATTTTGAAATGATAAGGCTCCGACTCAGCACCATGAAATTATTTTTATTCGGTCAATAGATTGGGATAGTAATACAAGTTCTAAAATAAGCTGACTAAAGTTGTTCTTTGAACCGAACTTTTTTCAAGCAGAGGGTGTCCATTTTGGGTCCAGGGCTGTGAGGTTAACGATTTAAAAGTTTCGTTTCTGGGTTCGTTTCGATGAAATTTTTGAGATGAATCATCATTCAAAGTTAAAATGGTCAAAATTTGCCAGAGCTCCCAAAAAGTACTCCCTTTTCACAGTCTGTCAGAAAAAATACAGTCATTCTCAGACACTATGATAGAGTGAAACGAAATGACAACTTACCTCTGACTTTTCACAGCGTGCTCTTTTCTCAATCGATGAGAGTTTTTTCCGGTTGCTTTGTTCATCTGTTTTCATGAGACACTTTCCTAAGCAGAATTTGTCGAAAGTGTCTTCTAAGCATGTGTGTGTGCCTCAGTAAACTGTAAGTGTGTATGCATGTTTCTGTGCTTCTGTAGAAGGCAAAACAAAACGTTAACATTGACGCAGTTGATTGTTGACTATAAAGTGCAAAGGTCGTAAAATTAATAATAGTAATTTTTTTTTTTTTTTGAATTTGACAAGACTTTTAATGAATCGCTATGCAGCTTATGTGGGATAAAATTATTGGGCCACCATATTACAAATTTGAGGCAGCATTTGACGGCTAAACATCTGCAAGTACTCGGTAATGAGAACAACGAGAACACCGGTGTGCAAAAAAATGCAAAGACAATAATTGCGTCTATCATGAAAATTGTTATAACTGACAGCAGACCATTTTTACTGATAGACTGAGAAGTGTTTCGCGAAATTTTAAACCCAATATATAATGCCCCACAAATGGCTCCAATAACCTCAAGAAATATTATGGATCATGTACGAGTGAATAAGCTGTCCATAAAAGAGGTTATAAAGATAATGCTTAAACGCAAGCTCATATCGCTTAAAATTGATGTGGGGACCAGACTAGGGAAATCAGTCCAAGGAATTAATTTGCAATGTACTAATTCGACGTTGTTAAAGACTGAGATTATCGTGAAAACGCTTAGGATGATCCAGCTGTTTGAGTCGCTTACTGAACTGTACATAAAACATAAATCATGGAGATCATCCAGTAGCATGCCATCGAGCTGGATCAGATTTTTAGGTAAACGGCTAATCAAACATAATTTGCTGTACTACCTATATAATGCTTAAAATAAGCATTTAAAAGATTAGACATCGAATTTAGCATAATTTCACTCAGACTTTAATCCTAGTAGACAAAAAGACACTTTGCTCGGACACTTGGCTCGATTTGCTCAGTTGCTTATGCTCAGCTGCTGACAGCTGAACGAAATTATCCCCATCAAACTGTTATAGTAAAACAGTTTCGTGTGTTCTCTCATCGATAACTACGAACCAGAAAACACGAGAAAAGCTAAATCTTGTGTTCTGTTGAGAGAGTGAGCGAGTCTGATAAATTTGTCCGTCATTTCGGTGAGCAGACAGCATTGAAAAATTTGGTTGAGCATATTTTACGAGACGAAAACTGTAATATTTAATTGTTTTTATCCATTTTCAATCCCACAACAATCTTTTAATGTCTAATGCCTATAATGTAAGACCCAATTCTTACTTTCTTTTATATCCATTCTCCGTTATAGTGAGTGCTTTCCCTAGTATCTCTTTTGGAAAAATGGACACTGAACAGCAATTCAATCACACTTACTGCACCCAGTTTTGAAAACAGGACAACTGCATACTGAAATGAGGGGAATGGTAACAAATGATTTAGAAAATGATTTATGGCACATTCATCTAATTACCACCAACCCGCAGAGTGGCCAGAGGACCCAGAGGCAAAAAGCCAAAGCCAAATGCTGATGACAATTGTGTCCCATTTGTTGTGTATGTTTTGTGGGCGTGGCCCCGATGGGTGTGTGTGTGTGTGTGTGCGTGTGTTTGTCAGCAACATCATTGCTGACATTAATGACGCCTGCCATCAGTCAGAGCACAGAATCCCCAAAGAAGGAATGGCATGAAGCCTCGTGTGTTGTTCTAAGCCTTTTTATTCGCGACTGCAGCACATCAATCGTCATCAGATGTGAAGCGTGTGGTGTGAGTGTGGCAAATGTGGGACCAAGGAATGGCTTTCGTATTAATAACGCATCAATTATAATTTCCAGTTGACAAACGAATGCGTTGCGTTTCGTTTTAGTTGTTTTTTTGTCTGATTTGTTGCAATTTCAGCTTGTTTCAATTTTCCTCAATTCGAATTTAATTTACGTAGCGAACCAAATTCGGTGTGTGTGTGGTTTTTTTTTATTGATTTATCATTAGTGTGGTTGTAGTATGTGTTTGACATCTGTTTTCGGTACCCACTGAGTGGCATTGACAGTTTTTGGCTAATGGTTGTATCCGAATTTGAGTAAAAGTCATTATGCTGGAAATGTTGTTGTTGGTCTCTATCATGATCTGAATGCTGAAAATAATTTAAACTTGAATATGCATAATTTAGCTATGACTGATGATAAAACTAGGCTTAATTGGGAGTGGCACAGCATAGATGAGGTTAATCTAAGAAAATGGTGACACTGTAAATCAAAGGAGAAGGCGTTAGTAGATTAGTAGATGAGATGTGTAAATGGACAGAGAAAACCCGTTTTGACATTGTAAATAGAAACCATATGTGTAAATAGAAACTCGTATAAATAGTGTGTGAATAGAAACCCAGAAACCAAGGAATCGTAAAAATTTTCTTGATTTTTCTCTCAGTGAAGGTATCTGCAAACTTTATTCTTAAATCCTTTCTTTAAGACCAATCATAAGAAATGATGCCGCTTAGCTCTACGTTAAACGCTACCAATTGTTGATCTCTCCCCAACCCCCCCTCACAAAATTGTGCAAAGCTTTGCTAAACAGGGCTCACCACAAGCCTGAGCGGCCTTCAGCAAACATGTTACTCATTATGCAAGTCACAGTCACAGGATCCGAGGGCACACAGGGGACCGCAAGGCTCAACATAGGAACACAAGTGCCCAAACCCAAAGCACAAGCAAACTAAAACGCATATTACAATGAGCCACGCCCACAAGCAACTAACAAGGCAAACAAGCCAAACGGGCGAAGGTTCAGCCCACTAACAAACAAACAAACAAACGAGCTAGCGAGCTGAACGTAGCAAACCCTGAGAAGATGTGGAAGTGGAAGCAATGGCTGTTAATTGTGTAGAACAACGAAGAAAATTGCAGTGAAAACAAAATGAACGATGCATGGCAATGTCAAAGGACTAGGAGTGGGGCGTTGCCGGGCGAAAGTTTAACTATAAAATACTGCGACACACACAACACAGAAGATACGAAATAAGGATACAATTGCCAGCTGACCAGGCCCAGGGAAAGGGAAGGGATGGGGAGTGGGACTGCGACTGCACTTAAAGTGCTAAAAGTCCCTGCTAGAAGCTAATCGCATTGGCGCTGACGTTAAGCGGCTTACATAAGTGCATTTGGCACAATGGCAGCTACATAAAATAGGGGCGTATCTTTAAGATACACAAAATGTAATGGCAAATATGGAGTAAATTATGTCAGACACTTCATGTTAATTAACTGGAGCCGGGGGATACGTTGTATGCAGATTTATGACCACAGCGCACCCAAAAAGGCCAAAATGCAAATACAGCAAAAGTTTTGTGTCCCTTTTCTAATGCAGACATAATTAATAGTTGTCCAAAAAGGTGAGCAAATGTTTTGGCTGCTGTTTTGTAAAATGAAAAGTTACAGATAACATAATTATGCTTTGAGTTTTAATTGTAATTTATGTTTTGTCGAATGGATGTGCAAAGTGATTTATTAGCAGGTATATAAAGGGAGGTAGCAAATCTGTTGAAGTATTAATACAAGGAATAAATCGAAATTGTATAAAAGTAATCAATTTCATGTATATAGAAAATAACTGCATAATATAATGCTTAAATTTAAGATATTTAAATTTGTAATAAAAGAAAAATAAAACTTTTTAAAATTTCTTAGTTTAGACTTTAGAATTTGTTTGAAAATTGCCGCTAAATATGTACAAATATATCGATAAGTATTTTAGCCTTAAGGTATTTTAAGACAGAAAAGATGGTCACACTGTTTATAGAGAAGGCACAGAGACAGACAGAGACAAACGAGAACATACGTTGTATGTATAAATGGACAAGGCAAACCCGTATTGACATTGTGAACAGTAAACCGCGTGTATATAGAAACCCGTGTAAATAGTGTGTAAATAAAAGCCCGAAAGCTGAGAAAGTCAGTCCATTACATTAGTTATTATACTCTGTACCGAAGGTACATAGAGTATATTAAGTTCGTGCAAAAGTATGTAACAGGGAGAAGGAATCGTTTCCGACCCTATAAAGTATATATATTCTTGATCAGCATCAACAGCCGAATCGATATAGCCATGTCCGTCTGTCCGTCTGTCCGTCTGTCCGTCTGTCTGTCTGTCCGTCCGTATGAACGAAGAGATCTCAGAGATGGTAAGAGATAGAGGTTTGACATGTATGGGGCATATATTTCTTATACTTGCAGGCAGATCAAGTTTATTTTCAATTTTTGCCAAGCCCCCTCCCGCCCCCGCAATTTGGAAAAAACGTCATATCTCCTACAGTTTTGAAGATAGATCGTTCGTACCTTCTAGAGATACCTTGTAAACAAAATTATTTATCGATTTGCTGAAGGAATGATAAAGATTGGATGAACGATACTCAAGTTATGAGCAAAAAACGGCCAGTAAACACCCAGCACCACCCCACCCACCACCGCAGCATTCTATTGAACGGCAATCTTAGTGAGAGAGAGAGAGAGAGAGAGAGAGTGAAACTTAGAGATGAGCGCGTATAACTCGTGAGCAAATGCGAGCTGAGACGTTAAGGGTACAGAGTATGTTATAGTCGGGCTTGACCGACTTTCTTTCTTGTTTTTATTACGGATCTGTATTTTTATAGTCGTTTTTCCAGTATTTTACTGGATGTAGAAAACCCTCTCCCGCTGTTGGATGAAGATGTTGGCATATGTGCGTTTATTTTTTCGAAAACGATAAATTTGTAATTTTTTGGTCAAATATCGACAAATTCAGAAAACCTAACACCTTTAAGGCTTGAACTCAGAACGACAGAAAATTCCTTTTGTCACAATATTTCACAAAAATAGAACAACTTTATAACAGCCCATGAGCTTGATACAATAAGTACAAGGTAGCGCACTGCGCAGCCAGTCGGCCTTGGTTCGATGACTCAAAGTTATAATCTGGTGTATCGAACCGACATGGTAGCCTTCGAATATCCGATGTGGTGCAAAAATTTTTGTCTGTATCTCAACCCTGAGGTTCAATAAATTCTCGCGCATGCAAACAGGCACTTCCGTTTGCGCTACCTTGTAGTTATTGTATTATGGCTCATGAGCATCAAAGCAAAGCCAAGGTGTTTCTAATTATATGAAATACTGTGACGAAAGGAATTTTCTATCGTTCTAAGTACTGGGCTTTACTAGAAACAGTGCCATTATGTCAAAAAAATTTACTGTTAACAACTTCTACCATTCCTCTTATTAAGTAATGGACCTCATTGCGAGCTTTAGAAGAGGGGCATTAATTATTGGCACGTTATCTTCGCTCGAGCATCGGAGCATTCTTTAAAGAGCCATAAAAAGTGGGCGACTTGTTTGACAACCTTTTTATAGCCGTCTTTAATTAAAAATAATTATTGCTTTTATTTGCTGAAAGTGTGCCCGATTTTGATTTTTATGTAAGTGTGACCATTCGATTAATTACATTTCAATGTACTCTGCCGATTTTCATGACAATTTTAACATACATACCCTCTTACCCTCAGCAGGGGCGTAAGTCAGTGATGCAAATCTATGTGAATTTATACTGGTTCGGTTCAGTGGTTTATGGAAATTTTTAACCAGCGGTGGGCACGAAAATTAAGTTTGGTAGTATTCCAACTTCAGCAACAGAAAAAGCAACCTTTGTCAGCTAGGCGGGACACACATTATATATGGGGATTTCCTGCGTTACGTACGTTACAATCTTATACTTTTTTTTTGCTCATTTGTGGCAATCAAAGCGATTAATTCATCACCACACATCAAATAATTGATAAAAATTTTGTTCAGCTTGCCTTAGCAAAAAAATAATGGTTGATTAAGTTGCCGTTCGTATGTACATTACACAAATGGGAAGTCATATTTGCAATCAACATACATTTTCGGTATTTTCTGAGATTTTTGCAGTATAATCAAACAAATAGAGGAAAGCTAACTTCGGCTCGACCGAAGTATATATACCCTTGGTGAGCTCCATAGAGTGGTTCGCTTTATTCATTTCGTTTTATTAAATTACGTTACGTTACGTACTTTACATTTTTTTTCCACTTCTATAAAACAAGTAGCAATAGTTAGTTAGAGTTAAATGACCACACTGATAAAATTCGCAAACCACTTATTTCACTTAAATGTAGATTATCTGTGCAAAATTTATCAATGACAGGTGTCCGCGGCGCATGTACCAGGCCTACAATATTTGGAAATGCCATATAAATGCAAGAATATATGAAATATTTTAAATTTTCGTAATTCAATTTCACGAAACCCAAACCAAGATTCTATCGCTTCTTCATCTAGCTATCTTATTTTGTTGAAGTCTACCAAAATCTATCATTATTAAGTCAAGGAGTCAGAGTTTTGAAATATCTGCTTGGATTTTGTTTGAACGTTACTAAATTCAAAACGCACTATTGTCACCCAATTCCTATTCCAATGCCTATTTATTAAATATCTTTATACCCTTGTAGAGGGTATATTAAAATTGTAGAGATGTTTGTAACGCATTGAATAAAGCATCTCCGACCACATAAAGTATATATTTTCTTGATCAGCGTGACGAGCTGAGTTGATATAGCCATGTCCGTCATGTCAGTTTCGGTTCGGTTCAGTGATTTACTTTCAGCAATTATTTTCAAAATAAAAGTTGTAAAAACATTTAAATATCTGTAAAATATGCATTTACAAGTACATAATGATATAAAGCTTTATATGCAGAGGCTGCTCATAAGTTTCAGAATTTTTCTGGAGCGCTATCATAAAAAGCCTCAAGAATGGCGAGAATCGGACTTCCTATTAAGTTAAGTTAAGGTGCTTGGCTGTTCCTTAACCGAGAAGAACACTTACCAATATCCTATTTACAACGCTAAAAAGTGCAGAAGAAAATACATCATATGGTTAAATTGGAGTATGGTGGAGAATCACTACCAATTAAAAAATATTTAGAGTTTTTATGCCGTAAGGAAACTTATACAATTCAATCGAAAAACTTCACAGAAACGAAAAATTACAGAAACTTGTATATGGAAAGGCGATGATTTGGGATCACTGGAACCAGACTAAAACTCTACAGCTTGACAACACAACATAACACCACACAACGTTATGATAGCTGAGGGAGCACCTTTAATGGTTGAATAAATTCGTTATCACTTTAGTTCAATACGGTCTCTTAGTGGTCTCCTTTGTTGGCGGTCGAGCAGCGCAAGATAACCCAAAGAAAAAGGATTCTTTTATGATTGTGGCAAGTGAACCCTTTAATTTACAACAAATACTCTTTGCTTTATATCAGGGGTCAGCACGTCGCTATCTACTGTGCGTACAAAAGTGCTCAACGGCAGCGACTTCGACACACCGAGTAGTATATGCTCGTCGCTGCTCCGCTTTGCTAATAATGCCGCGGAGCAAAGTGAACTTCGTCGCATTGGCTGCACACACATACGCAAAGCCAACAGGCGAAAGTGTTTTTTGCCGACACCCGCTTTATATGGTAAAAGTAGCTGTAAAATCTATATAAATCTTAAAATTATATAACTCCAATTAAGTTAAAATAAGAACACAAATCTGCCACAGCGGGAATATCTACTCCGTTTAAAGACATCAACACTAACTTATAAAACAAAAGTCAAACAACAAATACATGTGATTACCCAAAATTAGTTTAAGAAAAATAAAAGTAAATTTACATTTCAAACAAAATAAAATTTTATTCCCTAAATACAATTTTATATTTGAATTTCAATTGGATCATAAGATCCACACCGCCCAATTAATTGAAGCGACAAAACAAAAGTTGCCAGAGCTGTCACTGCCAGTAGATGAAATCATTATCCACGAAAAGAAGTGGCTGTTCTCTAATTTCTTTGCTCATTTTGCTTCATTCACCACATCACAGACAATGTCAACAAATCAATGACAAATACAAACATGACACAAAAGCATTGAACTAATTAAATGGCGATTTATGTCAATGATAAGGATAATAATTGCCTGGCAAACAAAACGTAGACAGAGAAAGCGCACGTTCTTGGATTTTCTTTCACATTTCCATTGTTAGAAGTGCGGGCATTTGTTGCCTTAATGATGTGACGGCGATAAGAACACAGAAAGGGCAGGCAGGTTGACTGGCAAAAGGAAATTTTATTCGCTTTGCGTTTTCTTCTTTTTTTTCTGACAAGTAAATGACGTTGAAATTATTGAACTATAGTACTTGCCTACGCAGCGAACCAAATAATGAAAAGAAAAGACTCGACAAATCAAACAACAGAAGCGACGGCTCCTGTTTGGACAAGTTATCATCAAGATGTTTTGGGTCATTGAAACAAAGGCCAGGCCAAGTCAATCAAACGGAGCGACAGTCAAATGTCTCATTTCTCATCTCAACGGGTGGGCGTGCCTCGGCCCACAGATAACAGCAAACATGTTGATATTTTGATGCCCATTGAACTGTGTAGGAAAAATGTCAACATTATGATGATGATGCCTACGATGATAGGCGGACAAGGGCGGACGGGCAGACACACACAGACGAACACATGGAAGATGGACCAAATATTTCAAATATGCTTGAGCAAAATGACCAAAGTTTGTGCCTGTGGGTGGGCCCAGGATGTTGGTCATTCTCTCATTTTTATCATCAATCTTTGCGCTTCAACACTTTGCGGTAGCCACCGCAGTTTTGAGCTGTGCCCTGAGACTTGATAAAGTTATAATATTTATTTGGTTTATTATCCCCAACTGTTGTGACCCTCTCTCTCTCATTGTGGATGGCCGTGTGTTTGGGGAGCTGTTGACAGCTCATTTCTTTTGGGTATGTGAAGGAATTTCTTTTCTCCAGTTTGCTGTCTGCTGGAATGAAAGGAGAGTAATTTAGTGGGCGCACTGTGCTTAGTAGCCAGTTACTTAGTATTTTATGTTTGGCCCTCTTAATGCCCCACTTTGATATAACTGAAACTCAAGGGAAAAAAGTATTTAATGAAATTTGTGTAAATCATTTAACATAGCAGCCTAAATTATGTTAAGTTAACAGAGTGAGTGCATGATGTTAAAAATATTGCAATAGTTGGACTTGTTATCTATTTGCACCCGGGTTTCTATTTGTAATGTTTTTATACGGGTTGTCTCTTCCCGACTTGTCAATACGGGTTTTTCTTTCTTTTTGTCTGTCCCTCGAAAGGACTTTGGTCAGCCGTAGGAGGCTTGTAGATCAGGTTCTTGATACTTTATTGCAGGAAGACTTACTCTTCAGGGACAGATCAAGAACCTTAACCATAAAAAGCCTCAGGCGAGGATGCACTTGACAATAGGGTCATCAAAGGCCTCCCTGGTCTTAGTTTTCAACGCGGCATTGCGACTGGGTCACTTTCCGAAGGCGTGAAAAAAGGCACAGATCGTAATGATCCATAAGGCTGGGAAAACCCCGTCAGTGTCGATTCATACCTTCCGATCAGCTTCCTAGTAGCAAAAATTTTCGAGAGGTGTCTACTATCCCCAATCATGGCAATCTATGAGGTAAGTGACAGAGTGTGCCCAAGATTGGTGACGTAATCAATAAACGGGCAGGTGCACTCAGAGAAAAAATAGAGAATTTCACTCTTGAATCAAGAGCATTCGTTCTCAAAAGTACGGTAAGAGTGAAAATTCTTGATCCAAGAGCCAAATTCTTGGTCCAAGAGTGAATTTTGTATCCCGACATTCTTTATTCAAGGGTTTCAGCTCTTGATCCAAGTAAGAATAATTCTCAAAATAGTACTCTTAGTGATGCTGCTCTCCGTCGCCACAAAGCAATGCATACAGCAAAACCACCCCGTTTGCTCGAAGTCGTGCGAACAAAAATATACACGCACAGCATACCTTTGTAAAATCGAAAATCCACTCTAAAAATTTGGCCTGACATTCACTTTGTGCTCTACACAGAAAAAAAAGATCACGATATTTAGTATTAATCTGGTATTTTGTAGTATCAAATCGGCCTTCATCTGAAAAATACCCAGATGATATGTTCGAATATATCACTTTGACATTTCGAACACATCAAAGTGCTATTCTTTCAGATCAACAATTTGATATTGGTTAATATCGATGATATATTAATATAGCATTACAGCTGTATTTTCAAAATACCTGTAGGACATGGTTTTAATATCAAAGAAATATTTTTAAAATATCAAAAGGGTATTATTGTAATACCAATGCTTTATTTTTATAATATCAAAGCTATATTTTTATAATACAAATTGCAATTATTCTGACAATTATCTTTATGGAAAAATCTGCTCTTTGTCGCTGAAAGAAATGCAATTAAGGCGGTCGCAATTAAATTCACACTCTTGAAAAATTGTTAAGTTAATATATTGAGAAGAATAATTATTTCAATACAAAACTTACCAATTAACTTTTCGTACACGAATTTTTCAATGTTTAGTTTTTGTATCAGCTCATAGAGTTGGATGTCTTCCATTTCAATCTGAAAATTATACAAAATTAATATACTTAAACACGCATAAGTTTTTTTGTGCATGTGTGCGAAATCTGCCGAAAGCAAAGGCTGAGCATGCGCTTTTTTGTTCTGCCCTTGAACGTCAAACAGCACACATATACATACATACATGCATATTTTGCATGTACATTTGTATGTACGCATGCTTGCATATGCATCTATGCGTGCTTCTGTGCTGTTTGACGTTCAAGGGCAGAACATAACAAACGCATCGCGGACACAAAATATGTATACATACATATGTACATATTCAAACACGCACTTCTACTGCGTAGAGAGCTCAAAGTGAAAAAACACACACGATATGTATGTATGAGTGTATGTATTATAATCGTACATACTATTAGCGACTGTATAAAGGCAATAGCTTTTTTACAATTTATTAATTTGCAAGTATAACAACAGTACAACAAAACACACACATGCAATTCACATTTTATTCACTTTTACCGTTTAAATTTTTTTTTTCAGGCACCGCACTTTTTTTACCTACCTCCCACACGCGGCAGCACAGATCGATTGACGAAATTCGCAAGAAGAAGCTAGAAGTTTGCTGCCGACCCGACGCCAACTTCGAAACGTTCACGAAGAAAAAACGACCGGCACTCGTTTTCGCGCTTGCGGCAGCAGAGCAATAAGCATTGTTTGTGCTTTTTTCGAGATAGACTATTGCTGTCTCTCTTTGATTTGAGAAACTCTGTGTGTCTCTTTCTACTTTCAGAATTTTGATGTCTACTTAGATCTCAAATCATATCACTAGGGCATTTTCATACCACTTTGATCATTTCACATTTCAATATAATATTTTTAGTATCAATATGGTATTACAGGTTCATATTGTTATTAAATAGTTTCACTTTGATATGCAAATATTGATATTACTGATATGATATTGAAATACCTGATATTGTTGTTTTCTGTGTAGGTTCTTTGATTAAGGGGTCTCTTCGGTCTCCGGCAATTTCTGGTGACATGATGAAAACGGCGGCAATTGCAGCAACGTATTTCCACTGCAGCATCATTACGACTTAGCGGCAGATTTTACGCTGATGCTTCCATTGTCCGCTCCAACTCAGTCACAGACAATTCAAGTTCCTTCACGTTCTCACGGGCGCCATTAAGCTCCGTCACTAATTCCATTTTCCTTTTGCTCAGGCACAAATATACGCGAATATATACATTGACTCACTGTCAATATTGTTTGCATGTATTTGTAACTGCCCATTTGAATACATTTCATCATAATTTCGATTGGAGCCATCTGTCCTGGCGCACGCGGGTGCAATTCTACAAATTAATCTATTCGGTTCCCAACATAATCCTTTCCTTTTCCAACTGCTGACATTACGATTACGGAGTTGATGTACGAATAAATCAGCGGCCATGAGCACGTGTCTTTCATCAAGGAGCTCCAGCAATAAGGATTTTCTTAAATTTAGTATTTTGACTTAAAGCATTGGTTAAACGACTTGAGCTTAACCACACACCTGATTTGTAAACGAGGGGTTTTCGGGTTTCGTTGTTTATTTACACACGAGTTTGTATTTACAATGTTTATAACGGGTTGTCTGATTGAGTCCGATTGAGAATTTCGAAGCTGCGCAGTGCGTCACCTTCTATATTTACATCATGGATCTTGTCTGCCTCCAGTGTGACCATCCTTCGATGTCTTAAAAATACATTAACCTTAATACTTATCAATATATTTTAAATTTGGCAGTAATTCTTAAATAATTCCAAGGAAAGTCAGTTTCCCTGCTCTAGTTTAACCCATTACCCGTGTTCAGAAAGGGTGGGTTCTGAACCAGTTAGCTCCAACAAAGATGTAATGAGCCGAACCGGTGGATCAAAAACTACTGAACCAAAACAGTCCTCATTATCGAGCGGTTTACATGCCTGATTTAGAAGAATTCCCGACTTTTTTACTTGTTTAAAAATCCAGTATTGGACCATGTTGGACCATTAGAGCTATGTATAAAGCTCGCCTGGATATTTCATACAGCTGCCATCTTATCAATTGGATATAAAAAATTGCACTCGCTCTTTTTATAAAAATTGCCCAAAAAAATGGCACAGTAAATCCTCTTCTGCTTAACATCAATATTTTTATTACTTTCATAAGTCAGGGAGCATAACAAATAAACCAGTTAACAATACACACACACACATCTTGCTATATCCCCCCCCCGCTCAAGCATTCCTTTCGTGCTCGACAGCTAGAGCAAGATTTCAACTGTCTTTTTTCAGGCAAAGAAAACATTTTTATCAACTTTGGCTGGGCGAAAATCGAGCAGCAGCAGCAACAGAATGTGCCCTGTCAAATATTATAAAAATGTGTTTCAACAAAAGTGAAAAATCATACACATAAGCGACACAGCCACCCACATGGCACGCACACTTTTCATTGTCAAAGCCTGGGCACACGTGAGCCAGAAAAAAATGGCAGCTTTAACGCCATTTCATTCATTTTGCTGTTGTCGCCTGAAGCTGTTGTTGTTGCGGCCTTGTCATGCTATTTTGGCAACATTGTTACGTATGACTAAATCGGTGCGCCTGTCTGTTTGTTCCATTCAAATTCACAAACGAGGTGTTAAGTAAGCACACACACACACACACACACACACTGAGGGGGTGAGTCAGGTGTAGTTGGTTGTTGCCTTGGAGCAATTGTATTAACCTTATCGCAGCTTTGATTTATGTATGTAAATAATTTTCTTGACTTTGAGAGTGTGTTGTCTGTCAAGTGAATGCGGAGCCAATCATGAACAAACAACAATGGCCGCCATCTAAATTGACTAATGAGTTTTTTTTCAGGGAATTTGAATATGAATTAGTAAGCTTAAGATTACAATATTTTATGTATTTATTTTATTACAGATTTCCTATCAATTACCAGAAAATATTTTAAAAATTAAAGAACAATCAAAGAGAGCAGACTTCGAAAGCTGAAAAGAAACACTTTGAGTAGAGATCATTGTTAGTGCCAATCTTTTTGCTAACTTGCAAAGAGTATTTAAATTTGCAATTTGACCGTTATAACGCAGAAATGCCCACAGTATATATAGTAGCAGCCGAATTGATTTTGTAAAGCTTAAAGTTATATATTAAGTTATTTATACGAAACACATGCCAATAACCAGCCTTTTTTGTGGTTGACAAAATGATTTTCCTTTTATGTATTTGTGTCTGCGCGGGCATTGCATTGTATTAACCAAATTTATATAGCAAATGGCTTAACGTATGATATTGACAAGGCCAATCATGCAGGAAACAGAGAAATAATTGTCATTGCTGTTTTAACAGCAGCTTGCCTTGAAGTGCTGATAACACCTCTTTATCACCTTTAACACCTATCTCTCAAAAATATATTAATTATATATAAATGAATAAGCGAAAGAATGAAAATTTACAGCTGACGGGGTTCTAGAATTTTTTCATTTATCCTTCTTTCTTCGTTTACTTTGCTAATTTTATAAAATCATTCAAAGAATTGGGTCTAAAAATGGATGCATTAAGAATATTTCATAAATTGGACTAGCCCTCGAAAGTTGACTATTAGAAACACAACCTACCAAACTTAAAAAACCATCGGTCCAGTTCCGAATTTCGAGTCGGAAAGGTTGTTTTTTCTTATTTAAAGTTTACAAATCAATATGGAAGCTGCGAAGATATCTGTAGTTACTAGACCAGGTCATCTCTCTTTGACGAATTGATTCCACTTAACATTGAGCAATCGGTTTCAACTGCTTAAGCAATTCCAATTTTCCTCTAACCTGGTCTAGTAACCATAGATATGATTGTTAACTTCCATGTAACATTGTATAATTTAAATTCCCCCTGCAAACGTTTACACGAAACCCGATTCGGAATTGGGAACAGGGCCGCATATCATTCTTTTAAGCGATGCTGAACTTTTTATTCATCCTAGCCGAGAATCTTTTTAAAGAGTCTTTTATGGCCCGTTTTTCTCATCAGTTTTGACTCAATTTCGAGTCATATTTAAAATCATTTGCGAGTCTTCTTTAAATCGGACATGAAATTTTTTTTTTTTAATGATAGCTAGGAGAATACTTGATACATAGAACTTAAGCTATTTACAAATAGTTAACAAGAATTACTAATACTATATGGGGCTTAGACAGCACGGCAAACGGACATGAATTTAATCTCTTTAATCTTCAGAAGAGTTTAAAAAGGATTCATCAGGGCGTTTCTTCTTAAAATGATCTTCCAAATTGGCTTTGCTTTCCCCTTTTGCGACTATACTTATGTTTTTCTTTCTTCTCGAAATCTTAATACGGATTGGATTTCTAAAAAGCATTTCTAATTATAAACTGAAGTGTTTCGGTACAATACTGTGAAATAGTTTTTTCGGTCATAATATTGAGAAAACTAGAAAAGATCTTAAGAAATTGACTTAAATGATTGTTTGAACCGAATCTTTATTTGTATTCATGGGCTCGGTTGGGGTTCAGGTTCGGGGGCTCAAATATTTGAAGGGTTTGGTTTATGGTCCGGTTCGGGGAACTCGGAAAACCCGAACCGAACCGGTTCTTTAGGGATCGGTTCAGGAACGGCTTGCAGCCTTGATTCTTACTAACCAACTTCCTGTTTTCCGTTTTGCTTTGATAGTCACCATTTACTTCCGGAAAGCTGTGAACCATTAACACACCTTTTTTTAGAAGGCCCTACTTTGGAGGCCGAGAACTTCTTAAACACCACACGCATTCACACATTTTAAATTTTTTATTTTTTTAATGAATTGTGCCACAAAATACAAAAAACGGAATTACGAAATCTTTTCCCTATTTCTTTTCCCAAGTTTTTAAAAAACAGCTAAAATTCACCAGAATATGACCTTCAGCCAGCAATCGAATGTGGTCAGCCAGGTAGCCACCACTCTATAGTTGTCGCTATTTGGTTAGCTGTGTCGCTCTGTAGAAAGTGGATGGGGATTTGCCAGTTGTTAGGGATGTCTGTCCTTAGGACAGCTATCTTGTCTTGTAAAAATTCATCACAAGGTACTGAATAAATGTCAGGTACCACGACACAAGAAATGATTTGCCCCTTAATGTTGTGTACAACATTTTCAGAATATGCTAGTTCTATTCAAAATCGAACAAACAAAAGGGTTAAAGCTGAAATTAAATATGGCAGCAAAATGAAATTTACTCTTAAAGACCTATTCTCAGATGAGATAAAAGTTTAGTTCGGCAATATATTTCATATAAATAGGACTGCCGTTCAAAAGCAATCAGATTTCCAACTGTTCAAAATTGTCTCTATTTATATGAAATATGGGCATTTCCACAGAAAGGTAAACCAAAAACCGAAAACATCGATTCAATTTATGCAGCTAACTTATCTTATGTATATCAATATAAGTTCCTGAATCAAAATTTTTAGGTTTTGTAGGATAACGCAAAAGGATACATATATAAATTATTAAAAAAATCACAAGAACGTATGTCACGTTGCGTATCATAAGGAGTCATATATTTAAAAAAAAAAACCAAATTTGTTTTAAAGATCATCATGCAGATCATTTTAAAGTTAGTTGCATTAAATAACTCGAACGTATTCCGCAGAGTTTTGCTTTATTGTGAATGCAGACAGAATCCACTTCCGTATTCTGTCTGCTTGTATCTTGGGACCTTACTGTCTAAAACTCTCAGCTTTTACATTAAATAAAATGCTACTCAAGTGCTATTCAAAAACCAATATGCGGAAATTTAAGGTTAAATTTGTCTTTGTTTTTCTTCATAATAATGGCAAAAAAATTCGTACGATTGCCACGTTTCGTAGCTGTGGAAATGCCCATATAGTGCTGAACTACATTTTTATCTCATCTGAGAATAGGCCTATACATAAAAATACTCTAACATGATCCCACAAAAACAAAGTCATTAAATCTCTTAAATACTTTTTTCTCTTTAAATATTTTAGCCTAAGTATAAATAAAAATTCTAGAACAAATTTTTTTAACAATTACTAAAGTAATTGTAAAATAAAAAAAATTGTAATAAATTTTGTGTCACCGAACCGACATTTCTAAAATTTGTAATTTTTTGATTTCTAACGTTAACGTTTGTTTTATATAAATCACAGTAATAAAATTTTAGTATTAAGGGATGCTCAACACTGTGACACATTTTTGAACTCAAAAAAGTTGATCGCGTCGTGACCAAAAAATTCTGAAAAGGTAAAGGTAGTATAAAAACCCTGTCTGGGTTTGGTCTGATTAGCTGCCGTTTTCTTTATATTGCACTTTAAACTTTTCAGCTTCAGAGTAGGACTAACGATTTCATATCTCGTAAACTATTTTGAATTTTGATTTCAAATCTTTGGCAAAGTTGTTGCTCTTGACTTGGCCTACAAATTATTTCTTTGTAGCAAGTCAAAAAAATTACATGTTCATACTCATAATTACAAAAATTTCTAAAAAAAAAAAAACAAGTTTTTACCACTTTTTTAAAGTTTTTCAACTTCATCTTGAACCCGTTACAAATTTGGACAAGTAATATTACTCAAAGTTGTAACTTAGACCGAAATAAACAAACCGTTAGTACGAACCAACTTCATTTAATTACTCTTTCACATAGTTATAGGCTAACACGCATGTACAACTGTCATAAAGTAATAAAATTAAATTTTTTAAGTATAATTTTTAAGTTATGTTTTTTTTTTACTATTTTATTGATTTAATACAAAACAATCGATATTTTTGACTGTGTCAGCCAATTGCTACCAAAAATTGCCATTTTTCGAGTTTTGGTTACAATTCTTCATGCTTAAGGGCTCGTAACTATATGAAAGACCAAACGAATGAAGTTTGTATGTTTCAAACGTTTGTTCATTTAAGACTTAGCTACGTTTTTGTTCTGCATTGCTTAGTCAAATTTGTTACAGTTTTCAAGACAAAGTTGAAAAACAGTACAAAATGAGGGAAAACATGTTGATTTTAAGACATTTTAGTAATTTTGAGTATATAGATGTGACTTTTTTGACTTGCTACTAAGAAATGTTTTGTAAGCCAAGCCAAGAGCAACAACTTACTCTAAGACGTAAAAGCGAAATTCCAAACAGTTTACGAGATATGGACAGCAAGTCCCAATCAGAAGCTGAAAACTTTAAAGATCAATAAAAAGAAAACGGCAGCTAATCAGACCAAACACAGCGAAAGTTTTTGTACTACCAACATACACTTTCAGAATTTTTTATTCTCGACTCGATCCAATTTTTAGTATATAAGAACAGACCGCATAAAAGTTTCCGTACATTTTAAAGAATTTTTTTACCTTCCACTTTTGCGCATCACTTGCTAAGTATCAAGTCTGAATGTTCCCGACAATTTGCTGGGTATAAGAACCTTGATGAATTCCCTCTGTCTCTGTTTAAATTCTAGTTATTAGGGAACTTAACAATTCCTAGTTAGACTGTGTGGCTAGACTCCATTGGCATATTCAAGGTGATTTGCTTACTTTTATAGAGATTTCGTAGAAACAATTGCATTTCGATTTAATCTTGAAGAACTTTATAGGTGAATTGGCAAGAAGAAGTTTGGCTACTATGTTCAATATATTGTAATTAAAACCAATACGAACTAAATCTACTTGCGCTTGAATTTGAATTAGTAAGCGAGCATAATTGTCTCACATCAGATATATAAATAAAAATCAGATATAAATATTTATGACACACCCTCGTATATAGTATTAAGCTTAAGCCTTAGTCTTTAAATTACTATAATGTTCACACTTTCATTTGAAACTTTATGAAGCTGTTTGAAAAACTCGCCCAATTAAGTAAGTCACACAATGCGATATTTTTGAACACAAATCGCCGTTGTATCAACTACTTAAGTGTACAATTTTTTCATCTGCTTAATTTAACCTTTTTCACTTTAGAATTTTTAGAGATTTTTATATGTTTTGAATGCATTTTCTTAAAGTAGTAAATTAAAAGGTAGATTTGAAAATAGCAACGACCCTTTAATGGTTACTACTTAAGGAATTTGCATTATGTCTTGAACACTTTTACTGACTGCAGCACACTGATGATGGTGAGTGCAAAAATTGGTCAATTTATAGTGAAAATGTTATCGGAAAGACATTGCAATCTGTGAACAGTTTCTTTGTGTCCAACACCCCCTGCTGGCACAGGCTGCAAACTTAATCTGTAATAGTGATTGAGAAAGACAAAGTAAATAGTGCCCAAATAAATAAGAAATTAGTTTTAGTAGGTTTTCTTATGATAAGATGGCATTAATCAGTAAGTCAACATTCTTATTTTTGTTAAACTGTGTGTTTGAAGTATGCCACTTTAAATATCTTCCCCTCACCCCCACATATTTAGTTGGATACATACAAGTGGAGTCCCAGCAGCAATCAACATCCAGACCGAAACTCGTTGAATCGCAGACACACTCTCAGTTTAATAAAACAAAATCCTGCGGCGATAATTTACAACACGATTGTGCTTGGCAAATTGCTTTGATTTAAGCGTGCCAACGTGCCAGGACTCACACACACACACACACACACACATACATAAGCAGCCCGCAAAAGGAAATAAAAACAAGCAGGACAAGGAAAAACCTGCCACAAGATGCTCCCCCACACAAACACACATGTGAACACACATTTGCCTCACACTTGACTGGCAAGTCAGGGCGAAGGCAAAGGCAAACCAATTCAACATCCGTTTGCCGCTAATTCACACACACACACATGCACACACCAGCACTCGCACAGGCAGCATCCTGGGCTGTAAGGATATATGAAATACGCGCAAATAACGTGTTAGGAAAATTGTGTGAAAATTGTTATATATATTATATCCAGCCGTACGCTAAAGCGCTTGATATGATTTCTTATGCTCCATTCACTGCAAAAGGTGTTGAACAGTTTTTGGCTTACGCTCCGTTGACGCTAAGGATGCTGATGAGGATTGGATACGGCCGCTGAACTATAGTTTGTGGGGAAGAGGACTATTAAATCACATATTTTTATGCACAGACTCGCATTAATTTTTGAAGATGAGTGGAATTATGTGGGTTAATGAAACAGAAAATGTAGTTTGATGTTTTTAATATTAATAAACTGTTGCTGTGTTTACATAAATATTGAAGCAACCAAAAAATGTAAAGGAAATTAAACAAATTAGAACCAACCAAATGGTCAAGATGGAAGACAAAAAGAAAACAATAAGCTGCAAAATGAAGTCAAGTATAAGTATCGGAAAACGAAACGCAAATGGAATTTTCCAATACACTTTGTGAACCCGTAAGTTGCTTCGAAAGACCTCTTAGTTCTTAAATACACAGTAATAATAGTTAACTCCATTCGCTTAAAATTTTTCCAATTCAATTTGTCAATTATTCTAATTTGTCCTTGTTTTTTTTTTGCCTAGCTTAAATTTCCAAGTAACAAAGCACATTTTTCCAAAAATTGTGCATAGCTCTTCGCAATTGTGGCTTTTCTTTTAATTTATTTTAAAACTATTTTTTATATGCCAAATTGACGCCCTACAAGAATCATTTGATTGATGGTTTTTTTGCTGCCAATTGAAATTGCTAAGTGAGCTTAAAAGCAGAGATAAAAACTGAATTCAATTCAAGTATGGTTTATTTAAAAGATTTATTTGTATAAAGTAAAGTGTGTGAAATGGACAAAGAGGTACAAATGTGTGATTTTTTCTTTCCTTTAATTGTTTGGCATGTTGTTGCACCTTTGCAGAGGTAAAGTAATGCAAAAATCCTAGAAACTCGGCTATATTATATAAATAAACTTCAGTAGAACAAACTAATCAAATATAGGTAAAGCGTTAAGTGAACC
Source organism: Lordiphosa magnipectinata (assembly GCA_037044535.1). Classification (NCBI taxonomy): domain Eukaryota; kingdom Metazoa; phylum Arthropoda; class Insecta; order Diptera; family Drosophilidae; genus Lordiphosa; species Lordiphosa magnipectinata. The sequence continues at coordinate 367,910 of JBAMBO010000819.1, forward strand.
CGAAATGGCCAAAATTAAGGCTTATGAAAAGTGTGGCCTCACAATCTATGAAATATCAAAAAACAAGTAAGAAAGTCGGTCAAGCCCGACTGTAATATATTCTGTAGTAGTGTTGGGTAAAGGTTGTTCATTTCACTGAACATGTTCACTTGTTCTTTTTGTTCTAAGTGATTCAACCCACTCAAATGGTTCACTTGTTCAGTTGTTCACGAGCCGTGGTAGATTGGTAAAACGGTTTTGGTTCAGTTCGGTAGGTTCTGGTAGGTTCAGCTTAACTTGGGTACTCTTAACACATTACTTCTATTAAAATAATGTACAATCGACATAGTTTTGAAGCGGACATAGTTAATCTGCTCTGAAAATAACGTTAGCTGATGACAAGTTCCTCCGCCCGAGCACTGTGGCAATCATACTCGGAGTGAACATTTACGCGATTATCAATCGAGCTGCAAGGTGGTCGGAGTGTTGTGAGGAAGAGTCAATGTTTCGTGTCCCCCGTCCAACGTACTGAAGTCGAAAACCAAAAGACAAGACATGTTTTTTAACCTCATCATCGATTGTGAATATAATTCACCCCCAACCGAAGAAGCATACTCCAAATTGGAGACTTTTCGCCCTTCCTACTCAATCAGTTCTGTTAGAAGGTTTTTGCCTTTTCTCCATTGTGCTGGGCATCTTCTCTTCTTAAACAGTGGGCGGGAAATTCCGGTAGCATCCAGTAAAAAAATTATGGGATACACACAAACTGATCTACCTCTACGATTCAGGTGGGAATTTTGAGCCAATCATTCTAGCGAAAAGCTTGGTGCGGAGATACCCGCGAAATACCCGCGAAATCGAAAACTCCATATAAAAAAATGATTTCGCACGGATTTCGCAGGTTGCCGTTTCGCGAGTTGATCTGGAGTTCACACGCGAAATAGTCATATCGATATCACAGCGCTGCCAATCGACGTCAACGTGTCACGCGATAGTCACCCGATAGTCACGTGATGAGTGATTATTTCGCAGCTTTGAAATATATGCAAAGCATATTTTTCGTTGTTGCGAAACACAAATGTGTGACGATCCGTGTGGCGCGGTGTTTAAAAATGAGTAATAAATGGGCAACTTTTCATTGGAGGAGAAGGTGGCCCTAATAGATGTAATAAAACGGAAAACTGTGCTGTGGCAGCATTATGATAGCGGCTTGTCAAAAATTATCTGGGAAAGTAAAGGTGCTGCCCTTATTAAAGGATGGATGTAATTCACAATTGATTGTTTTTTATAGGAGACCATCGCAACGCGGTTTGGACTTCGATAAGGGCAGTGAGAAAATAGTGACTAAACAGCGCCTTAACAGTGACTAAACTGGGACTTAACAGTGACCAAACAGTGACTTGACAGTGACTTAATAGTGATTTAACAGTGACTACAGTGACTTAACAGGGACTTAACAGTGAATTGACAGTGACTTAACAGTGACTTAACAGTGACTTAGCAGTGACTTAACAGTGACTTAACAGTGACTTAACAGTGACTTAACAGTGACTTAACAGTGACTTAACAGTGACTTAACAGTGACTTAATGGTGGCTTGACAGAGTCTTGACAGTGGCTTGACAGTGACTTGACAGTGACTTGACAGTGACTTGACCGTGACTTGACAGTGACTTGATAGTGACTTGACAGTGACTTAACAGTGACATGACAGTGAGTTGACAGTGACTTGCCAGTGACTTGACAGTCACGTGACAGTGACTTGACAGTGACTTGACAGTGACTTGACAGTGACTTGACAGTGACTTGACAGTGACTTAACAGTGGGGGAACAGGGAGGGACCGAGGGGGGAGATCATGGGGGACTGAGGGTTTAACATGGGGGGAACACAGGGTTTTAAATGCCTGTTATTCCTGTGTGACTGTTGCTGTTTTCATTTATCTATGCAGCAGCACAATAAGCAAGACTTACAGAAAAAAAACAAAGAACACAGCAGTAAGTGATCTTGTTGTTGGTATTTCTTCTTTTGAAAGATTGCCATTGCTGACTTTATATACCATTGAGAGAGCTTGTGATTTTGATATTAAGCCCTTAAATTTAGCATCGTGAGCGTGGGACACTTTTTTTTTATGAATTTGCCAAAGTAATCCGAGATATCCGAACTAAATTCAATCCAAAACGATGTCAGAAGTCGGTCAATCCTGTCTTGGAAACCTGTCTTGATCCCGATTTTAGCTCGGGAGAGCTTGACCTTGGAACCACACGTGATTGATTTTATCTTGTTATTCGAGCTCGAAATCCTCAGTTGATAGCACTAAACTGTAAAAACAGGACCCAAACTACCCCACAATGAAAGCTGGTCGCTGTTTTTATAGAACCTCCCGGTTCTATCTTCATAGGTCAGAAAAAAGCTTACCGACTAAAATTTAGCAGCTACCTTCTCATGTCGGAAATGTTTTAACTGGTAGGGAACTCCAAGGCAATATAAGTGCAATGTGTGTGTACCCAGTAAGCCTAACTGTATTAGTGAGAGAGATTTGCTTAGTTTTGTTTTAAAGTAACTCTCGGTTTCTCTTTTTGCTCCTTCGCTTTTTGCTTTGGAATTCCCCAGTTTATTTGATCTCGGTGTAGGATTATTTGATTTTCAATTAGGAATCGTAATTGAAATAAGCTTTTCCGGATTTGAACACAAATTTCAAGACTATGCCAGTACTTTCGTACTTGTTTCAAGTTTCAAGGATCCACCAGTTCATCAAAGCAATATTTCCGAGCTCGTCTTAGCTCGTCTTTTTTTCTGTCTACGGGTAATTGAACGTACGAACTCACCCTCGTGTACTGCTCGTTTATGTAAGCCTCAATAAAGTATTTAAATTAACATTTTTCTAATTACTTTTCCAGTAATTGGTTCCAGCTTACAGAAACAGGAAAAAATCCAGAGGTCTGCACTTGGCCTCTTCAACTGGCCCTTTTGTTTTGTAATGTCTGTAAACTTGCACGTGACTTTGGCCCAACTTGCTTTCCCATATTTGCTGCAACAAATGAACAAAACAAAAAAAAAAGCAGGAAATCAAAACTAAAAATTCTCAAAGTCACATACATAGCAGCAGCAGAAAGTTTTAGCTCAAAGTTGCCTCAGGAACACGACTATTTTCAAGAAAGTCTGGCCAAGTCTGTGACTGTTTGCTTAAATGATTTCGCAGTTTGCAACTTTTTCGACACCGCCGCTGCATAAAAACTAATATTGTGCAGTGAGTTTATTGGAATTCTGCATAGGAAAACTTCTTACAGGTTACTACTACCTGTATCTGGTAACTTTATGGAGTTGGCTGCTGGCAAAAGAAAAATGGAAATCGCTGCCGAAAATGTCGTAAAATCAACGCAGACCACGCAACCGAAAATGGCGTTAAACTTGCCAAAGCGAACTTTGCCGCCGGATTTTGTCTTTTGCGGTTAGTTTTGTGGGATTTGAGACGATGACAGTGAAGATACACAAGAAGAGAATTCGACGGGAGGATACGCCATTTACGTGCCTCACATTAAGTATGCGGGACACGTTGGCCAGTGTTCCGTTTTATTATCGATATGAGCGTATATTTTATATTCTTTTTTGTTTTTGGGTACGCTTCGATGGCTCTAATTAATGTTTAAATTGTGACTTTTATTATTCATTGGAAGGTGACAGTAAAAAAGCACGGATATTTTGTTAGTGTTTAGTTAAAGCCCGGGTCTTTACTTTGGTGCATCCCCTCTGCCGCATATACATACATGTGAGTAAGCACATTTATTTATCTACTTATAAGCACTCTCAAGTTAAGCGGCGTACACAACTGCAATGCAGTCATAAACTCGCACCAAATATCAATTTATTCACTTAATTAAGCACATATGTGACTGCGCCATTTTCTGAAAGGAATCACCAGAGTGAGTCGGATACAGAGACGCAAAGAGTGGTGGAGGAGGAGGAAACCCGCTCAAAGTCAATTGCAATTTTATGAGCTGTTGAAAATGAAGTACGTAACCGAGAGACGCCAACTTCACTTCACAACCCATTACGCTGATTGGCTTTTAATGTTTATCAATACATTTCGCAGTCAGCAACAGAAATGCGCCACGTCGATGTCAATGCTGATGAGTGGAGTGGAGTGGTCTATGAGGATAGGTCGAGTTTTCTGCGGTTAACACTGAGTGCTACTTAAAACCGCCTGACCCAGAGATACCGAAACACTTTTTTCACTGTTTTTATGCCATGCCAGTGGCTCATAAATTTCCATTATCACATGCAAACATTTAGGCTGCTATTATTCTCATCCAAGAATTATAAGATGCAAAACACACGCCATCACACACGAGCACATTGGCCAGGAGGGTGCAAATTTCTTTTCACAACCAGCTGCATGGTGCATAATTTATTTGTCAGCGAAAGTAGCGAGGAAAAAGCAGAAAAAACAAAGCTTAGAAAAATGGCAAACAGAAGGTCCAGTTAGTTATCAGGACACACAGGGCGAACATGTGGACAAGGCGGCATCGGAGTTGAACAGTGGAACACTACTGTTTGAAATGACTGTGTGTACAGTGCCACCAAATTTCTCTTCATTATATAATTGTACAGGGTATATTAAAATTGTCCAGATGTTTGTCACGCATAGAAGGAAGCATCACCGACTGCATAAAATATATATATGCGATCTTCTCGGTCAGTTTAAAAGCAATCTTAACCAAACTTTTCACGAAGTCTTTTGGTACAAAGACGCTGTACATTTATCGGAACCGCCCGGATCGGATGACTATAGTATCGGTCGAAAAAGTAGTTCTAGTGAGAAAAACTTTTTTTCTGGAACGCGAACGTCCCCAAACATTGTATTTATTAGTTTTCTATACTTTTACATAATTTTACCAAGTTTTATTAAAATCGGACAACTGTATAGTATAGCTGCCATACAAAAGATACTTCTGAAAAAAAGTCTTAGTAGGAAAAACTTTTTTGTTTTCGATGCTTTCACTCCCAAACTTATTATTGATTAATAACATATGCTACCACACAATTCTGTCAATTTTGATCCAAATCGGATGACTATAGAGTATAGCGGCCATAGGTACTATCGGTCGAAAAAGTAGTTCTAGTGAGAAAAACTTTTTTGTTTTCAACGCAAACGCTACCAAACCTCGAATTGATCAGTTTTTTATACTTTTACATAATTCCACCAAGTTTGATGAAAATCGGACATCTATATAGTACAGCTGCCATACAAAATTTAGGTCTGAAAAAAGTCTTACTAGGAAAATCTTTTTGGTTTTCAATGCCATCGCTCCCAAACTTGTTATTGATCAATAATATTTGCTGCCTCACAATTCTGCCAGTTTTGATCCAAATCGGATAACTATAGCATATAGCTGCCATAGAAACGATCGGTCGATAAAGTTGTTCTAGTGAGAAAAACTTTGTTGGTTTTAATGGTAGCGTCTTAATACTCTTCAGTAATGAATATGATAGGTTTCCACACAATTTTGGGGAGTTTGTTCAAAACCTGATGAATATTTTACATAGCTGCCATATAACAAACCAGCAAGCAAATGGTCAAAGTACAAGTAATGTACAATTGTATATAAAGTTCGGTCGAGCCAAAGTTAGCTTTCCTCTATTTTTATAGTCATACAGCCATGCTCCCACTTTCGCTTTCGCATTACTTTTCCGATTTCAAACCGGATTTTGGACCAAATTTTGACTCAAAATCGCAAAATATTTGCGAAAGCGAAAGTGGGAGCATGGCTTTTAATAAACTTATAAGAAAGTTAGCTAGAAATCGGTCGATTGAGTCGATCGAAAGAGATTCTAATTTCACTGAGATATGGTATTTAAACCCCAGCTAAAGATTTACTTTTTGGTACATCTAGTATACACAGGCCTAAGCATTGCTCATTTTTCTACTATTTCTGATCAAACTTCATTACGATCTGTCCATTACATTTACCGGTATCTTAGATAAGACAATTATTATGTTTGGGCCAGAAACTCACTTTTTGACTTAAACTCTGCAATCTATAATACAAACTCTACAATCTGTACACCAGTCTAGCTAGAAAGATAATATTGTGACGAGTTGTTCATAGAAGATTGAACTGTCCATAATTGTCCATATTTTTAAAAATATTTTATCAGCCAAATCAGCAATTTCAAACCGGCTTTTGGACCAAATTATGAATCGAAAGTGGGAGCTGTACATATAAAATATTATTGTTGAGCGAAACCGACGAATTCGCCGCATACTTTAAAATATTATCTAAGAAAACCCCCAAAGTCGCAAAAAAATGTTACAAATCTAGTATTTTGTGTAATTTTGTTGGTATTTTAAAATGCCACGGTCACACTCAATGTACGTAACAGCTAGTTTTAATTGCCTTATTGACATTGTCAGAAACGGTTGCTTTGTCGGGGACTCATCAACAGTTGATTATAAGAATAATCAACAAATATAACTTCTCTGGACATCCGCTGCAGACAAAATCAATTCTGAGTGTGGGCATTTCCACAGAAAAGTCCACCAAAACCAAAAAATTAAAAGTACTTAAAAACACTATTTTTTATCATTTTTTCATGGGGAAATAATCAAAACGAACTAATATGAGCCAATTTTAAATATATTCATAACCCATTTCGAGATTTTCTCATTTGGATACGATTTGTTGTCATAAAAATGCCTTTAGATTGCATTGATTTTTGGTCTCTAAACTATTTCTAAGGGTACAAAGAGTTAAAAAATAACGCAGAGGACACCATAAGAAACTATGTGATTGCAATTAACTGTAAGCTACTGCTTTCCATAATAACAAAAACAACTTAAATATAATGAGGAAATTTAAGTAACGTAACGTCAGGTAACGTCACGTCAGATACTTATGCAAATAAAAAAAAATTGGGCAAATTGAATAAGATAAGATGAATTGAGTATTTACGAAAGCGCAGACACAATAAGAAACTATGTGATTGCAATTAACTGTAAGCTACTGCTTTCCATAATAACAAAAACAACTTAAATATAATGAGGAAATTTAAGTAACGTAACGTCAGGTAACGTCACGTCAGATACTTATGCAAATACAAAAAATTTGGGCAAACATTTTTGAATAAGATAACCTGGAAAATAAACTTGTATTATTTCAAATCATACGTAAAAAAAATTTTATACAAAAAGCTTTGCCAAATTCGCAGAATTGTGCATTTTTCTAAAACAAGTCAAAACCCACTTCCGTTTTATGTAACGTCACGCCAGCATATATGATTGCTTATATCTTTAACTCCTTATGATCTATTGATGTCATTGTTTTTGCTGATTATAGAGCAACTTAATTGCTACCCAAATATAGAACAATCTTTTTTAAAAATCCAAGATTTTCATATTTTTCAAAAAGATCTTTTCGTACGAACGTAACGTCACATCAGTTTGGAAATGCCCATATGTGGATTCTTCTTTGGCCGATTTTTGAAATGTTTGCCTAAAACTATTTGTGAACATAATATTTGATTTTTTAAACTACTTTCTTGTGTTGTACCATCAACTGCGCCAATACAATTTGCGAGTACTGAAAAAATCGCTTGCTATGCTCTCCCAGTCTTGGGCGCTGGCTGGAAATGCTAAGTAATCGTTCCTCCTAGCATTATATAGTGCTAGAGATCTTTAACTGCTGGACCCTAACATGCAACTGCAAACTATATTGAAATTCACCTAATATGAGTGAGACAGTCATCCATACCTGGGAATAGGTAGCGTAGGCGTGATCTGGACTCATTTTTTAAGATGTTTGTGGCTGAATTCTTCCGGATAATTGTTCTATCACCAAAATGCAATATGTCTTGTACATTTAATTCGAATATACCGTCTGCTTCTCTTTGGAGAAATCTTTTTTTTTTCTTCTTTCGCTATTTCATTTGAGCAATGAAATAATTATAACATTTAATTACAGTATGGAAATTTCCTAGATTTACCACATCCATTAAATGTCAACCGCCTACTTCTGCAATGCTTCTGTCACTCATCAACAACATTGTGAGGCCAATTCAATAATACTTTGTCTCGCTCACACCAACGACGTTTACCCATTATCAAAAAACTGTGACAATAATTACAATTAAAATTGTTCGTAAAAGTTGAATGTGTCATCCCAGCCTAACCCATAATCAAGTTGAAAATTTGTTAAACTTTTTGGTTTTATAACTTTAGAAAAAAACCTGTAACAAGATTTGAGGCAAGTCTTGCAAAGAAGTATAGATACAACATTTTTGAGTTTGTCGCCTACGGTCACACTGAAGGGCAGCTATTTTTTTATACGTCAATTTCAATTGACAAATACAAATTGTAAGAGTCTGATTAAATACTAGGCACGGCGTTTACTTTTAACTGAACGATACGTTTTGGAATTAAACATAAACAAAACATACATCTCAAAACCGTTCCAGCATCAGCTTACAGCACAGCATATTCGTTTACGGGCAGTGCTTTGGCCAGCGGCAACATGGCCGATCTCAAGGAGCCACCCATGGCGGCAGGTGGCGATGACAAAGCGAACAAGGAACAGCAGCCAGAACAAGATTCCCTGTATGAGTGCAATATATGTTTGGACACAGCGAAAGATGCGGTGGTTAGCATGTGTGGCCATCTCTTCTGTTGGCCCTGTTTGCATCAATGGCTATTAACACGTCCCAATCGCAAGCTATGTCCCGTTTGCAAGGCAGCTGTGGATAAGGATAAGGTTATACCATTGTATGGCAGGAATAGTACGAGTCAGGAGGATCCACGCAACAATGTCCCACCGCGACCAGCTGGTCAACGTACAGAACCGGCGCCAGCACCTCGTTTCCCTGGATTTGGTTTCGGAGATGGTTTTCACATGTCCTTTGGCATTGGAGCCTTTCCCTTTGGTTTCTTTACAACATCGCTGAATTTTGGTGAACAACGTCCTGCAGCTGGCGGCAACCGCATTCACGCACGGAATGAAGACGAACAGACTCTATCCCGACTGTTTCTCTATCTCGCCTTCTTCTGCATTGGATGGCTGCTCTTTGCTTAGCAAGTTCTGAACACGGCACGGAAAAAAAAAGTAAGAAAAGAGAAAAACCAAGAAAACCACACCCTAAGAATTAACAGTATCCCCCAGCCGTTACCCACAAAACTTGAAACAAAAAAACACACACACCCGCTACACTCACCGTAGCAGAGTTGGATACCCGTTCGCTGCTTTGGACTTTTTTCCTCTTCTTCAACCCTTTTTTTTAAATGTACATTTTTACATGTGTTTTGAAAGTCCAAACATTCTAGAAAGGATTGTTGCCACCATTGAACTCTTTCCGCCGACAAATCCCAAGTGCAATCCTTTCTACATGTAATTACAAAATTATAATCTACTATATGCTATCTATATATATTGAAATGTGAAGCAAAAACAAAACAAATCAAAATCTAATAAACGGGCTGTTAACTGCAAGTTAAAAAAAAAATAAGTATATGTGCATAAATGATTTTCTCTATTTTTTCAATAATATGAAGCAACGGTACATTTGTTGTTGGTACACAAAAGTGTGTTCTTGTATTCTATTTTGAGATGCCTAAATGCAAAATTCTTCTTTGGTCACCATTCTTAGTACCGTTATCATGAATTTTGTGTGGTGTGATCGCATTTTCGTAGGAAATAAGTATATGTGCAAGCTAAGTTTGACGTGCATTTGGCGTTAACCAGATAAGCTTCATTAAAAAATAACGAAAGGTAACTTGTGAATGCATTTATAACATAAAACAATTGTTCTATGAGTGATTTTTATCCTAGCATGCCATGGGAATGCATTTTTCAGCTAAAAAGCGTGGATAAATAATGGGGCTCAAGAAAAGTGCCACTAAAACTGCTGATGTAGAAGCTAGATTCAACCGGCATAGGAATACGATATCAAACTTTTTTAAAAACCTCGATTATAATGCCTAGATCACACGCTGTTTCAGTCCAAACAGCTTTGACGCTCGCTGGAAACGGGATATTCGTCGTCTTGCGGGTCAGAAAGACATTTTATGTAACCAGATAAAGTGTTTACACCTTAATGTAACTAGAAGTCGTGTTCATTAAGTTCTTATTTAAAACAATAACCCGTCATATACTTCCCTAGTGCCAGCTTACCTGAAGGATCGTGTGTAATGTGCCGAAAGATACAAATTTTGCACAATGTCGTGATCTCCGATGAGAAAAGGTTTAATGTCGAGTGGGCACCTCACTTTAGAAAACATTGTACTCTCACTCTGCATGTTTTGTGTCCACGCGGATGGTGTTTAAACAGAAGTCACTGTAATGGTGTGCCATACATGCATATCTTTACGAGAACTTGAGTGAGAATCGCCCCATCTGCAGCAGTCTCCGTTTCGAGCCTATTACTTTGGGCGTCATCTTGGAAAACGCAGAAACAGCCAGAGCGGCATTGTAGCGTGGCATACAAATGGTCTGTGTAAAGAGTCACATCTGCTATTTACATATGTTTCCAAAAACGACGACAACATATATATGTTTGCTTACACTGAGAAAAAAAAATCAATCTAAAATCTAGATTGAAAATCTCTTTTTTAAGAACCTTGCAATCTTATAAAAAAAAGATTGAAAAACCTTAAAATGAGCTTAAAAATCTTAAAAACAAGATTTATCATCTCGCAACTTATCAACTATCCTACAGTTTTCTGTAAAGCTTCAGTTGAAATTTTTTTAATATTTATAGATTTATTATGCCAAAAAAAAAACAAACGAGAAGGCCAAGCTAACTTCGTCTGTGCCGAAGTTTTCATACGCTTGCAAATGCTGTTTTTGAAATTTCAGAGTTTAAGAACGCTTACATAAAAATCTAACAATTCTTTTACTTTAAGAATCACCGACTTTAAGAACTATTTATTGGAAAACAAAAAAGTTTTTTTCACTAAGACCCATTTTCCGACCGATCGGTCCTATGGCAGCTATAAGATATAGTCATCCGATTTTGACCAAAATTTTCAAATCTGTTTGAAAGTATATAATATTATTAATGACCGAGTTTAATCACGTTAACATTGAAAACAAAAAAGTTTTTCTCACTAAAACCCATTTTTCGACCGATGGTTCCTATGGCAGCTATAAGATATAGTCATCCTATCCGGTCGGTTCCGACATATTAGCAGCGTGCAGTAAAAAGAAGACTCTGTGCAAAATTTCAGCTCGATAGCTTTAAAACTGAGAGACTAGTTTGCGTAGAAACAGACGGACAGACAGACAGACAGACAAACGGACAGACAGACAGACGGACGGACAAAGCTCAATGAACTCAGCTCGTCCCCCTGATCAAGAATATATATAGTTTATGGGGTCGGAAATGAATATTTCTATGCGTTGCAAACTTCTGGGCAAAATTATAATACCCTTTGCAAGGGTATAAAAATGATTCATTGGTCAAATTGTGAAGAATATTTATTAATTTTAATATAAATTTTATTATTTAGTCAAATATTAAACTTTTTGATTGCCTCTGCTTGCCAGGGAATTGCACCAATGCCATTAAAGTAATTTGTGTAGTGGGTCCATATTTTAATTGGCTCAGATGCGGATCGATTTCCAGCGCTTTCCAGTCCATTATAGCTGGCACAAAAAATTATATGAAAACACACACGCCAAAAGATTAAGAGGAGCTTGGCTTGGCCCTCTTTGGTTGCTGTTTAGCTAATTTTACATTTACACTCAATTTGGTTTGAGCAAAGCAAACTTACTTTTGTAGGCCACTGCAAAGTTGATCTATTTTGACAAAGTTTATATACTACTGATTAAAGTACAAAACTTACCAAATTAGAGTTCTACAAAAAATGTGAAAACAATTATGTCTAATTTTTTTTGTAATTTATTTGGCAACCTTTCTAATGTTTAATTAGTGACTTTAGCTGGCTCTAGGTCCGGAAAAGTTGCGTTTGTTGACAACTGTAAACAACTTATGCATTGTACCACCAAAAAGAGCTGGTTGCCTATACAGAACTGTTTCATTGTTATCCCTAACGACTCTTCAGTAGACTTTTCGCTGAAGAAAGCCAACAATCATTGCTTAGATCAGTTGGGAACTGCTAAAAGCAATGAAAGCAAAAATGGACAAGCAATGAGTGATTTCAACTTTCTGATGGTAATGCTTAAGCTTTGAGGCTGAACTATCTAAGTGTAAAAGTTTGAAACTTTTGAGTGAGCTCAGAAGTGCCCGTTAATTTTGAAATGAGAAAAAAGCGTTTTTTGCGTTATTTCTTGAAACTTTTGTTAGTTTCGTTTACAAAAAAGAGAGCGTGCCGTCTCTTATATATGTAGATTTGTAATTTATTTGGCGACTTTTCTAATGTTTAATTAGTGCATAAGTGGTTTACAGTTGTGAACAATCGCAACTTTTTCGGACCTAGAGCCAGCTAAACTCTAATTAAATTGTTTTTAATATTAATTTTGGGAATTTTAAAATGGCAATTAAGTGCACACTGAACATTCAACTTTTATTCGATTGCATTATCTAACCTTAACAGCTTAATATTAATAGGACTCTGTTAAATTTTTATATTTTAGAGAATCCGAATCACTAAAATCAAAATGATTTCCATGTGGAATAATTAAAGTAATTTGCCAGTTTATTTTGTAATTTTTTTATGATGCCTTAACCCACCGTACTGTATATGACACAAAAACCTAGAGAAGCTGGCAGCCTCAGCCACTACAACAGCCATGCATCATCATCATCTTCAGCAGGAGCAGCGGCAGCAGCAGGAGTACTAACAGCTACAACAACAACAACAACAGCAAGTTACACTAACTAAATCCTATTATGAACTTTGAGCTTATGAAAAGACTTCAAGCGGCGCATTGTCTACCACACAGACAAACTTGCCAACCCCGGTGTGTGTATGTGTGTGTTTGAGTGTTTGTGTGCTGGCAACGTTTACACTTCTGCATAATTAAGTTATGTGCACTACACACACACACACACACACACACACACACATTTACCTTTGCTCTGACATATTCCAGCTGCTCATAGTTTTTCATTGCGCATACACCGTATGCGGCTGTCCTAGCTTTGCCAGCTTTAATTGTTATAAATTATACATAAATTAACCCGGCACGATTAAAGTATTGCACTTTAACTGTGCAACTGCAACAAATGTAATTGCAACTGTAACTGAAACCAGCAGCAATATAGCAGCTGTCGGCAATTTGAAATTTCTTGCTTGGTTTTGCACAATTTCCGTTCACAATTTATCAGCAGAATGTCGACATCGTCGACGACGACGACGACGACGACGACGAACGATGAAAACAATTGGCAGCTAATTTTGCTGAAAATTTTGTGCTATTTTTTATGGATGCAGCCACAGAGCTGGGTCCTTTACTTGGCTGGCAGCGGTTTGCGAAATCCATCGAACGTTGCCATTGTAAAATGCAAAATAAATTTCTAATGAATATTGAAGTGTGAAATTTGAATTGATTGCATTTGATTTGTGGATTTACAGCTCGGATATTTACTTTGAAAGGCGAAGGAGTTGGATTTGCGCAGGCGAGGCGCTTGAGAATGCAATTGAAATTTGTGGCGCACAGCGGGCTATGGAATTGTATAAGTGGCAAATTGTACGTTAAGTCGACTGATTAAAGTGGGTATCAAATAGATGATTGATTGAGTTTGGTAATGGAGGGAAAAGATGAAACTTGCGAAATTAAAGCATACTTTTTGGGGCAAGCAGCTACCTAATTTTAAACACAATTGTCAAATCTTTAACATAAAGCCCTTCAATGTCTTCATATCCACAGGCCAATGGCAAACCAATAACAAATTAACAAATCAAACCTTTGGGGGGTTTGCCAAAACTTCGCACCAGCTGCGGTACAAAATCAACAAAAAGGCACGACAACTTGGCTTCCCTCTGTGTGTGTGTGTGTGTGCTTGTGTTACATAACTACCGAGCTCAAGTAGATTACTAAGCAAACAATGGCTACATAGTTGCCTTGCTATGCCCTGCCCTGCCCTGCCCCGCCTTGCTCTTGGTCAAAAGCCAATCCCGCCTGTGTATGAGGATACGACCCAATTTCCATATGCGGCAGACGGCGGTTTTTGGCTTAAACTAGCCGAAACTTGTGAGAAGTTTGCGTGCCAACTTGGCGTTGCAGCAAAGTCAAACAAACGTACAAACACCTTCCAGCTTCAGTTCCCAACTGCAGACAAAACTTGCCGACCGCAAAACCGAGGCCAGCAAGCCAGCGAATAATATTGAATAAAATTGAATTTGCTCTCGTTAGGTTGTTGTAAAATTATTAAAACATGATGCTCGAGTTTCGGGCAACAATTTCGTATTGCGGTTTGTCGAGGATTTCGTTGGGATAATTCAATTAAATTTTGTAAAAGATTTTCCATGCGAATTGGGGAAGAGAGTTTAATTGTAATATCCTTTTGTAATTATTAAGGCAAATTATAGCAGAAATACAAGTGGGAGCTAATAACAAGAAGAACTTTGCCACAAATGTTTGCAGTCGAAGGAATTCTGATTTCGTTATCGCCAGTGCATTTTGGCAGTGAACTTATAAGGTAACGAAAGTGTCTTGACACCGCCCGAAATACTGGGAAATTTTATTTACTCGTAAAATGCGTGGGATGAAGGATTCACTGAAAATACAGTATTAAGGCAAATTAGTGGAGGCAAAAGCTAAAGCTATAGTTTATAACAACCGAAAAGCCAATGGTTTGATAGTAAATGCAGTCTACTAAGAGCGAGCACTTTCCAGCTTTTGAACTAATTTAAACTGACTGATAGGGAGGCGCAATACACTGCGAGTGATAAAAAGTACAAAAAGTAAAAATTATTTGGAAAAACGATTGGATTGGATAAACAACAGCAAGCAATGGTGGAGTCTAGCTCGACAACTCAAAAATTGAACCTTTCATGTAGGAAGTAATATTAATGTTGATGTCTTTAAGGAACACTTCAAAAATCTGCTAAACCCTGACGCACTTGGGTGCAACATGCAATATGCAAGAAACCTTTTACAGCACGAAATACTAGATAGTGATATCACAACGTCTGAGGTGCTTATAGCCCTGATGAAGGCAAAGGAAAATAAAACCCCTGGAGAATTTATTATCAACGCTCCGGTCAAATTCTTGGAATCATTGGCAGTTGTTTTTAATAACTCGCTAAGCATGGAAGTTACTGAAAAATGTTGTTCAACCAATCTTCAAAAAGGGCGACCCCAAACTACCGTCAAATTATCGAGGAATCTCGTTTGGAAATTGCATCGCTAAGATTCTTATGGGCATCTTAAACAATAGGCTTACAAGATGGGTAAGCCATTATAATAAGATGAAGAAGTATCAAGCCGGGTTTAGAAAGGACTACTCTACGGTGGATAACATATATGTACAATCTGTCAGCGATCATCAACCTGAAGTTGCAAGAGTCGAAAAAAGTGTATGACTTTTTCGTAGAGCTTTTGCTAAAGTGCCATGGAATCTTCTCTGGTATAAACTGCACAAAATGGGAGTATCTTTGAAGTTTGTCAACTTTCTGGAAAGAGTATACTGTCAAACAGAAGCGGCGGTTGGGGGGCGGTCTCCCCCCTGTTATTTGGGCAGTATCTGGAAGATCTACATAATAGTCTGCAAGGAGGACTTTGTCTGGGAGATGTTAATGCGGACGACATCGTCATTTTAACCGATAAAGCTGAAGTGCTTCAAAAAATGATAGACAACTTGGAGAAATACTGCTACGAATGGGGAATGGAAGTCAACCTATTAAAGTTTGACATAATGGTCTTTAGAATGGGCAGCAAATTGGCAGCAGCAGAAAACTGGACCTTTAAAGGAAAGGCCATACAAATTGCCACAGAGTATAAGTATCTTGGAGTGAGTTTTACGCCTACCCTTACTTTCAAAGAACATATATTGAGAAGAAACGCTGAAGCAAAAGTCAGTATCAACTGCACCTAATGTAAGCATCAGAGCTAAATGGAAACTGTTTAACGCTGTATGCAGAGCAGTTCAGACTTATGCCGCACAGGTATGGGGATATTGCTATTTTGAGGTGGTGGATAGTCTACAAACATATTTTTTTAAGAAAATTCTTAGGTTACCACCGAAGCCTTTTTTCCGGTTACGGTTATATAACGGTAATTGGATATGGGTTACGGTTATAAACCTAATTCTGTTTCGGGTTTTGGTTACAGTTACGGTTATTGGTATAAAATATCCACTTCGCAGTGCGAGTGTGATCTTCCGTGCAATATCTGCCAAACGGAAAACATGTTCAATTTCACTTAACTAACGACAAAGTGAGACAATCTGATACGGAAAAGCCAAAACAGCTGGCACTGCCCTATGCACATGTGATTGGAAATCGATAAAAACCCGTCGCCAAATTTGCATGCTAAGAAAAAACAACAACACTCAGCCCGTACACAACTACTCTTTATTTCACAAGTAAAATGTTCCATGTTCTGTATGTATGTATGTAGTTACTGCACTTATTTTTATTTCTATTCCACATTGCTCGTCATTTATTTCTATATCAATAGAAAACAATTCCCGCAAAATGCTTGTTTTTGATCGAGGTATCGCGCACTTCAAAACTGTTAGGTTAACAGTAGTGTCGACAAGCAAACTTATCAAGAATCAAATAGCGAATATAAAAGGTTGAATTCCTTTCTTCCATCCACTGTCAAGAGCACTGCGCAACTTGGCAAGTTACCGGCGCTGAGCTAACAAGCTGTCAAGATGATGGCGTGCCAAAAATATGTTTCTCTCACTCATATATGCATACTAGAGACATATTCGAGTGATTCCGGAATCGTACGATTACGAGTTTTTTTTTTTCATGTGATTTTTTTCACACGATGCCGAGTAATAATCATGGCATCGTAAGAGTAAAATCACTAGCTTACAATGTTACTACAGGGTGGTCCATTTAAAAATTGGAATTTAATTTTGCTATAAAAAAAAACGGCTCGATATTTTTCAAAGGTTGAACATTTATTTATGAAAAACAATTTCGGACAAATGACCACCTCGGCTGACTTGGCCGTAGCCCATTCGATCCACCCAATTTTTGAGAACACTTTCAATTGTTTTGGCACGTATGTCAGCAATAGCAACTCGAATATCGTTCTTTAACTCATCAATTGTTTCAGGATTGTTTGCATAACATTTGTCCCTGACTGCTCCAAAAAGATAGTAGTCTAACGGTGTCAAATCACAGCTTCTTGGCGGCCAATTCACATCTCCATATTTGCTGATTATTCGATTTTCGAAGAAAGGGCGCAGAAGATCGATTGTGGCGTGCGCTGTGTGGCACGTAGCGCCGTCTGGTTGAAATCAAATATCGTCCAAGTCTTCCGCTTCAATTTCCTCGAAGAACCAATCACTTAAAATTCACCATTCACGGTCACGGTGGCTCCTTGTTAATTTTCAAAGGAAAATTGACCAATGATGCCTCGAGAACAAAATCCACACCAGATAATGACACGTGGTGGGTGCATTGGCTTCTCAGCGACGATATGCGGATTTTCTGTGCCCCAGATGCGACAATTTTATTTATTAACATAATCGCCGAGGTGGAAATGTGCTTCATCCGAAAAGATGATTTTGTGGTAATTTCACCATCATCGGCCAAACGATCTTCCGCCCAATTTGCGAAAACGATTCGGATGGTCAAATGGTTTTAACTGCTGCACCAATTGAACTTAATATGGATTCATGGCAAGGTCTTTATGCAAAAAAATTTCAGAACAGAACACAAGTCGAAGCAAATGAAAATTTATTTTTTACAAATCTCAAAAACAGCACTTTTTTCAGCACTCAATTGCTCACAGCTCCTCTACTTATTTATAGATTTTGTTCATCGATATCTTATTTTCTTCGAAGAAGTTCAGTTTTGAAGTAGATAAAATAAAAATGTTTTTTTTTGAATTTTTAAATATTTTTCTCAGGCGTTTGGAAACGAAATTTATTGCGTTTTCGAGCAAGAAATCGATTTTTTTGAAATATTTTTTATTATTGTATTCAAACTACTCAACCGATTTGAAAATAGTGTTTTGTGCGATTATTGACCATTCAATTACCTGACCTTGACTCTATCTGAACATTATGAATTGAGAAATGGTATAAAATGTAAGTGCACCTACCGAAAAAATGGAAAAAATTTAAAAAACGTTGCCATGAAAAAATGTTTGACATTGATTTTTGAGATCACCAATGCAAACTACACTTCAAAATAGTTTCAGTAGAAATGGTTCTTTTTGGCTGTAAACGAGTGTAATCAGTCGGTCTAAGAGATTTATACACATAGACCTTAATAATTTTTACGATTTTATTTTCGAAAATTATGTCTGAAAGCCGAAAATTTCTTATTAGATTCTTCATATTAAGAACACCATACCACTCATCTCATAGCTGAAATTAAAAATTTGATGAAGTAGCATAATCAATATTTGAAATCAGGGGTGCCCAAGCCCATTCCAAAAGCGGTGGATTCGTTGTTGTTTTACTCAAAGGGTTAGCAGGCGCGTATGAACTTCACGCATGCCTTATGGGCAACGTAAAACAACAACAAATTCATATGCGTTCTTTCCACCCTTTCTTACCGAGCAAAGATTTTGTTGTTGGAGCATGCGGACCTGCAACAACAACTTCATATGTATCTCTCTTCTCTCTCTATCTCCTATGTCTTTAGCGAATTCGAACGCAGCAACAATGTTGCATATGCGTCGTGAGCGTAGGTTAGCGATTGGTCTTGCTAGCCTTGCTTGCAGTGGCCGAACGCTTTTTGCTATTCATGCCAACACAAACACGAAAAAAATCGGGTTTCACTTTACATTTCTTTTGGTTGTTTTTGCTTTTTGTTACGGCCACGCGGCCGAAAGCTGAATCTGCGCCCCCAGTTTTAAATTTAAGTTGTATTATTACTAATAAAGTATACAAATTATAGTTAATGATAATATTTGGAACATAAACCTCTTCCGTACAATAAAAATTTCATCAAATTAGTTGAGCTTAATTTTCTTAGACTCTCTCCTTCTCTTTCTCCCTGTCCACTCTCTGTTATTATTTTCATTGTATTTGCACGGAAAAATTTTATTTGCATATAATTTGTACTAATGCCCAGTCCAAATCATCATCATCAATTCAAAGCTTGTTAGTTGCAGTTGACTGCTCTTAGCCATGTGATTGTTGTTGTTGTTGTTGTTACTAGATTGGCCCCCCCTTTTGCCTTATACCCCCCTGGTAAGGATGGAGGTTATCAAGTGGCATCGCTGTCAAAAGGAAACGATATCAAGTGCTTCAATCAAGTCAAACTTTGCCATATAAATTCAAACATTTTCAATTCAATGCATTTTTGTGGCTGTTGCCAGTCAAGCGTGCTGTTGGCCCCAGCTCTATGAATATTCCTGGAATTTACCGTCTGCCTTGCAACAACGTTTCAATCAAAATGTTACTACCGTTGCGTTCATTTGTTGTTTTTGTAGCAACATTTACCTGAGGCACGTAAATTGCAATTCTATGCAAACGTCGCCGCTGGCTGGGAACTCCCAGTCGCGGTCAATGCAATAAATTGGATGTAAATTTCCTGTGGTTTGAGTTGAATGAAATGAGAGAGAATCATTTTAATTTTATTATAATTTTTTTAAGTGCAGAAAATACGAGAAAAATACTTGTATATAAATTGGCGAAGAGTTTGGTTTGCTTAAATAAATTAGGGAAACTGTTGAGTATAGTTAATCAGCAGTAAATTAAGCGTGGATAAGTGTAGGGAAAAGTGGAAAGTTTAGACAGCTGTTTCATATTCACATTAAATGAAAACAATACTAAGAATTACTGAAGCATTTCATCTCATCATCTTGATTTTTGGTCTCATTATCAAAACACAACCAAAATCGCAAATCCTGCCTCATGCCCCAACAGCTCGGAACTTTTCAAGTGCGTTCGTCCTTGGCTGCCACATTTTCCGTTCGCCATTCCACCTACTACACACCCCCCTGCCTGTCCTGCTGCCACAACTTGAGTTAATTTAATAAATCTTGAACAACTGAATAAGCTTTAAATTAATGACCCTGTAAAGTTCATATAAATTATTACGTTATCTTGAGCATTCGCTGGCAACAGTAGCTGGCGCCCTTGTAGACCACCCACCCAACCCAAACGGCAGCTGCCACACCAACACGTGTGGCACCATATGCCCAACGATTTGCGCTCCTTGTTGCCCCACTCAACTTTTACCATCCACATTTCCAAATGATTTCTCATTTTCAATGCCGACAGCAGCAGCAGCAGCACAGTTCGCCAACATGAGGCGAAAAGCAGCAGAATATTTTTATGCCTTCCGAAATCAAATTTGTATCAATTACAATTGCATTAACATATAATTTGTGCGCTTCTCGAATTTCGCCACAGCTTCTGGGAAACAGTTGGTGCGTTTAGGCTAAGAAATTAATATTTAAGTGCTTGGGAGTAAGGTAAGATGATTTTGACTCTAGCTTTAGCTCGAATCCAAAAAAAGTCATGTGTGAAATATGTATCTATAAAGGATTGACTAATGGCTTTAATCAAAGAAAATGGGGTTGAGAGAAATTGAATCGTTTAGAGCAGCTATGGCCAGCAGGAGACGCAACATATTTCGATATTCACACCGACACGAGCCGAGCACATGCCGAGGCTTGTGCCAAGATTGTTAATCATTAAGTTTATTCTTAAAGCATTCAAAGCAAGTTCGATATTTGACCATAGCAGGCGAGGTCACTATTCTGCAGCTGTTCCAGGGATGGTGTCTCGTCAACGCTCCTTGTTTGTCGCAAATTCTCCGGCATGTGGGCATTATCGCCACCCAGCACCACCACACAGGGCTTTCTAGTGATCAAAAGTGGCAAGATGCGTGTACAGGTCCACCATCAAGTTAAGCAAGTGCATGGGACAGAAAGTGGCACGCAGACCATTACGCACCATCTCTTGCATGGGGAGGTCCGGTGTGGAGACTAGACTGCCCCAAGTACGCACCACAGCCTGCGGCAGACATCACCGAGAAACTGTAGAGTCGATCGCCCACGTTGCTTATGACCGGATTAGTTGATCTGAGCTCATCTATGTAATACTGCAGCAACTCCAGCTCACGTTGCTGGGCCTGGATGCGCAATTCTTGATTAGCCTACATCTTCCTTAGCTCGGCCACCTGTTTTTGCTCTGGTTGCAGCATTTTCCGCAGCTCATACACACAATTGTGTCGTCCTTCGGCACCTTCATTCCACATCATCGAGTTGAAGCTGTTCTAAGCAGCCGTCCCCCCAAAAGTTGCAAATAACCTTTAAGCGCTAGATCATCGCTCAGATCTATTTTGCCGCCACATCTGGTGCCAGTTTATGGCATAATTCGCCATAATTAGTCGACTAATTATTATGAATTATGCGATAAGCTGGCACCAGATGCGGCGGCAATAGATCTGAGCTATGATCTAGCGCTTAAAGATTAAGTGCAACTTTTGGGGGAACGGTTGCTCATACCCGACAATACAGTGCAGATCAAAGCCAATGTTGATTGATTGTGGACTGTGGCTATGTCGCTGAGATTATTAAGATATTCCAAATATATATTTTTTTCACTTACCTGAGAGTATGTAAATATATTATTTTCCGTTCGAAATGTTAGTTGTTGCTTTGGACAATTGAAAAATTGAAGTCAGGGAACTGATAGACAACTAAGGGCGACTATAAATTAAATGGCAAGGATTGCTGTGTTTGAGTTTGGAGAGAGATAAAGTAATACTTTCAAAGTATGTACTGGTGTGTTCAGCGATTGTCAAAGCTATCAACAGAATTAGCTAGTTTTGTTTCAAATTTAATTTCCTTTATTTTAACAGCATGAAATTGGTTACATTTTGCAGAATCTTTGCTATAACAACTTGGCTCCAGCAACATGATTGTAGCAATATGGCTTCAGTTACATGGCTTTAGCAACATTGTAACAACATGGATTCAGCTTCAGATACAAGGCTTCAGCAACATGGCTTCAGCTACATGGTTTCAGCAACATGGCATTAACGGCATGACTAAGGCAGTATTAACTATACTTTATGGACATACAGGCCTGTGCAGAGTCGGAGGACAGAACCAGTCACAATTCCTAATCGGTTTGCATTCCCTATTTTTTGTAATTATTTCTTTTTATTTTATTAAACAAATTATATAAAATACATTAATCAACAAGCATTTTGGTCAAGCCTTCTTGTTGCAAAATTCTGAACCAGTTTTGTTCACTGATTCTCGGTTTTTCTCCATCAGCTCTTGTTTTCAAGATATCGCGGAAAATCCATTTTGCAGTACTTTAGGCTTTTAAAAAATTATATAGGTTACACCAAGCAAAAATATTTGTATTTATGGGTTTTATGCGACAGTATACATATTAATGCAGTCTACAAAAATCATAGGAGCAGCATCAGCAAGCCCAAAAGCGTCGAAATAGGCCATTGAAGAGTAATTTTCATCAAATTATGGCAAATTTTTCAAACTTAATCGTCGGGTACAAGCCATTGCGGTGGTTGGATCGATTTAGCATGTAGCCTCAGGGCTCTTCTATTTTTACAAATTTTGTTGCATTTAAATCAGCTGGATGGACAAAGTTACAGCCCTTTAATCCCGAAAAAATGAATTAAAATTTATGACAGGACAACTAGATTGATACACAAAATGTGTATAGGAAATCTCATCTAACTTAGACCTTACATTACAAGCAAATGTACAATAACATTCAGGCGGTACTAGATTCAAAAAATTTCTCCCATTCATATTTGGTTAATATCAAACAACCTAGCGAGAATGACATCAAAATTTTATGAGTTGGGCTACGAATGGGCCATGTGAGTTCCGCACTCACCATAAAGAGATTTCAGTGGAGAGTCTATCTGTGAAACGAATGTATATGTTGAGAAAATATAAATTGTCAGAATTTTGCAACGAGAAGGTTGGACCAAAATGGCTGTTGGCCTGCGTAATCAATGATTAATGTAATAAGGCACGCAACCTCGAACCCACGAAAATCCAGACATTCGTACAGGAAATAGGGCTGCTAGGAGAGTTGTAAGCTAATTATACGGGCACAATAGATCAGTATTGCTCGCAGGCCGCTATTCCCCAAAAACAAACTAACTAGCTAACTGATTTGATTTTGATTTTATGTGACAGAATTTTTGTCGTCATATAAGCTTCACACAAGAGCTGAAACACTTCGTCGCGCTACGAATCGGTGGAAATGCCTTTCCTCCTGTGCAGAATCGAGGCTTACGTGGCCAACATTTGACCAAAAACGTACTAACACACTTTTACGTCACAGAAGAGACCACATATCACTTCTGGTGGGGACCCTCACGGGTCACTGTCTTATTGCAGAAGTTGCGGATACGAAGAAGAGGAGGAATCCTCCGCCTTGAGTAGAAGAAGACTCAGGACACTTGGTAAACCTCTGATACTCAACCTCTCGGAGACATCCAGGCTAGAGATCCCAGCTCTACTCAAATTCATTCTGTCCTCACAATGGTTCAGTAACGAGGACCTTCTCAGTTTTAAAAAGGGTAAAAGGGAATAAATATGGCATCGAAATGTCCTCACAATGGTTCAGTAACGAGGACCTTCTCAGTTTAAAAAAGGGTAAAAGGGAATAAATATGGCATCGAAATGTGGCCTTAGTGGGAGAGCGACTTGTCGATCTCAGCCATCGCAACCTAACCTAACCTAACATTGCTCCATCCACATGATTGTAACAACATGGATTCAGCTTCAGATACAAGGCTTTCTGCAACATGGCTTCAGACGCGGCACTAAGGGTGGCCACTGGATGCCATGTTATGACGCACTCCGATCACCTCCATCAGGGGACAGAAATACTGCCGGTAAAGAACCAAAATAAGCTTCTGACTCGGCAATACCTCATCGAGTGCCAACATGCACAGTAGAAAAAATGTCACTCAGAAAAACTGCAGGGTGCAACAACTTGCAAGCCGAGCTGACTGAAATACAACCACTACTAGGAACTGGATCGGCCATGGTCGCCAGAACCATTGAGGCCTTTAAAGACAATATAGTCCTTGGAGGCAAACCACACACCAAAAAATTTGCCGAGGAGACCGTCCCTAGGAAAGCAAGGACAACTCTGGCCCAGCTTCGCTCTGGGAGAAGTAGTTTTCTAAATAACTACCTAGCATGGATAAACCCCTTGCACCCACTGTTCTCACACCTTTAGACCTGTGGACCTACATAGAGAAAACGAGAAGGCTAAGCTAACTTCGTCCGTGCAGAAGTTTTTATACCCTTGCAAGTTCTTGTCTTCATCACGCTCCCGCTCTACTTGACGAGATGCTAGATTTTCTTCGCGAATAGCGGCGAGTCGACTAGCATTTCGAGCTGATATCCGAGACGCATTTTGCTCTATCACGGGATGGCTGACGTCGTTGCTCCTGGGACATTGAAGACACTCTTGGCATTTTGATTGATTTTATTGGTCACAATATTGGTTTCAACCATTTAAACACATAAATAAACAAACAAATAAGTTAAACTCGACTGACACATATCAGTCATTGATTTTACTAGAAAAGTTCCTACGCCTACTAGGAAAGTTGTAAAATTGACTCTTCGACCGATCGTTCCTATGGCAGCTACAAGAAGTAGTCATCCGATCCGGGCGGTTCCAACATTTTAGCAGCGTGCCGTCAAAAGAAGACTCTGTGCAAAATTTCAGCTCGATAGCTACAGACAGACTGACGGACGGACAGACGGACGGACAAAGCTTAATCGACACAAGAATATATACAGTTTGTGGGGTCGGAAATGAATATTTCTATGCGTTGCAAACTCCTGGGCAAAATTATAATACCCTTTGCAAGGGTATAAAAATCCGTTCTTAATGTACCAAAATCATGACATTTTGGTGACGATAGTAATTCATGAACATTTGTTCACACTATGCCATGAACATTTTGTTCTTACTCATGATCGATTTGGGCTTGCTTCAAGAATATTTTGTGCATGGTGTGTGAACATTTTTGGCTTCTTTTAAGTACCTTTAGGGCTTGGTTAATGAACGTTTTGGGCTTGTTTCATGATCATTTTGTGCATGGTTCATGAACATTTTATGCTCATTTTAAGTACTACAATAAAGAACTGTATTTTATATAACTCAACAATATTAGTCTTACAGGCTAAATACATGTTTGATTTATATGTTGTTACCTTAAAAATTAGTTTGTGGCAGATTAAACAATGTTTATGATTCATACCTAATAAAGGATCTTTTATTTCATTATAATACTCTTCTGTAGTTAAATCAATAAGCTCAGATTTGTCAATAATAAAAATTGGCTTTAAGCCATTTTCTTGTTGCAATAGAAAGTTCGAAAACTTTATCCCATCTTTTTTTGGCCAGTGATAATGAGGGGTTAACTCCTGAAGTAATGTTTACTAAATATTTGTTAGCTTCCTTGTGCTTCGATTCGAAACGCATACTCCAAAGAAACTTAATAGGTTCACCTATCCTTATTGCACTTGGATAGTGCACAAGGAAATGCTGTTTGGGTTTTAAGGGACCATATATTCCTTTGTAAATCAAATGATGTTCCTTTATTATCTTTTCTAAGTGAATTAAATCTGTAGTTTCAAATCTTGACTGAGACAGAATATCGCAGATTTTGATTAGAGATGTGAGAAGCAACCAATGCTTATTGTTGATTGGAATTAAATCTCCAATCATCAATGTAATAAAATGTAAAAAAGAGCGTGTCTCGCTAGCTGTCATTTTAAGATTACATATTTGGAGACGAGTGTAATCTAATGTACCAGAAGAATTTCTTATTTCTGCCTCTCCAAGTGGAAATAGGGATTTCCTGGAGTTAATAGTTCTTAAAGATATAATTTTATCTTTTATTCAGCCTGTTATTATTTGGCACAAATCATATTTACATATTCCTTCATAGACATCGTGCTTTGATTTAAGCAGAAGTTGACGATCACACGAAAACTAGACAGAGTTTGAAAATATACACGTTCTTAATACCCGTTTCTTGAAAGTTATCTGCCACTAAATCAGTAATATAATTGTTTTCAGTTCTAAGACTGTGGAATATTTCAGACTCATCAAATTTCATTTCATCTTTAGTTCTAGTGCATGATCGACAAAATCTTTTTGATATAAATGACTGCACGAATCCTAAAACAGTGATCATGGCTAAATTATCTCCAACAAAATGAACTTTCCGTGTTTCATTTCCTGTCACTATTTCAATTCCGTTTTCTAAAGCTTTCAACTCTTCTACGAGGTTATAGAACGATCTTTTATGGCCATTTTGTCTCAGATCGGAAGATGGTAAGAAAGCTGCTGGAATAATGAAATCCAATTTGGAACACATATACTGTGGCATAGACGGAAAGCTTAAATAGCACCCACAAAGAGAAAGCGTGTGAGTTCCAAGAGGGTTGTTAATTTGAAAATCGTCAAAGTAGAGTAAATACGGAATGATTAAATCAAACTGAAGATGTTGAACTTTATTTTTATTGGGGAGACCGCTTCCTTCCTTGCTTTGGACAAAGATTAGTTTCAACAAAACTTCTTTAACTTTTACCCTCCTTCCTTCCTTCCTTTTTCCTTTTATTCAATCAAACCAACCAGCCGTTACAACAACAACAAAATTCTTGAAAAAAAACCCGAAAAATCGGGCGATTTTTGGACGCAAACTTTTTAACTAGATTTTCAAATAAGAAAATCAAAGATTTTTGAAGCGATTTGCCAACCAACAGTGACCGAAATCTGTAGAGATATTCAGCATTGGAATTGGCTTAGTACATTTGAGTACATTGTACATTTTGAAAACATGTGCTGGAAATGGAATAATTGTCCACTGTCTAAAAGTCTTCAGATCAATTGTTCAATTGTGAAATTTTACAACTGCCTCAAATCCTTCGAATTCCAATCGACACAAATATTTAAATTATATCTTAGCAAAAAAATTTACGCTAATAGACCCCCACAAGCATAGTGAAGCGTTACAAAACACTGCTCAGCATACCCACACAGCAGCTTAAAAGGAAATTTAATTAATTTACTCGCCATTTCTTTTCCCTCTTTTGGCCATAAACTCAAAAAGTTACGAGTATTTTTCAACAGCTGCAACTTCATTATGTGACTGACGATGTCCGGTTAGTAATTTCTTTTCTTTTTTACACATTTTTTTTTTTTTTTTGTTTTCAAGACGCGGAAAAAAGAACTGACTGCTGAAGCATCCTGCTTGTCTTTATGCCAGCCAAGTAGCTGCAAAAGTTTTCCACGTTGCGACGTGGATGGGAAAAATTGCATGAACAGTAACAACAACAACAACAACAACAACAAAAAATTGGCATATAAAAAGTTTTTTAATGAATGGAATTAGTGTTTGAGCTGCACTGACTTTGTTAAATCATCCGAGCAACGTCTCGCAAGTCCATCCAAAGTCCGCCATGAGTCTTCAGTTAGTCAGTCAGCCAGTCGGTCCATCAGGCAGTCAGCCAGTGGCTTCTGTTCCGGGGCTAACAAAATTAGCGCTTATTAGTGCCAGTTGGTCAAACTTTGCCATAATTTCCCTCGAGTGAAACATTGGAGTACTGAGCGCGGTCATCTCTAATTGTTTTAAATGAAGTTTTTTAACAGGAAATTTGATGTGCCACAAAATGTTTCTGGCATCGTTAGCAGTGAAATTAATAATGTTTGACTAATCAGCATTGTTTAAGAAGAAGTTTTTCTGAACAATTTTAAACAAAAAAAAAACCAAGTGGAACAATTATGCTGTATTATGTATTATGATAAAGCGAGAGCGTAAGTTAGAGTCGGCCATGTCTGACCTGTTACACTCACTTATGTTAATTAACAGAGCATTAACTTTAATGTTAACATATTAACATTATGTTAGCAGTCGAGCAGCGAATCCCACATTGCATATATTTTGCCTCACTGCACTTGTTGCGACGTCTGCCATCTATTTTGTTGTTATAACTCATTTAAAAGAAAGAAAATTGCTTGTGCGACTGAGAGGCGTCAGTGGCCGACAATAACTCCCTTTAAAATTGAAGCAACTGGCAGTAATGCGAACAAATGCGTGCCCACCGCGCTGCGTTCAAATAATATACAAGCTCTGATTACTCTCTGCTACATTTTCTTCTCTCTGCTTAATCCGCAAAATTAAAGAATTCCAGTTGATTGCACTACACACCTGGCATTTTAAAGTTGCATTTTCACAATATTTGGCTTTTGTTTTGTCTGCTTCAGAAAAATAAAATGTCATAGCTAGCAATTGCCAAAATTCCAATGTGGCTTAACTTTACGAGTATGCACACAAAGACACGACCTGCATTATAAACCAAAAAGATTCAGTTTAAGGCCCCCCTCAAGGCAACCGCAAAAAGTCGCAAGCCTCAAAAGATATCAATGAACAATCGATGCGGCAGACCGCCCTTCGCCCCTCCCCCCCCCTCTATGCTATACTCGTGTAGACACATGCACGTCTTCCAGGCTACACAGCTACAGTTTCATTCTATGGAGAAACACCGTTGTCGTCGCAGTGAATTTGTAAAATACGTGACAAACATTTGCAATTTGGCTGGCTATCGTTGCTTTCTCTTCCACTCTTTATCAAACGCCGGCATCCCTTTTTCTTCCTTTTGCTCTGCTATTTACAATTCAATTGTTCTAATTTCGATTTGTGTTGCCGGGCAAAAAATGAACTTCAATTGAATTGACAGCCCTGAAAATTAAACGCTCTAGCAGTAGTTTTGCTCTTGTTGTTTTTGTATGTTTCTTGTCTAAATTGATTTATTTATGTTTGCTCTCGGCGGGAGTTCGGGCAACTTTGGTTGAAACATGTCTGGTTGGCCACATTTTGCGGTCACTTTGGTTATAAATTTATTGCATTTTTTTACCGTCACTTTTAAATGGCTTCATATAGTACATTTAAATTTATTACGCGTCGATTTCCGCTGTGCCGCATTTTGGGAGAGGTGAAAAGTTGGTGCTATGTAGTTTCCAACATGAAACCAAAATACATGGACAAACAGTTAACTTCGGAGTATAAGAAAAGTTCTCAAAATATCGCTCACTCACCTTAAGAGTGTCATATCACGATGAGAATATGTTGATATTTCATTTTACTGGTACATTTTTGAGTTTCAACAAGAGCGACATATCTTAAGTGTACTACAGACCTACTGCTTTCTCTTAAAACACCAAATTTTCGAATAGCTGACCCCGAGAACTTCGTACCGCCTAACAGTCACTGAATGTAAATAGTGATACCTTTTAGCTTAATGTATGAATTTAAATTAACTTAATAAAATGAATGCACAAAATTTATTATTCTCTTCAGTGAAATACCTTGTGATATACGACCGTTTTCGATGGTTTGCCGACACGTGAACATTCCACATAAAATTGAACATGAGAAAAACATGCATTTTCTAATTCAGACCACAAACACTTAAGGATCATGGCGAATGCAAGACGTATCGGTAATTGAATTCGTTTAAACAGAAAGGGCACATCGGTTGGGATCATCGGAATCCTCGGAATGAGAACTTCTTCACCTTTCGATGAAACTTGAGCAATCGCTAGAAAATGTCGTAATTCTGGTTTATCGCCTCGAAGCAATGAATAGAATGGCTTAGGTGGCGGAGTCAATACAGCCAATTTCCATTAAAGCAACACAGTCCAGACGTTTCTCCAGCAAACTTCAATGCGCCTCAATGCCCACAAACAACGTCCATTGGATCAATATGAACAAAAGGATATGATCTGTAATCCATCGTGCAATCGAATAGAAACGCTGTTCGATTCAAATCAACACTTGATGCATTTCTTCTTGCGCGTCGAAGATTATTTTGTTGTTGATCTGTGAGATGAGCTCGACGATTGAGAACATTGCCAACCGGATTCGTTTCACTGGCTGCCTCTCTTTGCTCTTGTGTTTGAGAAACACGAACTCAGGCCATCAGTATTGCCAAATCAGCTTTTTTCCCGTCATTTCTACCTTTTCTTAAAACCGTATTGCGGGAAAAATTTAGAAACAGCGGGAAGCGGGATTTCTGGCTTTTATAAAAATGATTTTCTCTATTTTTTCAGCTTTATTTTTATTTTCGAGTCAATTGTAAAACTTATAATGTCGACCCTAATTGCCACTTCTAACGTTCAGGAAACAGTTATCTCTAAGTGCTAGATAAGTTTACAGATCGTTTGACAAAAATGCCAAAAGTTTTCAAACAAAAAAGTCGTTAAGTCTGGCTGCTGAACCCGGAGTTTAAGGCTTGGCTCAGCAAGAATGAATCTGATACCTCTTGAGTTTACTGCAGTTATTGCAAATGTACAATATGACAATGTAAACTTCACTAAACTTCAACTTAAAAAAATGGATTATTTCATCAGATACTAATATTAATATTATACAAGTAGACGATTTCGAAAAATTTGTTTTCAAAGATTTATGCTTCATATGGATAGCGAATCGGAGAAATCTAATCAACTGAAAATCAAAGCAACTGAAGCTCAGGTACTGATCTACTTTTTGGATTTTCACAAAATTGATTGTATTAAGCAATTAAACTGATTTCAATTTACGCCCAATACGCCATTGTGAAGTTATAAACAACGAGTAAAGTAAAAATCTCATACAAAAATTTTAATAGAAGAGCAGACGCACCTGACAATCTTAGCATTCTTCAACATATTGACATATTTTCGGTTGACAACATTCTACGACCAAAAAAACAAAGCATTGTTACCATTTTGGAAGTATTTAACATCGATGAAACTTAAGGTTTGGAGTAAAGTAATCGCTTACAGCTTAAGCTCTGAAGGTAAGGAAAAATTTTGATGAATTTTTAATGTTTTAAGTGTGAACAGCAAAACAAGTCCGCTGATGAGAGAATTTGGTTATTCTCGAAACAGCGATCGTTGTACGGACATACCCAATTGCTATTCCAAAATGTTGTAATTAATATCTGTTGGTTTCTGTTGGTTATAAAAAGGCTTATAATCAACCAAAAAAGACCTTGAGCTAGCCAGTTGTAACATTGACTAAAATCAAAAACAGGTCACCAAACCACACATAAAAATGTTTTAAATACATAATTGCATAACTAATAAGAAACGTCTTGCGCTTTTTTTCCAGCTTTTTTGTCGAAAAAGACAGTTTTTTTTTTCTCCGTCCCACCGAAAATGGTTTTTTTTCCGGCAAATGTTGGCAACACTGCAGGCCACACTAACGCGGCGCTCCTATTGTGCGATTTCTCGCCCTTCTTCATTGGAGTATAAAAATAGAGAAAAGCTAACTTCGGATGGGCCGATGTTGAAATACCCTTGCAGCTCGTATAGTATATGAAAGATGGTTTTGAAAGTGATTTTAGTTCAACAATTTTATTTTCGCTTTGAACAATGTAAGCCGATTGATTTCCCAAACTGAACAATACATGGAGCCAGTACTTTGACCATTTGGCTCGCTAGTTTGTTATATGGCAGCTATACGATATATTCATCAGATTAAGACCAAACTCCCCAAAGTTATGAGGAAGCTGATAATATTCATAACTAACAAGAAAGAAAGTCGGTCAAGCCCGACTATAACATACTCTGTACCCTTACACTCGCATTTGCTCAGGAGTCAAACGGCCAGTTAACACCCCGCGCACAACGCGGTGCGCTCTCTAAGTTTCTCTCTCTCTCTCTCTTTCTCTCTCGCAGTAAGATTGCCTGTGTTGAACGGTTAGGGTATGTTGCTGTGGTTGTTGGTGGGGGGGTGGGTGGTGTTAACTGACCGTTTTCTGATCTTTATCATTCCTTCAGCAAATCGATAAATAATTTTAATTACAAGGTATCTCTAGAAGGAACGAACGATCTATCTCTAAAACTGTAGGAGATATGAAGTTTTTTCCAAATTGCGGGGGCGCGAGGGGGCGTGGCAAAAATTGAAAATAAACTTGATCTGCCTGCAAGTATAAGAAATATAATATATGTCACATACATGTCAAACCTCTATCTCTTACCATCTCTGAGATCTCTTCGTTCATACGGACGGACAGACGGACAGACGGACATGGCTATATCGACTCGGCTGTTGATGCTGATCAAGAATATATATACTTTATAGGGTCGGAAACGATTCCTTCTCCCTGTTACATACTTTTGCACAAACTTAATATACTCTATGTACCTTCGGTACAGAGTATAAAAAGTATAAAGACTACCATACGAGGCTTGGGAAAATTTGCGTTGAAAACGAAATAGTTTTTCTTACTAAAACTAGTTTTTCCACCGATCGTTCCTATGGCAGCTATAGTCATCCGATTAGGATCAAAGTTAGCAGAATTATGTGGAAACGTGTTATTCTAACGAATATGAAATTTGGGAGCGATTGCATTGAAAAAAAACAAGTTTTCCTACTAAGACTTTTTTTCAGAACTATCTTTTCTATGGCAGCTCTACTATATAGTTGTCCGATTGTCATCAAGCTTGGTGGAATGATGTGAAACCATAGAAAACTTATAAATTCGAGATTTGGGAACGTTTGCGTTGAAAACGAAAGAGTTTTACTCACTTAAACTAGTTTCTCCACCGATGGTTCCTATGGCAGCTATATGTTTAAGCCATCCTATCCGGTGCAGCGTATTTGTGCCAAAGGACTTCGTGCAATGTTTGGTTAAGATAGCTTTAAAACTGACGGAGGAGATAGCATAGAAACAGACGGAAAGACGGACAGACGGACATGGCTATATCAACTCAGCTCTTCATGCTGATTAAGAATATATTATATATACTTTATGTGGTCGGAGATGCTTCCTTCTATGCGTTACAAACATCTGGACAATTTTATTATACCATCTATAAGAGTATAAAAAAGTCCTTTTACGCTGATTTCATTTTTTTGCTCATCTGCTGACTCTTAGTGTTCGAGCACTCAGTCGGATCGCTCTCTGTAAGTTGTTATTGAATGAGCATAATAAGAATAGCTCAACTGAGAGCAGTCAACTGAAAACAAAAACGGAGAGAAGCGAAGTGTCCTGCTCAGAGAGAGAGCAAGCGTGCATGCTTTTTTCGGTTATGTTAGGAATGGAAAAAACGGTCAACTGTTATATGCAAACTCTGCTATTAAGCAGTCTTCATGACAAGCTAAACTCAACATATTTTAAAATGTTGCAAAATGTTGGCCTACACCTCCTATTTACCCGTCGGCAATTGCCAACTAGTAAATGTTCCCGATAATCTAAACTCATTAAACAATTTTGCAAATTTTCGCAATTTTCTTTGAACCGATTGACTTTCATTTCCCGTCTACAATTGATATTTATCCAATCGTCTTAGTATTGTAAACTTTTGGAAATTTCGCTGTCTTCGGACCATTTAAATAAAAGTTATTAATAGTTATGGTGCTATTCAAGTCAGTGTTCATTAAAATGGGTACATGTTTTTGAAGATTTCGGCCCACATTACATATTGTATAGATTTGTGGAATCTATGTAAATAGGCACCGGACCTTATTTAGCTTTGAGCAGCTGACCCCACATTGTGGCCACTCAACGTGTTGAGGTTCATTTACAAACGAAAAGGATAAGCTAACTTCGTCTCCATGAGCTATTTGAGTTGAGCATGAGCTGAATCATATAGATCATGGCTGTTATTCAATGAATCGATCATTTTGTGCGCTATGAGTAGAAGTTCATAGATAGTTCTAATCAGAAACAAAGTCAAGGGGAACTTTGGTTCAATTCATGCAGGGTTCCATTTGATGTTTGGTCTGAGCTAATCTAACCTAATCCGAAGTGTTTATAAGTTCGATCCCAAAGACCTTAGCTATACCTCAAAAGCAAAGACGTAGAATTTCCATAACATTAAATAAATATTTGTATAATTGTATAAACTTTTGTGGCAGGCGGCTTTAAAGAAAACAAAAGAGCCAAGAGTGCTTGCCTGTTGGATTATATACAAATTCAGCATACGCCAGGTGTTAAGGCGGTATTCGGTTGAACTGCAAGAGCATAAGTTAATAAGGATCGGCAGCAGTATTTAAACGGATTACACGAGTGCGAACAGGCGCCGGCGCCTGCTGTTAAGGGCGTTTAAAAGGAATTTTACTTGTACTTAACTTTTTTTGTCAAGTGACCCACAAAAGTGTGAAGGCAAAGTTTAAGTCCGGCTGCAGGCCGTTTTGTGGTTTGACATTTTTAAGGACATTAAACTGTGAAACTGTGGGCAGACCGCAGGCCAGGTGGAGATTTCCCCAAAGACAAAGGCAACGAGTAGCTCTTGACTTCTGAGTTTGGATGAGTTCAAGTTATGAATAATTAATGTCTGTCTAGGTGTGTGCGTGTGGGCGTCGTCTAAACGGAAGCTGTCTTAGTTTCAGTGTGTGGGTGGATGGGTGATGGGTGTGTGTCTGGGGCTGTGTTTGTATGTTCGGGTATGTTCGTGTGTGAGCGAGTTGATAATTTGTTATAATTGCTGGGGGATGCCACAGGTCAATTTTGTGGGCATTTATATAAATTAGCCCAGACAAGTAAGATTTATTCAAATGTTTTGCCAAGGAAAGATTCAAATCTACACAGATCTTAATAATATTACTAGATAAATCAGTTATAGCTAGTTGAGATCCAAAGTTATACTAAGTTCTGGCAGCTAACGCCTTTGAAACATTTCCTCTTAGCGCCAACTGGGCCAATGCCCACATTCTGATGGCCATAAATACCTTAACAGCTTTTGCGTAACTTAAGTCACCTCAACACTTAACAGCAAACAGCAGCAGCATGGAGCAGAGCGCAGCAGAACGGCGACCATCATCCGCTTTTGCCCGTTTTCCACTCCTTAAGCGCATTAAACGCACTGGCAGGTGGTTTGTGGCGTGGGGCGTGGCAGTCATTTAAGTCTCGCATTACGCTTAAACTCGCACAAACTGAAACTTTTTTTGCACTCCAGCCATGAAATAAGCGAGTAAACTCAATAATGCACTTGGCTGGCGCACAGAGCGCACAATTGCCAGGCTTCTTTTAATGCCTTTCATTTCGTTTATTTTTTTCATGCGATTTTAAGCCCCATTCAATGGAAACATATGGCACATGTCGTTGTTGTTTGCTGTTGCTGAAGTGTCCTTGACAATTTTCGTTTGTTTTCATTTTAAAACAATCAAAACTTTTGCCCCCAACTCGGCAGTAAATCAAAACAATTGTTAGCCACTGTGGCGTATACTTAATGTGCATAATTGACAACTGTCTGCAACAGATGAGAAAGAATATAAAATGGCTTAAAGTGTTTGGTAAATTAATGAATTTACCATTGAAATTAAATATAATATTATTATAGAGGTTTTTTTTTTTGTTAATCCGGGTTAAGCCCTTTCAGTTTTAAGCGGATTTTAATGAATAATAAGTTATATTAAAAAGTGCATTTTGTATTGAATATTATTGCACAAAATATTTATCAAAAAGAGGTGGAGAGATGCCTCAGCGTGTACTAAACTGATACGTAGTATCCAGCAAATCCAAAGCTTGCCGCTTAAGCTACATTTCTACAAAGATTCTTGACGCATGGGGTAAATAATACCATCACATACGGATTTTTCTCTCATAGCAAATGGTGTTCTGATTTAGTAACTTTTTATGCAAAATTTGTGAATGGGTGATTAAAAATGGTATGAGACTTATTCCCACAAAATCTTATTGTTGGATCATAGAAGCTTCGAATTGGCATTAGGATATATAGTGTGTATAAGCAGGCTCAATACTTCTTAGCTTACTTTTAATGATAGTTTATTCTGAGTCGATCAGATATTAAGTGCATATAGAACGAGAGCGTGGTCAGAGCAAGAAATATTTCATAGCCTTCCCTTATGTTAGTTAACAGAGCATTCACATTAATGTTAACAATTTAACACTAAGTTGCTCACCTCAAATATATGACAAAAGCTGTGTTCCTTAAGGAAAAGCCGAAAAGTAAGCAATGTTTTTGTATAACTCCGATGGATTGAACTATTTTGGTAAATGCATTGAAAAGCAGCCATGATTCAGTTTTGAAACTCACATTGTACATGTCACATGAGTCCGAGGCTCACACAGATGCTTCCATAGACGGTTTCGAAGCGGTGCTTATGCAGAAATCACCAGAAGATGGTCAGCTCAACCTAGTGTACGACGGACGCTCAACGCATATATTCAAAATATGAGCTAGAGATACTGGCTGTCATTGAAGCCATCACAAAGTTTAGAGATTACCACCTTGGTATCCAGTTTAAGATGATCACTGACTGTGATGCATTCACGAAGACTTTAGAGAAGAAAGAAATATACAGGAGTGAATTGCAGTAATATACCTATAAAGTCGAGCATCGTTCTCGCTCTCGAATGGTACACGACGATGCACTTTCTCGTTATGCAGACATGAGAATTATAGATGAGGGTATACAGATTGACTTAAAAAACGCTCAAGAAACAGACAAACATTTAATAACGATACTTAAAGACGACGAAAAAACCTACGAAGATTACTTTTTGAAAGCAGGAGTACTATACAAATTAGTGGACGGCTTTGAATTGATGTTTATTCCGAAGAAAATGCAGAGACAGATTATTGGTAGAGCTCACGATAAAGGACCAAAGAGCTGATATGTAAAGACTACTTCATACAGAATATTGACGAAAAAGTACAGATGTATATTCAGTGTTACATTCCTTATATTCTTAGCAACCGCAAACGAGAGAAACAGGAAGGTTTGTTACATCCATTGCAAAAAGAAGAACTATCATATCGACTTTTTAGGTCCTCTAGAGTCGACAAACAAGTATTACAAGCACAACGGCATGTAGTTGATGACTCCTTTACTAGGCTTTAAGCCTCATTTACACGACCTGATCACTCAGCTGATTTTTTGTCTGAGTTGTTGTCTGACCGTGTAAAAAGGCGTCTGAGGCTACTCAGCTGAGTGATCAGATGAAATAGAACTGGTTCTATTTGGCCGAGTGCTCATCTGAGTGCCATCTGTTACATCAAAGGGTTGCCTAATTGCAGTGTGCTGGCATTGCCACTTTCTGGCTGACGATATACATTTGTTATCGATTTTTGGCAATCGATTAAGTTTTTCTTGTATGTGAAATTAATTCGTATTAAAATCAACAAAAAAATTGCCGATCGCCATGACCTGTAGGGACCAGTTTCTCACAGCTTAAGGAGAATACTTATTTGCTGCACTGTAACGTCAGTATAGGCTTAAAACTCTTTTGACGAAGCAGCGCACAGTCTTGGGCCAGGGACATTAAGTTTGAGTAGGTGAAAGAGAAACAATTCTTCGTTTGATTTTAGGAAATCGGCATGCTAGTCAGCATAGGCTGCAAGCTGCTAAGCTTCGGGAGACGTGATCATTGAGCGAGCGTCTATGGTGCAGTACACACGCATAAGTCATTTATACAAGAAATTGATATTGTTTCTCTAAGTTATGTAAAAAGACCACGCGGTAACGAAAAATTTGTATTCAACTATAAATGTATTTGTTGATTAAACCCGACACTGAATAGAGCCTTCCTCAATAAGCTGTGCCGGTTGGAAAAACGTTTAGTGAACTGGTGATTTATTATTTTGGCCAGGTACGGAAAAAGTGTAGTGTCTTGGCAGAAATCTAATTTCTCTATTTTCTTAGTGCCTTGTGCCAGTGCCTCCTTATGCAAGGCCTTAACGATGGTGCTTTGCAATTGATATGCTAGTGGTGAAACTAGCGGAGTAGCATTTGTTGGAGTCAATTGGAATCCCTACTCTTCTGAACCGGAATGGATCAGCACGATCGAGAAGATCAGCTACAATAGGAGCCAGCATTGCCCGCATATGACGAGCTGCTCTGTGTCCCATTTTTTTGTGTTGAGCCATGCATACAAAGGCTTTTAAAGTTTCTTTTTGAGGCAACTGTGGCCAGAGGTGTAATCGCACACCGCCCCTTATAAGTCAGCTGCCACCCGAATGGTCCCAAATCCGTGAATTCCTTCTCCGAGATGTGGGAGCCACCCCGATTTTCTAATTTATCTCATTAGAAAAGAGAGAGAAAACGAGCTTAGTTACTTAATTAATTTACTTAGGTTTTTTTTTCTTAAATTTACTATGGCTAGATTGTAATACGCATATAGATAAAATAATTTTGGTAACCAAATCGAACATAAATTATAGCCTCAGTGAGCGAATAGCAGCCAAGTATGCATGTGCATATAACCGGTCATATTAATCCCTTCTTTTGGCAGCAAGTCATCTTTGAGCTCAACGACGGCAGTGCCTGGTAAGTTCGTTTTTTTATAAAATAAAAATTGACCTTTGCATGCAACATGCAAACGATGGTAGCCTAAAAATGAACAATTTACGTTCGATCCTTACCCTAAGAAATTATTCAGATCCTCTGAATTTATATCTGTACAAACTTTCCTTTAATTTACATTTATTTACTTAAAACCCCTTTTGTGAAAGAGAAATATTGAATGAAAAACCAAAAGCGAAAATGAATTGAATAGACATGGATACTAACTATGAATTAGAAGCTAAGAATAAAATTATGTACCCTATTTGTAATGAAATGAAATCTTAAATTGTTTTTAATGGATCCGTCGCCGAACCAAGTGCCAATGCCAAACCAAACTTAAATAGCAGCTATTAGTAGCAGTAGGGGCAACCCAAACCATCTTCTTTAGGTGTTGCCATGGTAGGGAGGGTAATGATTTGGGGGGTAAATTCCAACTAATTCCCCAATACCAATCCATCTTGCCTTAGTTCCCTGTCTGTCCGAGTTTTTTTTTGAGTTTAGTGGGAGTTAAAATAATATGTTCAGATCATTTCCATCCTTTTGGTAGAGTCGTATTCTTAGACAGTGCACTTAATATTGTCGTGGTGTGTCCGCTATGAGAGGATGAGGAAGAACCCCACCCCATCCGACGAACTGAGCAAGAGCAGAGCTACAAGTGCACGCCCCGAGTCCTCCATAGCTACGTCGAATGCGCGAAAGCGAGCTGATCTTAAGGTCAGCAGGTCGTTCGACTATCGAATCAACCAGTACCCACACACTACAGACCCAACCAAAGAAGAAAGTAAGTGTGTATAATTTGTATAACTATTGCTTTTGGTATAGACATTACACTTCTTTTGTAGACATCTGCCGAGTGGACCAAGGATGAGGTTACGCGGCTGATTGACATGTACGAGGGTGAGCCTGCTCTGTAAGACTCCTCCAATCCGACCTACAAGAGCAGATCCTACAGGATTGACACAATAGAGAAAATTTGCTTCATAATTTGAGGGCAAATCACTGGTGGACATCAAAACGAAAATATGCAATTAGCACAAATGAATTGGCCAAATTATAGAAAGCTAACAGCAAAAGCGGAAAGCCCATATTGGTTCCACCGTTGTCGCCTTTTTGTACTTCTTCGCTCTATTAAGTCTCGAGCATCAGAGTCTACCTATTCAGTATGTTCTACAGCCGTGTATTTGCAATCTGAAGTTAATTGACTTTATTACAGGTGACATGGAGTCGTTTTTAGAGGATTCATTTTTGGAGCAAACGGATGCAAAACGGGCCAACAATAAGGAAAATATCGCAAGCGACAAGCAGACCGAGGGGTTGAAGAAGACTATATTGGCTTTGAAGACAGCTGTCAACCAGTACTCACAAAGCGTCAACTCTTTTGGCGAATTTATGAAATCGCAAGCTGCCACGGTACCAGAGGAGCACCAGGAAGACTTCTTCCAAAAAATGATTGTGTACATGTATACTTTTAAAAATAATTACACATGTTAGTATAGGTTAAAGATATTTTATTAAGTATGGATACATAAATGAAATAAATTAATTAAAAATTAAGCTTCTTTATCGCCTTGCAGTTCACACAACACAAGCTGGGCCACATCTCGGCCTTCTACACGGAGTCGAAGCCAGACACGGCTCCACATTGCTCGCTTTGTATACTTTCTTTTGGTTATTTGTACATTCTTTTTCTCTTTCATAGTTTTTTCGTGCTGCATTTCACTTGCTAGGACGGCAACTATAATTTTTAATGCTTTATTCATTTCACTTTTAATTCTTCTTGACTTCTTCTTTTATGTAAACAAAGCAACGTCACAATGTTCATATGATCCAGATGATTCTGATGAACCAATGGTTCTGTAACTGACTCATACTGACTCATCTGACCTCATCAGGTATGTGTAAAAACGAAACTGAGTTGCTCAGATGAGTTTTGGTCTGACGAAAACTTAGCTGAGTGATCAGGTTTTGCAGGCTGTACCCTACAATGAAGTAAGAGAATTGTATTTGGCAACCCAGCTTGTATTATATCTGACCGGGGGTCTGAAAAATTTTCTACAATACTGCGAAGAAGAGAACATCAAGGCACTAAAGACGACTACAGGTTTGCCTCGTGTTAACGAACAAGCTGAGAGAGTTAACATCTCAGTTCTGTCAAAGCTTAGTATCGTTGACCCTACGCAGTGGTATAGGCATGTTTAACGAGTTCAGCAAGCCATAAATTCAACATTTGCTAGAAGTATTGTCTATAGTCCGTTCGAACTTCTAATTGGTGTAAAGATGCGAAGCATAGATGACCAGCAGCTACAAATTCTGATCAATAAAGAGTCAATTGCTGTTTTCAACAACGTTCACAAGGAACTACGAGTTAAAGCTAAAAGTTAGATGTTGAAACTTCAAGCTGAAATCTAATCTACGACGTAAGCCAGCCAGGAAGTACAACGTTGGTGATATGGTGGCCATAAAACGCACACAATTTGGCAGTGGTCTCAAATTAAAATCGAAGTTTTTGGGTACATACCAAATCGTTAAGATGAATGTCTTAAGAACTCCTCAACCTGTGCAGAGTACTTAAAGCCATGGTCCGCCCACGATGATGATGAGTACGATGATGGGATGCAGTTAGCTTACCAGGTTCAAGCATGCCCATCACAAATTATCTAACGACACCCCAGACAATAACGTAACCAATGAACAGTACGACGAGAAAATTACATAAAACGACGCAAAAGAACAAGATCGACGATCGGCAGCAAGAAGACGTCCAGCGATTGCGGAGGGAGTCGAACCGTGGCAGCCAACCAAGAATGACGTGAGTTCGAAATGCTGATAATATTATATAATAATAATAATAATAACTTAACTTTAATCATTATATACAAAAAACATCTTTCTTTCATAAAAACAATACATTTATTATGCGCCACACTGTTGCTAATGGGCTCAAAGAAAAGAGAACGAACGAGAAAGAGATAACGCA
Source organism: Lordiphosa magnipectinata (assembly GCA_037044535.1). NCBI lineage: Eukaryota > Metazoa > Arthropoda > Insecta > Diptera > Drosophilidae > Lordiphosa > Lordiphosa magnipectinata. The sequence continues at coordinate 409,226 of JBAMBO010000819.1, forward strand.
GCTAACCAAACTCTTTACCTTCATCTTCATTCCTTATATTTGCACAGCCAATTTGTTTGTATGAAAAAGTAAGTACTCACACATATCGTTGTTGTTCGCGCTATCGCCTTCTTACCCTCTTACCCTGAATGTGAATAGAAAAGAAAGACTTAAGCACCGGTAACTTGACAATGGATAGAAGCAGAGTTGCAAAACGGGTTTGAACCGAACCGGTAAACATATGTAAATCAATTTAAATTCGTGAAGAATCAGAGCGTGCTATTGTATGGAGTACTTCTTTGCCTACTTATGTACATATGTATACATTCATACGTATGCGTAATTTATATTACATTCACGAAACCACAATACTTCCAGTCAGAGATATTAATTTATAATATACTATAAATTCAATGTAAACACCTATGTACACTGCACAATGTATTGAAAGTTTTATTTTTCATCTTATACATATGCGCCAATTTAACCAATCCGGTGCATGCTACTTCAGAAACATGCCAGCCGAATACAAACAGAAGTGAGTGCCCCACGCAGCGTTGTCAATTTAGCTATTTTTCCCACCAGAAGCTCGAAAGCCGGAATCTTATCAGTTTTGCCGGATCCTGCAGTTTTAGCTAATTATTTGACATTGTTTAGCTATTTTAAATTAATCTCTGTTAAGTTTTAGCATTTTTAACAGTCGATATTTGGTGGAAAAAATAGCTTAATTGGCAACACTAGCCACGCGCCAAAAATTGGGCGCAAAGAAGAATCCAAACAGAAAGAGACAGAAAACACACGAGTCGTTTGAGAAGTTCTGACTGAAAGGGTGTGAAGCAATGACGACAAAAACTAAATATGACCGACGAGCATGCAGCAAATTTAATGTGGCACCTTCAAAAGAAGACAAAGGCATTTTCGATCAAATCATTGTGAAAAAAGAAAAAGAAAATGCTCAATTTTGTGAGTGAAAGACTGATTGAAGTGCATACGAGAAAGCATAATCAATCAGACTGAAGATTTATACATTAGCAATGAAGGAAGTCCATATCCAGCAAACGAGCGCCAATCTCACGTCAATTATAATCAACGTCTTACAGTCTTACAATGTATTTATGCGTCAGGTGTATACCTATTGTATTATAATTTTGTATATATTGGCTAAAACGTGCAGCGAACCAAGGTTGGAACCAAAACCAAAGCCCAAAAACCTCGAACCTCAAATTTCCGAACTTTAACCGTCGATAAATTCTGGTTCGAACTTACAAACTGGAGGTTCCGAACATTTTGGTTTGCACCCCTGTTTGGAAGTGAGGAATGAACATTTTTTATTCTCTTTTTGACTCTTGATAAGCTTGCTGGAGGACACAACTGTTACCCTAACATTTTTAAAGTGCTTGATGCCTCGATCAAAAACAAGCATTTTTCGGGAATTGTTTTCCCTTCCACCCTTCTGTTAACCAGAATTCAAAGATGCATTCGTTTTGATGAAATTTTTAGTTGTTAATGACTTTGGCTTTCGGAAAATCTTAAGGCCAATTGTGAAAGGCATGGGATGCGAAAATCTGAGAGATGATGTCATTCGCCAATCAGTTCTACTTGCTAAGAACATTCAAAACGAGAACAAAGTTGCATATTTATATGAATATGTTAAAATGGTCAACAAATAAGCCGTATTTTCCCAGAATTGAGTAAAAAATTGTTCAACAAATGGGAATGTGCTTAACCTGACATTGATAACAATTAAATAAGTTTTCCATATGATTTTAAGCTCAACGGTAATTAAAGCTTCCTGGCAAGTGCAAGCCCACAGCGACAGCACCAGCAACAACAACAACAACAACAAAAACTTTTGCTGGCAAAAACTCTCATAACTTTTACTTTGAGATGGAGCCAAAGTGCAACAACAATAACCCCAAAGAGAAAAACTTTTGCATGCATGCGTGTGAGTGCGTGTGTGTGTGTATGTTTGGGGGTGTTAATAATAAACCAAAAAAGCTTGAAAAACAACTTTTACCCCAAAGCAAATAAATTGCACTTGTTGTTGTTGTTGCAGCTGCGATTCTTATGTGGGCAAAGTGTTAAGCGAGTGGGTGGTTCGTTTTTTTCTGCGGCAAGCGAGAACACCAAGTTTTAAGAGCGCCAAGAGCAAAAGTTTATGCTCTAATTTCCGAAAAGGAAAAATTAGCAAATTATTTGTGCCATTGCCATATCATAAACTGCTTTGGAACTGTCAGAGTAAAACTGTAGAGCCTGTGCTCATGTGTGTGGGGTACAGTTGGTCACAAAAGTCACATAAATTTTGAAATGACAGACAGCAGTTTTACAGTTTTTCGAGGTCGTGCGGTGATAAAGTTCCTCCAGATGCCTGATGACGGACACAAAGCGTTGGGTGGGTGGGTTTGGGGAGGGGTTGGACTCGTAAACTATGTTTATGTCCGTGTTGAGTCACTGAAAATAGGCTGGGCCATTGGGAAAGAGAGCAGTCCAAAATTAGTCAGTTGAGCTCTTGTCTGAAATTATGCCATGGGGATTATTTTAGTTAAATTGCGCTTCAGCTTTGGCTAAATGAGTGTGTGTGTGCGTTTGACAGGTGCAAAATAATCACTAAACCCACACAAAACCCACCACAAATAAATTTTGTTGAAAATAAATTAAACTATGCACCAAAGTGATGACCGCACAACAACAAAAACAACAACCAAAAAAATGCGCAGTATAAATTGTAATTAAATTGACAGACGGCTGTTGCTATTTCAAATGTGATTCCTACCTTAATTATGGCCAACAAGCCTGGACATGGCAAAATCCACCGCTACGCTAACTGACAAAAATCAATGACAGCGACCAGCGAATTGTGGGCGGATTTAACATTATAAAACACATCGTTCAAACTGCAAAACAAAAAGTGCCCACAATTTTTGGGATTTCAGCTTTGATCTTCTGCTGACCCAAATAGAATCGGAATGCCTTTGCCACGCTGTTTGGCCTTTGTGTGTTGTGGATTTGATTTTCGAATGGGAGACGGAAATATATTTTGACGATTAGCGCTTTGTTGGGCTTTCTGTTTGTGCCAAACAATTGTAAATAATTGCCACCATATTTTCTATTAATTGTCTGAAATTGTTGTTTAATAACTAAATAGATGGATTTGAATCGTTTTCACTTTTTGTTTTTAAATTGTATAAAAAAAAATCCCTTTGTGGAAGTTGCTCTGAATAAAAGTGGAAATGTTTCAATTCCTTCAAATCCTTGTTTTTAGACTCCTACAAATGAGCAGCCTATGAATACAGCAGCGACTGAATGCATTTCGCTCTTCACACTAACACACTATGGTCCCAAATCCCAAAAAGCTGGCCAAAGGGGACTTTTGATGGTTGGAATCACGGTTGCCACTTGACAAAATTAGACCACACCAAAAACAATTCAAAAAAGAGCCATTTTCAATAAAAAAGAGCCAAAAAAATTGTATTCCCTTATTCATGTTATATTTGCATTTAATAAAATATAAAATATCTCTTTCACAAAATCGTTAAATTATACATCCATTTCATTTCATCAGTATTTTTAACCGTACAAATAAGCTCATAAAATATTTCATATATTCCTTAATTTCTATGGCAATAAGGCATAACAGCATAACTCAAGTAATGTAAAATTTGAGATTTTAATACCTATGGCTTCCTTGGTTTTAATTCTATATTGTGTCCCAATTTCACACTAGTCGGATGAGTGGTTACAAAGATAAAACGGTAAAACTAAACAACATAAGTCTTGAGAATTCTGAATAGGTAAAACAACAACTCGATTTTATCAAAAAGACTTATATCAGTATACTTAAAGAAATAACTCTTTCAATCTGTAAAAAATTTCCACTTAAGACCAAACACTTTTTTCACATACTCATTAAGGGCCGATTTCTCATCTCCTATATATCTACTATTTGCCAGATAAACTTAGAATTTACTCTGTTACTTGTTAGTTTATGTGATAGTTAGTGCTTTGTAGAAGCTGTGAAATCGGAACTTAAAGGTAATAATTGCTTCCTAAAAAATACGTAAAACACACTTTTGCTTTTATTCCTTATTGCCACAGATTTCTTTACATATTAAAAACTAAATAGTTTATTGTTTACATAAAAAAATTATACTCTAAGATCAGTTACTTTTATATATTTATACCCTTGCAAAGGGTATTATAATTTTGCCCAGAAGTTTGCAACGCATAGAAATATTCATTTCCGACCCCATAAACTATATATATTCTTGATCAGGGCGACGAGCTGAGTCGATTGAGCTTTGTCCGTCCGTCTGTCTGTCTGTCTGTCTTTCTGTCCGTCTGTTTCTACGCAAACTAGTCTTTCAGTTTTAAAGCAATCGAGCTGAAATTTTGCACAGAGTCTTCTTTTTACTGCACGCTGCTAATATGTCGGAACCGACCGGATCGGATCACTATATCTTATAGCTGCCATAGGAACCATCGGTCAAAAAATGGTTCTTAGTGAGAAAAACTTTTTTGTTCTTAATGGTAGCGTTCCCAAACACGGTCATTATTAATATTATATGCTTTCAAACAGATTTGCAAACTTTGGTCAAAATCGGATGACTATATCTTATAGCTGCCTTAGGACCGATCGGTCGGAAAATGGGTCTTAGTGAAAAAAATGTTTTTGTTTTCAAGTAAATCGTTCTTAAGGTCGGTGATTATTAATATTAAACGCTTTCAAACTTATTTGATAAATTTGGTCGATATCAGATGACTATATCTTCAGGCTGCCATAGGACTTATCGGTTGGAAAATGAGTCTTAGTGAGAAAAACTTTTTTGTTTTCAATTTTATCGTTCTTAAACTTGGCGATTGTTAATTTGATATGTTTTCAAAAAGATTCGCGAAATTCGGTCGAAATTTCAAAAACAGCTTTTGCAAGGGTATAAAAACTTCGGCACAGACGAAGTTAGCTTGGCCTTCTCGCTTAAAGTATTTAACAGACCACACATAATATGGATCGGTACTCGTACACAGACCCTTCCAAAGCATTATTTTTGAAACTGACGCAAATTCGAGTTTGCACGAATTTGCCGAACCAGCTGCAGGTAAAAACTCACGCACCGTTTCCTTTACACTTAAAATGGTGGATTTCCCTATACACTTGATACCCATATGTTGTTAGTCCAAGCAACTAAGTTCCAAATTATACCTATGAGTATGTGACAAAGGTTTTGAGAATTACACTAAACAACAAGGTCCAGTATATTGAAGAGTGGGTGGTGATTAGAATCACATATATGTATGTATAGATATGATTTTCGTTTGCTGAACACGAATCTGTTTTCGAAAATGGTCCATCACGTCTAGATTTTAGGTAATTTGGTCTTAAAAATGCTTAGAATCCAAAATTTTGAACCTGTTTTGGCTCGTTTTGTAAAGGAGCTACACCTTGTGTTGACTCTCTTTTGATAATATGGTATAGTACTATTTCTAAGGACTAAAAATATTATCCCAAACAATTCTACGATTTTCTTAAAGGAAGATATACCATTTAGCATATATGTTTAATATTGTATTGTATCGATTGTATCGAAAAAAAAAATTTCAAAAGTTGTCCTATTTTGTAAGCCCATAGAATAGAATATCTAGATTTAAGAAATTAGTCAGCTGCTCGCTCTCACTTATGCTCTCTGGATACATTTGGGTTAGATTTTCGTTCTCACTTACGCTCTCCAGATACATTTGGGAATATGTCCGTCTCGCTCTAACCACTGTGATTTCCTAATGAAATTATAAAGTATCTTTTTAGGCACTATCGTTAAGCACCAGCAAAATTGAGCGGCAGCGCGAATTTCATCTCTAGTACTCATTCTACATGGTAAACCTGAGTAGTCGGGGAGCATCCCACTGCTCAAGCAGTGGGCAAAATCTTTTTCTAAGAACAGTCTTTTAATTTATCTTTTAATTTATACGTCATATTCGGGCTCAATGCAAAAGAGCCAATTAAAATAAAAAAGTGCCAGTGCACCAACAAAAAAAAAACCCAATTTTTGGTGCAAAAACACCAAGTGTGGCAACCGTGGTTGGAATAGTTGTAGTGGTACATTTAGATTGTATTGTGACCGTTTATAAGTGGGAAGTGTCCCTAACTGGCTCAGGTATGAACTCCGTTCGTGAGCGTCACGCGTCGAAAATAACACAACGTTCAGAAGCGTAAAGAACCGCAAAAAGTAAACCAGAAAAGTTAATAGATTCTATTCCAAAAAGTAAGTACAATTTGAATGTATTACTTCAAATTTTTATGAACAATGCATGCAATAGTGATTCATTAATATAAGTAGATGTTTTTTTCCTGGTCACATTCAGAAAAGTTGTGTTACAAAAAGCAATATGTCAAAACTCCTATCAGATCCTGCTCTTTAACAAAATAGAAATTGTTGCTTAGACACTTCTTCAAAACATATCTAAAAATTAGCTGCGTATAGCTGCACATCGTAGCTCGGGGATGATTTTTGTGCGTTAATGCGTGCATTTTTTGCAGTTTTTTTTTTGTAATTTTCGCGACATAATATATATACACTGCTCGATAGCATTCTACCCCAATTCACCAGATTAACTTTTTCTAAAGTATTTTGGCCCGGTGAAGCTTGGTACGGAGATACTTGCGAAATGTGTGCGAAATCTCTGCACATTATTTCGTCGATAGCAAGTGCGAAATAATGCGCTCATCTCTAGTTGTTTTGTTTGCAAATTTGACTTGGCGGGAAAATTTAAATTAATTAACATCGAAAACTTGTGGTGCCCTCCAATGATGCAATAGTTGTTACAATAGCTTTCTGTGATTTGTAAGAAGCGGCAATGAAGGCAATTAGGGTTCGACAGTGTTTGGTTAATCCTTATTTGTAGTAAATATCTAAGAGGTGGCAGATGTAAAACGTTAAAAACCTAAATTGCGAATAATTAAATGGTTTTTAGGTCCATCACGACCTTTATTTGTAATAGGCTAATGGGGCTTAGGACACGACTAGGAAAGGGGCTGAATCGACTGATTGGGCCATGGCATCTCGTTGTTATGTACTTATAATGGAACGGCATAGATTAGGAGATATCCCAAGTCCGACCATTAAAAAGTTCTGCAGCTCATCCGTTTGACATACAGAATCCGTCGTCCACAATTGAATCACTTAGAACTGCACATAGCACATATGAAACCTTCTTGGACCAACGAGTCTGGCATACGCGAAATTTATGGAGCTTATTCAACTACTGATCAGCGTCTCTCTGAGAAGCGTTTGCTTCCACCCTTGGCGTGATTAGCACTTCGGCAGCGTAAGCTGTCCTTCAATGAAGCCCAAGCCGCATTGTAATTATCTAATAGAAAAGCAACCAATTATGCATCAAATAATTAAATTCCATAATTACTTTACTTACCAACTTGCTCAAACGCTTTTCTTTATTTTTTTGTTATATCGGTTTTCACACTTATGTTTATTCATTTGAATTTACCGCGCCACACGTGATTACGAAAAATATAGTTTACATATATTTCACACCTTCGAAATAATCACTTATCGATAGACTATCTCGTGACAAGTTGACATCGGGTGGTAAACTCACGAAACAGCAACCTTGAGCAAGCTTGAGCACGAAAATCGACATGAAAGAAAAATCTGTTTTCTGTAGCTGCCTCCACTTAAACGTGCATTGCTTTTTTGTTTTTGCACCGATTGAAAAGTTGTAAAAAAAATTAAGAAAAGGAAAAACCTGACCAAAAGTTTAGTTTTTAGACAAAAATGTGGTAGGGTGAGTGCTTTTGATGTGCTTTTGTTCACAAATGTAGAAAAACGAGAAGGCCAAGCTAACTTCGTCTGTGCCGAAGTTTTTATACCCTTGCAAATGCAAATGTCACAGTTTAAGAACGCTTACATAAAAATCAAAAAATTTTGTTACTAAAACCTATTTTCCGACAGATAAACGTCTGAAAAAAGTTTTTCTCACTAAGACTCAATTTCCGACCGATCGGCCCTATGGCAGCCTTAAAATATAGTCATCCGATTTCGGCCCAATTTTGTGAATCTATTTGAAAGCATATAAAATAAGTCATCAGCGAGTTAATGGACGCTAACAAAACTAAACAAAAAAATTTTTTACCAAGACTCATGTTCGACCGATCGGTCCTATGGCAACCATAAGATATAGTCACCCGATGTCGATCAACTTTTTCAAATTAGTTTGAAAGCGTTTAATATTAATAATCACCGATCTTAAGAACGATTTACGTAAAAACAAAAAAGTTTTTTTTCACTAAGACCCATTTTCCGACCGATCGGTCCTATGGCAGCTATAAGATATCGTCATCCGATTTTGACCAAAATTTGCAAATCTGTTTGAAAGCATATAATATTATTAATGACCGAGTTTCATCACGTTAACATTGGAAACAAAAAAGTTTTTCTCACTAAAACCCATTTTTCGACCTATGGTTCCTATGGCAGCTATAAGATATAGTCATCCGATTTTGACCAAAATTTGCAAATCTGTTTTAAAGCATATAATATTATTAATGACCAAGTTTAATCACGTTAACATTGGAAACAAAAAAGTTTTTCTCACTAAAACCCATTTTTCGACCTATGGTTCCTATGGCAGCTATAAGATATAGTCATGCGATTTTGACCAAAATTTGCAAAGCTGTTTGAAAGTATATAATATTATTAATGACCGAGTTTAATCACGTTAACATTAGAAACAAAAAAGTTTTTCTCACTAAAACCCATTTTTCGACCTATGGTTCCTATGGCAGCTATAAGATATAGTCATCCGATTTTGACCAAAATTTTCAAATCTGTTTGAAAGTATATAATATTATTAATGACCGAGTTTAATCACGTTAACATTGGAAACAAAAAAGTTTTTCTCACTAAAACCCATTTTTTTACCGATGGTTCCTATGGCAGCTATAAGATATAGTCATCCGATCCGGTCAGTTCCGACATATTAGCAGCGTGCAGTAAAAAGAAGACTCTGTGCAAAATTTCAGCTCGATTGCTTTAAAACTGAGAGACTAGTTTGCATAGAAACAGACGGACAGACAGACGGACAGACAGACAGACAGACGGACAGACAGACAGACAGACGGACGGACAAAGCTCAATGAACTCCGCTCGTCCCCCTGATCAAGAATATATATAGTCGATGGGGTCGGAAATTCATATTTCTATGCGTTGCAAACTTCTGGGCAAAATTATAATACCCTTTGCAAGGGTATAAAAACCAAATTTTTTTTAAAATTTTAAAAATTTATCGAAATTAAAGTGCTTGTAAATGCAAATGAGTAAACAAAGTTTGTTTTCTGAAATTTCAAATTTCAAGTATTTAGTTTACTTTAAAAAAAAACCCTCAAACACAAAAATCGGACATGAAATGGATTTTTTATACCCGAAAACCCCAAATCAAATACGTTTTTCATAAAATTGTCCGCCATATTGGATCCGCCATTTTGTTTATCTCTATTTTGACTTCGAATTCGTAGTCAGCGACCCCGAAAACCCCCGAGTACACACTTTCAGCCAAATCAAATACGTTTTTGATCAAATTGTCCGCCATATTGGAGCCGCCATTTTGTTAATCTGTATTTTGACTTTGAATTCGTAATCAGCGACCCCGAAAACCCCCGAATACACACTTTGAGCCAAAACAAATACGTTTTTGATCAAATTGTCCGCCATATTGGCTCCGCCATTTTGTTTTTCTGAATTTTGACTTCGAATTCGTAATCAGCGACCCCGAAAACCCCCGAATACACACTTTCAGCCAAAACAAATACGTTTTTGATAAAATTGTCCGCCATATTGGATCCGCCATTTTGTTTATCTCTATTTTGACTTCGAATTCGTAATCAGCAACCCCGAAAACCCCCGAGTACAGACTTTCAGCCAAAACAAATACGTTTTTGATAAAATTGTCCGCCATATTGGATCCGCCATTTTGTTTATCTCTATTTTGACTTCGAATTCGTAATCAGCAACCCCGAAAACCACCGAGTACACACTTTCAGCCAAATTAAATACGTTTTTCGACTTTTGGCCAGTTTTTTGGGATTTGCGACACGAGCCGAATGCATGCCTATAGGCTTGTGCCAATAGAGCAAAACAGCTTTTCAGTCTCTGGGGACAAAGAAGATTTTATATTGAAAAACAATTTGCCACATCGACAACATCTCACTCATATATTAGTCAGTTGTTCTCTGTCATTTTTGCTCTCTGAGTTATTTTTTTTCCGTTTCGCTCTAACCAACCTTATTTGAAATCGGATGACTATATCTTATGGCTGTCATAGAACCGATCGAAATGGCTCTCAGTGAGAAAAACTTTTTTGTTTTACTATAAACTCAATCGTTCTTAAACTCGGAAATTGTGAAATTTATATGCTATCAAACAGATTTGCAAAATTTTGTCGGAAACGGTTGACGATAGGTCGGAAAATCTTCGATTTTAATATTAACGTACTGAAACTACAATATTTCAGAATCAGCATTTGCATGGGTATAAAAACTTCTCCTTTTTATTCATGTACAATTATTGATTGAGCTAACCTCGAACCGAAATACAGTGTTGAACTTATGTTAGTTTTAGATTAGGATCTGTAAGCTAACTCTCATAACTTCTCTCAGAATAGAAGAGAAATCTTGCTGTTGCCCATACTTTGGACTAGTACAATATTTCCATAAACTATTTGTACTACTTAAAGTCTTCTACTCTATTGTGGTCCTTTAACCTGCCAATTTTTAAGCTAAGCCTGTACCACTTTACAGCCATATAAAAAGGGCCACCAACTGGAATCACTTCCTTTCCACTTGTCCTGCCTCCCCCCTCCAACACTTTTCATGCCCATCCCTGGGCCACGTTTAGCGCTTAATAAACTCATCGCTGATTTAATAATATTAAGATCAACGTCATAAAATGCTTGCGTTAATGTTGTTCAGTTAAAATTTTTATGCTGCCACCATAAGACCAAAGTGGCAAACGGGAAAACGAGCGAAACTGCTGGCACTGTCAACGGAGTCACCCATTCCTGGCCTGTCCTGCTTCCCGGTTGACAGACATGGCGCAACAGTCGGGCTGACATCTGTTGTTTGCAACATAATAATCATTATAATTTATTTTTAAATGCAATTTACGCAGCCAACAGTTTCAGTCGAGTTGAGTGAAGTGGAGTTGGATGGGTTGGTGCTCTGCATGCTAAACGGTGGACTCGAGTCCTCTAAAACGAGTTAATTAGCGTTGATTTTGTCTTCGTTTGTGCGCAAACTGTTAAATAAACACGATTGTGTACTTGATTATTAGACAAGCAGGTCACGTAGTTGGGCACAAATAAAAATCGACACCGGAAACGAGTATCCAAGTATTCCAGTATCCACTACAACATCAGTGGCTCATTTACAATTAGGCCTCGCAGTTTGTTTTGTAGCGCCGAAAAGCCAAAAAAGGTAAATAACAGGAAACATTTTACACTAATTAGCGACGCACGCAAATGGGCGGTTGGGAGGATGGGCTGGGTGAAGGAAGGCAATCGGGCTGGCCTGGTTGCCCTATAAAAGTCACTGCCATAAGCCTAATTATGTTGTACAAGTTGTCGTCGCTGTAGTTAATGTTGAATATGGATGCCATGTAAGGGGTAGGGAGGGCAGACAAAGAGAAAGAGAGCCTTTAATCTTATGCCGGGTTTTAAGTGAAAGCAGGATGGGGATGGGGTGGTGTTTTTTTTTTTTTTTTGGTTTCATTTGCATTAATTAGGCTTTAGTACTTTGGCATCAAAATTTTGAAGGAAAGGAATATCAAAGTCGATTCAGAAAATGCATTAAGAAAGAGAAGCTGAGATAGAAAAGCAGTTACTCTTTCTTTTAGGGGGTAACCCAAGACCATTAGCCCATAAACATAATAATAAATTAGCTCAAATATATATTTTGTCTTATCATATACCCTGTCTTTCCCGAAAATATATAAGTAAGGTTGGAAGTCTTAATATACCCCTAATCAAACTGTAATTTTTTTCGAAACAATCAAAACAAAGGGCAAATACATACAAGTGGAGAAAAACTTTTTAATTCAATTCATATTTCAAACTTTTCTAGCCTCCAATAATATCCACGGGGTCTAAATGTGCTCTGTTAGTTAAAATTTTATGAACTTGTACAATTTTGTAGGTTAAACTCTTTCTCCACTCAATACAAATTCCAAATATTTGTTCTCTCTTCCTCCTAAAAGAATCGTCGTATTTGTATAGACTTTTTAAATGGTAAACAATACAAACAATTTGAAATGCCCATTTCGATATGCATTTGCTCACCGCAGGACGATAACAACAACAACAACAGCAGGAGCGGCAGCATCAACAATGCGAACGTTAAAATGCATATCGCGTATACGACATGTGCATGCAAAAATACGGGAAATTGGCATTTGCGCTACTTTATTATTTTGCACTCAACAACTGTTTTCATATGCCATCGGCTTGAATTTTTATGCTTTCATTTCCGTGACCAAGGAAAATAAATTAAAAATGCGTAAGCCAAAATAACAATAACAGCAGCGACAAAATCAACAACAACAGCAACAGCTGTGCGTTCGCATTAACCATAATCATAACAGACAGAAGAAGATGCAACAGTTTGTGGCCATCAGTGGAGATGAAGGCGATTGCTCAGAAAACTTTCGCACAAACTTTGGCACACTTTAAACTTTAAACACACTCAATTAGATAAAATAAAATGTTTAGCTAACTTTTGTCGATTTTTTTTTTTTTGGGGCCAAAACACAACTTGACCCAAAGGTCCAACTTTTTGACTAGCTGAAAAATGTTTGAAACGAAACTTTTTACAACTTTTGGCAATTATCTCATGAGCCAAGCTGGGTCATGGATATGGTAGACCAATGCCCTATATGGACCCCCCCACCCCCCCACACCGCTTACATCAGACTTTGTTTGTCAGCAACCAAACTGGCCGTCAGCTGTAGCTGTTGGGCCTGCAAAAATCTGAAAGAAAGAAAACAAAACACTGTCGAAATTCAGAAAAACATTTGTGCTTTTGAGCTCACTTAATTGTGTCAATAATGTGTTGCTTTTAATCCTTTAAGTGCAGTTTCTGATGGGCCTTTGTTATGGTTGAAAGAATTTTACTGAAAACTATTTTGTTAAATTGAACTTTTAGTTTTGTGTGAATTTTTCAAGCGAAGCTTTGGAAGGGGAGTAAAAGGAAAAGACGCAGCAATGCGCACATCATTTAATTTGGTCATACAAAGAGGAAAAACTATTTAGAAATTTTTTAAAAATTTCAAGTAAAACGCATTTTATGATATGTCTAAAATTTTTAATATATTTAAATAATGTTTTGAACCAGAAAGAAAAGTACAGATGGTTTAAGAGCTAGAAGTCGGAACCGATAGAGGCCTTTATTGAAAAGACGCTTAAGTAGAGAGAAGCTTGTTTTGCTGATCAAGAATATACATATTTATGTAGGAATCCGCCAAGAGCCAAGAGAGCCAGGAGAGCGGGCTACCAAGAGAGCGACACGAAGTGAAAGTCGCTATCATGATACAGCGAAGAAGTAATGGCGCTCTCTCGGTACACTCTTAGCTCGGCTTAAAAGAGTTTAGTGTGCAACTGACAGTTGATGCGAAAGGTAATTTCTGTAGCACTGATCGCTTTATTGTTGAATACGCGCCGTTTACTCTAGCGTTCACACTCCCGCTCCGTCTCGCGCTCTTAGCAAAAGCGCTTGGTTCAAAATGTTGGCTGAGCGCCATACCTGTTATAGTTGTGTCATGCTCGCAATTAAACTTCAGTGTGAAAAGAGGGTTGGTCGAGATCAGAGATTCAGTCTGTGCCGAAAAGTCATAGGCTACACAAGCATTCGCAAAGTATAGCTTATACACGCACACACACATCATTGTCAAAAGTTATTAGTTTATCCACATAATATTAATAATTAATCATCATTATATAAATATCGTCGTCTCTGGACTTATTTGCATATTATACTCTAAAACTGGCTTTACACTTGTCATATATATCTCTAAATAGTCAATTGTCAAAAATCTGTAAAGAGAAACTCTTCTCAAAAATATCCTGTTCTTTTCAAAGAAGGCAAAATTTTCTATATACTAAAAGATATTTCATTTGCTATTTCACATTCAATTTTGAACTTGCTGTTTGTTGATATGATGTTTGAACCTGTTCAAAGTGGTTCAAAAGTTGCTTTAAACACCTAAAGTTCCCATAAGTTAAAAGCTTAAACAACGTCTGGGATATGTCAAATGTCTAACACTCAAAATGTAAGCCTTCAGACCAATTTCCCAGATTACAGCCCAAATAATTTCTGAGACTTTTGAACTGGTTCAGAATCCATTAAAAATTCTCAGGTTCGGTTCTCGGATCGGTTCCTTTACCTAAGGTCTTGGTGCGAGTCTTCGTTGATACAATTTTTGGTAAAATAATAATAAATTTTTTGTTGAAAAGTATTTATTTTGACATTTTGCAACATGTCTTATGAATTATGTTCTTCACTAAATCGTAATATGCCGAGTTTGAATATTCTTATGAAATGATTATGCTCTGAAAAGAGTGGGTCCTTTTTGTTTCTCGACCAAGCGGTTGTCAAAGTAATAATCTACAACGAATTCTAAGAAGGTTCCAAGAAACCATGGGTCTAATATCAAAATCGAGCTTCCCGTTTTTAACGTATTTTATATTTTTATACCCTTGCAAAGGGTCTTATAATTTTGCCTAGAAGTTTGCAACGCATAAATTATATATATATATAAACTATATATATTCTTGATCAGGGGGACGAGCTGAGTCGATTGAGCTTTGTCCGTCCGTCCGTCTGTCTGTTTCTACGCAAACTAGTCTCTCAGTTTTAAACCTATCGAGCTGAAATTTTTCACAGAGTCTTCTTTTTACTGCACGCTGCTAATATGTCGGAACTGACAGAGTCGGATGAGTATATCTTATACCTGCCATAGGAACTATCGGTCGAAAAATGGGTCTTAGTGAGAAAAACTTTTTTGTTTCCAATGTTAACGTCCTTAAATTCGGCCATTACTAATATTTTATGCTTTCAAACAGATTTGCAAATTTTGGTCAAGATCGGATGACTATATCTCATAGCTGCCATAGGAACCATCGGTCGGAAAATGGATCTTAGTGAGAAAAACTTTTTTGTTTTCAATGTTAGCGTTCTCAAGCTCGACCATTATTAATATTATATGCTTTTAAACAGATTTGCAAACTGTGGTCGAAATCGGATAACTATATCTTATAGCTGCCATAGGACCGATCGGTCTGAAAATGAGTCTTAGTGAGAAAAACTTTTTTGTTTTCAATTTTATCGTTCTTAAGCTCGGCGATTGTTAATTTGATATGTTTGAAATCATATGTTTATCTGTCGGAAAATGGATTTTAGTTAAAAACATTTTAGATTCTTAAGTAAGCGTTCTTAAACTCTGACATTTCTAAAACAGCATTTGCAAGGGTATAAAAACTTCGGCACAGACGAAGTTAGCTTGGCCTTCTTGTTTTTAATCCATTCAAATTGATCCACTCTAATGTATAAGGTTGGATCCTCAGTCCGGTTCAATGGACCCAAGAACACGAATTGAACTTGTCCCCTCGAGTTTGCAGCCTTGCTCTGAACCACTAGTTAACCTTTTCGAAACCGGTTTGATAACGGTCCTGATCCATTAAAATAAAAAACTTCATGTTCCAACCTTTGGTCCAGATTTGAAGTTCAGAGACTAAATAACTTCTAAGATTTGGCTCTGAGCCAATTTTAAAACTGGCTGGATACCGGTTCTGATCCAGTAAAGTATCCAACTTAATATTACCAACCTACAGACCAGATTTCAAGTTCATAGCTTGACTTACTTTTGAGATATGGCTCTGAACCAGGGATTAAAACCGAAATGGTTTTCGGTATCGGTTGCGGTCTTTAACTCGTCCGATAGCTATATTTCTGTTAAGGTTATATCATGCTATCAGCTATAGGCCAATATTATTATTATTATTTTTTTTTATTTACAGATAGACAAGTTTACAAAACTAAGTCTAACTTAAGAATTATAGCACTAGCTACAGAGGCCTTCGACTATGTACAGTGGTGTGGTGTGGGTTATTAATAGAATGTTATATAATTATGTAAGAGACTATGTTGTATGTATGTAGTATGTATATAATAAGTGAGCATAAGTGCGTATATAAGATTATAAGATATTTGGTAAATAAGGTGTGTATGGAAACTTAAGTGATATATGTACATGTTTATGTGGTTTTAACGGTAGGGTTAATAGTAATATTTATTATATACAGATGTAGTTTTAGAGATATATTTTGTTAAATTTTGTGGTATATATTGGTGTCTTTTAAGAATTTTAAGATTTTGTGAATGTTTTCTGGATTTGGGTTTGTTAGACAATGGATGGGGCTTGTATTATCGAAAATGTTTTTTTTTATTTGTGACAGTGCTGTGCATTGGTTTAAAATGTGGTCCATGCTAATTGGGTTATAAGATTGGCAAAGCGGGCAGATTGGAGAGGCGTTAGAGTCTAGGTAGTAATTGTGTGTCAGTTTGCTATGCCCAAGGCGAAGTCTGGTTATCTTGATTTGGTCAAGTCTGTTGTATTTTTCTTGGGATATATTATATTATATTTACATAGTTGGCTATATAGGTGTTGTTTTTGTTGATGTTTTGGTACCATATATTGCAATCTAGGAGGGTGTGTCCGTTATGCCTTAGTATTTGCTGTTTTAGGTGTCTGTTTATGTCTGATGAGATTAAGATTGGGGTGAAAGTCTGTGGCATTTTTAATGCAGTCTTTGCTGATTTATCAGCCAGTTCATTGCCAGCTATGTCACTATGTCCTGGTATCCATAGGATTTTTATTTTCGGGGCTAGTGAGGTTAATATCGATCTAATGATTGCTGGGTATGTGCTGTTATTGTTTGTGTTG
This sequence comes from Lordiphosa magnipectinata, assembly GCA_037044535.1. Lineage (NCBI taxonomy): Eukaryota > Metazoa > Arthropoda > Insecta > Diptera > Drosophilidae > Lordiphosa > Lordiphosa magnipectinata. Next base: position 426,199 of record JBAMBO010000819.1, read on the forward strand.
AGGATTGCGTCCACAGCAGAAAGTGAGTCAGAACATATGAAAAATTTGCCTCTTTTCTTTCTTATAAGCTCAATCGCTTCTAAAATTCCTATAATTTCTGCTGTTTGTATTGAGGAGAAAAGAGGTAGACTCCCGTATTTTAGAGGCTCTGTTTCTGTCGTTATGTCGTTATGTTGTAATTGAGTTTTGTTTTGAGCCGTCAGTGTAAATGAAAGTATGATTTGTTAATTGATTTTGTATGTCCTTAAAGAGCTTTTGGTATATATCTGGTGCTGTAGCATTCTTTTTATGGGTCCGGAGAGTTGTGTTTATTAAGTTTGTGGGTAGAGACCAGGGAGGTTCTATATTACGAATTCTTTGAGGTAAGTAGGGGATGTTGTATTGTTGGCAGTATTGAATGGTACGATCTATTATTGAAATGAGTTTCTTTCTAGGTTTGTGGCTTTTGACGAATTTGTGAATGGGGGTGTTTTTAGAGTTTAACAGGGTTTTCGAAAGTTTGGCTGTTAGGTAATCACGTTGGAGTTCTATTGTTGGTATGTTCGATTCGTATAGCATGTTCTTGATGGGTGTGGAGCGGAAGGCTCCCAAAGCTAGTCGGATTGATGCATTGAATGTAGTTTTCAATTTGCTTAGTGTGCTTTTTGGTGAGTATCCGTATAGAAATAGTCCATAATTTATCTTAGATATAAGTATACTTTTTGTGACGTTAAGCAGTGTATTTGTGTTGCAATTGAATTTATGGCTGGCTAGACACTTGATTATGTTAAGTTTGTTTGACAGTGAGGGAATAAGAGCGTTTATGTGAGAGTTCCAATTATATCTGTTATTTATTGTCAATACTAGTATTTTAAGTGAAGGTACGTTTGGTATTATAATGTTATTGCAAGCTATGGTACATTGACAATTTAGTTTTCTGCAAATATGTAGGTGCTTGAATTTTGTTGGAGATAGCGCTGCACCGGAGTATAAGCCCCAGTCTGCTATATAAATGCCTTGTCCAAAATCAAAATTCGTCTCGGTTTTAATACCTGCTCTGAACCACTTTTAAACCACTTTTGAACCGGCGCACAAGCTTGAGATACTCTAACTTCTATTGATAACTCTCTCCTGATCGGCATGAACATACTGTGAATAAACATACATATGTACTTTCATATGTATAGATGTATAGATTGTAGAAATAAGTTTTTTAGTAAGAAAATAAGAACGCCACACAAAATAATCTCTGTTTTTTAGATCCGTGATCCGAACATAAGTCATGGGTAAATTTTGATTCCGAAAAAATCGATTTTGTTTTGTTGGGTTTCATTTTAATAAAACACTGACTTTCGCATCTTTTCTAGCACATTAATGGTTTTTTTCTCTCTCTCTAACTAGCCCTATCTGTCACATAAACTTACAAATAATAGAGTAAAATGTAAGTTTGTCTAAAAGATGAGAAAGAGGCCCTTAAAGTATGTACAAGTAACATATAAACTAGTTAATTCTAAAAACGCTTTATATGTCACCTAAGAAATATTTTAAATTTATATTTGATTTATTTCTATTAAATAAATTTACTCTATATCTACCCAAAATACTTCCCAATACCTTAAAGAATTTTACCAATTTTGATTTGTCTGGCCCGACCTGCATCTAAGCTCTGCTAACAATTTACGCATCATTTGAAAGACCATTAAAAAGCCAACACGAAACGAATGCGCCCCAATCCATTTTCTCTCTTAGATATTTACTCTTAAACTGGAAATTTCCAGTAAGAGAGAGCACCAAATTCGAACATAAGCAAAACAGGCTGCCTGAACAGTCAGCATGTCCTGCGGGCGGGAATCATTTGCTTTAAACACAAAGCCTGACCGAAAGGCAAAAACAAAAATGCCAAAATGTGATACAGTGAAAGGGATATATGCAGAATGTCAGCAAACAAAGCAAAAGACAGCAAAAACTTGAATACAACTCTTTTTCCAAATGGGTCAACGGGACGTATGCTTAATGTCTGCTGAGCCAGTTGGCTTAATGTGGGGCCCCCCCCCCAACCCGAGTAATGCATACGCGTCGAGATTCTAATCAAACAAAGTAAGTGTCAGAAGCTGCAGTGCACTTTTTGGTGCATTTGCTTGACTTGGCACTTTTGAAAAAGTCTTGCCTTGGCTTATGTTGTCGACTTTTGTCAGGCGGGAAGAAGAAAATGCATAAAAACTTGTTGAGATTTATCTTGCCACACGCGAAGGACGACGCAGCTAGTTCGCCTCTTTGCTTGAGCTTCTTCGTCTAACTGCATTAGAGCAGTTGGCGTTGGCGTTGGCGTTGCATACTTCAGGTTGCATATGCCAGTTTATTTATGATTCTGTTCTGTTCGCTCTGTGTGGCATTTAAGGACCTTAAAGTGTGCCGCACACTCGGGCCACTTGTTGTTTGTGTTGTTGTTGTGGGGAAAATGTGAGGCCACGACACAACACTTGACTAATAATGTTGCTTAAGTGCGCTAAGAGAAGCATAAAGCGCTGCGAATGAGTTCCAAGTTTAATATGCAACTGGGTCAAAGGTTTTTGGTTGAAAGGTTCAAAGACTCGAATCATGATTATGATGATTAATTTTTTGAAAGCAAAATGCGTATTTCAATGAATTTCTGCAAAATATTCCTTAAATGTGCAACATCATCAATGCCAGCAAAGCTCCCCAAAGATTTGGCACTTGCAACATTTCGATTTGTATTTCAATAAATATTGAAATACTTATGAAACTAGGCAAATATTTCATGTTTACACTCTCTTTCTCTATGCGTCTCCCTGGTGCCTTACCAAATGTAGCATATTTTTCATTTCAACACAAGCAAAATTGCATTTTTAAATACACCGAAACCAGGCAGGGCCCAAGCAACCAAAAACTATTTGCCATAATGAAGAAGAAACAAAAACTAGGCTAGAAGAATAACTAAGGCTAAGCCGACGTTTCTATACACTTGACAAATGGTCCATATCTAACTCGAGCCTTAGGTTTGCCAAGAGTCATTAACTCAGTCGCAGTTGGCGCTTGTACCAAGGGTTGAAAGAGTATAATAAGTTTGTTCATTCTTTATCAGCATCAACAACCTAGTCGACATAGCCTTGTCCGTTTGCCCATCGTTCTAGGTATTCTACACCAGAAACTAACAAATGCATAAAATGAAACTAGAAAAAAGTATCAAATCGAAAATATTTAAAAAAGCTTTTAAGTGTTATTGATAGTTCAGCTTGTCCAGAGAGTGCCGCTGTCCTTACTTTTGGTTTTGTTTCTATTTTTGCCCAGTTGTCGAAGCTAAGGGGAAACAACGCTTCTGGTTATTTAAATGCTAACAAATACAAATTGTGGGAAGTTTGTTGCAGAGAGAGAGAGAGATATCTAGAGAGATGCACTCAACAGTTGTTTGATGGCATTTCCATTGTTCGTCATGGTAAACCATTCTCTGTATCTTTTCTAAAAAAAAACATATTTTGCATATTTGGGTCATACTTCAATTGTAAAGGGGATGCAGTACGATGGACTTTACCAATGCCCTTTCAAACGAAACAACTCTATGATCTTTTGAAATCTAATTAGTTCTACTTAGTACGATATATAAATCAAATATCACGCGCAATCGATCCAGTGGATCTCCCCTAACTATTTTTAATTAGGAAATTTATTTTTAAGACGGCCATTAAAAATATAAAAATTTACAAAAATAACACTAGGCAACAAGGTAATTATTGAAAATTCAATTACCTCAAGATTCATTCTTTGCTTGACTCCATCTAACGATTCTGTATTGATATATGGCTTAAAATATAAGTGTACAGAGAGCCAAACATCATCAAAGGCGGCACAACTCAAATTTCATGATTCAAAAACTGAGCCAAGATTTAATGGACAATTTCTTGACATTCTGGCTCTTAGCTTTAAAAATTTTGAAAGCTGCAAAAAATTTATGAGAAGAACTTTAACACCATACCTATCGAAAGTTGGCGAGCACCTAATGGCAATTCAAATTCAACAATTTCTAACGATAAACTCCAAACTAAATGATTGCCAATCTGGGTTTAGAAAAAACAGAAGTTGCTCGACGGCAATATTAAAAATATCGGAGGATATTCGAAGTCGAATGGATGATGGACAAGTAACTTTCGTATGTCTTCTGGACTACAGTAAAGCATTCGACACCGTTAATCATCAAATACTATTCAAAAAGCTCAACGCGCTATTTAACTTCTCGTACACTGCAACTAAGTTAATTAAATCCTACCTAAGCAATAGACAACAGGCTGCAGTCGCAGGTTTGCGCACCTCCGATCTTCTTTTGATTACGCGAGGTGTACCCCAAGGATCTGTTCTTGGGCCGTTATTGTTCTCTATGTATGTTAATGACCTCCCTAATGTCCTGTCCATCTGTAAGATGTATGTAAGTCGTCCGCTAAGTCAGTTAAATGAGTGTGTTTCTATATGTAATGAAGAACTTACAAAAGTAAATAAATGGGCTATAGAAAATGGTTTGGGACCGAATCCGCTTAAATCCAAATGCTTGGTGCTGTACAAAAAGGCCATTGATGAGCTGGAGCTGCCTAAGTTATGTGTTGATGGCATGCAAATAAGTTATGTTGATGATGTTACCAATTTGGGTATACACTTCAATAGTACGTTGTCGTGGAATGACCACATCAATAGGGCAACTGGAAGGTTATACGGATTACTTAGGCAGCTCTCTTTATCCCAAAAGTTTCTATTCAATTCAAATTCGAATGACAGTAGCTAGAATGTATCTGATTCCTACATTATTTTATGGCTTAGAGGTTTTTGGGCATTGTGATGCAGCTAGTATGAACCAACTTAAAGTCGCCTTTAATTCTATAGCTCGCTATATATTCAATAGAAATAGGACTGAATTCATAACTTTTTTGCAAATAAAATTTTTGATCTTTGCCTTAGCCAAAGGATAAAGTTTAGGGCCCTAATCTTTTTACACAACATTATCATTCGCAGAGAACCAATTTACTTGTATGCGAAGCTTAGATTTGCCATATCCTCTAGAACTAATAATTTAATATGCCCTAAAATTAAACTGGCTAGTTCTGAGAAACAGTTCTTCATATATGCTGCTCGCCACTGGAATACACTACCAAATCCATACAAAGCGCTACGCAATTTAAAATTAAACTTAAAGAACATCTTCAGAGACAAAACATATAATACCAACTTTACCATACCTATTATTTTATATAAATTTTTTTGTGTTTTACTCCTGTTTATCAATTTTTAAATGTATTTATAACCACTTTTCTCGTGTGATTTATGTTTATAGAGACGATATCTATTAGTCAAAACATTTTTAGTCTTAAGGTATTATAAGTATAAAAGAAAAATATTGTAACACATTGTCGTGACTAGTGCTGTAATTTAAAAGATATAATCTTGATGCACTGGGATAAAAAATAAACTAACTTTTGCTGAAACAATAAATTAGTTTGTGGCACAAGGATTGACATAACACAGAATTAAAAAAGCCCAGATTGCACTGATACAAATTTGAAAGCTACCTTCGAGTCAATATATCTGAAGACTCAACGGGTAAGCGCTGGGAACGTAAACCAAGATATTAAAATTTCAACTGACGAAATATTTAACATGATTTTCCAAAGCAAACCTTGTCGTCTTTGCAAAATTGAACTGGGCTTTCGAGGAATGTTGAGATCATGTATTACACAGTTCGACAATGTCCAACTTTTTTGAAAAACCCGTCATAAGACCCTGAAATTATGATAAAAAGGACCTCTGTAAGCATCATCTCATACCACGGTTGCCACACTTGGTGTTTTTGCACTAAAAATGGTGTTTATTTTCCTGTTGGTGCACTGGCACATTTTTATTGGAAAAAAACGCAGAAATTAAAAGTGTTTCAAAAATTCTGCGAAGTAAGAGCACACATAATTTTGGGAATAGCAATGACAAGATGTTTGCGCGAGCTTGCTTGAGCAGTGGGATGTTCCCTAAACATTTTCCTTGGTTCAGACTCTAGAAGACTACAATTTAAGCCAAAAGAAATAGTCCATTTAATGAATAAACCAGAAATCAAAAGTTATTTAAATTGTATTCTTGAAATTAAAGATTATTAAAGATTTATATACGGAATTTCAATCAGATCGAGACTAGAATCTACTTTAACTCAATACAAGACACCAAAAATTGACTTTATTCAGAAAATTGAAGGGTTGGTAGTGGTTCTAGATAATTTACATCTGCTAAACACGAATCTGTTTTCGGAAATGGTCCATCAAGTCTAGATTTTAAGTAACTTTAGCTTAAGGCGCGTTAGCTGTTTAGGCGCGTTTAGTTTGGAGTCCGATATTTTATTATTGACTCCCTATGATCTTATCCGAAAGTAGAACTCTTCAACTTTCAAATAAAGTATCTCAAACAATTCTACGTTTTTTTTAAGCGAAGATATACCATTTCGAATACACGTCTGTCTAACAAGCTAAAGAGTTAAATTCAATGTTTATCTGGCAAATAGCAGCTACATATATAGGAAATGAGAAATCGTCCCTTAATGAATATGTGAAAAAAGTATTTGGTCGTAAAGTGGAAAATTTTTACAGATTGGAAGCGTTATTTCTTTAAGTATACTCGTATAAGTCTTTGTGATAAGATCAAATTGTTATGTTAGTATTTTAACTTACAGAACAATACTTATGCAGACTTCTAAAGACTTACGTTGTTTTGTTTTACCGTTTTATCTTTGTAACCACATTCAGAAAATTATTTTTCTAAAAAAAATTAGGGCGAAAATGGCACTTTTTAGGGTGAGTTGTTTTTTGAGTGCACTCATCCGATTGTTTTGAAATTTGGACACAATATAGAACTAAATCCGAGAAAGCCACAATTTTAACATTTTATTGCCACAGTAACTAATTAATACATGAAATATTTTTTGGGTTTTTTTTGGAGGCTTAATAACACTCAAGAAATGAAATGAATATACAATTTAACGATTTTGTGAAAGAGATATATTTTATTTTATTAAATAAAAATATAACATGAATAAAGGGAAGACAATTTGTTTGTCTCTTTTTTTAATGAAAATGGCTCTTTTTTGAAATTTTTTTGGTGTAATTTAATTTTTTCAAGTGGCAACCGTGCCTCATACCCACTTTTACGAATAAAGCCTCGGTTGGCGTTTTATGGGTACTTTTGTACTTGCAACACACAGAGACAATAATTTTATTTTAGATTTTAAGGGCTTAAGATAAAAATGTAGAAAATTCAGGAAATGTGGACAGGGTCACTGGTCACAATTTGTTAAGGTACCTCCAGAAGGAGTTAAACCTTAATTCTTGAATATCGTTAAAAGCGCACCGTAGATTTTTATTAAAATCGTTTTTTATGATGGTATAATGGACTATTGCATGGCGCTAAGAGATGGTAATCGACAGCCAAAAAACCGCGTTATGGAGTCCCACTTTTAGACTCACCCACAAACCAATTCATATAGGCCATAAACCAGATCTAAAAATAGACAGAACAGCGTTTTCAGTTATACCAACGAAGCCTTGGTTCGCGGTTTATTGGCATTTTTGTACTAGCAATTGCATAAGAACAACATTGACCATTTGGGGTAAAACCAGCTTCACCAAAATTATTTAATAAATTTTATGAGTAAAGTGCTTCATTACCAGCAGGAATATAAATCGTATCATTGAAATACATCAGTTCAGGGCATCTTAGCGTACTGCGGTTTCTCCACCAAAGACAATTCTAATTGAAATTTTACTTTTTCTTGGTGGCAATGACGAACTTTGCTCATAAGATAAATTTCAGAATTTTGGGGAAGCCTGTGATATCCAAATGGTCAATGTTGCTCAGGGGCAATTGCTGGTACAAAATTGCTCATAGTCCGCGAACAAAAGCTTCCTTTGTGAATCTGAAAACACAGTTCGGTCTATTTTTACGTCTGGCTCTTAGTCCATATGGAGTGGTTCGTGGGTGAATATAAAATTGGTACTACAATTCGCGGTTTTTTGGCTGTCGAGTACCATCTTTTAGGGACATGCAATAAAGATATTCAAAAATTAAGGTTTAACTCCTTCTGGAGGTATCCTTACCAATTGCCCGATTGAAGTGAATTTTTGTCCACATTTGCTGAATTTTCCAAATTTTTATCTTAAGCCCTTAAAATCTAGGATAAAATTGTTGTCGCTGTGTGTTGCAAGTACAAAAGTACCCATACAACGCGAACCGAGCCTTTATTTGAAAAACTAGGTATGAGGTAATGCTTACCGAGGTCCCTTCTATCATAACTAGACATCGGATTTTACATATTTTCATATTTTGGACCGCATGTCCGATTTAAGTTCTGATCAATGTTGCTCTAAGGCAATTCCTAGTACAAAAATGCCTATAAGCCGCGAACCAAGGCCTCGTTGGTAAAACTGAAAACGCAATTCGGTCTATTTTTATCTCTAGTTTATGGCCTATATGGACTCGATAATGGGTGATGTCAAATGTGGTAACCACAATCGCGGTTTTTCGACGCATGTTACTATCTCTTAAGGGCACATTTTATTGGTCAACATCTCAATATATTTAAAATCTTACAAAATTCTATCGAGTTTCCATTAATTCCATATTCAAAGTTAGACCTCTATGGGCATGGTACTAACCGCTTGTCCATTAGAGGCGGGAATTTAGTATAACAATTGTGCTGACTCCCTTCATCTTTGGTGAATTTTCCAAAATGTTACCTCTCACCTTTTTTTAACCAACAACAGATGTTGTAGCCGTGTGTTGCTAGTATAAATGTGCCCATTAAACGCGAGCTTGAAGTGATCAAGAAAAACTGGGTAAGAAGTGTTGCTCCCTGATGACTCTAGTTTCATAATTTATTGGTCACGTTCCCAGGCAATTTTGAGTGTTCCACTGTGTAATGCACAAATAAATTAATATTTTTTGTTCGAAAAAAATTTTCTTGCGAGCCCGCCGTAAATGGTCCATTCGGATGGTCCAATTTCGATCACTCTTTCCAGCATTGCTTCGGGTATCTCGCAAATTACGGAAGTAATGTTGGCTTCGAAATCTTAAATCGTAGCTGGCCTTTCGACGAAGTCTTTTGACTTCGCGTAACCCCAAAGAAAAAGGTCTAGTGGTGTGATATCACATGATCTAAGCGGACAGTTGACAGGTTCGGAACGCAAAATAAGCTGCTCACCGAAATGTTTTCTTAATTAAGCCATTGTTCGCGGCTTAGGTTCAGGTTCAAATATTTTGTTTCTTTGGTTCGCTGTAACCGATTCGGGCCGGTTCGGTTCGGTTTGCAGCCCTAATTATACATCATTGCAACAAGGGTTTTTCTCTAAACAGATTGTACATATTTCGGAATCAGCCGGTTTATCCGTCTGCACTAGATCAATGGTCTAAGTCAGAAGTGCCGCAGAATCAGCTTATGCGCGCCTGAATACCAACCTATAACATGAAGAAAATATATCTTCATCTAACAACAACCACAATGAAATAGAGAGAGAAACCCGATTTTTATTTGTGTGTGTGTGTGCCTGCCTACAATCAAAACTCGGAATGAACGAGATAAGAGAAATCATTTAAAGTGGTTGCTTGCTCAGATCGCTCTAGCACATCATGATGATTTGCGTCGACTGTGTCTAAGTCGCGAGGTGCCAACAACCAAACCTACGCTCGCCTGAGAGACAAAGATAAATGAGGTCGTTGTATGCTCTACGTATTTGCCATAAGCGCATAGTCTCCTTTTGCGTAGAAACCCAACTTTTATACGTATATGTCGCTACGTGCGCAATAGGCTTGGGCACACTGGTCTACAATAAAATACCTTCAAAAACACTGAACCGATTGCATTGAAATTTAAATTAGTGATTTCGATTAAGATATGCTGGTTTTCACTCTTAACGACCAATTTTATCACTTCTCAGCATGTTTTTTGTATTCTGATGGCTTTAAGTAAAGAACTTTCGGTATTTATAACATGTTTTTTTTGTTCGTGACCTTTTTAGATGTTTATATGTTTGAGTCCTTGTTTGTTTTTTTTTTTTGAGCCTTTTAAAAAAAGGATCTTTTTGGAGATAGAACCATTTTGCAGCTCATTCAGTAAACTCCTTGATCCAACTTTTGCCAACTAACTGCAACTTTGTTTATTCCTTAGTCAAGCGCTAAGCGAAGTGGGAGACAGAGTGGACACGCTTTCACGCCATATCTGACACACCCCCTCCGCGCCTCTCTTCGGTGAGTGCATACATATTTTGTACTCAATACCCGGCCCAATATTTTATCCATCGGATTGCTGTGTTGCATTGCATTTGTGTGTTGTTCAATTTATTTGTAGGACTTTTGGTTGGCATTTTGTTTTGTACACAACGTGTTTGTGTCTGTGTCTGTGTATATGTGTGTGTGTGCTAGTGTTTGAGTGTGTGTCTGTGAGGGTCCATTGTTTTTATCCAAAATGGTGAAGTGTTGTGGTAGAATGATGTTTGCTCAATACAAGCAATATGATAACAACTGCAGAAATTTCAATATTAGTGTGGACGACAAGCAAATTCGTTTAGAGCCAAGAAAAATTGGTTCACTTAAAAGGTATTCAATTTAGAGTGCTAATAAATATAAGATATTTGTTTTTAAACATTTTCCATTTTTCAGTTGCAGTTGCACTTTGATTGAATTATGATTAGTTTATGTTAAATAAATTATCTAATCAATGTAATAAATCAAAAAAGTGTTCCGTTCTAAAAGTAATTTTGTTACCAATTTGATTTATCTAAATCAACTTATTCTCGACTTTTTCATTTAAAATAAGTAAAATATTGATTTTCTGAAATCTTTACTTAAAACCTTTCAACATTTCACTACTACTTAAACAAAAACAGTTTTAAGCCTCACATTAAGCCGATTAAAGCGACTATATAAAAATGTGGAAAGCAATTAGTTGACTCGCATCTAAAAAAAAAACCTCACAAAAGTTTAATTAATTTAAATGAAATGCAATAAAAAAAAATGCAAAGTGTGAGTACAATGCCCATTACATCACAAGTTGGCTCCGCCCAAGTAGCCGCAAACCATGAACATTAAATCATAATTAAATCTGTATTTTTTTTTTTTTTTTTGAAAAGAGATTAATTTGCATTTTAAGCAAAATGGCCAACATCTGTTGTTGGTTATCTCTATATACCGTAACAGGTAACAGAACAGCAGAAGCTGATAGCAACAATGCCTTATCAGCACCTTCAGAGCTCTGTGTCTAATCTAATTGTACAAAGCAAACCATATGCAAACTCAATTAGGCCCAAAGAAGCAGCAACAACGCTGCACTTTGAGCAACAATGTGGTCCTTCCAACATACAGAGAGAGCGAGAGAGACGGGCCAAATCGAATTGCAGCTTAGCCAACACCTTGCCGGGCAGAATTTAGCTGAACACGTACAACAAACGGAAGCAAGTTAGACCACTCGTGCGTGTTCATCCAGCAGTCGCCTTTGACTAAAAATATTTAGACGCTTGACTGGCTGGTTGGGGCAATTAAGGCCTTTGGCAAAATGTAGCAGCCTTTTAGGTTGGCATTTTATCTGACCAAACGGGTCAAGCATCAGTTCATTTTATTTACATAAATGTTGATGTTTATTTGGCTGTGTTTGAGCATTAACGTTTATGGTATTTGTGTGTGTAGTGTGTGTGTATTGTGGCGGCCGCCTTGTTTTTGTTGGGTAAAAAAACAACAACAACAACGTATACTGAACCAAGAGATTAGAAACTATTCAAAAATTTGTCAAAAAAAAACATAGGCCTACAATGAAAATCGATTCTGCGATTTTAATCTTGGAATATTTCATTATTATTGACAGTTTTTTATTTAAATCTTCGCTGAAACCAATCGAAATGTCGAAATATATTGTGTGTACATTAGACTGTCATTAAAAATGGGAAAAGGGGATGATGAAGTTGTGCAAATGTATGTAACAGCCAGAAGGAATCTTCTCCGACCCTATAAAGTAAATATATTCTTGATCAGCATCAACAGCCGAGTCGATATAGCCGTGTCCGTCTGTCCGTCCGTCCGTCTGTCCGTCTGTATGAACGCACAGATCTCAGAGATGGTAAGAGATAGAGGTTTGACATGTACATATGTATGAGACATATATATCTTATAGTTGCAGGCAGATCAAGTTTATTTTCAATTTTAATGATAGATTGTTCGTACCTTCTAGAGATATCTAGTTATCAAAATTATTTAGCGATTTGCTTAAGGAATGATAAAGATCGGATGAACGATACACAGTTATGAGCACGGCATTAACTGGTACAGAGTATCTTATAGTCGGGCTTGACCGAATCTATGATACAAAAGGAATAGGTTAAGTGGGCGCCCTCTCTAAATTTACATTTTGCCTTAAAAAAGGCAAGGTACGTACATTTTACATATACATATATGGGAATTTAAAACTACCAAGCAGTTTAGCGATTCTTCTTATACTTGAACCCTGAGTTTTTAACAACGATGGCTACTTACCAAATTCTTTGAAATTTGTAACACCAATTCGTAGCAAAATTTAACAGACTTGCTCACTCTCTCAACAAAACACTTGATTTTGTTTTTCCCGGGTATTCTGTTACACATTTCTCAATGAAAGAAACACACGAAGCTGTCTTACGATTGGCTCTCAGCAGCTGAGCATAAGCAACTGAGCAATACAATCCAAGTGTCAGCGCAAACGACAAAAACTCGCTGTCGCTGGACATTTTATCGCAGGCGTAAAAGCGTAAAAGAGGAAAGGGACAAAATAGCACACAAGTACGCATACACACTTGCAGTTTACTGAGGCTTAAGCGCAACACACAAACATGCGCATATGACACTTTCGGCACATTTTTCCGAGCAAAGTGCCTTATGGAAACAAACATACAAAAGAACGAAAACAATTAAGAAACTGCAAAATACTCTGTACCAAAAAGTCTTGTTCCTATGGCTTTGATTTCCTATGCACACTGGTTTTTTTGGCATAAACCCACAAATTTTTGTTACAAATTTCAAATATTAGCTGGATTTGCGTTGCGAAAAGTAGCAAATGCAAAGTTATCAAATCCACAGCTGACAAAGCGGACGCTGTACCTTTTCCCTGAAGTTGAATCCCGAAGGGGTTCGATAAATATTGGAAAACCATAAATAGTGTTTTGCTTAATTAATTAAGCACGCTAAAAACATTGACCTCGAGCCGGCAAAAACTCCCAGAACGATAGTTTGCAGATTAATGGGTAATTCTCTAGTGTACCGACCTATGCTAAAAAAAATTACCTCGGTGGACCGCGAATAATGAAGAATTATCATGCAAAATGCTCACGGCAATTAGCCATGGTTTCGTTTTTAAATGAATTTTGAAATATGCAGTTTTTGTACCAAAAAAAATGGTTATGCTTTTCGTCAAATTTCAAATAAATAATTCAAAATTACAATTTTTGTGCGACTAATTCATAATTCGCGGTCCATCGAAGAAATTTTTGCGGAATTTTTTGAGCATAGGTCGGTATTCTAGACAATTACCGATTAATGAGTAACTAACACTTCTTGCGACAACTTGCTCTTTTTCCAGAAATTAGAGCTAAAAACAAGAAAGAAAGTCGGTCAAGCCCGACTATAACATACTCTGTACCCTTAACGTCGCAGCTCGCATTTGCTCAGAAGCTATACGCGCTCATCTCTAAGCTTCACTCTCTCTCTCTCTCTTTCTCGCTCTCTCTTACTAAGATTGCCGTTCAATAGAATGCTGTGGTGATGGGTGGGGGGGTGTTTACTGGCCGTTTTTTGCTCATAACTTGAGTATCGTTCATCCGATCTTTATCATTTCTTCAGCAAATCGATAAATAGTTTGGTTTACAAGGTATCTCTAGAAGGTACAAACGATCTATCTTCAAAACTGTAGGAGATATGACGTTTTTTCCAAATTGCGGGGGCGGGAGGGGGCGTGGCAAAAATTGAAAATAAACTTGATCTGCCTGCAAGTATAAGAAATATATGCCCCATACATGTCAAACCTCTATCTCTTACCATCTCTGAGATCTCTTCGTTCATACGGACAGACAGACAGACGCAGGACGGACAGACGGACATGGCTATATCGACTCGGCTGTTGATGCTGATCAAGAATATATATACTTTATAGGGTCGGAAACGATTCCTTCTCCCTGTTACATACTTTTGCACAAACTTAATATACTCTATGTACCTTCGGTACAGAGTATAATAATGGTACCAATCGAATTTGATTGCAATAGCTTAAAAAATACAACAAAGTTGGAGCTAATCGGACTGATCAGTTATATGGCTGCTATATGAAATAGTATGCCGATTCGAACCATATTCGGTAATTCGCTAAAGGAGCTAAAAATATGCGTTCAAACCGAATTTCAGTTCAATATCTTTAAAACCAACAAATTTGATGCAAATCGTCCAGATCGTTTTCATGTGAGCAATATAAAATAATGGTACAAATCGATCCCGGTTTTTGTAAGTCGTATTAGGAGCTAAAAATAGCAATACAAACCAAATTTCAGCAAAGTTGAAGCTAACCTTCCAGATCGGTTATACGGAATGTATATAATATATTGGTCTAAGTTGAGTGAATCTTTCCAAGTCGTCTTTGGGGTCCAAAATCTGCGTACAAACCTAATTTGGGGTCAATATCTCAACAACTAGAGTTTTGGCCAAAAAAAAACAGTGTGATATGTTAATATTGAGTTGTCCCTTTCAATAAAAAATTTAACATAGAAACTCAATTTAAAACGCCGCGAAAAATGGGACATATTTTGAGGGCTCTGACTCCTAATTACACAGTGTTATATAAAAAAAAAATTCTGCACATACTTTACATGAGACCCATTACATGTTGGGCTAATGGAGAATAGCATTTCCTCATACTTCGTTTTTTCCTTGCACCCCCAAAATTTGAAGTTATATGCCAAAAACCGCTTTTTGCTTTTTTATCTCAATTTTATCGATATAACGCGCGCATGGACCGTCTGATTGTTTATAACTTTGTCAATTCCGATAGCTACGAGAGCAAGCTTATATGTTTTAATCAATGGTTTGAATGGCTGAGAAATTCGGCTTACAGATGTGGCAATTTCAACTTTTTTTTTCGAAATTTCTACTTAAGCCACCACTGGTTTAACTATTTTATTCTATGCGATTTTGCCTTAAAGTTTATTATGAAAGCCCATTTAATTCTCCTTTGAACAAATGTTGTCCCAAATAATTTGGATACCGATTGACGAAGTCATTCGCATATTGCTGAGTACACCTCGGCGATACAGTATTTTTTGAGTATGCTTAATATATTAGTGTGTTCTATAACATAAGGATGCTTTGTTTTGTTTGGCGCCAAATTCAAATAATTTAATAATTATTAAAGAAAAGCTCTTTCAAGTTAAAAACTAGGAAAAGGTTGTAACAAAAGCTTTCGAAAACTATTGGTGAAAAGCTTTTTAACAAATCGTAGCTTTTACTTGCTAGAAAAGGTTCATATATTAATAAAAGCTTTAACTGAGCTTTTATGGGAGGTACATACGAGAGCTGCTATTTAAATACTAGAAATTTGCAAGCTAAACAATAGGTCTTATTTTCCAGGCTCCATTGCCTCACAGTTCCCTGCTCGAAGAAAAATATTGAACAGTTTTTAATTTTTTTTTTCGAATTTTTGATTAGTTTTTGGTTATAATATAAATAATAAATATTAGTTTAAAAAATAGAGGAAAGCTAACTTCGGCTCGACCGAAGTTTATATACCCTTGTAGCTTGATGGCGCCACTACTTTCAGCATTTGCTTCCCAGTTTGTTATATGGCAGCTCCCCAAAATTGTGTGGAAAGTGATAATATTCACAATTGGAATGTATAAAGACGCTACTATTGAAAACAAAAAAGTTTTTCTCACTAGAACTACTTTTTCGACCGATAGTTCCTATGGCAGCTATATGCTATAGTCATCCGATTTGGATCAAACTTGGTAGAATTGTGCAGTAGCATAAAATACTGATTAGTGACAAGTTTGGGAGCGATAGCATTGAAAACAAAAAAGTTTTTCATACTTCGACTTTTTCTCAGACATATCTTTTGTACAACAGCTATACTCTATAGTTGTCCGATTTTCATAAAACTTGGTGGAATTTTGTAAAAGCATAGAAAACTTAGAAATACGAGGATTGGGGACGTTTGCGTTGAAGACAAAAAAGTTTTTCTCACTAGAACTATGGCAGCTATATGATATAGTCATCCGATCCGGCCGATTCCGACAAATGTGCAGCGTATTTCTACCAAAAGGCTTCGTGCAAGGTTTGGTTACATGGCTATATCAACTCAGACCGTCATGCTGATCAAGAATATATATACTTTGTGTATATATACTTTGTGTGGTCGGAGATGCTTCCTTCTATGCGTTACAAGCATGTGGACAATTTTTATATAACCTCTACAAGGGTATACAAATAAATACTTGGCTTTACAGCAGAGTCCGGCGCGACTCTATCTAATGTGTAAACAACAGCGCTCTGCGGCAGCGACGCGTCTCGATGTCGACACACTGACAGTATACGACCGGGTTCCCCAAGCAGAGAGCGCGAAAATGTGACAGTGTCTCTCTCTAACACACAGTGATGCAAGACTTTGGCAAGCATTCGGCTTAAGTTGGCGAGTATGTTCGGCCCCCAGGTGCTGTGGCTGGGGACCTTTGGTATACGAGCTTATACTGCTCTCTTTTGCAACAACAAAGAAGTGCTAGATGAGCGAGCTCTTACAATAGGCTTTTAAAACCTTTTGATGACTATCAGCGACAGTTTTGTTCAAAAGAAACCAAATTTCAATTCAAATTTGAAAATGTGGGGAGGTGGATTTCCAACGTTGGGGCTGTGAGGATATGTAGGGGTATGCTGTATGTAAGGAAAAGGGATGGGTTGTCCGAGATAAAAAGTAAAAGTAAGTAAATATTTAGTTGTACTAGAACCAGAGAGGACCAATTCATTTATTCATCCTTAACGGACTATTTGTTATCGATTAAGCTAACATTTAGGTGGTAACGATTTAGACGAATTTCAGAATTCATGTGTAAAGTAAGGTTACTTCCTGGGAACCTATGTACCTAGCATTTGGAAGATCATTTTTACAAGAATCACCTTGATGAGTCTTTTTCGAGCCCTTTTGATGATTAAAAAGAGATTTATTTCATGTGCGATGTAAGGAAAACACGAAAATGAAATACGTGATTCATTAATAAACGACTCGAAAATGAGTCGATACTGTTCAGAAAAACGTGGTATAAACGACTCTTCATGAAAAGTCGCGGATAGGGTACCATTTTCTCCCTACAAAAGTATCACTTATGATCAGAAAACAAGCGCATTTATGTTTTAATCAGACTGAAGACTCGAAAAAGACTCGAATGTGATGAGAGATTTCATAAAATGATGGCTGGGTATTGTGCTCTTTGGCTTAAATCTGGCTATGAGCAATTCCTAATCCATAGGGCATCCATCAAATTCTTTTTGCTGATGAATCAAATGCAAGGCTGGATTGATGAGACCGAGAAAATGCAGGCAAAAGTAATGGATTTATTAATGGATATTAATTATGGGAATCAACCCCATACTTATCAAACCAGATCAAATGCTGCAGGAAATAAACATCATCCAACAATCGCTGCCGCGTAATCATGTGCAGCCAGGAAGAGACTCGGGACACCTTCTGAAGTCAGCATACAAGTTGTTGACAGCACGAGGAATTTTTAAGAATGGCGTGATAGTGATAGAGCCAAAAATTCCACTTTACCTCAATCAACAATCGGACATTTTTATACCCTTGCAAAGGGTATTATAATTTTGCCCAGAAGTTTGCAACGCATAGAAATATTCA
Source organism: Lordiphosa magnipectinata (assembly GCA_037044535.1). Classification (NCBI taxonomy): domain Eukaryota; kingdom Metazoa; phylum Arthropoda; class Insecta; order Diptera; family Drosophilidae; genus Lordiphosa; species Lordiphosa magnipectinata. The sequence continues at coordinate 444,116 of JBAMBO010000819.1, forward strand.
TTTCCGACCCCATAAACTATATATATTCTTGATCAGGGGGACGAGCTGAGTTCATTGAGCTTTGTCCGTCCGTCTGTCTGTCCGTCTGTCTGTCCGTCTGTCCGTCTGTCTGTCTGTCCGTCTGTCTGTCCGCCTGTTTCTACGCAAACTAGTCTCTCAGTTTTAAAGCTATCGAGCTGAAATTTTGCACAGAGTCTTCTTTTTACTGCACGCTGCTAATATGTCGGAACCGACCGGATCGGATCACTATATCTTATAGCTGCCATAGGAACCATCGGTCGAAAAATGGGTTTTAGTGAGAAAAACTTTTTTGTTTTCAAAGTTAACGTGATTAAACTCGGTCATTAATAATATTATATGCATTCAAACAGATTTTAAAATTTTGGTTAAAATCGGATCACTATATCTTATAGCTGCCATAGGAACCATAGGTCGAAAAATGGGTTTTAGTGAGAAAAACTTTTTTGTTTCCAATGTTAACGTGATTAAACTCGGTCATTAATAATATTATATACTTTCAAACAGATTTAAAAATTTTGGTCAAAATCGGATGACTATATCTTATAGCTGCCATAGGAACCATCGGTCGAAAAATGGGTTTTAGTGAGAAAAACTTTTTTGTTTTCAACGTTAACGTGATTAAACTCGGTCATTAACAATATTATATGCTTTCAAACAGATTTTCAAATTTTGGTCAAAATCGGATCACTATATCTTATAGCTGCCATAGGAACCATAGGTCGAAAAATCGGTTTTAGTGAGAAAAACTTTTTTGTTTTCAATGTTAACGTGATTAAACTCGGTCATTAATAATATTATATGCTTTCAAACAGATTTTCAAATTTTGGTCAAAATCGGATGACTATATCTTATAGCTGCCATAGGGCCGATCGGTCGGAAATTGAGTCTTAGTGAGAAAAAATTTTTTCAGACGTTTATCAGTCGGAAAATAGGTTTTAGTTACAAAATTTTTTGATTTTTATGTAAGCGTTCTTAAACTGTGACATTTGCATTTGCAAGGGTATAAAAACTTCGGCACAGACGAAGTTAGCTTGGCCTTCTCGTTTAAATTATTTCAATACCATTGGACAGGAATAAGCAGAAGATCATTGCACAAGTATCGGCAAATTATTTAACACTAAACTCCTACCATCTGATGACAGAAGCAGAGCTCTATAAAAAATACGAAACGGAAATACGAATATGCAAAGGAAATTGGGCATGGAAGGATGCGTCCGAGAATTCATGCGAGATCACACCGTTGAAACCACACACTAAGATGGAGTGTTCAATGGTCGAATACAAGGAGCAATCATTTTGGATAGAACTTGGATATTGAAACCGCTGGTTGTTTAAGCTTTTCGCCAAAACTTCTGGACAAATCCAATGCAGCGACTCGTATCATAAGATCGTTCAGATTCCGGAACAAGGCATATTGGATCTGGACGAAGGATGTTCATTAAGGCTATCAGGGGTGACTCTGCAGGCTCCACAACATATGCAGTCATCGATCAAAGAGAACTACTCTACACATTTTGTAAAGGAGGCAGATGAATCCACCTTAAGCAAGATACATCGAATGGGACTCTTAAACGTGAACAACAAAATTGAGCTGGAGCAATTACACAAGAAGATTAAACGTCTCAACAAAGAAAAGGTATATCTCGACGAACTTCATTTCTACACTGCAAGTGGGCACTCATCGCTTGTCTTGGTGACAATATTGATAATTGTTGTCTTGGTGTACGCAAAAATGAAATGGAATAATAAGAGACGATTGCTGGCGGTGACATTTTCTCGGGCTCATAAGGATCAATTAGCGCCCTGGTCTCGTAGGTGATCAATCCGTTTTTGCTTTAAACAATGCTATGTAGAAACATGGCTCTGAGAATACAATTTGAACCGCTTCAGTCTTCCCGTAAGGGAATCGAACCCTTCAAACCAGTTCGGTCAGGTTATAGTGTTTGCTATAGAGTGTGGCTATAGAATTTGGCTTCATGACTTCAAAAAGTGATTGTCCCAGTATATCTGAGACTATTTGAACTTCAAGCAATGGTTCCACATCCAAAGTCGAATTCCTTTGTGCTCTAAATACATAACTTGAGTCTTTCACAATCAGCCAACACTTTCTCAACAAACTTGCAAATGGCAGCAGGAATTGTTTTCATGGGGGAGAACAATTAGACTTAGTTACACATTATTGAAAAGCGCTAATTATGTGCATATGAAGCAAATAAAACAAATAAAGCATACTTAAGGGGGCAACCAGCGAAAAACTGCAAGCCTGGCAAAAAGATGAAACTGAAACACACACAAAATGAAGATGTGTGGAATTTTTGGGTGTAATTAGCAAAGAAATGGAAAAGTTGGCAAAGTGATGTGTTGGTTGGCCACTTCTTCACCTTTTTTCTAAAACAAAACAAAAAATAACAAACTGCCAGTGAGACACACACACACACACACAACAGCGTCGTCACGTGCATATGAAATTGTTACGTTTGGGCGCTTTATGAATGAAACATTTACTATTGCCACGGCCATCAACTGGCTGCCGGCACCTTGGCCACCAACCCACCCGCCGCCCACTTGGCACAGCCCGCAAGACACATGCGCAACGCCATCGCAGGCAGCATTTGAATTTTGAATATGAATTTTGACACTTGATTATCAGCGCAACCACTCGCAGTTCGCGGCCAGTTTCAACTGTGTGCAGACGTCCTCGGCGCTTTAAAAAACGGAGAGGAAAAGGCCAAGATAACTTTTCGCCTCTTACAACAAACCCCACAAATTCGCGATAGTGCCATTTGGCAAAGTGAAAGTGGCAGTAGAATGAAAAGAAAGTTTCACACTTTTCCGGTTAATGTGCAAGTGCAAGTTGAGAATATGAAAAAAACTGCCTGGCTGCATATTTGGCTCATTCTGCAATGCGTGTGGTTGACAAGAGCAAATTTTGTGGAATTAAATAATTGTAAGTGACACTTGACAAGCGGATAATGACAATGGGCAATTGTGATTTAAGTGTATGAAAGTTGTCAATTAAAAATTCGTAATCTGCATTAATATATAGTTTAATTTAATTAAACAAAAGTGGAGTAGAGAGGAAATTTGAGCGAAAAAACGTAATAATTTATTATACTGTGATGCTAGGATGTTATAATACATGTATTATATCATGACGTAGAAATCACAGTAGAACCAGCAAGTTAAGGCTTGCTTTTTTATAATCAGGAATATACGTGGGTGACACAGAAATCACTAGAGATTTTCGTATAATCGCTTGTATTTCAAATTTAAACTGTTTGAATTTATATGTGAAGTGCCTCAAAAAAGCTCGGTTACTAGATCAAATGGTGAAAGTAAAGCGAATTGACAACGACTGTTCAAAACCAAGTTGGTTCCAAATCGCTTAAATTCACCATCTGATCTAACAACCCAAGATATACTTTTCCCTTTACATACAATTTAAATTGGAAATGCAAACGTTTATACTAAAATATACAGCGATTTCTGTGTCACCCCGATTATTGCATCGAATTCTGAAGTTTCGAAGAAATTATATAGAATTATCTCGGCTTGCGGGGAAAAAAATTCAACTCTTCATTATTAATCACACATGAGTGCTAGAGAAAATGATGCAAGCTGGTTCTGAACCAAAACGAGCCAAATCGTAAGGCGTACCGAACCGGTGTTCTTTCCGAAATGCTGAACCGAACCATAAACCGCTGAAGAAAACGGATCGATCGGCTCATTTCATCAACGAGTTAACTGATGTTAATCGTCTAAACTAAAGGCCTATAAGGATATGCGAACTTACAAGGTTTTTCGTACAAAAATTGAGAATGCAATATGCAAAAGTAACGATATCGCCACACTTAACATTTGTATGTTTACAGCTAAGAAGTAATGTAACGCATAACAGTTAACGCTACGCTTAACAGCGCACTTGTGAAGTCTATGTAAATAGGCTGTGGAACTCGTTATACATACTTTGAAAAGTTGAACTAACATTGACGCCACCTAATGACACGTCGCCCTTCGTACTTTCAAGCCAATAGCGATCAACTGAAGTTATATTTACAAAAATAGAGTAAAGCTAACTTCGGCTCGACTGAAGTTTATATACCCTTGCAACTTGTATAATTTATATAAATTAAGTTTTTAGATGATTTTCGTGGAACATTCTTAGCTGAGTTATTATCCAAACTCAGCAATAGATGGCGCCACTACTTTGACCATTTCTTTTCCAGTTTGTTATAGAGCATATATAAGATTTATTCATCAGATTTGGACAAAACTCCCAAAAATCGTGGGGAAACCGATGATATTCATAACTAGAAAGTAGAAAGACGCTACCATTGAAAACAAAAAAGTTTTTCTCACTAGAACTAATTTTTCGACCGATAGTTTCTATGGCAGTTATATGCTATAGTCATCCGATTTGGATCAAACTTGGCAGAATTGTGTGGTGGCATATAATATTGATCAGTAACAAGTTTGGGAGCGATAGCATTAAAAACAAAATAGTTTTTCTTACTAAGACTTTTTTCAGACCTCTCTTTTGTATAACAGCTATACTATATAGTTGTCCGATTTTCATCAAACTTGGTGGAATTGTGTGAAAGCATAGAAAACTTATAATTACAAGTTTTGGGGGTGTTTGCATTCAAGACAACAAAGATTTTCTTACTAAAACTACTTTTCGAGCGATCGTTTCTATGGCAGCTATATGATATAATCATCCGATCCGGCGGTTTCTGACAAATGTGCAGCGTATTTGTACCAAAGGACTTCGTGCAAAGTTTGGTTAAGATAGCTTTGAAACTGACGGAGGAGATAGCATAAAAACAGACGGACGGACAGACGGACATGACAATATCAACTCAGCTCGTCATGCTGATCAAGAATTTATGTACTTTAGGCGGTCGAAGATGCTTCCTTCTATGCGTTACAACCATCTAGACAATTTTAACACTCAGAAAATAAACTAAGAACTTTGTACTGAAATCAAGTACAAACGTTGTCAATAGTACGTGAAGTACGAAAATTGTTGATTCAAGTACAAAAGTCTCATATCAAGTACGATTTTTTTAATCCCGAAATACTTGTTTTAAGACTGTTTCGTACGTTTCGTACTATTATAAAATCTTTTTGGTCATGTTATTAGTTTTTTATGGTCTTGAGTACAGCCCGATTTACTCTTCAAATAAGTTCAAAATGTTCTTCATCGAAGTATTATAAATTCTAAAGTCAACCCCAACACATTCTTGAAACAAAATAGTGCTTCTTAAAATACGTACAAAATGTTCTATAAAATTCTAGGCTATTCCCAATTTGTTCTTGAAACTAGGTCTCTGTATTATATCAAAATCCAAAGGAAGTGAATTAACCAAAAACCAAGATGTTTATACTGTAGGTCATAAATCTACCCTCATTCCATAACCAAAGTGTTAGAACCAGGAGGGAATTTTAAGAACAGATTCGAATTCAAATAATTCGCATTTTTCGTAGCACAGCTTTTGCCAAAGTTTGTAATTGAACTAAAAACGATTCTTTCTTAAATTGTTTGGCTAACTGTAAGTACGAAATGTTCTTGATTCAAGAACGTTTATTCTCATTTTAATAATATTAACAGTCGTTTTTCTACTCTAGAATGTTTCGTACTTAATTTAAGTACGTCCAAGAATAAAACAAGCTTGAAATTTTAAGCACAAAACGGTATAAATTCTATCCCGTTCGATCTATAAATCTGCCGGTCGTTTTTTCTGAGTGTACAAGGATATTAAAAGTATAAGAGTACCAAAAAATAAGATATATAAAAATGTAACAGATAACATTCAAGTCTGTTCTCGTTTCCGAATTCGATTAATCGGAATTGGTAAGAGTTGATCGATTCAAGAAATCGGCCGGCGTTTTGCCATAAATAAGGTCTTGAAATTAAAGGCCGAATAGCACAGTCAGTATTTGGAAACCTTAAAGATTCCCTGCTTTATGAGTTTCCTATAAGCTCGTACAGGGTGATCCATTTTCCATACTAATATAAGAGATATTAAACATCAGCTAGCTGAGGTGAATAAACTTGTTCAATTTGAAAAAAAGACTGTGACCTATTTCTGTTATTTGTAAAAAAAGCTATCTTAAACTAAGTTAACATGCGCAAATTAATTTACACTTACTGTAATGGTGGAGTTTGTCTGATTTGTGTCCGAATATGTCTAGGTCAGCAATGGTCACGCCTAGCCCTCCGGAGCCGAACGCATGCCAAGACTTGGGCCAAGAGAGTACACAGCTGTTCAGTCGCTGGCCAGCGTTCGATGCGATCAGATCGAAGCTGGCTCACGGCGCTTTATTTTCGCACACCAATACACTCTCAGTTTTTGGCCTTGCTCTTCTTGACCAACGCTGGTCTAGGTGTTCACACACATACCAAATTTATTTCCAAATAAATTCATCCAAACTTTGAAAGTTTGCAGTGAAATGTAAGAACAAACTCGGCAACTGCGATCACAGTTTGCGCAAGAGTATTCACATTGTGTTCAAACAGCTCGCTAGTTTTTTGAAAACTTGACCTGGCCAAGACAAACCATTTTTACAAGCGATTGGCTACATAGGCTTGATAAAGCTTTGGCATAGACTAATTATTTTGCTCAAAAAAAATACCATAAAAAATTCATATTAATATTTTCAACATTTTTCCGCAACGCCCCCAAACAGGAGCTTATGAAATTATGTATGTATGTCCATACTACCCGCCTACAACACATTCTGAAGCCTTCCACTAATTGACTATATTTAACGTGGCAAAATATATGCACCAAATATATGTAAAAGTAGCAACAACCAGGCGGCACTAACAACCGGAAGTCCAACGAGTCTCTAAGTGAATAAACTGCGGCCAACAATATCGCTGAGAATGAGCCAAGGAGAGAAAAGGAAGAGCATGACTTCCGTTGGTGGGGCAAGAGGCTTCCAAAAAACCCTGCAATTCATTTTCCTGGGCTTTGGCAGAAGACAGTATTTTTGATAAATTTATCAAAAAATTGTTACTAAAAACAAAACAAAAATATTATTGGCAGACTCGCTATTGCAATCAGCGATAAGAGAAAACAAGTGAGAAGGGGGAAGGAAGGACATCTCCCGGCGAGCGGAAAGGCGACGTTTTTTCGACTTCCCATTGCACTTTGCGGATTTTTTTTGCCACAGCAATTGTTAGGGGGTTTTTTTTATGGTGAAGAACTGCGTGAAAGGGCGGAAGATTGCAGGGGCATTTTGGCAGACATGGCGTGCTGACATGTTTCGTTTCGCGATTTTCAACGCTTGCATTTACCGAATGGCAGACAGTTCGGAGTATCTAACAGACAGGACATTCACTTTCCGTTTCAAGTTCAGTGTTCAGCAGTGGGAGGGATGGAGGTGCGAGTGAGGGTGCGGGTGTCTGCTGTATTCATAGTAAACAAATAAAACTGAAATGGAAAATATACAGAGCAAGTTTAAGCTAAACAAATTTTGGCAATTTCCCTATAAAATTATTGAAAATACAGTAAATTTTGCCCTTGGCTTAAGCCAAACACTTATAACACAAATAAATACTATTTTTGAATAAAATTAATACACAGATTCATTTAGAACAGAGGTGCCCAGAATCAGCTTACGCGCGCGTGAATGCCAAAACAAATGAAGAAAATATTTCTTAAGCAACAACAGCCACAAGAAACCAAAGGAGAAATCCGATTATACGGGGGAAAGCATTAAATGGCAGCGAATCTCGGACAGACAAAGAATATTTGTTCTGCGTCTTCTATGATCCGCGCACAGTCTGTCTCATGCTTAATTCATTTTTTTGTTTAATGATAGCTAGGAGAATACTTGATACATAGAACTTAATCTATTTACAAATAGTTAACAAGAATTACTAATACTATATGGGGCTTAGACAGCTCGGCAAAAGCCTGGAATAAGAACTTAACACGCAGCACAGGTCCTGGGAGTGATCTGTCATCTTGCGTGCAAATATTAGTAGGGGATAGTCCCAAGGGGACACTTATGCCAAGTTGATGAGGCGGCCCGAGGGACGCCTTCCATTAACCCAGAGGTCTGAGGGATGTCGTCGGTTAAGGCGTCTTCTGAGCCTGTTTGTAGCCAATTCAGATGCAAGTCTATTGGAGTGGGCCACCATTCGATCATGATACCTACTAGTATGCATATTGTTTTGGGCGCATAATGGCAAAACATCCAAATCGCGATATAAAGTTGTATTCCTCACATACCAGGGAGCATCAGCAATGCGCTGTAGTACTCGGCTTATAGAAGATTCAAGTTTCTTGAGTGTAGTGGAGCATGCCGTACCCCATAGCGGGATCCCCCAGGTCCAGGAAGGAATGATATTAGTCTTGTAAACAAGGATTTTGGATCGCAACGAAAGTCCGCTACGAGGCTTGAGAAGCCAATCAAAGCTCCTTCGCCTTAGCTGCTACTGTAGCAGCTGCTCGTACCACATGGGCTTTCCAGGTCAGGCGGCGGTTCAATGTCACACCAAGATATTTAACCGCAGATTTCAAATATGGGACCCGTGACCCTAGAAGTCGCACTCGAGCAACTTTCCCGCGTCTCATAGCGAAGGTGCAGTGTTGGCTTTTTGAACGATTAATGGCTATGTTCCAGCGGTTCACCCAACGACCAAAGCCATCCCGGAACTGCTGGACCTTAGCAGATGCTCTTTTGCGGCTGTTGCTGGATGCAAGAAAAGCGGTATCGTCTGCGTACGTGGCGATAAAGGTGCGATGTGCAACTGGATACGGCAGATCCGAGGTGAAAAGAGAGTATAGTACCGGTCCGAGAACACTACCCTGAGGTACCCCTGCAAGAATGGGACGGATCTCAGCTCAAACGTAAATCGGCGCCCTAGGAGAAAGGAGCGAATCAGCAGATATTGTTCTGGAGGGAGGAGGGACTTTAGCTTGAATAGCAGACCCTCGTGCCAAACGCGATCGAACGCCTGTCTTATGTCCTGAAAGACGGCAGAGCAATATTGCAGGTTCTCGAATGCCTTCAAAATGTGGTTTGAGAGTCTGTCGACCTGTTGCGGTGCAGAGAAGTATTGCAACCGTAACATCGCGTTGAATAGCATTAGCTTAATTCTATAGAGATAATATGAAGCATCAATGTCCGGTCAGTAGCTGTGATTGGTAAAAGTCGGTTTGTCCATGCTCGGTAGGAGCATAAAGCCTTCTTCATGTTCAGCTGCCGTTGGTGGTAGTACTCCACCTCGCCTGCCATTGCGTCATCGTCCTCTCTCGTCGATGCGCATCTACTTTCCATTGCTAAGAGGTCAAGCGACACCATTCCTGCTAAGACTAGGGCCGCGTCGTCCGACTGCAGGTAACTCGAAGAGTACACCTCCTGTACTCTCTTTTGCATCCTCGACTGTATGTTGGCACGGTCATTACAGGGGCCCATATCGGTGCTGCGTAAGCAGATCAGCCATTTGCTACGCTGTCGAGGTCCACCAATATTCGCCATAATTCCCGATAAGGCATTCGTTGCTTTGATGGCTTTTTCCTCCACTTACGCTAGGTGGCTTTTAAAGTTAAGCCTATAATCCAGCATAATATATAGCATATTAGGTGCTAGTCTCCGACTCTGATGTTGGCAGTTTTCACACGTTTGCCTGCTGCTAATAAGAAACGCTTCGGTTTTATGGGGAGCCAGGCTCAGCCCGCTGTCCTCTAGCCAATCGATCATCCGCACTATCGCTTCGTTGGTTCCACACTGGACATCCTCCAGTTTTATGACTTAGATATACCAAGACGAGTGAGTGCTTGGAGGATCTTTTGACAGCGAGCGGAGTTAAATGCGTTTTTTACGTCATGCGTCGTAACAGCCCTGGGGGCTGTGTCCTGGGGGCCACGTTGCTTTCTAAAGCCAATCTGCCAGTATGGCCTCTCAAACCGTTCTTGCAATTCCGCCTCTAGGCGGTTGCATAAGATGCGCTCAAACAGTTTGCCGACGACATCTAGCTTGCACAATGGTCTGTACGCAAAAGGGCATATCCATATTCTGGTCCCTTTTTGAGAGCAGAACCATATCTTTGGAGCGTCCATATTGATGAAAAGACTCCCTTCCTAATTCACTGGTAGTAAAGTTCATCAAAAACGTCCGGCTGTGCTCCCACGAAAATTATTACAGCCTTTGTTGGGATCCCGTCTGGCCCAGGCGCTTATTCGACGTCAATACGGGAGAGTGCAGCTAGTACTTCCTCTGCTTTCGTGATAATTCCGTCTCTATCGTCTGCTCTGTTGTCTCTGGGTGGACCGGAAATAGCGTATGAACAATTGCTTGTAGCTGCGTTGGGCATGTGGGAGATGGCAAGCCCATGCTGTCGACCAACCGCTGACCACGCCTGCCGCCCACGTATGAAAAATGTTCCTCGCCCTGCCTGCCTACACCTGCTGCCTATTCCTTGCCCAGCCGGCTCTGCAACTGCATGTCCACAATCACAACATTTCACACTGCACGCAGCCCACTCTGCTCCTATGTACATGTAACCGATCTCACGTTGGTCAAGCATCCGATCAATTTTTTAGATCATACATTCAACGCAGCCTCCTACCCGATCGTTCATACTTTTGGAACTACGTTGCAAATCTGAATTTGGATCTTCATTGCATATTTCATAATCGACGATGTTAATGCAAAACGGTCCTCATACCTGGTAGACCACAAGCAACTCGAGACGCTCTTTGTTTGGTAATTGATGCCAGCCTGAGTCTATCTACAAGTTCTCGATCTCAACACAAAGTCCACTACAAGTGGCAAATAAAGTCCACAACAAGTGGCAAATAAAGTCCACAACAAGTGGCAAACAAATGTCTCCACTCGGGGTACATTAACCAGTACTATTGAGTCTGCAACCCCTTCTTGGGCGAGCTTGCTTATGGACGTCCACTTGAAGCAACGCCCTCAACGCGAGGTTACCATCGACGCTCAGTACTACGGATTTATCAGTTTCCACACTCTTTGGAAACAGTTCCTTGACTCAACTACGAAACAAACATCACAACAAGTATCATATACAAGGTTTCCTCATCATTGGAACTTGCATTGGAACATACCAGCTATACCTATACTTAGAACTTGAAGATCATTCGTTCCCACATAGTCACTGGAGGGGGAGTACTATGGCGTGGTTGTCTTTGGTACAGAGTATACAAAAATCTAAAGAAATATTTCCTGACTGTAATATTCTCTGTACCTGGAGTAGCAGCTGAAAGCAGCGCTGCTGAACAATAGATGGTGCTACTTGCATTGAACAATGAGGGATTTTCAAAACTGACCAATAGAGAACGCCACTGCTGCCAGGGCTTTAGTTATCTTTAGTAACTAACTTTATTTAATAATAGTATTAGAGTTGACGATGATGCAATGACGCTTCGTAGAGAATTGGCGGCTCGCGATGGCACCGTGTTGTATCGATAGCTTGCCACCCATATCGATAAGTGGCTGAAACAATCGCCTCACGGACTGACTTGGTGATGCCACAGCTACTCCCTCCCCAGTGACCAGGTCGGGAGCTAATGTAACCTCACGAGGTCGTTCGTAGGTGGGCAGAGTCTTTGGTGGCTGTGAATCGTTTCCGGTTTCTTGTTCCCTCGCCACGAACGCCGGCTTAAGGCGCTCCGTTGAAACAGCTACTTCCTTGCCATCGATTTTGATGACAAACACGCGATCAGTAGGTCGTTTTACCACTTCGTAGTGCCCAAAATATGGAGGTTCTAATGGTTGTCGAACGCTGTCTGTCCTAAGCATGACATGCTTAGTTTGATCCAATATGATAGGCTGCAGGCGCCGGTCGAACAAGCAGCATATGCTCTCGAAATTTTTCGATAAATATTTTTGGGTTCAATGGTTTAGTCAAATCATCGAAAAATTCATTTGGGATTCGAATATGACTGCCATAGATCATCTCGGCAGATGATGTACCGAGGTTTTCTTTGTAGCTCGTTCTTAAGCCCAATAACACGGTTGGGAGCAAGTCGGTCCAACGCGTTTGTGGATTACACATGAGGGCGGCTTTGAATGATCGATGCCATCCTCTCTATCATGCCGTTTGATTGTGGATGATATGCCGTGGTATGAATACGTTTGCTGCCCACCAAGTCGCCGGGTGCCTTAAAAAGGGCAGACTCAAATTGAGATCCTTGATCTGTGGTGATGGTATGGGGACAGCCAAATCGTGAGATCCAATGTGACCAGAACATTGAAGCCACTGTTATATTAACGAAACTGCTTCCGGCCATCTGGAAAACCGGTCGATCACCGATCGATCATCGAAATCCAAATGTACGTGGTCGAAACGGTTATCGGGCATGTCAATCTTCTCGGGAATCATTTTGTTGTGTCGATGTATTTTAGCTCTTTGGCAGCGTACACAATTTCTTGCCCATGAGGTTACGTCCTTCCTCATCGACGGCTATACATACTTTCGTCGTATTTGTCGCAATGTGGATGTGCCACTTGGATGTGAAAGGCCATGTACGGAAGCGAAAACATCATACCTCATGGATTGAGGAATATATGGTCTGTTTGATCTAGTGGAGATGTCGCAATATACCATTACATTTCCATCAAACTGTATACGTTGAAGTTGAAGAGAGGTACTTCCGTTTTTTCGTTCTGCTACTGCATAGTGATGGTGCTCGATGAATGGTGTGACCAGAGGTGGCCACTGCTACCAGGGCGGGGAATGTAACTTTCTTTTGGTCATAGCTTGAGTATCGTTCATCCGATCTTTATCATTTCTTTGGCAAATCGATAAATTATCTTGATTACTAAATATCTCTAGAGGGTACGAACCATCTCGGGTAACTCTGTGTACCATTGGTACAGAGTATAATAATGTTTCTTCGCCCAAGGACCCCCTTGAAGTGGAGTGGTTCTGCTTTCCTTCAAACATAGTGAATTGGACTAAGGCTTATTTACTTGATCGGACCCACCGTGTCAGTTTCCAAAGAATCTAAAAAAAAGCTCTTAAACTTATAGATCTGTCCAAGCATAAGTCGCTAACTATACACAAACCACAGAGAGGCTTCTCTTGCTTCACGTTGCACTGCCCTCAACAAACCGGCAAAACATTTACGATAGTAATGAAGGAACTACAAAAGCGGCCACAAAAGTTAACCGCGATTTTGCATAACTTGCCAGACATATGAGGTATGAAAAGGAATACATACATAGTACATTCCACGTACATATGCACATACATTTGGGTATATAAAGTTAAAAGTCGCGCTTGTCCCTTTTGGAATGTTTCAATATGCAAACATGCAATAACCAAATTGCAATAACAACAACAACAACAACAACAACAGACGCCAGCCCAAACAATGGCGTAAGAGGGAGAGAGGGAGGAGCTGGAGGGGCCCACCTGAACCCAAACATAATCGCAAATTATAGGTTATATGGACCCCCCCACCCCACACGCACGCCTTGATGCTAGTTGGTCGGTCGCCCGCACAGCAATCAGTGGGGAGTTTTCTGTGCTGAAAATGGGCAAATAAAAAGTCGGCGAAGCGCCTATTCACAATTTTCCAGGTACTCGTCTACCCCCGCCCCACGTCTCTCTATTAGATTTAGCATTTTTTCGGGTTATTATTTGGTCATAATTGTAATTTAGGTATTTGCTGTGTGAGGCGTCGGTTGGCGAGCCGCAAAATCATGCTACTTGTTAGGCATGTGATGTGATTTTTTTACGCTTTTTGCACTTTGGAGGCGGTCGTGCGGTCGTTTCGGTGTCTTGGTGGTTAGTTTGCAGGTCCTGTGGTCGAGGCAACTTGACGCCAAATGTTTGGAGTTGAAATTATCAGTTTGACTTGCCAGGTGCATGAACTTTGTGGGTAGGATTCAGTTGAGGAATAAGGTTTCTCAAGAAATGAAATGTAAGCAAATTGAATTTTGCCTACTTTTTAATGCTGTTAGGGGTAGGGGGGGTTTGGTCACCCTTAATAAGCTGCTAATTTACCTAATTGTTGGATTATTTGCTGCTTAATGTTAACTTACCCCAAAAATTTATGAGCCTAGAAATCTTCGAAATATGGTGGTTGGTGGGGGTGCGATTGCGGTATTTTTAGGGGCATCTGGCAAAATTTACACAAATTCTGTTTAGGCCGTTGACATTTAGCAGACCACAAATATAATTATTACGCTCCATAATTGTGTGGATTAGAAAACAGCCAAGGAAAGCAAAACAAAAATATAAAAAAGAAATTCAACATTTAATTTAACAAATGCCAACATCTCACATTTGCAAGCCACATAAACACAGGGTGTCGCATTTCCTATGCTCACCCCATTTAACTCACTAATGAGAACAAAGTCGTAAATGCCAACCCAATTTCTTTCCATTTCCCCCTTTAGCGGATCCCAAATTCAGTGGCCCCATCAACAATGTAACTGTCCCGGTGGGACGCGATGCTCTGCTAACTTGTGTGGTTCACGACCTGATGAGCTTTAAGGTGGCCTGGCTGCGAGTGGATACGCAAACCATTTTGAGCATACAAAACCATGTCATCACTAAGAATCACCGGATTGGTATTTCACATACGGAACATCGCATTTGGCAGTTGAGAATACGCGATGTGCAGGAATCGGATCGCGGTTGGTAAGTAAAAAAGAAAGTTTTTTAATAATACCAAACATAATGCTGAATTGCCGAACTTTTACTCTTTAAGCTAGGTACTGACAGACGAAAAGTTTTCCCATTTGATGTTTTTGACATTCCATTTTATCTTGTGCTCGTAGGTTAGTATAAAGACTCTAGAACACGAAGATGCGTAATGGTCTTACAAGCAGGATTCGTAAATATCACTCATTTAAATATCATTGAACAAAAAGTCAAACACTGATATCTACTAGTAAATATCGTGAGTGATTAAAAAAATTGTGAACATCGCCTGATATTTATCACAAGCGATAAATATCACTAACATTTTCATCACGAGTGATTCAAATATTTTTAAATCAAACTGTTGAAAAAAAAAATGCATTACTCTCAATCTTTGTGTGCTCGTTACTGTAAAGTAAAATGGAAAGAATAAAGAAATTCAATAGCAATTCAGTGACATTGCCAACAGAAGATCCAGCATTAGTTTTATGCATTATATAGAATAAGAAAATGTCTAATCATACTCTAAATATAAAGCGTCACTTCAAACTTGAAGAACATGAACGATGTGAAAATGCCCCCAAAGAAGACAAATACCCCGGTGACTTTAAAATTAAGCAAAAGCTATTTTTTATACTCTGTACCGAAGGTACATAGAGTATATTAAGTTTGTGCAAATGTATGTAACAGGAAGAAGGAATCGTTTCCGACCCTATAAAGTATATATATTCTTGATCAGCATCAACAGCCGAGTCGATATAGCCATGTCCGTCTGTCCGTCTGTCCGTCTGTCCGTCCGTCCGTCTGTCCGTCCGTCCGTCCGTCCGTATGAACGAAGAGATCTCAGAGATGGTAAGAGATAGAGGTTTGACAAGTATGGGGCATATATTTCTTATACTTGCAGGCAGATCAAGTTTATTTTCAATTTTCGCCACGCCCCCTCCCGCCCCCGCAATTTGGAAAAAACGTCATATCTCCTACAGTTTTGAAGATAGATCGTTCGTACCTTCTAGAGATACCTTGTAAACAAAATTATTTTTCGATTTGCTGAAGGAATGATAAAGATCGGATGAAGGATACTCAAGTTATGAGCAAAAAACGGCCAGTAAACACCCACCACCCCCCACCCATCACCATAGCATTCTATTGAACGGCAATTTTAGTGAGAGAGAGAGAAAGAGAGAGAGAGAGTGAAACTTAGAGATGAGCGAGTATAACTAGTGAGCAAATGCGAGCTGCGACGTTAAGGGTACAGAGTATGTTATAGTCGGGCTTGACCGACTTTCTTTCTTGTTTTAATTTATTTCCCGCTTGGTTTTTCTTATCCTTATGTATATTCAACAACGATAGCTTCCAAGATATATTGCAGCCTTGGACAGATGGATATAATCGCAAATTTAACTAGAGAAAGGTTGTCAAAAAAGTCTTGCGGTATTTCCGCAAGCTTGTCTTTGCAAGCGCGTAGTTCTAGTTGTATTCGTCGCATCGGTTCACGCTAGAGCTTTTTGGAAAGCTCTTTTCACGCGCTAACACGTGTTTGATTTATTGTTGTTTGTTTTTAGTCGTTCGTGAGTTATAGCCTCGCAAACATGGAGCAAAATAAAGAGAAAATACGGCATATTTTACAGTACTACTACGATAAAGGCAAAAATGCATCTCATGCTGCCAATAAAATTTGTGCAGTTTATGGACCCGATACAGTTTCCATTTCCACCGCACAACGATGGTTTCAACGTTTTCGTTCTGGTGCAGAGGTGATCGAAGATGCGCCACGGTCCGGAAGGCCTGTCGTCGAAAATTGCGATAAAATCGCTGAATTGATCGAAAGAGACCGGCATAGTAGCAGCCGTAGCATCGGCCAAGAGCTGGGCATGAGTCATCAAACCGTTATAAACCATTTGAAGAAGCTTGGATTCAAAAAGAAGCTCGATGTATGGGTGCCACACGACTTGACGCAAAAAAACATTTTTGCCCGTATGGATGCATGCGAATCGCTTCTGAATCGCAACAATATCGACCCGTTTTTGAAGCGGATGGTGACTGGCGATGAAAAGTGGGTCACTTACGACAACGTGAAGCGCAAACGGTCGTGGTCGAAAAGCGGTGAAGCTGCCCAGACGGTGGCCAAGCCTGGATTGACGGCCAGGAAGGTTCTTCTGTGTGTTTGGTGGGATTGGCAGGGAATCATCCACTATGAGCTGCTCCCCTATGGCCAAACGCTCAATTCGGACCTGTACTGCCAACAACTGGACCGCTTGAATGCAGCACTCATGCAGAAGAGGCCATCTTTGATCAACAGAGGCCGAATTATCTTCCATCAGGACAACGCCAGGCCACACACATCTTTGGTGACGCGCCAGAAGCTCCGGGAGCTCGGATGGGAGGTTCTTTTGCATCCACCATATAGTCCGGATCTCGCACCAAGTGATTACCACCTATTTCTGTCCATAGCGAACGAGCTTGGTAGTCGGAAGTTGGCCACAAGAGAGTCCTGTGAAAATTGGCTCTCCGAGTTTTTTGCCAATAGGGAAGCGAGCTTCTATAAGAGGGGCATTATGAAGTTGGCATCTCGTTGGGAACTCGTCATCGAACAAAACGGCGCATATTTGACTTAAATCGCATTATTATAACCCATTTTATGAACAATTGAAAATTCAATAAAAATACCGCAAGACTTTTTATATTATATTAAAGCTTCTTTAAGCGTGGTTCATTGCGCAGCGCATACACTACAATTAGTGTCATGGGACGTTATTAAAACTGTCCAAGTTAAATTAGAAAACTGTCGGAAATTTGTGAAAGAACTTCGTACTGACTTTCGCAGACAAAATGAGACTCTTCCTTTACTGGACAACAATACTCGTTGGAGTTCAACGTATTGTCCCCGATTTTTCATTTATTTCCTTAACAGTTTGATAAAAAAAAACCTTGAATTAGTGATATTGATCACTTGTGATATTTATTTGGTGATATTTTTGTGATATATAGAGAGATCTGAGAACAATGCTCACAATTTTGTTTATCACTCACGACATTAATTCGTAAATATCATTGTTGAATTTTTCTCAACTAGAAAAAAAGGCCTTCTCTGTGTTGAGTGATATTTTACGAACCCTGCTTACAAGTAAATGTCAGGCAAAGTTTTTTGCGTGGATTTTCGATGTGGATTTTCGATTTTACATTAGCATGCTGCCGACTTCGTTTCTCCACGTCTTCAGTGTGCGCTCGTAATATTTGGGGGTGATTTTCTGTGAGCATTGCTTTGTGGCGACGGAGAGCAGCATCACTAAGAGCAAGAACGCCTTGCGCTCTCAGTTTTGTAAGTGAGAGCGAGTGTGTGTGCAAGCGAAAAGATTAAGAATGAAACGAATGGTAGACAATGGTAGACGGGACAATAAAATCTCCACCTTGGGGCATTTTGATATACTGCGCTACGCATCTTTGTGATTTCTAGAGTCTTTAGTTTTACATGCGGCTGGTTTGTGGCGAAATCTATTTGTGGTGATTTAGTTCACTTTATTTATTTAATATTAAAGACAGATTAGATTTAGGTTTGGTTTATTGCTTGGCTTTTGCCGCGGAGAATAAGTTAAGCAGAAAGCAAAGAGTTGAATGTGTGGATGTGCGAGTTAGAGATGTAAGATATAAAAAGGCGCGATGA
This sequence comes from Lordiphosa magnipectinata, assembly GCA_037044535.1. Lineage (NCBI taxonomy): Eukaryota > Metazoa > Arthropoda > Insecta > Diptera > Drosophilidae > Lordiphosa > Lordiphosa magnipectinata. The sequence continues at coordinate 462,433 of JBAMBO010000819.1, forward strand.
CATCGAGTAACGAGTTGCTGTGATTGGAGCTGGATGAAGTGTGATCACGCCACAGCCACTTCCCCCCTAAATGATGCGTGGAGTAGACTGGCTCAAGAGGCTGCTTCACTGCTTGTTTGCCTGGTTGTTTCGCAGGAACCTGGGGATACATATGTTGTTGAAATGTTTTAGCGACTTTTTTTCATAAGCTCGAACATCCAATTGATGTATTGACGTGAAGATTTTAGCTGAATGTCGTCGTATTGACTGGACATGTGATGCTGTATGTCAGTGGCTAATGATGTTGTCTGCTGTGCAATATAGATCCGCCACTCACCGGTCTCTTTTTGATAAGGTGGATTGGACTGGACCACGGGTTCTTGAGTGGCTATTTATGCCGGGTTGAAGAAGCTCATTGAACTCTGATAAGACGCCTTCATGTATGGATAAATGTTTTTGTTCGCCGCAAACAGGCTGGGGCAGTCGCTGTTGAGCTCAGACTATGAGTTGCAAAGCATTTAGTGGGAACGACACGATATAGTCCTAGTTTATTAAATACTTTTTTTATTGTTTGTTGTTTTGTTGTTTCTGGGCGTGATCACATGTGTTCCATTTTGATGTGGAATAATATTGATCAGTTGAAAGCAATCGAAACTGTAAAAGACATTTAAACACTAGTGCAAAAAAGTACAGTTCTGTCCTATTCTAGAAATACATATTGAATAAGTACTAAAATCACCACCCATAATAGATCCGGTATACCTTATATTTGCTTAAGATTAATAATTTTGAATATAATTTCAAATATAACTTACAAACTTTATAGACCAAATCTAGTGACCGACAATATAGTTGTCACTTCATATGTAAAGTTGTATAATTTAAGAACAAGATCCATTGACCACACAGATTTGGTAGCGCTAGACTTTTCAGTGGGAGTGTAATATTTTTTCCTCAACTTGTCTTCTATAAATAAAAAAACCCAGCACTTTAATCATTTTCCAGCTAAATTCTTCCTACACTATAATAACACTATTCGTGTTAGTTATTCGAAAACGATATTGTAACGAACCTAGGTCCAACTTCGGAACTATTGACTGGGTCTTAAGTGCTAAGGGCTTGACCCGAGTCATCGATACACCGATGGCAAACGAATAGGTGAGCGATACTTCGATCACCCCGTTGAGATGTTACTAACCTACCTCTCTAATTTTTCGTCTTGCAAATTGCAAACGTGGAACCAAAGATTTGTCTTAATTGCTGACTGAATGGATTGGCGCAGTCCTTTCCTTTGGGATAAATTGCAGTTACTGATTTGCTGCGTACTTACTGCTTTTCTCTCTACCGCGCTGCATGCGCTGGTCAACCGGCGGGTGACTTTGGCCCTATCACCTAACAAAAACTAGTTTCGCTCTGCTAAGTCAAGCCAAAGCGGTGGGTTGATGGGTTGATTATGGAATGGCTAAGACTTAATTCGGCAGGGTTCGACAATTCGATCCGGGTTTAAGCCTTGCCGAACTAGAACTAATCTTTTGAAAGACCTAAAAACAATGTTAGAAGAGAGCGGAAAGGGGATACACCAAATAATAGGAAATCAGGACAATCAGTGATACATATGAAAAATTTATTAACCAAACTCTGATCACAATAACTTAAGGACTGAACACACGGCATGACCACTTAACTAGCTGCGCCATCAACCACACGCGTGACGGTGCCGTCAATCACAGAAAAAGCTTTTAGCATGCAAAAAACCCCATGGTGAAAATGCTCAAAATGTCGCCTTAAAACGGCTAGGTCGTGAGTTTGAGTCCCTGGCAAACATAGGTTTTTTTTTGTGGCATTTTAACACAATCTTCCAAAATAAATCTTATCCATTTTTATATTTTTTCCCATTTTTCCTGAGCATGAGATTTTTTAGCTGAGGCTTTACTAAGAACTGTAGGAGGGTTGATAAGTTGAGTGGACATTCTTGCTTGCTTATTTACAACTTTTCTTAACCATTTGCCCTGTAGAATTTTTACACAATATCCAATCCTCCCGCCTTCTTTAGGTACATGTGCCAAATCAACACAGATCCCATGAAAAGTCAAATGGGTTACCTAGATGTGGTGGTTCCACCCGATATTGTGGACTACCAGACCAGTGCGGATGTGGTGCGTGCCAGTGGACAGAATGTGACCCTAACCTGCAGTGCCACGGGTGTACCCATGCCCACCATTACCTGGCGTCGTGAGGAGAATGCACCCCTTTGGATATTGGATGAAGGTACACAAGAGCGTCAGGTATTTAGTGTCGAAGGACAGAATCTCACTCTATGGCAACTTCAAAGAGCTCATATGGGCGCCTACCTTTGCATTGCTTCCAATGGGGTGCCACCAACGGTTAGCAAGCGTGTCATGCTGGTTGTAAACTGTAAGTACGTCTTGTTATTAAATTTATTGATCCTAATTCCGAGCTTTGCAGTTAAGCCCACCATCTGGACACGCTACGATACCATTTATGTGGGTCTGGGTCAAAAACTGACATTGGAATGTGTTACTGAATCGCAACCAGCTTCAATTAATTTCTGGCTCAAGGATAAAGAGCTTATACAGGGTGGATCCTATGAGTCTGTGACTGTGGATCATGTGTATCGTCTAGTGATGCGCATAACATTGCGTCCGGTTACCAAAAGGGATTTCGGAGAGTACAAATGCATAGCGAAGAATGCGCTAGGCGAAACGGAACGCTGTATTACCGTACATCGTAAGTGCTAGTCCTAGTAAATACTAGAAATTGTTAATACAATTCTGTGTAACCCCCAGATAAGGCTAAAAAGCATGGCCAGCACTCGCACCAAACATCCTCGCGCGACAATCAGGTGATTGTCATTGAAGGTAGTCAAACTTATTCAGAGTCAAATTAAGTTTAATACTTTTTAAAGCCTTTCTTTTACTTTCAGAGTATATATCAAATCGCGCTGGTCATGTTTGGCTAGGATTGCCGTTTATTTGTATTACATTTCTGTGTTTTGTGAATAAATTTTTATGTTTCTAAACAAAACTGAACTGAAATGATGAAATCATGGATAAGGTTTTTTGCATGTAGACTTAAAGTCGAGGGAAAGGTTTGAAAGGTTTGAAAATTCGTATTTTAGAAACGCTAGCTTTTGGGTAGTACTAGAGATGGACACATACAATAACAGAATCGTACTACAAAAATTGCCTTAAAACTTCGCGTTACGACCCGAACACGATAATAAAATGAGACTCCGAAAATGCAACCTATAGTCCACAGTGAGAAGAGCTCCTGGCTTAAAAATTACGTCGGAAACGCATATTTTCACGCAGTCTACACATATAATACATACACTTACTATCGAAGTATTTAACGGTGCGAAATTATTCAACCTGGCAACAAAACTGGTGATCCATTGTACACTCTACTCCAACTCCAACAAATAACTCTGCAACCAGGTGCCCGCTCTCAATCGCTGTCTAGACACGACTGTCGCCCCCTTGTCCACATCCTGCTGCAGTCCAAGCTGCCCACAACTACTGTTTACGTCCGGAAAACATTCCACCGGCCTTGCACCTGCATATCCACAATCACAACATTGGTCAATCAGTCACCTGTCCAGCCGATTTACATTGAACGCAGCCGGCGCTGCAACTACATGTAACTGATCTGACATTGGTCAGGCATCTGACCAATTTTTCAGATCTTATATTCTATGCAGCCGACCCTGCTCGACCCTGTACATTTGCTCGATAGCACGTAGGTACAACATTCACCAATTCCGTCGACTTCCATTGTACGCAGCCTGCCAGACGATAGTTCCTACTTGTGAAAGTACGTCGCGCAGCTGAAGATGGATCTTCATCGCATCTTTCATCATCGCCGATGTTCATGCACAACGATTCCCATACCTGATTGACCACAAGCAACCTGCTTTAACTCGAGACGCTCTTTGTTTGGTAATTGATGGCAGCCTGAGTCTACCTACAAGTTCTCGATCTCAAACAAAGCCCACAACAAGTGGGAAACAAAGTCCGCAACGCATGGCAAACGAAAGTGTCTACTCGGGGTACAATATCCAATACAATTGACTCTGCAACCTCAACCCTACTTGGGCAAACTTTCTTATCGACGCCCAATCGAAGCCATGGCCTCAGCAGATGCTCAGTACTACGGATTTATCAGTTTCTACACTTAAGCGTAGTACGGAGACGTTGACAATTTTTGCTGAGCGGTAATTGTTTAATAATTTCCAGAGCCGCGCGAGTGTATAAAATTGAAAATGGAAGTCACTAGGGAAAATTTAGTTGTCTGTGCTAATGCCATGGTCTATTTCATGGAAGCATTTTGTGTGGGGCGGTAGAAGCCGTGCCCTTTATTTTGGACTGCGGGAGCAGAACTTAGCCACTTAGACATACTGCTATAGCGACAACACAAAACGCATCTGGGGATTAAAAAATGTTGGGACGCATATTAAACCAGAGGGAATATTCATAGCCACAGCCAGCTTCATAGACTGGAGGCGGATCATACTCGCCTGGCGGATTAGAGGAGGATAAACTAGGTGAATACGGATTTAAAGGTGGCCACAACAGTAGCAACGGAAGCTACCACAGTAAGCCGAAGGAGCCACTACTATAATGGGCTGTGAAGACTTCAGCTTAGGGCTGCTTGGCCGTTAGCTGTAGGCCCGTTCCGTGGGCTGTGGAGACTGCGAAGGTTTAGACTCGGGTGGAATGCATACATTGGGCAAATGGCATGCCGGGAGAAGCATACAGAGTAGGATTCTCCGCTACAAGTGATGCAGCTGCGGGTATCGAAATGCTTTCTATTGGCCAGATTCCATAAAAATGGTTGCGACTCGCCCACTTTGATCAGCTCCACTTGTTTGTCCACCTTTCAGTTGTCCAAATAATTGTAGTTTTGTTTTTGGTCTTCTTTGCTTTCATTTTTTTCATTGTGTGCTCAATTCTCTAAGGTACCTCTGACAATTATCAAACAAGTTTCATAATTTGCAGACCCCCTTCGACAATTTATCAGCTGTTTTCAAAAAAACGAGTTGGCAGGTCCACACAAATTGTCATAGCGAATTGTTGGTTGCTCCGTACTCGCTCTGACATGCGCTCTGAGAATTTTCGTGAGCGGATTTCCTGAGCTATGTAATTAGATGGGCTCCGCAAAAATTGTCAGCGTCTCCGTACCACGCTTTATCGGAAACAGTTCGTTGACTCAAGTGCCAAATGCCAACAAAATTTATCACAGCGACCATCATACACACATTCCTCCACACTGGGACTTGTGCAAATCCTGTAGATGCTCCCCCAGGATATACATTCTAACTATACTCAAAACTTGAAGATCTTTCGTTTCCCACATGTTCACTGGAGGGGGACTACTGTGGCAGCCCTGGCCACACTAATCAGCGCTTAAGCCAACGGATTTTCTAATCTTTGAAGCTAGACTTGTCTATATGGTATCGATAATTCTATATATCGATATTTTTGTATATTGCTACGCTATTTGTCTTTTGTTTCCATACATCTAAAAATAAATTGAGAGTTAATCATCGATTCGGATCATCTTAACTGTATTTGTTAAAAAAACTATCGGTCGGAAACATTTTATAGCTAGCAAAACCTGTTAGTTTTATTATGCATGCTTGGCGGGTCTTGGGAAATGCATTACTCTATCAATCAGTTTTTTTTCGAATTGTACAAAACTTTGTGCAATTTGCTAGCCAGCTGATGTCTTTATTAATGGGCAAATTCTTAAGTTCGACTTTTCAAAAATACAACAAATAATTTGAAAGTCAATTGAATAAAGATACCACTACACAGAAAAAAAAAAAAAAAAAAGAAAGCTCAACAAAAATTGATTTGATCTCGACCTTCGGATTAAAATTTCAAATACAAAAGAATTCGAACAATCTTAAAAGGCTTGTATCAATCTGAAAATGCTCATTTCAAATACGGATCCTAGTTGAAAAACAGATAATCATGACTCGATATTGAAGTACGGAATTTGAATGTCAAAGCGAAATGAAACCGACAGCAAGTCTCTCTCTTACTTATACAGTCAAGCTTAATGGGTACACACATACATATACAAATTTTTCTGTCAACTTAGGGGTTTTTTGAGGTGAGTGTTTTTTGCGTATATGTTGTCTTGGAATGCCATACCAGTTATAGCAATTTCGACATGAGAAGGAAACTGTTGAATTGCAGTCGATGGGACGAACAGCGACCAGCCTCCATTGTGGTCTTTTTTTTCTGTCCTGTTTTACAGTTGTATGCAAACAGCTAATGGCCTCATGTCGTTTTCAGTAGTTTTTTCAAAATATCGTTTGTTCTTGCGCTCGATAAATGGAATATTTTTTAACGATTTTGATATTTTGAAAAATATAGACAACCCTAATGGAAGCACGCCAAATAGACACCACCAATAATACCAGATATTACCTTCACATCGACTTCTACAATAAATATTTCAACATTTTGTCTTTTTAGCCACTTTAGAAGCGTGACCATAATTTTTTGTTTTTTTGTATATTTTGCCTAATTTAAAATATGTTAACATATATTTTAATAACACCAATTTCTGTTGCATCGAATAAAATTATAGTGAAATTTGATTAATTTATAATTTAAACACTTTTTGATTATGATTACATGATTTTTGTCTTAGGAAATAAATAAATTTACGTCATTTCGCAAAGCTAAATTAAAAATTGTTCTAAGACAACATTTACAATCATTAAAATTAACTACATTTTTAGTTATGTACAAACATTTTGCTTAATTACTTTTTGTTGTTTTTGAAATAAGTTAAAATGAAAGGTGTTAGATCTCTAACTATGAGCGTGTCGAGGTAGGCTTAACAATTTGCTAGTTGGATTGGCTTACAAATTAAGAGAGTGTAGGTGTGTGTGTGTGTGTGTGTGTGTATGTGAAAATGTGTTCATGTGCTAACCTAGAACTCGTAGCTTAGGGGATATTTCTATGCTCAACTTGAGCTGCCGTGATGTCCATTGATGTTAGGCACTTCAATGACCGGCGGCGGGATGGCTCCCTTCGCCTTGGCCAGAACATCGCGCTGCTCATAGATTTCATTGACCAATTTCTTGACAAACGGATGGTTGAATTTACCCTCCGTGGAGTCAAAGAATTCCTGATGCTTTAGCAGGCAATTGTCACGCTTCTCATACTCAAAGGCCTGCATCACCATATCCAAACGATCCAGATCTTTGACAAACCTGGATTCAGGGCTTTGACCATGCTCGTATTCCTGCAAAAATATAAGATAAAGTTCTGTATTTAAACAAAAAATGCACAAGTTAAATTCATCATACCTCAAACAGCTCCATGATGCGCTTGCCACGCGGCTCGATCAACTTGCATATATCCTCCATGGCCTTGAATTCCATTGCTCTTTTCTCATCCTTGGCAATGCCACAGAAGGGAGTGATATCACCCACTAGACTTTCTGCTAGATCATGAACTAATGCTAGCTCCATGCAACGAATCTGATTGAGACCCTCACTGCCATCGAGCAGAAAGGTAAGCATACTCATGCGATACATGTGACCCGAAATGGATTCGCAGTCATTAACATCGCGCAGTACCCAACCAGTACGCTTGGTGTGCTGTAAGCCAAAGAGAAAATAGTAAATCGTTAATTAAAGCATTGGATTTTATTAATTGGAGGTATGGAATATATTTTCAATGAAAGCAAAACTGCCTCAATAGTAGTAGTAATTTTGGGCTTATTTCGATTTGAAGAGTGAATTTTGTACATCTGGACTTGTTTCTGCGAACTAGGAAAACTGGGAAAAGTTTAGATTATGCTTGCGTCACTATTGCCAAAGATTTTAATTGGGCGAGATTCCTAAACCGCATATTTTTTAAATTATTTAATAAACTTTACATTCTGTCAAAACATCTAGGAGATTAATACCATAATAAGAATACAATAATGGGAACAAGAACTGGTCCCAGAGGGTCTTCACGTTTAAGAGGCAGAGCGATATTACAACAGCTTGATGTCTATTGGTAAGATATGATCGAATTAGTTTTTGTTCTGCACCTGAGAAGCTATACAGAGTTTTCCTTTTTGCGCATAATCAGGCCTTCCGAATTCCAAACGTGTTCAAAAATTGAAAACGAAAAGAAAACGAACGTTTTACGATATGCAATTCATGCAATTCATGATTTCTGTTAACTATCCGAGTCATCCAAAATTGAAGAGCAACTGATGTTAAGGTTTTACCTGTTACAGTCCAAATTCCATTAAGCGAATTTTAAGGTGACCAAAAAAACTTCGTTATAAAGAAAATTCGTAAAAGTACATTTACATAGAACGAACACTGCAAAGTTCAGGAAACGATTTCGTTTTATAGAGAACTTCGTTGTACGAAGAGAAATTCGGCTGTACTTTGAAAAGATATGGTCGTTATGTCAGAATCGCGCAAAGGATTTCAAAATATGCAAAACTCGTTGCACAGCTACTGCCAAAAGTGGAGCCTGTGGATCAACGTCTCTAAAACAAAAGTACTGACGATTCGCGACGGCAGAGGGCTAACTGCAACAACTGAAAACTGGCATTTGAGCGGGGAAGTACTGGAGAAAGTTTCTCACTATAAGTACCTTGGAGTGATAATTGAGCAGAACATGCAGCTCAAAAAACACATGCGCGAAAAACTAAGAGACTCAATGAAGGCAATCAACTCATGCTGGAAGTCTTCTTCTTCTTCTTTATTGGCCCGATGTTGCATCACAACCGCTTGACGGTCTTGGCCTCTGCAATGAATGCCCTCCACTCGGTTCTGCATTGTGTGAGCTGGCACCAGTTGTTCACACCAAGGTTGGAAATGTCTTTCCGCACTTGATCATTCCATCTTAGTGGTGGGCGACCCCTCCTGCCTTGTCCTCCAAAGTCAGCCGCCTTCGCTTTGTAGGTCTTTTTTACTGGAGCTTCTTCATCCATCCGGATTACATGTCCTAAACAGCGCAGCCGCTGTTGCTTAATGCGCTTGACTAGACTGATGTTCTTATAGAGCTCATACAGTTCGTGATTCATTCGAATGCGGTATCCATCGCCAACTTTTAAAGGTCCATAGATTTTTCGCTCGAAAACGCCAATCACCTTCTTACCCGCTGCTGTCATTGTCCATGCTTCTGCGCCGTATTGCAGGACTGGGATGATGAGCGACTTGTTTAGCGCAATTTTGGTTCTTCGAGAAAGGGCTCTGCTCTTGAACTCCCTACTGAGCCCGTAGTAGCATCGGTTTCCAAGAGTAATTCTTCTTCGGATCTCCAGGCTGATGTTGTTGTCGCCGGTAATCATCGTCCCGAGGTAGACAAAATCCTCTACAACCTCAAAGTTGTACTCCCCCATAGTAACAAATTGTCCAAGACGCGTAGACTTCTTGTCCGTGGATACTAGGTATTTCGTCTTGTCCTCGTGTACCGCTAAGCCCATCAGTTTAGACTGCTTCTCGATCTCTGAAAACGCCTGCTTACCGCCCATTGATTTTTGCCGATAATGTCAATATCATCGGCGTATGCGAGTAGCCTTAGATCTTAATAAAGAAATGAGCCCGATCTGTTGGCATTTGAGCACTGGGGCAGTATATACTCCATCAGTAGATTAAAGAAGTCACACCATAGGGTATCACCCTGCCTAAAACCTCTCTTGGTATCAAATGGTTCGGAGAGGTTATTTCCTAATTTGACGTCATCATGCATCATCATGGTATACCAAAGGTAGACAGGGCGTCAAAGAACCTTGACCTTATCGGTGTGTCTAAGGTTGATTTATAATCAACAAAAAGATGGTTGGTTTTGATATTTCTCTCATAGGTCTTCTCCAGGGTTTGTCGTAATGTGAATATCTGGTCTGTGGTGGATTTACCAGGTCTAAAGGCACACTTATAAGGTCCAATCAGTGTGCTAATAGGCGACTTTAGACGTTCACAAATAATGCACGACAGAATCTTATATGCGATGGGAAGGAGACTGATCCCACGGTAGTTGGCGCAAACTGCAGGGTCTCCTTTTTTAAAAAGTGGGCAAATTACACTTAGATTCCAATCTTCGGGCATGCTCTCGTCGGACCATATTCTGCTGAGGAGTTACCAACTCCTCGCCTCCAGCCTTAAACAGTTCAGCTGGCAGGTCATCTGCACCTGCTGATTTGTTGTTCTTAAGCCTTTTTATGGCTACGCAGACTTCGTGATGGTCCGATGGGTCTATCTCTATGTTGTCGATTGGTGGCGTCGCTACTACTCCAGAGGCGGTATTGTGTTCGTTGTCGCCTCCCAGCAGGTTGGCGAAATAGCTTCTCCATTTGTCTAGCGCCACTTGCGGATCTGTGACCAGATTTTCATTTTCGTCCTTGCATTGTGTGACTCCGGGTTTGAAACCTTCGGTAAGTCGTCTAATCTTTCGATAGAATTTTTGAGTCTCACCCATGCCGAATAGCATCTCGACTTCCTCACACATGCGCCTTTCTCGCTCATTCTTTTTCCTTCTGAAAAGGCGCTTCGCCTCTCTCCTTTTCTTCCGGTATTGCTCTTGCAGAGTTCTCCTGTAGGCAGCGTCTTTCTCTGCAGTAGCGTCTCGGCACTCCTCATCATACCAAGTCTGCTTTTGAGGGTGCTCGGCGTATCCTAGTATCTCCTTGGCAGCCGTACTCATGTTACTGTTCGCTTACACCAGAAGGGAATGGTGAGTCGAAACAGGACTAGGCCCGTTGTATTTGGACACACTGCGATTGCACTTCAACTACATTCAAAGGGTGATGAGCATGCCAGACAGTCGACTTCCAAAAACTGTAACGAGTTATCTCCTTGAGAATATGCTCCAGTTTTTCCAAGAGTGGGTAAGGATCGGCAGTGAGCTAGATATTATCAGACCACATCACAAGGAAATACTCGCATAGCATGCGAGGACTTTGTATAGATCTCTGGCGGAGGAAAGCACTACCCGAACGAGCTATAGAAAATTAAATGTAAGTCTAGGAGAGAAAAACTTTTTTAGCGATGAAAATACACTGCATCATATCACTCGGAAATGTTACCACTCAACTATAAGCACCAAATGCGAACGTCAAACAAGCAGTGCAACTTATGCAACCTTGGAGCTGTCGAAGATGTGCCCTATTGTCAGCGAAATTTGAAATCTGCACCTCAAGTAACGGATCCTGAATACTGAAGAAGTCAACGATTGGTTAAATGGAAAAGACTGAAAGTCACTCGCCAACTTCCTTTGTTATGCTCTCAAATATAGAGGCCAAATATTAGCAGAATATTTCTAAATGAAAGAAAATATAAGAAATTGAAAGGGTTTATGAAGCGGAAAGTTCGGAAACATGTATAGGGTCTGTTTAATCTTGAATTCTGAACTGTACCGAAACGCCGATTCTAGCTTAATCAAAACTGGCATCCAAATGATTTGTTTGGGTTGTGTTTTGTATAGAAAGCATCACAAATATGAAGACCATTGGGCAAAGTTCATTGCCATAACATTTGGTTTATAACAAAGCTAATATCAAAGAAAGACTAGACTTTGTAGAATGTGTCATATATACAAAATAGTTCTTTTAATCAACTCAAATAAATCGCTTGTACGGGTCTATTTATTTATCAACTTGCTCTATCACAATTCATGTTATTGCAATAATTAAGATAAGTGCAATATGGAAAATACGAGACGAGACGATAAGGCAAATGCAATTCATTACGTGACTTTCACTTAGATTTCATTGAGCTCTGATAAGACATGAACTAATTTGGTGGTCATATGATGATAATAATAATAATAAACTGATAAACTGTCTGCCACCGGGGCACACAGTTGCAATTTAATTAAAGCAAAACTAATAAAGGCCAAAAAAAAAAAAACGACTGGAGAAGGAGAGACAACAGAATGGGTTTCAAGTCGTCTTTGCTTGTTTTGCCTTGTTACCGGGTTTCTATAAATAAAACTGTTTATTGATCAAATAGCAACAGCCCAGTATGCGCAGGTTTAAGTTGAAGGTCTTTGGGGGCCCTGATGTGCAGCGGAAACGATGTCGCCCACGTCGCGATGTTAATAGTTTTTGGTTTTTCTTTTCTTTTCGTTTAATTAGACAAATTGCAGGCTCACTGGCAGGGTAATCAAAGTTGGAGGTATGAGGAATCCTTTTTTTAAAACCGTTTGTTAAAGTAGAAATTAAGAAAATTTTTTCTAGACTTTCATTTAAAACTTCATCAGGGGGATAAATAGGCTTTAACAGAGCATTAATAGAACTTCTAGTAAGCAGATTTAGCACAAAATTTTAACTAACAACTGCGAAATATATTGAAGCGTATTGTGTAAGGGTATCCAACGGTCGCCTATAGTGAACCCAGACACAATCTACCAGTAAACTTTATTTTGGAAACCGGAACAACATGTTTTTTGTACAGCCAACTCGTTACTTTCAATTTGGTCCTTCGAGCCGGATGGGCATATACCCGAAATATGGGTGTTCATGCAGATATACAGCTCTAGATCGACTCGGTTACTTTATGAAATGCTTTCATCTGTTTGTTACACACTCTTTGCGGTTAAAGAAATCATAAGGCCAGTTCTGATGCCTTTATACTATATCAAATCAAGTCACAAGGCATTACACATTTAAGATAACAACCTTATGATCCCATAAACTATTTTTTAGCTCATATCAGTTTTACACTCATTCTTTTACTCTTCAGATTTATACTGTTTATATGATCAACAAACAAAGACAATGTTTCACCTAAAAGCACCCAAGAATTCTCAGGGTCTATCATCTACATTTTGAAGGCCAAGATCAAAGTCACGAGCTAAGCTATTCCTTCTATTGATACGTAAATACATATACATTGTATATATTTATGTACTTTTTCTTGCAACCGTTTGCCAAAATATCCATTGTGCAAAATATTTTGTATTTTGTTAAAATTCTGTTGCCTGTCGCACGTCAATGCTGTTGGTTGAAATTTCAAATCGTTTTAGCTAATAATAATTTCAAATTTGCTCACGTGAGCCATTTGGAACTTTTGCTTTTTTTTTTTTTTGTTTATAGGATTATTTGTTATCAGTAAAAACAAATTATACAAAAAAAAAAACAGAAGAGGAAATGAGGTTCAAAGTTTAAGTGAAATTGAACTGCTCACATTACAAGCGTTCCCTTTCAATTTGCTTTATGCAACTCGCGTTGATAAGACGACACGAGTTTTGGGTTCTTCAGTTTCATATACGTCATTTCAATTCTAATGATTAGATTAAGTTAAATTGTTGCAACGGAGGGGAAAGTGCTTAGCTTTTGTTTGTTTTCGCTGTGCGAACTGCAGCTGTTGCTTTTGTTTGGACTTTGTTTTTAGCTGAGCTCATTTTTCAGGGGGATATTCTTAAGCAAATTTTAACATTCATTTGTGAAATAGAAACATCACAAATAAAAATCATCAGAGAGATAGAGAAAACGACCTATATATACTTTTGGCAATTCACTCTATGGCCAGAGAGAAGCATACAATTAATGAGAGAGTGGGCGAGCGAACGACCAGAATATTATACAATATGTGCGTATTTTCATCTAATCACAAAACAAAACAAAAGAATTGAATGATGCAAAGTATACAAAAATATAATGAAATATATATTTTGTTTTCATTGTACTTTCAATTTCAATTAGAAATTTAATTTTTCAAAATGTTATGTGAAATTTGAACTAATAAACTAATCTTAGTCGATTTTCTTCTTTAAAATCAGCCCTATTCGCTTTTCAGTTAGGTTAAGGGAGGCCGCGAACAAAAGGAATTAACACTTAATTTAGTTCAGAGGTGACCAGATCCAGTTTAATGCAGCGTAGAAACCAATAAAAATGAAGAGAATATTTCTCAACCAACAACAACCTCAAGAAATAGAAAGTGAAATCCAAAATTTGTTTGTGTTTGTAAGTTTGTCTGATATACACGAACTCATTCGCAGCCAACAACAAAACGACTCATACAGATATCTGTGGTTGCGTTCGAACTTGCAAAAGACAAAGGAGAGAAAGAGAACACATATAAAGTTGTTGTTGCACCACGTTGAGGAGTAAGCTAATGGGCTTGGATACCCCTGGTTTAGTTCATGAGTGAGTGAACAATTTTAAGTTGCTCACTTAACTGAACAAGTGAACATGTTCTCCTTCAGTAGCTTTTTTGTCTTAGTTTCTCTTATATTTATGCTGCTTTGTTAAGTAATTAAGTTGCTCTCTCACTTGTTCTTTTGATTCAGCTATTCAGTTTTAAGAACATTACAAATTTTCGTTCTATTTTATCTGAATCAAGCGATTTTAATGATATCTTTGTCCAATCGCGGTATAATAGTTAAAACAAACAACTGAACAAAAAAGCAAGGCTCCAAACCGGACCGAAACCGAACCCCTAAGAACCGGTTCGGTTCGGGTTTTTTGGAGTTCGCGAACCGGACCATGAACCGGGCGCTCTATATTTTCGATTTTGCGAACCTGAACCCGAACCGGACCACTTTTTCGGAAAACATAGGTTCGGTTCATAAAATTAAGTAGTTTGCCCAACGACACACACAAGGAAATACAGCAATTCCTTGTAATCTGACTGCTATCATTCAAGAAGTTATTCAATCCTACGACATTTCTCTAGGTCAGATTTATACTATCACCGTCGATAATGGATCGAACATGTGAATCAAAAGCATTTCTTGGCCATGTTTCCTCTGTAGATTCTATGGAGGACTCTATAATTACAGTTCGTTGTGCTAAATTTAGTAGTTAACGATTTTTTTTAAGGAACACTTAGTAGACACTTTGTAAGAAACTCCGTACTCACACTATATAAAATCTTTTGTTTATAGAAAAATTTAAAAAAAACGGGATGGAACCTACAAAATGTGCTAACGTTTACTAACTCGTTAAGATTTTTGCATTCAGAGTTCTTTAAAAGAGCTCCACCTAAAAACATCTGAATCGTACGTAGTTCAAAATATATATAGGAGAATACTTGGTACATAGAACTTAATCTATTTACAAAAAGTTAACAAGAATTACTCATACTATAGTGGACATCGACAGCACGGAAAACGCCTGGGATAACAACTTAACACTCAGCACAGCTCCTGAGGGTGATCTGTCGTCTTGCTGGGGAACAAGCAGCGTGCAAATATTGGTAGGGGATAGTCCCAAGGAGACACTTAAGCCAAATTGATGAGGTGGCCCGAGGGACGCCTTCCATGGACCCAGAGTTCAAAGGGATGTCATCGGTTAAGGCGTGTTCTGGGCCTGTTTGAGCCAATTCAGAAGCAATGTTATTGGAGTGGGCCACCAGTCGGTCATGATACCTGCTGGTATGCATATTGATGCATATCCAAATCGCTATATAAAGTTGTATGCCTCACATACCAAGGAGCATCCGCGGCTTATAGAAGATTCAAGTTTCTTGAGTGTAGTTGAGCATGCCGTAACCCATAGAGGGATCCCCCAGGTCCAGGAAGGCATGATGATAGACTTGTAATCAAGGATTTTGGATCGCAACGAAAGTCCGCTACGAAGCTTGAGAAGCCAATCGAGAAATTCTTAATGCGAGTTTTCAAAACTCAACTTTAAATGACTCAACGTCCGATTGCGAAGCAAAGGACAACAATAATCAAATGTCAAATATAAAATCTGTAAATGATATTTTAGATTCCTTCGAAAATTTTCTACATCGACATACATCGACAAATGTTTTCAAAATTTTGGGAAAGGTCAAAAAAACAATGACTTAGCAAATATTGCCTTAACTATACTCTCAGGTATCAGTTGAACGAGCCTTTTCAACATTTAAGTCTGTTCTTTTTAATCTAAGTGCTATTATAGATAAACATCTCCTAGAAGATATCACTTTTATTAACTTAAACTAAACTGTTCTCAAAGTTGTACATTATTGTAAAAAAGAATATTATATTAAGAAATAAGTATTAATGAATCGAAGCGGGTTCGAACCCCCGGACCGAACCTTTTGCAAAATTTGAGAGGTTTGCAGCCTTGCAAAAAAGAGCATGTGAGAGAAAATGTGTGAAAAAGTGAGAAATTGACTTTGATAGAGGGGATAAGAGCAGGGGTGCTCAGAAGGAAGAAAATATATCTCAAGCAACAGCAACCACAAGAAATACAAAAAAAAAACAGATTTTTGCTTTGATTTTTAAGCGAGGCCAATCGCTAACCTACGCTGACGACGCATACTTATACAACATTGTTGTTGCGTTCGAATTTGCAAGAGACATCGGAGCGAAATTGTTTATTGCAGGTCCACACGCGACAACAACAAAACCTTCGCTAGAAAAGAAAGAGAGAAGAGGTCGCATATGCCTTTGTGGTTGTTCTACATAGCCATAAGGCATGCGTAAAGGCAATACGCGCCAGCTTTTGCGTAAAACAACAACGAATCCGCGGCTGGTGGAATGAGTTTGGGTACCCCTGGATTAGAATATTGATATTGAGATTGATTAGGTCATTGTGTACTATTCAGTGTTTGAAGAGAAGGAGAACCGAGCAAAGCATTTAATCTACTTTTTCTTGCCTATCCTATATTTTTACTTCATTATGTTATAGTTTATATTCAAAAGTAGAATGTTCATAAAGTAAAAAACGATAAGACCAAGCTGCCTAATTCATACCTCCTAGTGGCAAGTTCACTGACTCATTTAGTTCGTTGGCTTCAGGGAATCAAACCGAATCGTATTTCGGTTCCGGTTCCAGTTCTGGTACGTACCGAAACTTGAGAGGTTTTTCGGGTTTCACTATTTAAACACGGTTTTCTATTTACAATGCCTCTATAAGTGTTTTTTCTCTTCACGGTTTGTCGATATGGATTATTCTTTCTGTCTCTCTGTCTGTCTGCTTGTCATTTTAATCACAGCTTCTGTCTTCGTCCATCTTCTACAATCTACTGCGTTCTACATTCCGTTTCGTCATCGTCCATTCTCTATACAGTGTGACCATCATTCGATGTTTTACCAATACCTTAACACTTAAATATCGATACATTTATACATCTTGGCGGTCATTATTCAATAATTCCAAAGACATCAATTTGGAAAACGTTTTAAGCTCAGAAAAATTGTTCACAATTGATGCCATTGATCAGTTTTGTGAAAATACTGAACTATTTGTAGTGTCCTGTTACTGAAGTAATTGTGCTGCTTTTCTCATTAAGTTGAACAGAAATGGATAACACAAGTACTTTTTAGTTTTGAGGTTAGCATTAGCATTGACATTATAATGTGGGCCTAAGAATAAAGGATGCAATATTTTTCAAGAGACTGGTCTCATATGTTTCTATTTTACAATCCTCCTTTTTGTTGGAAATTGCTTAAAAGTCTCTCAAAACTAAGTGTCAGCTTTGAAGTCTAGTCGTTGCAGTCAGAACCGAAACTGTACCGGTACAGTGTTTAGGTTCTTTCGGTACTCGTATACCGGTACACAATCAATTTCAAATATCGGTTCCAGTACCGGTTCTGGTTCTGAGTTTTAATCGGTTCCTTTCGGTATACGGTTGCGGTTCTGGTTCCGGTTTGATTCCCTGGTAGGCTTATAAAGTAGGATAAGCTCTATTCATAAATTCAGATCTAAAAAGAACAACTCTACCAAACTTTAAAATTATGCAAATTATGAACCCATCGAGAAGTTTAAAGTTCGGTTCGCGGACTGGTTTCTAAGCTTGTCGAACCTAAGTTTTTGGTTTCAAACTAAGTTTATAGTTTTGTTTTTGCTCAAGTTGAAATTCACATAGATTTTGCAACTAGGTGGTTTGGTTGTCTGATGTAGGTTGATTATTAATTTAGGCATTCACACCGGCAGGACTAGAAAGGCAAATAAAATTATTTCAAATATTTTTCAGTGTGACCTTATGAACGCAAACATAAAAAAACATAATTTGCATTAACATGTACATGGTTTTGAAATCAATGAGGACAAAGTTGATGGCTACGAAATCCACCTAGATGGTTAGAATTGAACATGAGCAAAGCAAATGCAGTAAATCCACCAAGATTTGGAAAAACAGCAACATGAGAAAACGGCCCTAAGATCGAATTTTAGCTTCTTGCTTGCTTTTGATTATGATTTAATAAACTGTGGAGTGAAAGTTCTAAAAAAAAAACATAGGCACTTTTGGGTGTCGCATGGTTTTCTAATTCTTGTGTAAAATGGTATTATACTTGACTGACTCTACCCAGAGACCAAAGAAATCGTGGAATCATCTAAATCGACAACTTGCTAAAGGGTTATACGATAAATGTAGCGTAATATATATCAATATTGGATCGTCTGAAATGTGAACATGATAGTAGGTCTCCCAAAAGAGATTTTCTTCGATCGAGGATGCAGTAGCGCTGGATCAAGTGAACTGAGCTAGTTTTAAAAACTTCTCAAGGCACAAATTTGTCCAGAGTTATATTTTTTGGCTTTAAGTTAAAAAATTTGAACCAAACTGTTAAGTTCATAGACGGATTTTGCGTAAGGACGTTCCGGCTACACAGTTTAATGAATTTTATAATATCAAAAGCATCCAAAAAGCACTTCTTCTTTTTGATCACACATGTGCTAGTAATCTATAAGTTATAATAACCGCTTCGAAGGTCATGAAAACCAGCTAAAAGTGTAGGCAGCTACTAGGAGAACCAAATGTCTTGATCTATCGTTATGTGGAAATAAGGAAAATTATGAACAAGGAAACAGGAATCAACGAACTGATTCGAAAACGCCATTCATCAATCTCAAAAACCACACCAAACCCAATTTCCCAGATGTGTTATATATTTTCTTGGTTCTTTTCTCTAAAAAATGATTTGTTTTGTCTGTTTTTCTTCATTTCAAAATTTTGAATTTTTTTTTCTAGGTTTTTCGAGAACTTTTAAAATGGACAGACAATTCTCATTATAAACAAAGCTGATGAATCGCTTTTGTTAGGCAAGGCACTTTATTTTTTAATTTTAACTAAGGCCGCGCCTGATGGTCAAGGTTAACCAACTGGATGAAACATAATCTCTTAGTTATCACCATCGAGTGCAAACGACCCTCACCCGTCCTCCAACCAAATAACTAATCTGATTGTCACGCGATGTGAAGAATGAATCATAGAAATCAAAACATGGGGTTGTTTTTTTTTCTTCTTTTTTTTCTGGTGTTTGGGGGAAAAATCGATGGTAAACATATGATGCGAGAGTTGTGGCAGTTGTGAAACAGGTTTCGATTTTATTTCACTTACCTTTAGATTTCCAATGAGCTCCATAAACTGCAGAATCTCGGCCAGTCCCGTATTGAAGCAGGGTTTCTTGCCTGTATCCGCAGAGGTGGCTGCCTCATGGCATGAGGCTGTTGAATCCACTTCATTGCTCTGGCCATTGCTGGTGGCTGCCATCTCCAATGGTTCCGCTGCTAGCGAGGACATGGCAAACTTTGTGGATGTCTGTTGTTGCTGCGAGGATTTGGCTCTCTGACCGCCTGGGTGCTGCTGCTGTTGGGTGTGTATGTGGCGACGTTGCTGCTGTAAATATTGTACGAATTTTATGCTCTGCGCCGACTCCGACTCTGACTCGCCGTGACAACAACCGTCCGCACTCGAAGGCGAATTGTGACTGAAGTTTGGTTCGCTTGACGCTGACGACGACGACGACGACGCCGCTGTCGCTTGACTAGAATTTTGTTTCTTTGGTGTGGATGATGACGTCTTTAGGCTACTAGTGATTTGCCTGAGGAACTTGTAGAGATCGCTGCTGCTTTTGCCGCCCACGCCACCTGTGGACGCCGCTGCGGCTGTCGCTTTGATCAATTGCTGCATTGAGTACATGGCGAAAGAGCGGGAGAAAATGTTGTATTCAGCTACAATTAGTTTTTGTGGTCAGAGATTAAGCACGTGATGCCCGTGTGTCGGTCTGCTGAGTCTGTGAGTGTGAAAGAGAGATAAGACATGCTCATTTAGTGATTTGTTGACTTTGTTTTGCTAATACAAAATTTTACAAATATTATTGCATGCGATTTATCCAACAGTTTGAGAGTCTCTATGGGGCGGTTTGACGGTCACCACAGTGAGGCAAGACACATTTTGTAAATTTTTTATTTATTAAAAAAATCAATTTCATTAATTCATGCAAAGTTCCGAACTTTCTTTTGCTCATAACTTGACTATCAAACATCCAATTTTTAGCTATACTTTGGTCGATCGAACCATTAATATACAAAACTGTAATAATAATAATAATAAATAATAAACTTTATATGCCTGCAGGTATAAGGCGGACAGACGGCTATACGTATATGGGCTGTTGAACTTTAGTAACTAAACTTAGTTTTTAATAATTTTCTGTACAGAGTATAAAAAGTAAACTTTATGTTATAGAAGTGTACTGTAAATTGTGTTAGTTAAGACTTTTGTGCAATAGGCGTAACACAGAAGTTCCCCTCTGGTTCCTTTCCTACATTTACAAAAGCTGCACACAAATCGCACCTCGTGTAATTAACGCTTTATGGCTTTTAGTTAATTATTTAAGTAAAACTCTGGAAAATATATTGACTTTAAACGTCAGCAAGACAAATTTAAGATATTTAACTTTGGAAACTTTACGCGACACGCTGTACCGGTTGTAAAAACGACATAACAGCCGCATTCTAAACAAATCTGCGAATTCATGATCTTACATAAAAAAATAGCAAGAGAAAACATTTCGGCTAGGTTCATTCATACACTTAGATACAGATACTTCAAAAATACGGAAATTATATCAATGCTGTGTCTCCTTGTATGTATAAATGTTTTCATGTATGTATATCAATGTTTCATAAAGTAAAAATTTGGAATTCTTTGTAATTCTTTGTATTGTTATTTTGTATAGCCCTGGAGACGATTTCCGAAGGAAATCGAAATATATTGAAGCAAGCCACAAAAAAAAAACAACTTGACCTGGAGCCGGCCAAAAACAAACGCATTTGAAAATCGTTCCCTTGCTTTAAAGTAGGGATGTCGATATCGAATAACCTCTGACGATATTTTTGTGAATACTTTTTTTTGGTTCCAAAACAATTTTATACAAATTCGACTAAACTTGAAGATTTAACGGGTAAATAGGAGGTGTTAGACCACTCAGTCCAAAAAAATCGCGAAATTTGCAAGATTGTAATATAGAGTGCTTAGTTGAGATAGTGCTTAATGTAGAGAGAGTTAGATTCTCATAACGACGGTTAAAGAGAAGGGTAAACGGACGGGTAAATAGGAGGTGTAGATCAAACGGTCTAAAAAAACGCGATAATTTAACAATTCTATAATGAGTTTTAATTATCTTTTGATGAAGACGGGTTAATAGACATCCGTATATAAAGAACGAAAGTTCTAAAAAATCTCTAAAATTTTCGTATGAGCTTAGATTATTATGAATACGGGTGAATAGACAGATGGTGGATTGAAAAGTACGCAAAAACGGAAAATTTGCAAATACTTTCTTTGTCTTTGCTTTCTTCTTTATTTTGAGAAAGTTTCTCAGGAAAATTTATGATGTTTGATGCCATTAAACTGTTTGGGGGGAAAATACTGATCTATTTGAATTGTGCTGTTCCTTTTCATACAAATACATGTATGAATCCACTTAAGCTTCCACTTTCAAACTGTCCTGAACCGAACCTGTAGAACCAACCGCACCGGACCTTTTAAATTTTTAACCTCCCGAACCTGGACACGAACCGGACCTCTTCTGATAAAAAAGGTTCGGTTCAAAAAATATCTTTAGTCAGGTTTTTCAGAGTATCTAAAATTATTACAATATTTTGACCGTTTAAAATATTTTTATAGCGCTGAATCGGAGCATTACCATTTCAAAATTATATCCAAACTGCATATTACGACTTCGAGAAGGAAATAAAGTCAAGTTGTTAAATGACAAATCAAATCCGTTTATTGATTAACATAGAAGTTGCGGCCCTGGTAGAGAACTAATGAATGATTATTATAATGAATGAGGTTCATTCGGGTATTGATATACGTTCTTAATAGCTTCGTTAGCTGAAAGCTTTCTTACCAAAAAATATGCTTTTTTTTACCAAAAAATATCTCAACGCAATCAGAATTCATGAACCAAGCTTCTAACTAAAACCTTAGGTTCGATAAGTAAAGGAACCGCTTTGAGAAGCGAACCTAACACTTTCCAAGGGGTCTGAACGCCCGGCCTGAACATTCTTTAGAGTTTCAGAGGTTTGCAGCCTTAATCAGAGCTGCTTTATTCATTAAATTTCACTTAAAGAGAAATGTTCTAAGGTTATCATGACATTATAAAGAGGATCTAAAAACGAGAAAGCAAAGCTAACTTCGTTTGCCAAAGTTTTAATACACTTAGCGATTCGACTAAACTTTGCAGATCAGCTTAAAAACATATAATATTAACAATGACCGAGTTTAAGAGCGCTAATATTGAACACAAAAAAGTTTTTCTCACTAAAACACATTTTCCAACCGAACATTTCTATGGCAGCTTCAAGCAGTAGTCATCCGATCCGGTCGGTTCCAACGTATTCAGCGTACAGCGTGCAGTAAAAGGAAGGCAAAATTTCAGTTCGATAGCTTCAAAACTGAGGGACTAGTTCGCGTAGAAACAGACAGACGGACAAAGCTCAATAGTCTCAGCTCGTCATGCTGATCAAGAATATATATACTTTAAGTCAGAGATGGGCATGCACACATATCGACACACTTTTCACACGCATACAAGCACAATTTGCGTGCGCCCCATTCGTGTTCTATAAATAGCTTTCAATGCATATAGCGTACGTGTGATTTTGTGCAGTCGGCCGCGGCAGAGCTCCTATGCACACGAGGCAGCGCGCTGCCTCGTGTGCATTGGAACTTCGCGACGCGCCCATCTCTGCTTTAAGTGGTCGGAGATGATTCCTTCTATGCGTTGCAAACTCCTGGGCAAAATTATAATACACTTTTCAAGTGTATAATAAAGGTCGCAACATTTTCAAAGAGACTGGTTTCTCGTTTTTCTATATCACACTACAAAAGATTTGATGAACCAGACTCTTGAAAGCATGCGATTTAACCAAATTACGTAAAGGTCCCCCAAAACTAAGTGCCAGCTGTGCAGTCTAGTTGTTGCTCAGAACCGAAACTGTACCGGTACAACGTTTAGGTTCTTTCCGGTCTTTTAGGTTCCAAGAATATTGGTTCTCGGATACCGGTATACAAAAAATTTAAAATATCGGTTCTGGTTCTGGTTCTGAGTTTAAATCGGCTCTTTTCGGTATACGGTTCCGGTTCCGGGTTGATTCCCTGGTTTAAACTTCTAAAAGAGGTCGGAGCAACGCGCTCCGGTACAGTTAGAAAAGGGAGGCTTCCTGATGGAACTCTCTTGGATATTAGTAATATCCTCCATTTTTCCCGTCATTAACAAGAATATCCACCTAATTCGAATGTGGTACATTTCCATTTCAAATACTTAATTTTATTTCTACGGATTCAATATCAAATGTTTTAATCTGATTTATCCAATCGAAAGTGAAAAACGGAAACGGCCTTAATAAATAAGACTTTTAGGTTATTTAAGTGTCGACATTTTTATCAACGAAAATTTGGAAGATTGGTATCGACTGAATCACTGAAACGAATTAAAAATTTGTATGGAAACAAATCGTGATTTTAACCCTCTAGTGCCCAAGACCGCCTCTAGACGGGCAAAGTTCAAAACACCGTTATTCGCTTTGCTCATTCCTTTTTGTCTTCGTTTTGCGTTTTTCTAATTCGGGGGAAGTCCAAAAATTCAGTTCGTTACGTTTGCAATACATGCCAGAGCTTGCGTCAGCTGCTGCTGTCGTTTGATGTTGAAAATTTGTGCAGTTCGGACGCAATAATTATTTTGTAAAAAGTGCGAATTAAAAAAATGTTTAAAAAATATTTTAAAAAGTTCGCCGCTGGAAACAAAATTATTGCCGTGTTGCTGATAGTCTCAATGACGCAAAACACAAGACCCACACTAAAAAAAAGTTTTCGTTGGCTTTTTATTGCTTTTATAAGGTATCCCGCCTATAGGCGGTCTTGGAACAATTCGGGGAAAAAAAATATAAGGTAAGTTTGAAAGTGGAACAGCATATTTAAGTCCAATTAACTGCTTCAGTAGATATGGAACGACGACAAATGCATAAGCTATTAGCTCTTTCCGATGTGGAGATTGAGAAATTTTTGAATTCGATTAATTTTGGCATTGATACGGGCGGAGAAGAAGAATTGGAGGACGATTTGACTGATGATGTTTGCGAGCCAGCTTTTCCTGTCAGTGAGGAAGATCAAGATGCTTCAGACATTTGTGTAAGTCCTACTCCATTGGCGAAATTGTTGTCACCCTCAACTTCGATTGCATCGAATTCACCTCAAGCACGGAAACGCAACCGCAAATCGCCTGCTGAGCATGATATTGCTCATGCTGAAGAAAGTACAATATCCGAATTTGTAGGATCTGTTTGGGCTATAGATCCAAAATCACCGCTTTTAAAAAAGATGTTGTGTCCGGGATTTCCTTAACTGAGCCTGACCTCGGATGTCTTAAAAAGCTTGATACGCCATTCAAGTGTTTTCAATACTTTTTGAATGATATTATCATTGAGCATATTACCCAGCAAACAAATTTGTATGCTGTCCAAAAAGATGTCAATACTTCGTTTTCAACAACCAATTTGGAAATTCGACAAATTATTGGCATTTTATTTTTTATGTCAGTTTTTCGCTACCCAAATTTTCGTTCATATTGAGGTGAGTACGCGTTTAGAACAGTTCAGAACACAATGTCAAAAAATCGCATTGAAAAAATACGAAGCAATTTGCATTTCAACGATAATTGTAAGTTGCCCTCCAAGGATGAAAAGAAAAAGAAATACACAGGGAAGAAAACTTTCCTACCGTCTAATGATGTACGTTGTGATGGCGTCGAGCATTTTTCCGCTGGCAAAAAAAACCTGTAAGCTTCCTGGTTGCACTTCCGAAATTCAAATTGTATGCCGTAAATGTTATATAAACCTGTGCCTTTCCCAGCAAAAAGACTTTCTACAAAACGAACATTTTGTACACAAACATTTTTGAGTTTTGTAAATTTAAAAATTTAGTTTTAATTGTTATTTCTTTTGTTTTTTGAGCCTTTCTTTATTTTCTTTATAATAAACGAGCCTTGTACTGAGGACGTTCGAATTTTCCTTTAGTCACAGTATTTCATATAATTAGAAACACCTTGGCTTTGCCTCTAGGCGGTCCAAGGTTTTAGTCCTATAAAACTCGACCCGTGCAAAAGTAAAAATTTTTCCAGAACAAACGTTTACTTTAAAGACACAATGAACCCAAAAATAATTATTTTTTCTTGGAAAAAAAAATTTGGGCACTAGAAGGTTAATCAAATATTCTAAATGAGCATACATTAGGCGTTTTTATATTAAGGCTTTCAAAGTCAAGTGTACCGGTACAGTTTCGGTTCTGAGTGCAACAACTAGACTCCAAAGCTGACAATTAGTTCTTGGGGACTTTTACGCTATTTACTATCCAGAGTTTTACTCGTTATACGCGTTATACGCTGTTATTCGCTCATCTCTAAGTTTCTCTCTGTCTCTCCCAAAGATTGTGTTTGTTTGTACAGCGGTACTCAGTGTACCTTTGGTACAGAGTAAAAAAACGCTAGATCAGGCGAACCCCAGGCTAAATAGCAGTCAACCTCCAGCCACGGTTGCCACTTGAAAATATTAGATTACACCAAAAAAAGAGCCATTTTCATTAAAAAAGAGCCAACAAAATTTTCTTCCCTTATTCATGTTATATTTTCATTTAATAAAATACAAAATATCTCTTTCACATAATCGTTAAATTAGACATGTCTTTCATTTTTAGAGTATTTTTAAATGTACAAATAATACCAAAATATACTTCAGGTATTAATTAATTTCTATGGCAATAAGGTATAACAGCATAGCTCGAGTTATGTTAAAATGGAGTTTTTAATACGAATGGCTTCCTCGGTTTTAGTTCTATATTGTCTCCAAATTTCACACCAATCGGATCGGAGTGGTTACAAAGATAAGTCTGAATAAGTATTGGTCAAAATACTAAAATAACAACTTGATCTTATCAAAATGACTTATAACGAGTATACTTAAAGAAAAAAACACTTCCAATCTGTAAAAAACATCCACTTTACGACCAAGCACTTTATTAATATATTCGTTAAGGGCCGATTTCTCATCTGCTTTATAGCTGCTATATGCCAGATAAACTTAGAATATACTCGATTACTTGTTAGTATATGTGACAGTAAGTGCTTTGTAAAAGATGTGAAAACGGCCCTTAAAGGTAATAATTGCTTCATGAAAAATACGGAAAACACACTTCTGCATTCATTCGACAGATTTCTTTACATTATAAAAACTAAACAGTCAATATTTTTATTGTTTACAGTCATAAAATATACTCTAAGATCAGTTAGTTCTCTATATTTTTATGTTTTTTACAGACCATAGGTAATGTGGCTCTGTACTCGTACTCAGCTTCTTGCAAAGCATTATATTTTAAACTGAATCAGTTTGCAACAATTTGCCAAACCAGCTCCAAGTAAAAATCACGCATAGTGGATTTCTCTAAGCACTTGCTATACATATAATATATTGTGACTTAGCTCCAAAATATATCTGTAAGAATGTGTAACAAAGTTATTGAGATTACACTATGCTACCATTTTCAGTATATTGAAGGGTTGGCGGTGATTCTAGATGATTTTCGTGTGTTCAACACGAATCTGTTTTCGAAAATGGTCCATCCCGTTTAGATTTTTGCTAATTTGGATTAATTAGAATGCCTACTTTGAACCTTTTTAGGGGCGTTTTGTGAAGAAGCTTACTTTTTGACTCTAATAATATGGGACGGTATAATTCCACGATTTTCTTAAGCGAAGATATACCATTTACTAGATTTACTTCACAGAAGTTTTGGAATTTTTTTAATTTCTACCTCCTTTTCATGCTCCATTCAAAAGAGCCAATTCTACTTAAAAAATGCCAGTGCACCAACAGGAAAACAAAACACCATTTTTGGTGCAAAAACACCAAGTGTGGCAAGCGTGCCTCCAGCCCAACCGACCGAGAGGCACGAAAAAACGAAGGATAAACATAAAGTAATGTTAACTATGGGCTAAATAATTAAAATTAGTAGTTTTCAAAGCAGGAAGAAAAGCTTTAGAGTCGATTGCTCGGCGGAGTTTATTGTAATCAGCACAGAGGACACGAAATGATTCATGCAATTATTAGTACTACGATTCAGTGATAAGGGGATATAATTACGAGTCAGTTTTATAGGAAGGTTGAGGTTTATTTAGCCAATCAACTTAGATGAGTCGATTTCACCTTTAATAAGTCTACCCCAAGCATAACTCTACGGTAAATTAGGGAGAGAAGGTTAATTAAAAGAACTCTACAAGTCAGATGTTTTCAGTTTAGACCAAAGGTGCCCTGAATGAGCTTACGAGCGTGTGGAAGCCAATACAAATGCACAAAATACAACTCAAGCAAGAACAACCACAAGAAATAGGAAGAGAAAACCGATTTTTGCTTGGGTGTGTGGTCGTTGCTATCCCAAGAACACGCGCGCGAAGCGATCGCTGACAACGCATAAGCAACATTGTTGTTGCTTTCCAGTTTTCGGATACATAGGAGAGAGAGACACATATGAAATTGTTGTTGCAGACCTTCGCTCGGAAAGAAAGAGAGGAGAAGCACGCATATGAAATTGTTTTTCGTTTTTATAATCTTAAGGCCGCGTGAATCGTATGCGCGCGGGCTATTCCTTTGCGCAAAGCAAAAACAAATGCGTGGCTTGCGGAATTGGCTTGGGCACCCCTGGTTTAGAACACGAAGAGAATACAATAACATTATATTATATTACGGAGTCCCCACACAAGATCCGTACTCAAGAATCGAACGGACAAGAGAAGTGTACGGAATCTTCAAATTTCTTCGACTAGCGCTTAACAAATTTTTACAAAACATTTTAATGGGCTAAAAAACGTTTACAAAATAAAACGATTTGCTTAAAAGGTGGACAGAAAACTAGAAAATGTTTCCACAATTGAATGTATGTTTTTGAGAAGGGACAGTAAACGTAGAGCGTTTATTTTCCAGGGTGTAATTGTTATGTCTTTGCTGAGAAATCGGATGGACCTATATTTATTAATATTTTACCGGTTTATACTGGTACGTACCGGTATACCGAAATTAAAATACAGTTAACAGTACGGAACCGAATATCGAAATAATTTTAGAGCCAAAACAGAACCTTTTACCGAAACATAAGCTTTCGGTACGTACTAGAAACGGAACCGAAATACGATTCGGTTTGATTCTCTGGTTTTAAATTACAAAATTTATGTGGAAGTGGAATTGAGAACATGGCTGATTGATAATTACAAGAAAAAAGTTGATTTTTTTTAATTAGAACAATTGTCTGACCGAACTTTCCTATGCACACTGGACCAACTACCCGAAACTTTGGACAAAGATAAAAACGACAACCCGAATTGCATTTGAATACATTTGGACCACTTTCACAAAACTAGTTTTTAAATGGCAAACGTTCAAAGTAGTTGAATATTATATGTCTACGGACTAGTTTGCAATAAAAAGTCTAGTGTAGCCTTCATGCCAAAGAGTTTACTTAAGAAGTGGGTAATATTGGCAACTTTGCATCAATCCATTCAGCTGACAGATGGATTTTAATTTTATCTGAATATATGTACTACTAGAGCAGAAATCTATTCCACTTTCTTTTTCAGAAAATCGCATTTGAAATGTTTTAATAATTGACATTTTTGGAAATATTCTTCCAACCACCGCTGTATTCTAACAAACACAATCTTTGGGAGAGAGAGAGATAAACTTAGAGACGAGCGTATAAAGCATATAACACGTATAACGAGCGAGTAAATGCGAGCGACGGCATTGACTGGTACAGAGTATCTTACATTTTGAGATAAATCATTATACCCTTTGTATCTTAGCTACAGGGTATACAGTAAAACAGCTTCAATAACAACCAAAAATTTTAGCGTCATATTAAAATCTTGCAACACACTTTTAATTAGTTTATACAATTTCCCTTTCTTTGCTTTTACAGAAATTGTTTTCACAAGTCTCACGTTCATAAACAATGGAAATTGTGTTCTGGGACCTCGAATGTGATTTAATTAACCAACATTTTACACTTTAAATTAATTTCCTGTTGACTTCACGATATAGTTTGACAAGCACTGTACAATCGAGTGCCAAGAATTTACGCAATTTTCAATACGAATTATATTGTTGTTTTGGTCGTTTGTTTTATTTCTTAATTAATTTGTTCAAAGTGCAATTAATATTGCTTATCAGCCGCCGACGCTTTCCAAACTTTATAATCTACACACGTATGGATGTATGTATGCCACATTGGACATGTGTTTGTATGTATTAAGCGCTGAACTCAAACTACCTTGACACTTTAACACTTGTGAACGCAGTTCCGTTCGATTGACATACACTACAAGGTGACGGCTTCAATAACGGTACTTTGCGTGCAGAAACCGTTAGGTGTGGGGGCTGATGTAAGCTACGGACTAACGGTAAATGTGAACACTAAACGCAAACTAAAAAAATTTTAATTCAACAATAACGTAGACACCGTGAGCCCCACGTTCTGAATTAAATATAAAAATATCACAGAAAGCTAATATAGTCACCCACACACACACACACACACAACATACATACAAACTCACTCATACACTTTCAGCACACGCGCCGTTTGTGGCACCAACAACAGAAGCCACAGCAACAACACAAATTGTTAGAATTACTAACGAAATTCATGTAACATATTCGACATTTTGTGACGATTTCTTTGCACTTTTATTTCGATTGCCTTTTCATACAAAATTCGATTTGTACATTTGTTAATTAAATTTCTCTTTTGGTTCGGTCGTTGTGCTGTTCAGTCAAATGCGCGCCGTACAATGATTTTACACGGAAAATTGTTACAGCAGCTGCCACCACCCGCGCAGCAACAATGTTGCCCGCCTTTGTTTAATTGTTTTTTTTTTGTTTCTGTGTTTGTTTTTGTGTTTGCAATTGAAAACACTTTTGCATAATAAAATAAAATAAAAATAAAACTATCGATATATTTATGGATTAGTAAGACCAAACCCAACAAATAACCATGAATTTGGGCACACTGCGTTAATACGATATTTTTCCGCTTAAGCCAAACAGTCACACTGCTGCCACAGTTGAATGTGACCGTAGGCAAACTTATCGATAGACAAACTTATCATAGACTGAGATATCTAGACTGAACGATTACGCAGTCGACACCGCTTCTGTTAGAAATTAAGCAGGGCATCCACACACGAATTTGTTGTGCTCGACGAAATGTTCGTCGTTAGTGGAGGTGTTCGTGACAGATTTTTGTGTTCGACTTTTTGTTTGCAGAGAATAGAAACGTTTCTATCTTACGTGTGTGTTCGTGCGAACATGTTCGCCAATGGATGGGAACAAGTGCACGAACTTTTCATGTTTACTCGTTGAGACTTTCAAGCAAATGATGTTCGTGAGAAATGTTCGCCTGGTTAATGGGCAAATGAATTCTTGTTTGTGCCCTGCTTAAGCGATATTTTAACCCTTGAATAGGCACAACGTGAAACTAGCAAAGCAAATGAAATGCAAATTTGTGATAAAGAAATGTTTTTTTGGGCAAAATGACTGCCGATAACATTGAAGTGGGCATTTCTCCATTAAGGACTACTTGGCCAACATCCCCCAAGTCGTAAGTGCGAGTTTCAAGTCCAAGCTAAGCTTCAAAAATCAAATTCGAAATTGGTATCTTATGAAAATGATTGAGAATTGAAGCTTTATTTCAATATCAATTGACTCCAATCGCCTCCACATAGCCCACACAAGTGTCGGAGACGGAGATGAACAGGTTGCGATGCCCCACCTTGAGCTCTTCCGCGGAATATAGAACAATTGGGCGAATGTTTGGTGTGTCAAAGGCAAGTGTATGCAATATTTTAAATGAATTTTGCATGGAAACATGGAAAACACTTGCACCTGAATATCTGGGATCAGATATTCTCACTCAGGACAAAGTGGAAGAATGCTTGAAAGGGTTTGAGCAATTGGGATTTCCTCAATGTTTTGGTGCGATCGACGGCTGCCACATTGAAGTGATGCCACCAAAGCAAGACTCCACGGACTTTTATAACTATAAAGGGTGGTACTCCATAGTACTTTTTGCTCTGGTAATACAGATCGATACCAATTTCTTTACAGTAATGTTGGCGCTCCTGGTCAATGTAACGACTCGCAAATATATGAGCGGTCCCAGCTGAAGCGGGCAATATTTCAAACCAACGCATGATGCATAGGTAGCACGCAAGTTCCCGTAATGCTCATTGGCGATTCGGCATTTAGATTCTCGCAAACTTTGATGAAGCTCTAACCATATTCCACAGAAGCACCAGAGCTAGAGATCAAAAGCTAGACGCGTAGTGGAAAAAGATTTTGGGCACCTTAAAGGAAGATTTCGTAGCCTTGGGAACAGCCTTTTTAAGGAAAATTGGACCTCCATTGCTGAAAATGTTGAAAACGAGCAACCCAATACCAATACCTTTTTAATAGAAGGGACTCAAAGTGTTCCAAATGAGATCCGATGAGTTCAAACGAATCAGTACAATTATAACTAAAGTTTTTTTAATATGTTATTGACTATGTGACTGCTTGGCCAAAATTTCCAACATCTTCTCAACATCGCTCTAGGATTTGGTTTCGCTCTTGTGAGAGGACTCAATCATTTTATCTGCTGTCTCGCACGCAATTCGATTTGCCTACTGTAGATGGGAAATTAAGGCCTCACCGCGGTCCAGTCGAACTGCTTGAGGAGTCCTTCAAGTGTACTGAAAAGTCTTCCAACAGTTCGATTTGGTTATCGCCACTTGTAGCTGGGACTGAAAAACACATTTTCATTTGTTACGGACTGATATTGTATTAAAAAAAAAATATACAAACAAAACAAACTCACGAGTCATCACTATGGTTAGAGATGCGCAATGGATGGAATTCGATATATCGGTAGATCGGTGTAGCGATGGCTTGGGGAAGGTCGTGAGTCATGGGGAAATAAGGGGTCTAATAGTTCCTGTGGGGGTAGAAAATTTCCCAACTTTTCAATTAGGCGGTTCACAGGGAGTCCGGAACTGAGGTAGAAACCCAAGGAAAGAGGAGATCAAGAATCAGTCGCTTTCAAGGGCATTCAAAGGCGAGAGGAATAAATCGAAGAAAAATTTAAATTCGGCGAAAATATATATCGGTATAAGCGGCTAATTTTCCACGAAAACAAATCTTAAATTTAAAAGTGAACGATTTCCCGGCTCGGTGAGAAAGTTGATGGAAGCGAAGATGTGCAAGTTATTAATTAGTGTGTTTGTGCAGGTGTAGCCGGTAGTAATCGAGACGAGGAAGACCAGGCAGGCAACAGAGACGACAGGTCACCGGGGGAAGGATTGGCCACCACCTCCAGGTGGCCCAGGTTTTTATACCCTCTATTTTATTTTATATACATAAATATAAAAGGAGAATCAGCAGTGGTGGAAGGCTGTCGGGTCTTCAGCTATAATACATAGCAGGCTGCAGGAGGATCACTTTAGAAGACAAAAATACAAGTCCATTAAAAAAAAGAAGAAATACCTTAAAACCATATATATAAACACATCCATTTAACCTTCAAATTTATTTATTTATTTAATATGCGAAATATTCCATAGCTCTAAGTATTTGTCAACTATTTATTTATTTATTTATTATTTATGTACTTACCGTGTATACGTCCCTGTGGTACCCAGGTTAGGAATTGTGAAGATGTGTGTAGCTGTTAAAATTTTGTTAAAATATATATATGTTTGAAAGTGATAAGAGAACCATGACGGGTTAGAGAATTTAGCATGGGGTGAGAAGGACTTAGCATAAGGCGGAAGTGAGGTGATTAGGGAGTTGGTCGACAACCATGTGGCAGCCAACTAATGGTAGGGAGGGCGACGCCACGGGCGAAGTATAACATCTACTCGCCCAAATAGATCCGGAGCAGAAACGAAAAGGGAAGTGACCGTAGAAAATTCCTAAAGAAAGAAATAAAATATAAATTTTTTTGCTATCCGATTGTCCATATATCGGGGTCGTGCTCACCCCTGAGCCAGCCGTTAGCTAGCCGGCAACCGATAGATGGACTCAGAAAAAAGTCGGTTCATAACACATTTGAAGTATCTTATGGCTGTAAGATAAATGAATAATTCTATATAAACCAGATTGATATCCATTTTTCGCACTTACTTTTAACCTGTCGTTTGCATTTGTTTATCTTCTTATTGCTCTTCTTATATTTACGCGGTTGCATATTACGATAGCTATCGATAAAAATTGCACAAGGCTGCCACATTTTTGAGGTAAATAGGGTCTGCCATCACTGATATTTTTCGGTCGTGGAGTCTGCGACCGTCCCAAATTCAAAGTCAACTGCCATAATTTTGTATGGGCGGACGATCAGTCTCAGGCAAAAAATACCAAAAAAGGTCGTACGACCGCAGTGTAAACAGCGTATTAGTCACTACTTTGATTACCTTCTGGGCCACAACGCCTCCCACAACAGCCACGGCTGGCGATATCTGGGCAAAGAGTACGTACTAGAGATGGGCGCGGGCCTTTATTTTGAGGCCCGGGCCCGCACGAACACGAACTATTTTTTGAGAGGCCCGGCCCGGCCCAACACGAAACTTTTTCACCAAGGCCCGGGCCCGGCCCGGCCCGGCACGAAACTTATTTGCACATATAAGGAAATTTAAAAGACATGC
Organism: Lordiphosa magnipectinata; assembly: GCA_037044535.1. Lineage (NCBI taxonomy): Eukaryota > Metazoa > Arthropoda > Insecta > Diptera > Drosophilidae > Lordiphosa > Lordiphosa magnipectinata. The sequence goes on from JBAMBO010000819.1 coordinate 496,350, forward strand.
AATTTATAGATATATATAAGTACATATTTATTAAGGTATACATACATGAATATTGTTATGTATATAATAAAAAAACAAACTATGTATGTCATATTTTTATTTAAAAATAAAATTTTTTTCTAAATTTGTGCTTTTTAGCCTAGTGCGTTTTTCATTTAAAACATGGCCCGATGTTGAAAAAAGCCTTTCGCTCGTAGACGAACTGGCGGGAATAGCCAGAATGGTCCGAGCTAATTTGAGAAGGTATTTTAAGTCCCTTGCATTTTTCCAGAATTCTAAAATATGTGTGCCAGGAGCTGCTGGATAGGCCAAATATTTGTCAAGCTCTATGTCGATAGCGTTTTTCTCAACTTTCCGTTTTTTTATATAACTTAAGTCTAAAAATTCAGCAAACATTCCATTTTCGGAATTATTTGGGCTTATGTTATTAGTTATGTCATCAAAGCTACTATATTCATGATCCCCTATAAATTCGGAGAGCATTGCTTTTACCGTAGCTAACACATTATCTCTTTTTCCCCTGAGAGGAAATTCATCTCTCTATAAGGAGGGTTCAAGAAAAGCCCAACCAAATGAGCGATTGCCGGAAGAAACCTTTTTTCTAATGCGCTTAGGGTCATTGTTTTAAACTCAGTTATTATTTGGGAATCAAGTGTGCTAGTTCTGCAAAGTTTACATCATTTTTCTGACCACAATGCAAATATTTGCATTGTTGTCAATTTCACAATAGGACGCCAATTTTGAATTAGTGGTGTGCAAACAAGTAAAATATGTATAAGCAAATCGATAGTAGTATCGATAAACAATTAAAATGCGATAAATGGCGGTTCTAATTCGAGCATAAACAAAAATAGCGCGAACAAATCAAAATTGTTTTCGGGCCTATTTCGGACTTTTACGGGCCGGGGCTTTTTGCTAAGGCCCGGGCCCGCACGAATCTTAATTTTAAGGCCCGGGCCCGCTCCGGGCCTGTGTAAGCCCGCGGGCCACGAAAAAAAGCCCGGCCCGCGCCCACCTCTAGTACGTACAATGCCTCGTTACTAAGAGCCGATGTGAACAGTGGATCATCACGGATGGTCTGTAACAGTTTAAGATCCGACTCACTGGGATCGGGAATTTACTGAAGAATCCGAGGCAGAACTTTGTCTGGACCATTGCGTTTCAACTTTCGCTGGCAGTCACATCAAAGTTCAGCCATGCCATGAAGAGTCACACCAGAATGTAAACAAACAAGAGAACGGTCACACTCAAAACGAAATCAAGTCTAAATCAATTTAAAATCAGCTTCAAAGCTGATTTAGTTAGTATGATTATTACTTTCTCACTTTTTCTGGGCACACTGGACGTTTTGTATGGAGCAGCTGTGTACAGCTGTTCAACGAAATCTAAATCGGTTTCAGGAATACCAGTTTTGTTTGGTTTATTCGTCATACAAGTGCTTCCAATATAGCTATTTTCCCCACAAGATCTAGCTATTTTGTAAGGTTGAAAGCCGGAAACTATACATTTTTTAGCTATTTTCTTCTGCTATTGATAAGAATGGAATTTCCAATTGAAAACTATAACTACTTCCTTTTTATTTAGAAGTGTTAAAATAAAGGATTGCTTTCAGAAATCAGTAAAATTGTCAAAATCCATTAGCAATATAGATTTCCGGATCCATCACTTTCAAACTAACAATACATTATTTATGCAAACATTTTTATTAGCTATCTTTTTTAGCTATATTAAATAAATCTTTGCTACTTTTAGCCATTTTCGAGCGTCGATTTAGTCATTTTTGAGCTTCAGTATTGTTGCACTGTTTGTTGTTTTCCTTAAATTTGATTTTTACTTTATTTTTGTCTTTGTTTTAGCAGTTTTTAAAAAAATATTCGGAATGCCCATAAATTTCATGATTAGTAAATTCGTGAGTTCTATGATTTACCCATCGCTAACCTAGACTGTTATCGATTTCTCTGCCATCCCTAAAGGCTCGCACATGGCCTTCCACTCAGCTGTTTATGTTTTGTTTGAGTTTGTGTAGAAAATTGCAATTTATTTGCAATGTTGGCTCCCATTAAGCATTTGTTGAGCAACTATCGCATAGTCCTGGCCAGTGGATCACCTAGGCGTCAGGAACTGGTTCAAATGCTAGTAAATAAACCACATGACAAGAGAAAGAGACAACATATAAATATTTACTGTTAATTTCTCCCAGGGCCTCCAAGCGGAGTTGTGTCCATCCACTTTTGAGGAGAATTTGAATGTGGACAACTATAAAGAATTCTCTGATTATATTGAAGCCACCGCTTTGGGTAAGGCTGAGGAGGTCTTTCAGAGATTAAGTGCTGACGGTGGCGATGACAAGCGCTTGATTGTAATAGCAGCCGACACTATGGTCACCATGGGCAAGGAGATCTATGGCAAACCCAAAGACAAGAAGGATGCCGTTAGAATGCTGACCAAGTAAGCATACACATTTCTCTGTTGTGAAGCGAATCGATTGTTTCCCATTCAAAACTGGTTCCGAACAAGTTTAGACGAGTTTAAATGTTTATATCGACAAGCTTCGGGCTCAGAATGACCCAAATGCTTACTTAAATTTTATTTTGTTAAATTTATTGTAGCTCTGTATAGAAATTCAATTGTTTGTTGGTCGTATCATCATTTGTACAGATGTCAGTGAAATGGTATAGTCGGCTTCGTCCCTCCATGAACCCCATGAAATGCCATTCTTTTGTTCTGCAATTCCATCTTTGAAATATTTTCCATTCAGAGAACTGAAATTAGAAATAATATAATAATATACTAACATTTACATATATTCAATTTACTTACCTTTGTCCACAATTGTCACTATACCACCAGGGACCATCGTATTGAAAGACACACATTGTGGAAATCCCATCTGCAGTTAAGAACTTTGCATGCACGTGATCGCTCAACGAATCGCCGGCAGTTCCTGTATACTCTCCCACTGATTTTAGGCTATATCCTTCCTTTTCGCTGCCCACTTTGAAATTATCATAATGTGCATAGCGAGTGGTACCATTGATATCTCGGAGATGTATGCGCAATTCGTGAGAATGTGCTTCAGTCATCAAATGTAGCTTCTCCAAACCTAAGAAGAATTCTCCCTGAAGGTCACCAAAACCTCGCTGGTAATCATTCCAACTTCGGTCAAAGTCCTCACTGCCATTAAAGCGGCGCTGTATCACTGTCCAACCGGATATAGGTAAAACGTAGGCAGCGTTAAAGGGCTCCGATCCCAGAATTTGAATCTGTTGAATGCCAATTGAACTGACATAAGGAAAACTGTCGGGTAGCTGATCATCCGCCTCCGCTAAAGCCATAATATTGTTAATAAACTCGTCCTTTGACTTGATTTGATTTTCCAAATCCAATATTTTAGCTTTCATTTCCTCATGGGCAGCAGCCACATTGTCTTTGGTTTGATTTAAATGTTCCAGCAGGGGTTTAGTCATCGAAAAGCAATAAGCATTGCATGGATCCGTGTTGTCAGCTTCCTGTAATGAAAGAGGATTAGCAAGATCTTCAACGTAACCTGTATCGACTTACATTAGAGCAATGAATTCCTCCTTGAACTAGTAGACAAGCAATTGAGACAAAAAGTAAAAATCTTTCCATTGTGAAATGTAGAGCAAGTGAAACCAAACAAAACTAAAGTTCGTTAAGTTGTAGCTGTTTTATAGCACATTTCTAGCTAGCGCGGAAACAGGTCGGAATATAATATATATGCTTAATGGGTTCAGAAATGATTATTTCTATGCAATGCAAGCGTTCGGGTTAAAACTGATATTTACATATTATGAATAGCTTAAAGTTAGTAGGGTAAAACATGGCTAGAAGGGGCATTCCCTGAGTTACTTACGTCACATTCGTAGATATATGTATGTTTGCTCATTTCTGGCGAACTAAGCTAAACATAGTGGTATATAGCGCTTGGAGAGCACTTTTAAACATTTTGGTCAGCTATAGCAAAGAAATAATACAAGTTACAAAAATCGATTTCAAAAATTTTTTTATGGGAACTTTTTCAATTTTACCCTTAAAGCCAGATATAAAAATTTGAATTTTCCAAAAATTAAATTTTATAAAAATTTAAATTTTCCAAAAATTTTCCTCGTGTGCGAATTTTAAAAAATCGGGAATATAGTGGTCCAATTATTTCTCAAACTATGCTTACAAACCGAGTTTCAAGTCAATCGGATGAAAAACAAAAATTTTCCCATACAAACTTTTCCGGCTCTTTTCTACCTCTTGGGGTTTCTGAAAACCCTCCTTCTTCTAAACTAGCATAGAAATGTCTGAAATGTCTTAATCCCGAAACGAATTTCGGTTCCGGTACCGGTTCCGGTACGTACCGAAACGGATGTTTCGGTTAAAGGTTCTATTTCGGTTTTCAATTAATTCTGGTTTTCGGTTTCGATACGGTACGGTACGGTTTAGTATTGGAAAAATTAAATTCTGAGATAAATCTTAATCATTTTATTCCTGTGTAATAAAACAAACCAGAATTCAACACAAAATGAATGGTTTCACATTTAAAGTAAAATTGTATAGACTATTTCATATTTCGTATTTTTATACCCGTTACTCGTAGAGTAAAAGGGTATACTAAAGTCGTGCAAATGTATGTAACAGGCAGAAGGAATCATTTCCGACCATATAAAGTATATATATTCTTGATCAGCATCAACAGCCGAGTCGATATAGCCATGTCCGTCCGTCCGTCCGTCCGTCCGTCCGTCTGTCTGTATGAACACCTAGATCTCAGAGACTAGAAGAGCTAGAGCAACCAATTTTGAAATGTAGACTCCTATTGTCTGCACGCAGATCAAGTTTATTTTCAATTTTTGCCACGCCCCCTCACGCCCCCGCAATTTGGAAAAAACGTCATATCTCCTACAGTTTTGATGATAGATGGTTCATACTTTCTAGAGATATCTAGTACTCAAAATTATTTATCGATTTGCCAAAGGAATGATAAAGATCGGATGAACGATACTCAAGTTATGAGCAAAAAACGGTCAGTTAACACCCACCACCCACCCCACCCATAACCTAAGCATTGCGTTCAGCAGCAATCTTAGTGAGAGAGAGAGAGAGAGACTTAGAGAGCGCACTGCGTTGTGCGTTGTGTGTTAACTGGCCGTTTCACTCGTGACCAAATTCGAGCTGCGACATTAAGGGTGCAGAGTATGTAATAGTCGGGCTTGACCGACTTTCTTTCTTGTTTTTATTAGGAAAGGTGATACGTTTTCAAATACGTTTTTGTTGTCTGATCTGTTTATCGTGATGAATTTGGAGTCATTTATGTTGGATTTAGTAATTGACAAATGTCTATTAATATCTGGCGGATAATAAATAGCCGAGTTAAAAAATGTTGCATACTTTTCGGCTGACCCACCTCAGGCATACAGGAAGGCCATTAAACATTTGTTTCCATGAATAACGGGTATATCGAAGTCGGTTAGAGCCGACTTTTACTTACGCTCTCGTAATAAATATGCCCGCGAACTTATAAACAACAACACCTTGCAGGATTATGAATATAACATATTTAGAATTATTATAATTATTATTATATTATATAATTATTAACAGAAATTAATAATAAATTAATTGTTCTTATCATTATGACTTTTGACAATCTGCAGTATTAGCGCAGTGAACGTTGGTAGCTGCCTCTTCAGACATTTTCCTTAATATTGTGCCTGGCACAATCAATGGCATTAAATGCAGTTCGATGTAGTCCCGAGCAGCGGCACTTAACGTGCACCTCGAACTTGGCTGCCACGGCAAAGATTTCGTTCATCTCGATTGAAAAGTAATTCGCGCATTTCTGGCGATTTGCCTCCGTAAAGTTGGTCAGGTCAGCATGATGATCTTCTGGATGTACTGCTGTAGCATGTGTGACTTGGCGGCGTTTATAGCTCCGGCAGCGGTCCCTGGGTGGTCACATAGCACTTGCCCACGTAGTCGTTGCCCTGTCAGGGAAACGTTAAAAAATGGAAGTGATTTATAAATAAAAGTTGATATAATTGGCATTGATGTAGTGCACATCCTAATTGCCCGATCCGCTTTTGCTCGGTCACCTTCAGGGGGTCATTTTAGGCTGCACTATCCGCTAGACTACCGCTTGATAGGAGGCCAACAGTTCCTATCCAATGTACTGGAAGCGTTCATTTGGTTTGTGGTCGTTTTACTGATTCGATCATTGTGGACCGGCGGCTGTTCAATGATATTCCTCTTGGTCTGGCAGCTGTGATCGAACACATATGTGAGGCGAATCAAATTGACCTGATTGAGGGGACTGTAGGCGCTTAGAAGTGTTTGAATGCTGGACAAATAGATTTTAAACTCCTCGCTGTTGGCTTGTGGTGACAGGGGACGTCACATAATGTTGAGCACACCGCCACCAATACCCACACAGGTACAGACCAGACCGTACTCCGGTACGCCGGAGTTTTCTGGCGGGTTTCCGAGTTTTTGTTATCCGCCAAGTCATACACCAAGCTTTTCACTTTCAAGGCGTTTATAAAATTCAGCTAGAAACGAGACGTTTTCTGCCGGAATCTTTTTTAGCTGCGCTCATTTTCAATTTGGCCTTCCAATTTGACCGCACAAATTAGAATCGAAACCTATTTTTCTAATGTCATGGCAAAAAGAAGCGTTAACAGCACTAAAAGGCGATGTTATTTTTGAACATAACGTAGATGCAAACGTAAGCATATTTCGCTATTGCTAGAAACCGAATATGAAACGGCCACACGAAAAAATTCCTTAGCCGTTTTTCATTTCGCGCTCGTTTTCGTACCCATGGACACCGCCCTTTACCCTTAAAACCGGATATAAAAATTTGAGTTTTCCAAAAATTTTCCTCGTGTGCGAATTTTAAAAAATCCGGAATATGGTGGTCCAATTATTTCTCAAACTATGCTTACAAACCGAGTTTCAAGTCAATCGGATGAAAAACAAAAATTTTCCCATACAAACTTTTCCGGCTCCCCTCTTGGGGTTTTCGAAAGCTCAAAAACCGCATACTTTTTAAGTGTGTTAACAGAAAATCGATTGATTTAACATTAATGCCCCGAAAAGTATACTTTTGTAAAGTTTGGTGGAAAATGTTAATATAGTATTCATATAATCACACAATCACATAAATGTTTACATATTTGTTTGACAATTTTGGATTTACTGCCGATTTCTCTACTTCCAGATATGTGCTATGTGTCAGATAAGCTCACAACTTACTCTGCTATTTGTAAGTTTATGTGACATATGTATAGCTCTATGTAGAAGACGAGAAATCGGCTCTTAGATTATTCCTCTTCCAGCTCAAGCTTATTTTAAATTCTTGCCCCGCCCCCTACCGCCACCGCAATTTGGAAAAAAAAAGCTGATGTCTCCCACAGTTTTGTAAATAGATGGTTCGTACCTTCTAGCATTATATATCGATCCAAGCGTTGCTTTCTGCTGCTACTGCGGCAGCAAAATACATCCTAAGCATACACTTCCGCAGGTACAGAGTATTATATTGTCGGACTCGACCGACTTTTTTATTTGTTTATTATTCAGCGTATCTTCCAAGCATGTGATTTCAAATTCCGGTTATCATAGCCAAACCGTTTATTGGCTCGTGTGCGCTTGAGTGTAAGCGCTTTTTTATTGAAGTTCTATTTTCAATTCCCCTATACCCTATACCAAAGGACCTAGATTGGCCAGCATTTCCGCCAGAATGGATTCTATTTCTTGGCGGATATTGTTTTTCAGGTCTTCCTCGGTCCTTGGCTTGTTGATGTAAATCTTTGATTTCAAATAGCACCATAAAAAGAAGTCTGAAGGCGTCACATCTGGGAACAATGACCTCAAAAAATCGATTGTAGCGCGGCTTGTGTGTGGTGCAGCGCCATTTTGTTGAAACCAGTAGTGCACCATAAGCTTTTGACAAACAATTGGCATCAAAATCATATCGCGGTAACCGTTTTGCCTTCTTCATCTTCGAAACCAAGTACGTGGAAGTGCTATACGCGACCTGCTCCACAGCGTACGCTATGTCATTACCCAGGTTATTTCGCACTGTAGCACTGTGTTATGAATCAAATATGATTTCTTCCCCTTTAATTTGAAATTCGCAATTTGAGAATTGATTAATTTGTATATATTTCTTTTATCAAAATTTAATGTATTTTTTCCCCCCCCCTTTCAGTCTTTCGGGAGCCTGCAATCGTGTTTTTACTGGCGTCGTACTTAAGCATTCCCAAGGAGTGCGTCAATTTACTGATACAGCCGATGTTTATTTTGGTCATTTAACACCAGAGCAGATTCAAAGCTATGTAGATTCTGGGGACCCACTGTAAGTTTCATAAATTTTACAAAAGAACAAAATAAACACAATTCTTCTCGCCCAAAACAGTGACAAGGCGGGAGCCTATGGCGTCCAGGGAGCGGGCGGTGCCTTAATTCCCCGCATTGATGGTGATTTTTATTGTGTGATGGGTTTGCCTCTGCATCGACTGTGCTGTGAATTAAATAAACTATTTCTGGAGGATTTGGTTACATAGACTTGAGCTTTATTGCACGTCACTGGCTTGCAAGTGGACAGATAATCTGGACAGATAAGAATGTTTGCGGTTTGCTTGTCAATTTAAAACCCAAATCTAATAACAACAAACTTAAACGTTAAGAAGAGATAGAATGCTCGGCACCCTGGTGCGAATGATGACAAAAACTATTTGAATTAAGTGATTCTTATGGAGGCTATGACAAAATAAAACGATGCCCAGAGTGCGAACCTATTGTTCTTATCAACGGGGGGAGTGTCAGACAGCAATTTGAGTTGAGTTTTTAATCAAAAAATAATACCACAAATAATATAGAACATTATTTTTAAAAAGATAACGCGATTATATAAACAAAGCAGAGCAAAAAAAAAAAACAACAGGGAACTGCATCAACTGGTCTCCTCAGTCCGATTTCAACAGTAATGGCGCAACTTCAGACAGAGACACAGAGCTCCTCCTATCAGCTGTGGGGCGGACGCTTTAGCGATCAGCCCCACGCAGCTCTTCAGGCTCTTAACAATAGTTTGCCCTACGATGGCCGACTCTTTGCGGTTGATCTGGATGCCAGCAAGGCCTATGCCGAGGCTTTGATGCTTGCCGGCCACTTGGATGCCGATGAAGCGGATAAATTGGTCAAGAGTCTGGAGTTAATACGCTACGATTGGATTGAGAGCACCATTACATTTCTACCCAGCGATGAGGATGTGCACACGGTCAACGAGCGGCTGCTGGTGAAGATAACGGGCGAGTTGGGTCAACGTTTGCATGCTGGACGCAGTCGTAACGATCAGGTGGTGACGGATATGAAATTGTGGATGCGCAAGGCCATACGTGAGATACTGGGTCGTCTCAGGCAGGTCATTGAGGCGATGCTCCAGCAGTCGGAAACTAATTTGGGCATCCTTATGCCAGGTTATACACATCTGCAAAGGGCACAGCCAGTTCAATTCTCACACTGGCTGCTCTCACATGCCTTTGCCCTGAGAGAAGATTGCCTGCGGTTGGCCGAGCTACGAGATCGATCAAATGTGCTACCGCTGGGCAGCGGAGCACTGGCTGGCAATCCATTGGGCATTGATCGTTTGTGGCTCGCCGAGCGTTTGGGATTTGCGGGTGTCACGGCGAATAGTATGCATGCGGTGGGAGATCGTGATTTTGTGGGTGAGTTGTTTGTTAATATAGATAATTGACGGACTGAAAATGGTTTTTGGTTTGCAACGTAGCGTGTTCAAATGTGAACAACAACAGCATCTTCAGTCACATTAAGTGCTTATATGTATGATAAGATAGCCAGTCGACACTGTCTGTTTTAGTGATGGGACTCTTTTTCAAGTTATTTACCTAGTATAGCCTCAAATGGGTGGGTTCAGAGTGGAATGGGTGTGAGTGTGGTGGGATTTAAGTGGCAAATAAAGAGATAAGAGCTTTCGGTTACCTCTGGGTTGATTCGCGCAAGTAAGCTGTTCCATGGCAAACTCTTTCCAGTTTGCAGTTAAGCCTGTTCTCGCTAGGATCGATGGGCGGTGGTCTTCCTCCGAGAACTACGTTCAGCTGTAATGCTGATACGGTGGTATCTACCATGCATGTGTGTGTGCATCAGTGCATTCTTACCCATTTTGATGGTGGTTATAGAGAAATCGCTCAATATCGGGCTTGACTGTTCTTAAATCAAAGCGGACAGGTCGTTCTCGACTGCTCATTGGTCTTATGCTGCTATTGTGAATGTGATTTAGTGAGTTTTGTCAATTGTTCAAAAATTGTTGTGTGAGAAGGGTGTTGTGTTGTCTGAAAGGCAGGATCACAGTTTCTTAATGCTTCATCATGTTGCATCCAGTAGCCACTCAGAGTGCTGCGTTTTACACTATTTGTAGGTTTCTCCACTGCGTGTCGCTGATTGACGATGACCAGATGGGTGCTGCATAGTTCATGAGTGATCGACCAATTGCTTTGTACGTGGTGCTGATCGTCTCCTTGTCCTGCTCCTAGCCATCTTCGGAATACTTTTCACGTGTTTTGCAAAGACAATCGGTGATTCGGTGTTTTGTCGTATTGGACCGTGTTTGTGCTTTCCAAACTCAAAAATCTCACGTACACGCACGAAATCTAAAGTTGCAACACAAAATCTTGCCGTTCCACTCATGGCAGCCTAAGGAAGATCGCTCCATTCGGGTTGTAATGAGGGGCCTCATTACTGACACCCCAATAGAGACCATTAAGGCTGAATTTGAAGGCATGGGCCATAGAGTCAGACAGATTCGAAATTATGTCCTTCGTAATGGAAAGGGTACGATGGTGCACTTTGTCGACTTAGAGCCAGCCCCCACAAATACTGACGTGTATAAAATCAAGTACGTGCTCAATACTGTTGTTAAATTTGAGACCCCCCAACATACGTTACAGCGTCCCCCACTGTGCACGATGCAACGGGCACAAATGGGTCATCAGCTCCAACACCAGATTCACCCCCAGCAGCAACAACGCCAACATCAACCGCGAAACATACCTCACCAGCAATTTATCCCAACTCAGGGCCAAAGGAACAAAGTCACCGTCAGTTGTAACAGCAACCTTTGCAGCCTTATCAACAACAAAGTTCCACATTTCCCACGTCTCACCAGGTTCATCTGCAAGCTCTCCAGCAGCAGCAAGCTCAGATTGGTGCCTTATCCGCCAAATTTGATCAGATCACCACGCTTATTAACACGCTCGTCAGTCTCCTGCTTCAAATTGCTCCCCAATTCGCTTCTAACCCTCAGTTAGTTAGTTTGTTACCTCAGGGTACGTCTGGTACCACCACTAGACGCAATGACTAGCATTTCCAAAGCTCTCGAAATAGAGCTGTTCATCCAGAGGCACCGGCTGGACCTTCTGCTGTTGTGCGAAACTCATTTTTGCTCGAGATCGTTTTTCCGAATCCCAGGATACGACCTTCACTCAGCAAACCACCCTGCGGACCGTATGAGAGTTGGTGCAGCAGTTCTCATCAAATCTTGCTTAAAATATCATCTACATAGCTCGATAATGAGGGCGTCTGCTATGTGCGTTGCTGTTAAGGTGGACAGTCACCTTGGCGGAGTAGTATTTGTGGCTATCTACTGTCCGCCAAACCTACAGTGGTCAGCCGAAGACTTTTCTTGTATCTTCGAAGAGCTTGGTCCCAGGTTTTTGATTGCCGGGGACTGGAACGCGCATCACCAGCTCTGGGGTGGAAGAATTGCAACTGCCAAAGGCACAGCGCTCCATAGCTGCCTAACCTCCGGTAAACATTCCATGTTCAAAAACTATACGATCCATGCTAGATTAGAGGGAGGCGGACTATCAGCCGTAAATTTCGCAAACATTTTGCAATTTTTATAAAAATTTTGTACTAAACAAGTAAGAGTGCTGCAGCCGAGTACCCCGACTGCAAAATACCCTGTACCAAGTAATGTTGTTTTTTTTGCTCGGATCTGATTGTGGTTTTCATTTTTATACATATGTATGACTGCCGATATCTGGAGTTGCAATCACAACTCGTGTAACCGGCCACTATATAGACAGCAATCTACATTGTCATTCTCTCGTGCTCGCATATAAGCGTGTGCGATTTTTTCACACACATGAAATAATTGCTACTATATTAGCTGAAGTTCATAGCAAATACCGACTTATTGGTATCCAAATGTTAAACGATTTTCTTTTATTGAAAACTTGACTTCAAGCGTTGTGAAAGAAATTTCCGAAAATTTGGAAACTGATGTCAATCAGAGTTCAAATACAAAGGATTCTGAAAACTTTTACGATACCAGTGTAATGGAAGATTGGATGAAAATGAGAATTGTTATGGAAATTTTAATATTGAATTGGAAGTCTTAACTTATCTTGCCGATTATAGCAATATGGTACATACACACCTGATCATATTAATAGGTACACACCGGAATTTTTTAATTATAGATGGTTTTTTGGTACTTTTAGTGTTGAGAGCTTTTTAATTTTTGGTTTTTTGTTGTTGTCAATGTCTGGCCACACTGTGAAAAAGAGTTGAAAGAGGGGCTGCCCCGTATATCAAAGCTTTTCTATAAATTGCGAGTCCACCACACATTTCGCCTGATCATAATAATAGGTACAATCTCCGTTTCTCACAAGTATCAAGTAAATAATTTTGTAATCAGTGATCTTTTGGTAACTAAAGGTGAATTAAGTATAGCTCCTGTCAATACAGAGAATTAAATAATTATTTTTTTAAGAAAAAATGGGTCGAAATTGTACTAAAGAAGAAGCTCGATTGGTTCTTAGTCTGAGAAATGAAGGAAAATCTTTACGAGCCATCGCCAAATTAATGAACAGGTCTCATAATTTTGTTAAAAATGCATTAGAAAGAAAACCAAGACAGGAAAGCCGTGGAAGGCCACAAAAAACAACAGAAACCCTTGACCACTACATAGTAACTTTGAGCAAAAAGGACCCATTTAAGTCATCGAAGGCTATTGCAGCCGAAATTGGGAATTCAGTTTGTGCTCCAACTATCCGAAGACGACTACAAGATGGCAACCTACCAGGAAGAATTGCCAGAAAAGTCCCACTTTTGCGCAAAAAAAATATCACCATGAGGCAAACTTTTGCAAGGGACCACAAAGACTGAGTAGGATGCACCGGGAAGAAAAAATGTAGAAACATATTATGGAGCGATGAAACCAAGATTAATTTGTTTGGGAATGACTGTGAAAGGAATGTTCGACGCCCTAATGGAAAGGAATTCCATCCACGGTTTACAAAAAAAACAGTCAAACATGGAGGTGGCAATATAATGGTATTGCTTCTCCTGGTACGGCGTAGGTCCAATTTATCAGACTACGAACAAAATGAATGCTGAAGAGTACAAATCCATATTGGAAACAGTTATGGTACCGTATGCTGAGGAAAATATGCCATTACGTTGGGTATTTCAGCAAAATAATGATCCTACACACATCAAGGCTGTTATCTAAATTTTGCGAGGACCAAAAAGTTGACGTTCTGAAGTGGTCAAGCCAATCCCCCGACCTTAACCCCATTGAAAACTTGTGGGGAGACTTAAAAAAGAAATTGGCAAAGCATTCATTTTCAAATAAACAAAAATTATGGGAAGGTGTCCAAAAACTGTGGTATGAGACACCAGTAGAGACCTGCCAGGCTCTTATTAAAAGTATGCCAAAAAGAATAGCAGTAGTGGCCAAAAATAGAGGTGGATACACTGGATACTAAGTTAGGAAATATTAATTTACCTAAAAAAAGAACGCAAAATGGAAATAAAAATATTTTTTCTTACCAACACATGAAGTGTACCTATTATTATGATCACACTGAAAACGTATCTGAAACACAAAATGATCTCTTTTATGTTATATTATTATTCTATGTTACAATTAAGTTTATTTTATTAAAAACAAATAGTTTAAGAACCAATGAGAACAAATTTTAAGTTTGAAAAAATGAATAAAACTGTTTTCTGTTACCTTAAAGTCAGAGTTGATGCGTGTACCTATTAATATGATCAGGTGTGTATTTATAAGAAACATTTTAATAATATATCATTTCACATTAAAATATTCAAATTTTACACCTTATATTTGGATTTAAGCCCGTATAATTAATATTTATTACTAATAATTTATGAACCATGGTTCTTAATTTAAAAGTTTTTTTACCTTTACCTAGGTACTGCAAAATCCGGATACCTTTTACCTTACCTAAATATATTTTTTGACATTTACCTTGTACCTTACCTAGGTAAGAAAATTGAGTTCCTTTCCAATCACTGGTCATCACCAATAGTCACTTGATTTGAATTCAATCGGAGGTGTCACGAACATCTCTTCCTATCAAATTTCAACACAAAACCAATTCTTGGTGTCACGGAAATCTTTTTGGGTTGGTTTCAAAACTAGTGTTTTGGAAACTGTGCTCAGAAATCCAAACTCGAATACAAATTTGGCACAGCTAATGCTTACACTAAATTAGGGGTACCCAATACTATTCCACAAACCAGGCACTTCTTGTTGTTTTGCGCAAAGGAATAGCTGGCGCGAGCTAAGGTTTTGCTGTAAGCGCGTTCAGTCCTGCAACAACAACATCATATGTGACTCTCTTCTCTCTCTCTCTGGCAAATTAAAAAGCACCTCACTCGCAGTGGCCGAACACTTTTCGCTATTCACGGCGGCACACACATACACACAAACAATAATCGGGTTTCTCTTACTATTTCTTGTTGGTGTTACTGCTTGATTTATTTTTTTTAAATTTTGTGCCTTTGGTTTTTGTTTTCACGCGGCCGTAAGCTCATTCTGGGCACCCCTGGACTAAATCCTAATTAAGGAAACAAATGTTAGACCGATCGGACCACATCCACCCCTTTTTCCCATACTAGTCCATTTTTACACCCTTGCAAAGGGTATTATAATTTTGCCCAGAAGTTTGCAACGCATTGAAATATTTATTTCCAACCTCATAAACTATATATATTCTTTATCAGGGCGACGAGCTGAATCGATTGAGCTTTGTCCGTCCGTCTGTCTGTCTGCCTGTCCGTCTGTCTGTTTCTACCCAAACTAGTCTCTCAGTTTTTAAGCTATTTTGCTGAAATTTTGCATAGTCTTTTTCTAACTGCACGTTGCTAATATGTCGGAAACGACCGGATCGGATGACTATATCTTATAGCTGTCCTAGGAAGCATTGGTCGGAAAAGGGGTCGAATTGAGAAAACCTTTTTTGTTTTCAATGTTAGCTTCCTCAAACTCAGCCACTATTAATATTATATGGTTTCAAACAGATTTACAAACTTTGGTCAAAATCGGATGACTATATCTTATAGCTGTCCTAGGAAGCATTGGTCGGAAAATGAGTCTTAGTGAGAAAAACTTTTTTGTTTTTAAGTAAATCGTTCTTAAGGTCGGTGATTATTAATATTGAACGCTTTCAAACTAATTTGAAAAATTTTGTCGAAATCGGATGACTATATCTTAAGGCTGCCATAGGACTGATCGGTCGGAAAATGAGTCTTAGTGAGAAAAATTTGTTTGTTTTCAATTTTATCGTTCTTAAACTCGGCGATTGTTAATTTGATATGTTTTCAAAAAGATTCGCAAAAATTTGGTCGAAATCAGATGTTCATCTGTTCGAAATTTTTTTTGATTTTTATGTAAGCGTCAAAAACAGCATTTGCAATGGTATACAAACTTCGGCACCGACGACGTTAGCTTGGCCTTCTCGTTATTATCCATTTCGGTGAAATGGTTCCAAATATTCACTGAATGAGAGAAACTGAACGTATCACTTGACAGCTTACAAAACAATTCAATGAGCAAGAGAGACTGAAACACCCTGCAGGGAAAGTGTCTAGTTTACAACCAGAAATATATCTATCTCTAAAAACTTGCAACTGGTTGCACTTCCTATCCAAATCAATGTATTGAAGTCGTCCATCTTACACAGGCATGTCATAGGCAGGTGACAATAGCAGTTTAGTGCCAGACGGCATAGACGGGAGAGAATTGTCTCCTGCAGCAGCCATTTTCAACCAGTTTAATACCAGTTGATCTTTGGGTGTTCCTAATAACCGTCTGTTTATGTCGTTGCTCAGTATAACAGTGGAAATCTGTTGATCAACTCTTTCATCACCAATTCGTTTTCAACCAAAATTAAATTGGATTAGTACTAGCTCAAATTAGTATATCAAACGAACATTTCTTCGAAAGCTAATGTTTGTTGTTGCCCAACTCACCCGAATCTAGCTATTTTGCTACCAGTTACAGTTTTGTTTTGTTACTAGTTGACAATTTCTCTGCAGGGCACTCACTGAACAGCTCACGGAACAACTAACGGAACAACTCACTGATTAAAAGCTCACAGAACAACTCAATGAGCGTGAGAGACTGAACAACTTTCACTGAACGAGACTCTCTGAGCAAAAATGAACAATTGAAGAAGAACGTGTTTACTGTGAACAACTCAATTTGGTTCACTCACCCATGAACAACCCAACACTAACACAGCTTTGTATCCACCTTTTTTCAAAAAATCGAATGGTTCTGCCAAAGTATCTATCACACTATCGAAATCGGTACCAAAATTCTAATTAACTTGAAATTATTTCGAAAAGGGATGCAAAACGGATTAACTACACATTAATCTATAGACTTTTGAAAACAATTTGTCGATTTTAGTTGTTCAAAAAGTTGTACTCCACACGTGACACGATTACATTTGTTCGATTGTCGCTATAAAAATACACCAATAACAAGTCGACAGACACAACAAAAACACATAGAGCCATACTTCCATTTTCGATTTCGCAAAAGTTTTACGATTTTAAGTCAAAATTTGGTACAAAACCCGGTTTGAAATCGCAAAAGTTTTGCGAAAGCGAAAATGGGAGCATGGCTGATTATCAGCAAATCGGAATATAAAACAGGTATTTGTCATGCCTCTACGAATATTTTCCATATTTCCAAATAATTCTCTCTTTAAGGGATATGCCACAGCACACGTGCAAAGTCCATCAAGCTTTTGTTATAAAATTTACACCTAAAATATACATTTAAAGTCATTTCAAAGTCATTCTCAAGTTTTTAGCTCTTTTATCAACGAACCACTTCAAATTGATTAATTTGATAAGAAAAATTTTGCTTATTTTGGTTAAATTTAATTTTTAAATTGTTCCATTTCTCTTTTATTTTCCAGTGGATTTCATTTACTGCTGTTCATTGATCAGTTTGCATCTTTCTCGTATGGCCGAAGATCTCATCATTTATAGCACCAAAGAGTTTGATTTTATTAAATTGGCGGATAGCTTTGCCAGTGGCAGCAGCCTGATGCCACAGAAACGTAATCCGGATAGCCTTGAATTGATTAGAGGCATTTCGGGCTTAATAACCTCCAAATTGATGGGAATGATGATGACCATTAAGGGTACACCATCCACTTACAATAAGGATTTGCAATTTGATAAGGAATATTGTTTTGAATCCTATGACAAATTGGCTCAAGCTCTGGACGTGACGATGGGAGTTGTACAAACCATGAAAATAAAGCGCCATCAAATGGAGGCAGCGCTTAGTACGGATATGTTGGCCACCGATTGGGTTAGTTTATTGTTGCTTACTGAATTTGTTCATCTTAACTAATTCAATTCATTTTGCAGGCCTATTATCTGGTTAAAAAGGGCATACCCTTTCGCCAGGCTCATCATCATATAGGAAACGTTGTCTCACTTGCCGAAGAACAGGGAGTGGGCATCACAGAGGTACCCCTGGGTGAGCTGCAGCAAATCTGTCCTGCCTTTGGTGCGGATATAGCCAGTGTGGCCGATTATGGCTTTAATGTGCAGCAATATGATGTCATTGGAGGCACTTCTACAACCAGCATAGTGGAGCAATTGCGTCTACTTAAGAATTTTTCGCTGGATTTGCTTAAGCAGTCCTAAATCTAGTCGACTGACCAGCTTTATTATAACGTTTGACTTAAAAATTTCACATTAAAAATGGTTTTTATATATATATAGTAGGTAGATATATGTATCTGGGGTTCGCTTAGTTAACGCTGGGACTCTGCGGTGTGTAGGTATAGGGATCATTTGTACCCTGTTCGTTGCTATCCAACTGCTGATAGCCGGTAACCGCTGAATTCTGTGGAGGAGCCATCTTGCCACCTGAGATTAAGACACCCAAGCTCTGTTGCAGCTGCCAACGGCGAGCCTCGCGTATGGACTTGTTGCGTCTCAGTGTCTTGGCCAACATGAAGGCACACAGCACACCCAGAAGTTGCACAAAGGCCACTGTGGTGGCCCCGGTGGCTATCAACATGGCACTTTGTGAAATGATAAAGTTCATCTTGCGGAAACAGCCAAATTCAAAGGGCTGCAAGCAAGTCAATTCGTTGGCATCGTTCAAATTTTCAGCCAGACTGCCACAGCAAGAAGTAGGCACCACCACATCATTGCTTTCCAGAGTCATATTCTGATTGGGAGCATAGTAATTCTTCCAGTCATCCGGACCATTGACGCCGCAGCATTCCAGCTGTGTGGGGAAAAGAGATTTAGTACAGGTTAAAGTAAAAATTCGTTTTAATTTGAACTTACCCCAGACTGCATAAAGTCCACACCCGATTCCACATATTCATCGTGGTCATATTCAGACAAAGCCGCAGTCATGGTACGCATCAACATCTGGCGCACCTGGGACTGCATCACAAAGGCCGCAATAGCCGCCGATACTTCCAGTATGAATACCAAGAACAGGCACACGCCATACTACATAATCATATATTAGATATAATCAACCTCCTCTACTCTCCATATACTCACCAAATTAATGACCAATACACTCTCCTTGACAGCTCCATAGGCACCCAAAGTGGCCACCGCAATCAGTATAAAGCCAATGGCTATAAGCAGAGCTGGCGGAGAAGTGAAATGACCATCGATAAAGAGACTAAAGTCACCGAATATAGCCTGGATCGTGGAGCCCACCATGATCAGCAGTATGGCCGTGAGCTGCAAGAGAAAAAGGGGGGGGGGGGGGGGGGGGGAGGATTACAAAAATTCTGTTAGCAATTGCATGCCAAGTCACGAATCGAAAGTCTCGTTTCAAATGATTCACTTTCAGTGCCAGATTTGAGTTACATTGTGGGCAATCATTTTGGCGGGTAGCTGGCAAACGTGTCAACTTGGCACCATGTAATTTGTTAGGCATGTGTTTGTGTGATGCTCTACTATACTATAGGCAAGGGTAGATTCGTTTTAAGATAATTACTTGGGCTGTAAGTAATAATCATTTTTAAAATCCCTCACTTAAAAAACTTGTGGCGAGATAAATAACCAGTTTAGTTCATAATTTATAAATTTGCACAGATAATGGAAAATAATGTGAAATATTTTCAACTATACCCCATTGGAATCCATTTGTGTAGTCAAATATATTAGTTAGCTGTGTTCGAAGTAGGCAATATCACACAAATTCACATGGCAACTGTGACACACCAAATGAACGTTTGGTGTTTATGTTAACTTGGAGTTCCCAACCAGTTTTGGCAATTACCACATGAAGAAGGATGACCTGCAGTCGTCCGGCAAAGTCTACTGAAGATAGAAACGTGAGTTTCTTGAAATACCTATGTAGACGACCAGCCGACTGTGTGGTGTGGGGCGTGCCCTACTACTTATACAAGCCTAACATGAAGTCTAATGGTCGGTTAAAGGACCGCTTCCTTAGCTTGTCAAACATTATGTTTGGTTTGTATAGTAAAAGCCTTCTCTAAATTTACTTATTGAACTGAAGGCTTAAGTTCGATTCTGGTTCATTGATTCATATATAGTAGACAGATTTTTGTCTCTATTGCCGGTTAAAATGTTGACATATTTTTTTGTTTGGGTGGAAGTTTGTTCACACTCATTTGAGGAAGATAGATGTATAGAATTATACACTTTTAATGAGCACATTTGTAGTTTTAGATTTGTACTGAATCACTCTTGCGAGCGATGTTGCTTTTATTCTAAATTTCTCATCCCTTAAATCTAACTTAGCTAACGTTGTGTTTGTAATACCCTTGTTCCACTGGCACATTCTAGAGGTCATCCGCTCACCTTCTTTCTGTGTATTTCCTCATAAAAGATGAATGTCCATTCGGTAGATCATCCGCATCGGATGATCAAATCACTGTCATGGATAATCTAGCTACTGTCACGACATATAGCTATTTTTTGGCTAAAAGGCTAGATTTTCTATCGATGTGCTATCGAAGTTACCAATCGCCACCAATAGGAGAGTGTTCTAGCACAAGGGGAAGAAGTGTATGGACCCCTTTATTGAAAACCGACTACGCCCATGAGTTGTACATGGCCAAGGCAAGCGGGAATTGTTCCATTCTTTGTTTTAGAATGTTAAAATGCAGTAATATTTCTCATGTATGAGTCCCGGAAACTACCTTTATCGTGCTGGGACTACCTGGAGGGCATGCTGCTTGACATGTGGATGGCGAACTTTGATTTACAATTGCAGACATAGCAATTCAATCAGCTGTTCTTTGTTGACTTTAGTGTGGCCGTGAACATTATTCGTCAGTGGAACAAGGAAAATTCACTTTTCGAGAATGTGATTGAATGTTCGCCAGTGAAACAAGGATATGAGACATAACGTAATTGAAAATGATCTGCGTTGGTTTACACACACCGCTTCTCAAGTGGCTCCCACGGCTGGTCCTCTTCAAGGGTGGTGTTAAGTGCCTGCAGATCCTTGTTATTACACTTAAATGAATGAGATGTTTAACGCTATGTGTGGATCGTAATTCATATTTGAACAATACGAGGTTACGAGGTTTGTTGCGACATTTTGTAACTTGACTTATCAGCCATGCTCCCAATTTCGGTTTTGCAATAATTTTGAGTCCAAATTTGTTCCAAGAACCGGTGGGATGACGGCTGATAATACTATTTTTTTCCGGTCCTAGCATTGAGAATGTTTTAAAACGTCTTAAGAAATTTACTTATTTGTTTGTGTAAATCGCCAAACTATCAGAAAACTCTCCCCTCAAACTAACGCCAAACTGTCTTTTTGACGAGAGAT
Source organism: Lordiphosa magnipectinata (assembly GCA_037044535.1). Lineage (NCBI taxonomy): Eukaryota > Metazoa > Arthropoda > Insecta > Diptera > Drosophilidae > Lordiphosa > Lordiphosa magnipectinata. Next base: position 517,498 of record JBAMBO010000819.1, read on the forward strand.
GGTTTGTTTGTTTGGTTGGTTTAGATGGTTTGTACTTTCTAGAGATATCTAGTACTCAGAATTATTTATCGATTTGCTGAAGGAATGATAAAGATCGGATGAACGATACTCAAGTTATGAGCAAAAAACGGTCAGCTAAAACCCCCCACCCACCCCCACCCATAACCTAAGCATTGCGTTCACCAGAAGCAATCTTAGTGAGAGAGAGAGACAGAGAGAGAGACTTAGAGAGCGCACTGCGTTGTGCGTTGTGTGTTAACTGGCCGTTTGACTCGTGACCAAATTCGAGCTGCGACATTAAGGGTGCAGAGTATGTTATAGTCGGGCTTGACCGACTTTCTTTCTTGTTTAAATATGAATTTTTTTCATTTTTTCGGTAGGTGCACTTTCATTTTATGCCATATCTCAATTCATAATGGTCGTTGACGCTCGACTGACGTATTTTTCAAGGCGATGTCCGCTCAATACGTTAACGGCTCTCCAGGCACGCTAGGTCGACGCAATGCCATGCAGAGAAGCGACATAAGCTACGCTCGTTCGACCCAATGCCATGTATGGGCCGACTTTAGCGACACTCGTTCGCACTAAAGCCATGCATGGAGCGCCATAATGCATTCCACTGGCATGCTGTGAAATATTTTACTGAAAGAGTGTTCGAGAATTGATATACCTTTTTTTTTTAAATCCTTTCCTATTCTTTGCACACGCTCTCTCACGGAAAAAAAATTAGAGCGTACGCCTTCTCTCTCTCTCTGTTTAGCGTTCGGCCCATGTTACAATTTGACAGGCGGCACGACGCATCACCGTACAAAGAGCAACGCTGGGTTGACGAAAATAGAGTGACTGACCCCAGCCGTACTAGAGGGATACTACAAATTCAATGTAAACATCTATGTACACTGCACAATGTATTGAACGTTTTATTTTTCATCTTTTACATATACATATGCGCCAATCTAACCAACCCGGTGCATGCTACTGCAAAAACATGTCAGCCGAACACAAGCAGAAGTGTGTGCCACACGCACCGTTGTCAATTAAGCTGTTTTTCCCACCAGATATAGCTATCTGGTAGGCTCGAAACTCGGAAACTATAAACTGTAATTCTAGCTAATTATGTGACATTTAGACATTATTGACATTTTTTAGACGGCGGACTAAAGATTTATACACTAGCTTAGAAGGAAGTCCATATCCAGCACGAAAGCGCCAACCTTACGTAAATTATAATCGACGTCTTACAGTCTTACAATGTATCTTGGCGTCAAGTGTATACCTATTGTATTGTTATTTTAAAAATATAGCGTTTTACCCAACGAACCAAGGTTCGAACCAAAACCAACACCCAAAAACCTCGAACCTCAAATTACCGAACCTTAACAGTTGTTAAATTTTGGTTCGAGCCCGCAAACCGGAGGTTCCGAAAAATTTTTTGGGTTTGCAGCCCTGGAAGCAATACCTACTGGAAGAATCGCATTCTTATTATCTGTGATAAAAATATATATATACATTTAATGTTTTGTTTCAATAGTCGGAGTGTAGCTTAAAGATTTCGTTAAAACTACTCATACGCGACGTACACCAGATCAAAATTCTTTCAGCGAAATCTTAAGTAACTTTCAATTGATTATTTGAGTAAAATTGAGTACTTTGAGGCCATATTTCTAATCGAACTTTAAATCAAGTCAACGTCTGTTACATATTTAAAATATAAATAGGATAAGTGACACAAGCAATTTGTAGAGTCTTCTCCCGCCAGGTAAAAAATATAAGTATATCTTCGAACCTGGAATTTCGACTTTTTTCTTACTGTGAACCAAACCCTGAACTGAACCACGAGGACGAAAATAACCCAAGCTTTTGATTCGGTTAAAAAAAAAAAACAAACAAAATGTCTTCGATTTGTTATTTTCTCATTTTCGGCGTACAATCGTATGTATATACAAAATATACATATGTATTTTTAAGCGTGCGGTGTACTCGTGATTCATTTGAAAGACAATAAATATGGCATAATATTTCCTATACTATTTCAGATTGATATCCATCCAAGCCGATTGTGCCAGTCATCTAGACTGCTCGATAATTGGCATAAATGTCAGAATTTTTTTTTGGAGGGCGGACTGAAGGTTTGTACACTAGCAATGAAGGAAGACCATATCCAGCACACGAGCGCCAATCTCACGTCTTACAGTCTTACCATGCCTCAGATGTATACCCATTGTATTGTAATTTTATAATAAGAGCAAATAAATCGGTCAACTATTTTCTGTCATAGCACAAATCAATCAAATTGAGCATTGTAAACATATCCAAAGATAAACAAACTGCGGCTCTGTTTTTTTTTTCTATTATTAAGGTACAGTAAATATTAGAGAAATTATTGAACGTTGATACTTATTAATTGAAGTGCCCCGCAGTTGCAATTTAAGTTGGACAGCTGTTTATGATACACGTTTGTGTAAACGATTGCATTAGTTGGTCAAAGCAGATAGTAGATATCTTTGGAAAATGATGAGTCTTCGGAGCATTTAATGCTCTTTTGCCACTGCGAAATTATGAGTGTTTCGAAATTTATTTTTAAAGCCTTTTTGTCTTATCTGTTTGCGTCATAGACCAAGGGTAAATGTTGATATTAAAAATAAATCATGAATAAGTCTTAAATGAATGGAAAAAATGTGAGTATAAGCGATGTAAGTGCAAACTGTTTTTAGTAAGAAATATCTTTGTGCTTAAGCCCTGTACTCAGAACCACCGAAAATTCTTTTCGTTACAGTATTTCATATAATTAGAAACACCTTGACTTTGCTTTGATGCTCAAGTGCTGTGCGGCTTAATAAAATTAATAATATTAATTTTCCAACAATTTTGTGTGTTTAGCAACGATATGAAAATCAAATCACCTTCCAAGTATTCATTAATTATACCATTTCCTCTTTATCTGCTTCACCCCTCAGAATAAGCAAGCGAAATGTAACCCAAAATGCGCATGTTATCAGACATTGTTTAAACAATTCAGTCAAGTGTTTTTCCGGACCCTATTTGTTTTCAAATACAAACAAAACTGTAGCCAACGAAAACGTCTTTGCTTTTGTACTTGACCCGTTTCTCTCTCTCACTCTCTCCCAAACACCATACTATTACTTAAGTGATTCACAAAAACAAAAAAAAAAAACAACAACAAAAAGAACCAAACAATTAATTAAGCTGATAAGAAAATTTTTATATAAAAACAAAATGGCGATCACTTTGAGCTTTTGTGATTCAGGTGAATCATTATGAAATATTTCGCATGCACTATATATCCAGTTAGGGGACTTACCGCGAACATAAAGCTCACTATGATGAGCATATACTTGGCGCAACGCATGCCGGAATTTAGTTGCAAATCCCGATTAGCCATCTTTGGTTTATGGGTTTATTTTCTGATCTGTTTTGCCTACAATTTTGCAAAATGTTAAAATATTTATTTAGTATTTTATTGCCACGGAGCCTCAGAACAACGTACTTTTACTTTTGCTAGCCACACGTACACTGAGTTGGCTTTAACTGGGCAAACGGTAACGGCAATAGCAGCAACGACTCTCGGCGAATTTTGCTTTTTCAAGCTCCCACGCTCTCACACTCTCTCTCTACCTCTCCCAGTATATATGGGCAATGTTCCAAGCTTATCAAACCATAAATGTTCATTGCTTTCAGCCAGATAAAACCCAGTGATAAGATTATTACTCAGTTGCCAGTTTCATTACATTTGGCAATTCCCTAAGAAAAAAACCCTGCTACACTTTTACATATGTTAATGTTAATGCCATATGTAAGTTGTAGTTTCTACAATTTTCAAGGTCGTTTATTATTGATTTCATTTCATTTTTTAATGCTTCAACTTTGACGAATTATCGATTTTATAATTGCATTGAACCCACTCCCGCTGAAGACTTTAAATTATTCATGAGTAAGCACATGCGTTGTAGCCTGGCTAGTTGTTCTACCCGTTAAATGGACAACCAATAAGTTTTTTCGATTTGAGATATAACCAAAGGGCTTCATATCTTGGCTTGTGGTCTTCTTTTTTGTGCACAAGAGAAAGGGATCTAGTCTTTTAATGCCGCATCCGAACGGAAGTGATTGCACCACAACCGGTCACGGTATCTTTTTGCTAATGATATTAGAATAATGAACCTGAATTTGGTTGACTGCACTGATGGAACGAAGTCAGCTCTCAAGTGGACTTAATGAAATGTGTGTGGGTTGAAACCGCTAAACAAACTTAGCCCACGGGTCCGTTCTAGGTGAAATGAGTTGCTTTCTCTTCCGAATTGAAAAAAATTATTTTAGTAAGCCGTAAGTCCGTTGTTTCATTTGAGGTCGATTCGAGAAGAGCTGCCCATAGCAGTTGCGGCCCATTGTAGTTGTTTTTTTTTCCCCAATTTTGGTTGCCTGTATGGCCATTTCAAGGACCCCAAGTCCCTTTACCAGCTGAGTTTGCTATCGACATTTAATTCATTTGATAAATGGGTGCCCAGAATGAGCTAACGAGCGCGTGAAAGCCAATACAAATGCACAAAATACAACTCAAGCAAGAACAACTACAAGAAATAGAAAGAGAAACCCGATTTTTGTTTCTTTGTGTGAGTGGGTGTGTGGTCATTGCTGTCTCAAGCACACGCGTGCAAGATGTTGCTTTTTAGTTTGCCAGAGACATAGGAGAGAGAGAAGAGAGTCACATATGTTGTTGAGGCGAGCACGCATATGAAATTGTTCTTGTTTTGTATAATGCCGCGTTTTTATATGGCCGCGTTTTTCGTATGCGCGCGAGCTATGCCTTAGCGCAAAGCAAAATGCAAAAAGCAAATGCGTGGCTTGCGGAATAGGCTTGGGCACCCCTGATTTTATCATTTAACTTTGCTAACTTTCTATTTTGATAATTACCTAGTAACTTACCTAGGTAAGAAAAATTAGTACCTCTCCAATCACTGTAAACATATTTTAGTATATTCTAACACACGTACATATCAGGGAATCAAATCGGAAGGGGAGTGGGAAAGTTAGGGGGAAAAGTGGACTGAAGGGCACAGTCTTCTTTCTGAAAAACTCATTACTTAAAATTTGTTTTTTTATTTACCTTGACTGGGATTTGAGCTCGGGGACTTAACCACAAAAGCTATTCAGGGCTCGCGTCAAGGTGTAGAAAGTCTCAGTTAAAAACATAGCCAAATGTCAAATTAAAAATTTTTCTTGGTAAAATGTAATATATTTCATATTAACCATTGGATTTTTTCAAATTATGTGTGTAAAGTTTGATTTCAATATGTTTTCTTTATACTTCAAGTATGGGGAAAACTAAAATTAAATATGCAAAATATTTGCAAAGTACATTCAAATGCAATACGAAAACGTTGATTTTAAGTTGAAACAAGAGCGTAAGTTAAAGTCTGCCCTGTTCGACTTCGATATATCCGTTATTTAAGGGAAGAAATGTTCAATAGCCTTCCTGTGTTCCTGAGTGGGAATGCGGAAATGTATGCAGCATTTTTTTATTTCGCCTATTTATTACCCGATCAAATTTAAAGGATTATAGATATTGCGGATATAAATGTAAGTTTTAAATTTGAGATCGAAATCTTAAAAGTTGTGAAAGTTATTCAACATTTTGTGGGGTGGGCGTGGCAAAAATTTTAAATAAACTTAATCTGCGTACAGACAATAGGAGTCAACATTTCAATTTTGGTTGCTCTAGCTCTTCTAGTCTCTGAGATCTAGGACGGACGGACAGAAGGACAGGGCTATATCGACTCGACTGTTGATGCTGATCAAGAATATATATATAATATATCAGGGCTGAAAACCGGTTTTGAACGGAACCGGTTCGAACCCGGAATTTCGGCTTTTTTTTTACTGTCAACCCAACTCTGAACCGAACCACAAGGACGAAAATAGATGAACCCGAGCCCGTTCCGAACCCAAGCTTTTGGTTCGGTTCGAAAAAAAAAGATTATACACATTAAAATTTAGTTGGTCGACAATTAGAAATATAACAATACGGAAAGTCGGTCAAGCCAGATTATCAGGTATGTTCCCGATTTCGATTTCAATCAGATCAGGCGGAATCGGAACTGGTAGTTGTTCCCGATTCCAAAAAACGATCAAGCTATGCGGTTACAAATGTTTTGTCTTTGAGTCAGTGGAATGAAAAGTAATTGACTATTTTCATGTCGACGGTTATACATTTCTTTTCTATCAAATATTTTTATTTTTACAAGTCAAATATTGTGAAGTTTTTGAAGTATCCATACATATATTGAGCATACAATTTGATTTAAAATACATTTTTTCAAAGCTTTACCTCAAAAATTGCATGTTGACGAAAGCAAAAACGATCGCAGTTCCGCATCAGCGCATTGTTAAGGTTGCCATTCAGCTGAATTAAAATTCGAAAACGATTCGAACATTCATTCGAAAAGAAAATCGATTTCTATTTCATTCGGAAACGGGAACATTATAATGAAAACGATTCGGAATTCCAATCGTTTTACTTTTTAAATCCACTCGGAAATGGGAACAGACCTGTTATCATACACTTGCACATGCAAAAGTGAATAGATGTATACACTTTATAGGGCCAGAGATGCTTTGTTCTGTAGGTTATATACATTTGCACAAATATTCTTTGTACCTTCGGTACAGAACATAAACAGACACAGAACCTTTTCCGTTGGCAAATTTTGATTCGAACCAGCAAAACGAAGGTTCCGAAAAAATTTTTCTGCTTGCAACCCTGATATATATTCTTTATATGGTCGGAAATGATTCGTTCTGCCTGTTACATACATTTGCACGACTTTAGTATACCCTTTTTACTCTACGAGTAACGGGGATAAAAAATATTCACATTTAATACGACACATGTTTAATTTTTCTACATTTTTTAAGTGTGTGCATAAAACAGTGCGACACTCAAATAGGCTTGGGAACGGGACCAATAAATTGTAAAACTAGAGGCATCAGGTAGCAACTCCTAATACTCAGTTTTTCTTGATCACGTCAAGTTCGCGTTGAATGGGCACATTTATACTAACAACACATAGCTTAGTACACCATCTGTTGCTGGTTAAATTATTTAATTAATTTAATTAATTATATAAATAAATTTTTCAAGATTTTAAATACATATATTGAAATACTACCAATAAGTAGAGAGTAAACAGCTCTTCAGTCGCTGAAAAGTTCGAAGCTAGTTCAAGGCGCTTTATTTTTGCACACCAATACACTCTCACTTTTTGACCTCGCATTTCTTGACTAACGCTGATATAACCACAGAAATTTACGACCGGTGGCTCGAACTCACGACCTCTTGGGTTCTGAGCGCTTTACCTTATGGCTGCTTTCTTTACTGTGATTCACCACAACGTCTCGCATGAGGTCGACAGTCGTGTGCATTGAGATGCCGACTTTTAAGTTAAGTCACGGGGTCCTGAGTTCGATCCCCAGGTTCGATACCCAAGGAAGGTAAAATTAATAAAAATGAATTCGTAAATAAAATTGATATTAATTGCTTTTGTATGTTGCGAACACAAAATGTTCTTTAAACATTCCCAAGCCATTCATAAAGTGAGCACAAATGTTCTTAATTTGTCACCTGCTGTTTACGGTTCAAGAAAAAGCGGAATGACACTACTTTTGTCAACGAATAGGCTTGATTCTGGTAGATTAAGAACTGATTGTGAAAAACTGGACCTCACATCGAGATTAAGCAACCAGCAGCAGAAGCAATGGACCATCATAATTATTAAGTCTAATACTGAATTCTATTATCTGCCCTAGTTGATTTCCGATCAGCTATTCGCAGTGCAATATCAATTTTGGTTAAATCTTATATTATAAATTCGAGTTTTAGTTACAGATCTCAGTCAAAGCGGAGTAAATATGATCAATTCATCGCAATTGCTAATGAGGATGTATCCATTTACAGCATTTAATTGGAATTGAACTTAGACGAGTCGAAAAAGGACAATTATTGTCGAGCATATGAAGCAAATGATTGATTTCTCATACTTTTGCTGAGTGCTTTTCTTGTACTGTCGAGATTAGATCTGTTACTTGTAGATTTGTTATTGTATATGAAAAATTAATGCACAAAATGGTTTAATTTCCTGTTAGTGGATATTTGTGAATTATTGATTTATTTCCCGCAACCATTAAAGTAGGAAGGCGGCTTGACTCGGTGCTACCTTCCGAATCATATCACGCTGATCTCTTCGCATCTCTAAACGTTTACTCGCTATGCTCACAACTACCGCTTAATGGTCAGGCTTGGAGCGATTTGCTGGTGGCTTGCCATCACGTTGAATTTCGTAGCAGCTGCAAAAAGGGCAAAGGGCACTGTTTAGCAATGTTTGATAAACTTTTTCATGGCTACTTACTTCACACTTGGCGCCTATAGCTGGTAAAGGTGACAGGTGAAATTTATTAGATATTCCAGGGCGGGATTGAACACAGTTCCTTTAGCTCAGACGGCACACATACTACTCGGCTAGATACCAATTTTCCAAATCGAAATCAATTGGAATCTCATACTAAATCTAGTATGAGGCCATTTGCCTGCAAATTATTATCCCATGTTTGAGTAGGCCCATCTTGGCTTGTGCAAAACAGCAGAAAACTGAAAAATACAAAAGCATATAAATATATTAAACAACCTTAATCACCCACCAAACACCCTTAATCACGAGTCAAACGGCCAGTTAACACACAACGCACAACGCAGTGCGCTCTCTCTCTCTCTCTCTCTCTCTCTCTCTCTCTCTCTCTCTCTCTCTCTCTCTCTCTCTCTCTCTCTCTCACTAAGATTGCTGCTGAACGCAATGCTTAGATTATGCTTTGGGTGGGTGGTGGGTGTAAACTGACCGTTTTTTGCTCATAACTTGAGTATCGTTCATCCGATCTTTATTATTCCTTCAGCAAATCGATAAATAATTTTGAGTACTAGATATCTCTAGAAAGTACGAACCATCTATCATCAAAACTGTAGGAGATACGACGTTTTTTCCAAATTGCGGGGGCGTGAGGGGGCGTGGCAAAAATTGAAAATAAACTTGATCTGCGTGCAGACAATAGGAGTCTACATTTCAAATTTGGTTGCTCTAGCTCTTCTAGTCTCTGAGATCTAGGTGTTCATACAGACGGACGGACGGACAGACGGACAGACGGACATGGCTATATCGAATCGGCTGTTGATGCTGATCAAGAATATATATACTTTATATGGTCGGAAATGATTCCTTCTGGCTGTTACATACATTTGCACGACTTTAGTATACCCTTTTACTCTACGAGTAACGGGTATAAAAACTATAATATGTAAATTAAATTTAGAAGTTCTGAAGTAGTTTTAATTCCTTAAGCTGCCTTTACACTTGTCATATATCTCTTTAGAGAAGTTTGACAGCCGACTTATTAGAGATATATGACAAGTGTAAACGCAGCTTTATGGCCTATACTCAGATGAGATACAAATTTTCACAAATTTTACTTCACATTAATAGAAGAGCTTTGAAATCAGAATGCTTTTGAATACCAGTCTTATTTATACGAAGTATTGTGCCTAACTTTATTTTTATTTTATCTGAGTACAGGGCTTAAGTAATCATTTGTGTAAACTCATTTTAATTAGTCAGGACACGAGTGAAACTTTTTTAAGGATGGAAGTAGTATAGTATGATTGTAAAGATGTGGATTTCCTGGGAATTAAAAGGGACTATACAAGTATCCAGACCTGGGGTGATGGAAGCTAGCCAGCTTGCCCTTGCTACACACAATTTAATGAATATCTTCTCAGTATTCCAACCATCTAGTCATCTAGAGAATCTCTTTTCTCTCACTACAAGAGAATTATGGTTAAAAATAAGGTGAGAGTGTGGCTTACCCACAAGAGGCATTGATAAAGATAAAGCTGTGCACCAGCTATTACTTACTAGATACTCAGTACCCGATAATCAGTACTCGATACTCAGTAGTTGGTACTCAGTACACGGTACACAGTACTCGAGGGTCAGTACTAGATACTCAGTACTGGATACTCAGTACTCGATCCTCAATAGTCGATTCTCAATACTCGATACTCTGTACTCGATCCTCAGTCTTCGATATTCAAAACTCGATTCTCAATATTCGTTGCTCTGTACTCGATACTTGATACTCAGCACTCGATACTCTGTTCCCCCCCTTCATCACACAACCCACCTGCTGCTACGGCAAATGGTAAAAGCGGTTGACTTTGCAAATATATAATAAAAGCGTACCCAAAAGAATCTGTCTCAAAGACTTAATATTTTTAGTTGAAGCCCCCCTGTTGAGCGTCTGTAAAAGAGCTTTGCTATAAAAATAAAAGTCGGATATGCTGACGTTTATTCAGGATTATCTTGGAGAGCGAGAATGCAGTATATATTGTATGCACCCTGAGGAAGCAGTTGCCTGTCAATCAATAAACCGAGAAGAACAAATACTAATCTCTTTACAAACGCTTAATAGTGCAATGAAAACATTTCCATTGCTTTTACAATGGAGAAACACTACCAGCTGAAGAATTTTCAGAATTCAAGAGATTCAATCTGAAACTTTCAAGGAAAGAATGCATAAATATTTAGAAAAGAGACAACAGTTGTAAAAGAGCAACTACATAAATGAGGTGTTGCTGAGACACTGGCGTAACCGACAAATTGCTGCCCTTTAAGAGGTAGTTAGAAAAAGAAGTTTGGTACGGTTCGGCTTAGAGCCGGTTTGAATCCCTGGAAACCAGCGAAATTGAAAGTATTACCGTATTCACATTGGCCGCAGCTTCGCAAAAAATTCCAAAACCGAAGCTGCGACACTTTTCCCTTACGCAATACACAAGCTGGGTGGCATTACTCAAAAGACGCATCATTCAATCTGCGGCGGAGCTTTCTTTAGAATCTGGCAAGTTTTAGCTGGCTTGAGGTCATGTTATGTTTGCACATAACTTAAAAACAGAAACACACCACACCACAAAAAAGGCTGGTAGACTGTACAGCTGTTTTAGGAACCTCCCGGTCCCCTCATCAGCAAATAATTTGCAGATTATTATCGATTCCAAATATTTTGTCGATACTTTGCTTGTCATAGCTGCAAAAACCTGCAGCATGTGTTCACACCAAGCCCGCAGCTTCAAAACCCAGTGTGAATAGAGTCTAGCATCTTATTCACCACATCTCAGTAAGCGATTTAGTCGACAATAAATCAAGTCCATAAATCCAAATAATGTTCAAGAACCTAGAAGGAATTATTAACTTTGGTAGACCAAAGTAAACTATCCGCTATTATTTATTTATTTTTTTGTTTGCTATTACTAGCAGTTTTTTTTGTAAATCTGGCCACTTTTGGCTCTTAAGTTCTGGCAACACTGCACAATTACAGAAGCTTTACCCGCCGATTATCCAGCATAAGCTGCTGGTGTCGCGGCTGTTGCTGCAGTTGCCGCCCTCTTGCCTCTAGCTGGTGTCGCGGCTGTTGCTGGTGTTGCGGCTGTTGCTGCAGTTGCTTGTCTCTTTGCTCTAGCTGGTGTAGCGGCTGTTGCTGGTGTCGCGGCTGTTGCTGCAGTTGCTTGTCTCTTTGCTCTAGCTGGTGTCGCGGCTGTTGCTGGTGTTGCGGCTGTTGCTGCAGTTGCCGCCCTCTTGCCTCTAGCTGGTGTCGCGGCTGTTGCTGGTGTTGCGGCTGTTGCTGCAGTTGCTTGTCTCTTTGCTCTAGCTGGTGTAGCGGCTGTTGCTGGTGTCGCGGCTGTTGCTGCAGTTGCTTGTCTCTTTGCTCTAGCTGGTGTCGCGGCTGTTGCCGCTGTCGCGGCTGTTGCTGCAGTTGCCGCCCTCTTGCCTCTAGCTGGTGTCGCGGCTGTTGCTGGTGTCGCGGCTGTTGCTGCAGTTGCTTGTCTCTTTGCTCTAGCTGGTGTTGCGGCTGTTGCTGGTGTTGCGGCTGTTGCTGCAGTTGCCGCCCTCTTGCCTCTAGCTGGTGTCGCGGCTGTTGCCGCTGTCGCGGCTGTTGCTGCAGTTGCTTGTCTCTTTGCTCTAGCTGCTGTCGCGGCTGTTGCTGGTGTTGCGGCTGTTGCTGCAGTTGCTTGTCTCTTCGCTCTAGCTGGTGTCGCTGCTGTTGCCGCTGTCGCGGCTGTTGCTGCAGTTGCTGCAGTTGCCGCCCTCTTGCCTCTAGCTGGTGTCGCGGCTGTTGCCGCCGTCGCGGCTGTTGCTGCAGTCGCGGCTGTCGCAGCTGTTGCTGCAGTTGCCGCTGTCGCGGCTGTTGCTGCTGTTGCCGCTCTCGCTTGTCTTACTGCATTCGTTTCTTTAGTCTCTTCTATTGCTGCTGTCCCCCCCAATACTGCATGCTGAAAAGCAAGCAAAATCGTTTCGTCATATACCCGGTACATATACCCGTAAAAAGGGAATACCCACTTTGTAAATATTTCATTCCAGCAACTTAATGATACTCTTTTTACCCATTTTTATGGGTAAACAATTAGATCGTAAACATTAGATTTGTTTCGCTTTCGCAGAAATTTTGCGATTTTGAGTCCAAATTTGAAGCCAAAACTGGTTTGAAACCGTAAAAGTTTTGCGAAAGTGATTACGGGAGCATGGCTTAATATGTTTTGACGCTTTTCACCATTTTCATTCTAGTTCTTCTGCTGACATGATTTGCACTCATGGATAGCATTTGTTTAATGTCGCTTACAAAAGAGAGAAAGTCGCTTACGATAAAATTTCGATTCGTATTTCTTTGTTCCTATAATCATAACGAATTTGGGTAATTTGTTTTTCTAGATGGCGAGTTCAGGTCTTTAAGACTATTTTGCATGAAGAAGTCAATTTTGAAAATTTTCGATATACTCAATCCACACACTTTTTTTACTCATCAAAACAAAATTTTTCTTTCTTTTTTGTTTTAGCAATTTCTCGAAGACGTTTTTACACAAAATTTTTAGACTTTTGTACGCAAAGTATGCTGACTTTAGAAATTTTTGTAAATTGGAAATTTCTTAAGCTTTTAATTCAAACAAAGGTTGGCTTCATTTAACTTGTATATAGAACTTCGAGAAATGGCTTTAAATATGTAGTAAAAATGTTTCCATAAACAAAATTTTTGAGTTTTGGTTTTCAAGTTCTACATTCAAAATTTAATTTTTTTTTTGAGTAAACAAAATTAAATAGTTTTTCCATAACTTTTATGTAAAACATTTATTATAAAGTTTATTTTTCGAGAGCTAAGAATTGATTTTTATTTTTTCGCTCAAAATTGAAAAATTATCTTGCAATATAGTTTTTAATATCCTTCCAAATCCTTATAAAATAAAGGATTTCATAACGATCAGATAATAAATAATGAAACTAATAACACACAGGCATTACACCTTTATTGTAGATATTTTTGTAAAATGAAACATTTCAACTTTTCATTGCAAAAAGGATAACGTTTTTGTTTAATGCCTTTTCTATCTGTTTATCTGTATTTCTAACTGCTTACAGCTTAGATCAAGGGTAAATTGAAAATATATTATAAAGTAGCATTACATCAAATAGAAAAATTATCTTATGAACTGACCTTTCCTAACCAAATAAACATTGTTTCCCATTGTTTAAACACGTTTTATTGGGTTAGGTAAGGTCAGGTATTGTGTGTTTGAATTGTTTTTCTATTTGATGTACTAATATTCCATTAAGTAGATATAAAAAAATTGACTTATGTAAGGAATATGCTTGAGTTAATTCAAATAAATTCTCAAATATATAAATCTTGAATTTCTAATTAAAATGAATTACCAAGTGTTTTGAAATAAAGCCAATTTTTAAGTATCAAGTACAGCTGTTAAATAAATATCTAATTTCCAAGTTATTTCTTAGCAAAATGCACATGTAATCACACTTTGCTTAAGCAATTCATTCATGTGTTTTTCCGGGACCCTATTTGTTTCAAAAGCCAATGAAAAAGTCTTTGCACGCGATTCTATTACTATTCACAAAAAAAAAATAAAAAATAATAACCAGGCAAATAACATAGCTGAAAATGCAATTTGGACTTAAAAACAAACTCGCCATCTCAGCTTTCGTAATTCACCTGAGTCATTTTAAAAATTTTCCAGAAACTTACCGCTACTACAACGCTCAATATGATGAGCATATACTTGGTGCAATGCATTCCGGAATTTCGTTGAAAGTCCTGTCTGGTCATTTTGGGATTATTTGATAATCTGTATTGCCTGCAATTTGTAAATGTTAAAATATTTATATAGTATTTTCTTGCCACTTCCACGGAGCCTCAGAATGGCTTACTTTAACTTTAGCTAGTCACTCGTACACTGAATTGGCTTAAACTGGGCAAGCGGTAATATCAGCAGCGATTCCCTCACACTTTCAAACTCGCTCGGTATATAGGCGTGTTTCGAGCTTATCAGACTAACAAATGTTCATTATTATTCGTTAGCCAGTTTATTTACAATTACAATAAAAAAACCACTTGTTGACTTCATATTGTAACTCGCCATCAATTCCGTCGCAGAGCATCAGTACTAATAAGGGGCAAAGTTGCGCAGGCTTAAATTATTCGTTAGTAATTATATGTGCTCTAGCCACTTGTTTGTTTAAGTCTGTTGGATTTCCCAGTAATTACCAATTAACAATCACTATATCCCACAAAAACAATAAGATGTTTTCTATATGTTAATGATATTTAAATATAAAATTTATTTTTTTTTTCGTCTGTATGAACAACAACTCAATTCAACATCTATGTCTATATATATAAAACAGTTCAAGATGACTAATCAACTGTCTGGTGACTGCCACACAGTCCAAACTATAAGGGCGGCTGAAAGATGAACTGACGGTAAAACTTAAGGCCGCTCTTAGTGTGCACAAAAAGCACTGGATTGGTCTTTAAAATTCAGATTTAAGCTCAGCTTAGCGACATCAATCAAGCATGTTTATTTATTTGGCTTGCAGACTTACTAAAATATCATAATCAGCCTTCAGTTCATCTTTCAGCCGCATGTATGTGTGCGCCCTAAGAGATGGGATGCTGACTTTTTCACAGTACTTTCATTGTATGCTGAAAGCGAGTACTAAGATTAGATTTTAAAAAATTCTGTCGGGAAATGTGCAAAATTCGCGGCGCTGTTTTGTTTATTATCCGGTCAGATTCAAACTTTTTTTGAAAGACTGCATTCCAATCTTCTGGAAAATTCAATAAAGTGGATGGTAAAGGTTATATAAGCAAAAGTGTAGTTCCCCGTTAATTTTCATAATAAAATTTTAAAGTTTTTCATCCAATCAGCTCCAAACTTATTTTGAAAGCTTTACTTTAAATAATATTACCAAAATGATTTTCAAATTTTGGAAAATCAAGATAATTGTGGCAAATCTTCAATTTTTGCCCAATTTGCTTCAAACTCATTTTCAAAGCTACACCTACAAAAATATGGACTAAGTGACACAAAATTAGGAAAATCTATATACACATACTACAAGCTAGTACATTTTATGCATATAATCTATACAAATATATGAATGTGAATGTGTGTTTGTTTGTACAGTGGAAAGTACCTTTTAGGCTTTTAAATTGTAGATATTTTTCCGGTTCAAGACCAATCCCAATCTGTTTCATATTCATATCTGAGATATTATTTAAATTGAAACTGGTTCAAGAATGGTTCAAAACCAGATTGAACCAGATCAAATGTGGATATTACTTGATTATAATCAAAATTTGTTTAGAATTTTGTGAAGCACTTACTGATAGTACTCAAAAAAACAAACTTGAAAGTATCACAACAATATTAAACTTCGCATCTTAAAAGCAGATGAGCATGAAACACATGTGCCTGACCGTGGTAAAGTAGAAGCTAGAAACAGAATCAAAGTCACAGACGAACATTAGCTTATAGACAGATGAAAACACCAGCAACAAGAGAAGAATTAAAGCTTGCTGTAAAACTGCGTTTATGGTTATGTTTTGAATTTCAATAGCTTGTCAAATTCATAGTATAATCATTAGACATCGGATTTTATGCACTTTGTTAAATGAAAGTTTGCTTGAGGTGAAAATTTGGATTTTTACTAATTTAATAATCACACTTTACATTGAAAACTGCATATTCAATATATGGGATATTCCATGTCAACTCGGCCACCCCAATTTTTTTTTATTTCCAAAAAAATTATCAATGGCTATAATTTTGAATAAATCTACGTACGATTTCCCCATGCAAAGTTTCCCTTTGTACCAGAAAATGGTACAAAATAAATGGTGCAAACTACATTGGGCCATCATCTTGCCCCCATAGAAACAACTTACACGTTCTTTGCGATCAGGTCGAACATTTGGGGAAGAATGGGTTCTAGATTCCGACAGTTCTGACATGGAGCAGCCTCTATTAAAACGGAATCAATCTAAAAGAGAGATGGAATTGGAGGAATGTTGGATGGTTAAAAGGCTATATTCCACGATTTGCAGACATACTCCAAACGCATGCAGATTTTGACAGTAGCCCCGCGGTCTTGGAGTGCACGAAGGGTCGCTTCCGAATTCAATACGACGAGAAACATGGCTTTAAAAGCAATACGCTTGAGAGAACTGAAAGGAGTGTTTGCTTCGCCAACTGTCAAAGCAGGTCATTCACTATCAAGTGAGTCTGTGGAAAAAGTACGCAGTTTTTACCTGGAGAGCAGTCGAATAATGCCAGGGTTTAGAGACACAGTATCTGTTAAAAAATAAACGGAGAGAACAGGGTGGAACAAAAGCCCTTGATTCTTGATGATATAAAGGACCTTCACAAAGAATATAGGAATGCTCATCTTGAAACTGCGGTTGGTTTTAGTAAGTTTACCGAATTAAGACCAAAACAATGCGTACTAGCAGGAATGAGTAGCATGGAAAATTTGGCTGAAGGCAAGTTGCTGGTGCACTGTGATTTCTCTGAAAATTACGCGTTTGTTGTTCAAGATTCAAAATTCTCCACTTATATGCTTGATAATGTTCCACTTGAGTGCTTAAATGATTCAGCCAATGAGGTAAATGATCTTGGGGTTATTCTTGATCACCGACTTAAATTTGACTCTCATGTTACTGCTACTGTTTGTAGGGCCAGGGTTTATTAAGCGCTGGTCGAAGGAATTTGATGATCCCTATACGACGAAGATTTTGTACACTTCTCTTGTCCGTCCGATTCTCTAGTACGGATCATGTGTGTGTCTCCGCAATATTCGACCCATCAAGATAGAATTGAATCTGTGCAAAAACAGTTTTTATTGTTTGCTCTTCGTGGTTTGGGCTGGAATCCTGAGGTCCGTTTACCATCGTACTCTAGTAGACTTCTTTTGATTAACCTTCCCTCCTTTATTAACAGTAGAGTTATGCTTAGAGTAATCTTTATACATAGACTAGTTTATGGTGAAATCGACTCAACTGAGTTGGTTGGCCAAATTAACCTCAACGTTCCTATTAGACCGACTCGTAATTTTATCCCCCTATCACTAAATCGTTGTAATACTAACTATGCGTTGCATGAACCGTTTCGTGTCCTCTGTGCTGATTACAATAAACTCTAGCGAATAATTAACTCTGAAGCTTCTCTTCCTGCTATAAAAATTTATATTTTAACTTATTTAGCCCGTAGTTAACATTACTTTATGTTCTTCCTTCGCGATTTCGTGTCACACGTTAGTGGCTGCGCCTCTCGGTCGGTTGGGCGGGAGGTGGGCTGCTATTTTGCTTGGGGTTCGCGCGTAACAAGCTTAGGCTTGGTGTCGCATGGGCTACTTGAACGTACTGCGCATTGTACGTCAACGTCCATATAATATAAGGTTGTCAAAAAAGTCTTGCGGTATTTTGATTGAATTTTCAATTGTGCATAAAATTGGTTATAATAATGCGATTTAAGTCAAATATGCGCCGTTTTGTTCGATGACGAGTTCCCAACGAGATGCCAACTTCATATTGCCCCTCTTATAGAAGCTCGCTTCCCTATTGGCAAAAAACTCGGAGAGCCAATTTTCACAGGACTCTCTTGTGGCCAACTTCCGACTACCAAGCTCGTTCGCCATGGACAGAAATAGGTGGTAATCACTTGGTGCGAGATCCGGACTATACGGTGAATGCAAAAGAACCTCCCATCCGAGCTCCCGGAGCTTCTGGCGCGTCACCAAAGATGTGTGTGGCCTGGCGTTGTCCTGATGGAAGACAATTCGGCCTCTGTTGATCAAAGATGGCCTCTTCTGCATGAGTGCTGCATTCAAGCGGTCCAGTTATTGGCAGTACAGGTCCGAATTGAGCGTTTGGCCATAGGGGAGCAGCTCATAGTGGATGATTCCCTGCCAATCCCACCAAACACACAGAAGAACCTTCCTGGCCGTCAATCCAGGCTTGGCCACCGTCTGGGCAGCTTCACCGCTTTTCGACCACGACCGTTTGCGCTTCACGTTGTCGTAAGTGACCCACTTTTCATCGCCAGTCACCATCCGCTTCAAAAACGCTTCTTTTTGAATCCAAGCTTCTTCAAATGGTTTATAACGGTTTGATGACTCATGCCCAGCTCTTGGCCGATGCTACGGCTGCTACTATGCCGGTCTCTTTCGATCAATTCAGCGATTTTATCGCAATTTTCGACGACAGGCCTTCCGGACCGTGGCGCATCTTCGATCACCTCTGCACCAGAACGAAAACGTTGAAACCATCGTTGTGCGGTGGAAATGGAAACTGTATCGGGTCCATAAACTGCACAAATTTTATTGGCAGCATGAGATGCATTTTTGCCTTTATCGTAGTAGTACTGTAAAATATGCCGTATTTTCTCTTTATTTTGCTCCATGTTTGCGACGCTATAACTCACGAACGACTAAAAACAAACAACAATAAATCAAACACGTGTTAGCGCGTGAAAAGAGCTTTCCAAAAAGCTCTAGCGTGAACCGATGCGACGAATACAACTAGAACTACGCGCTTGCAAAGACAAGCTTGCGGAAATACCGCAAGACTTTTTTGACAACCTCATATAATATGTAAAGATGCTGCTTAATAATGATCAGTGCACAGTCCATCCTGTCCATCCGTTCCTGAGCGTCGGAAAGCTAATGCGCCGCTTACTTGACAGGCAGACGCAGCTGATTCAATTCCGACGCTAAGAAGCAGAAAATTTGCCGGATTATCACGAGAACTATCGACGGTAGGGGAAAAACATTTTGGGGTATTTTCATCTATTTGTAGTAGTTCAAAATTATAGCCATTAATAATTTTTTTGAAATAAAAAAAAAATTGGGGTGGCCGAGTTGATATATACAAAATTTTATGATGAGTTCAGATTAAGAAGAAAATTAAATAGTTGGCAATTAAAGACGGTTAAATAGTAGGTGTCGGTCAATCGGTTTAAAGAAATTTTATCATATGCGAAATTTTTGAACGCAGCTTTGGCCTGTCTCATATGTCGAAACGTGTAAACGCAGCCTAAGGTATACAACATTATTCAACGGGGAAAATAATCGGTTTTATAGACCAGAATAAAACAAAGACAGATATTTCAGGTAAAAATGCTGAACATGGATGTGTGATGTTACTTTTCGGTCAGCTCATATGAAGAGTTTGCAAATTTCGCAATTCTTTTAGCCGTTCGATCTACACCTCCTATTTACCCGTCTACACTGCCATCCATTATATCTTCATAATAATCGTAGGTCATACAAAAAATTGTCAAATTTCGCAATTTTTTGTACTGTTAACAAACTACGCCTCATATTTACCAACGCCTTCGCTTTCATAAATACTCAAATGAAAATATAGCAAAATTCTCGGTTTTGGTCTACACCTCAATCTGCATAATTATCTTAGGTCTTTTGAAAATTTTACATACAATGTACCTAGGTAAAAATACCTAGGTACTTCCAAACACTGACCGTAGAATAATCTGGATGGAAAAGAAACACACTATACACTTTTTTTAGTTGACACTACACTAGTCGAGGTTCGTTTCAATTAGTTCGCCTTTTGATATGATTATAGTCGTTTCGACAAAATTGGAAAAATTATAAAATAAGAACACGAACATGTATCCGGCTACGACACAAATAATGACATCATCAATTATTTATGGGATTTCGCACACTATGTCAAACTTTAATATTTAAGTAAATTGAGGTATAATTGTGTAAATATGAAATTTTATTATTAAATGTTGGCATTAAATGTAAATAATGGTAGTATAAATATTTTGGGATTGTGTTTGTTTGTTTGGGGTTTAATTTCGGCCGTCTTACTTCACTCCAGTCAAAACACTTTTTGGCTGAGTTTTTCTCCTGCGCGTTTCGGCAAATATATTGCCTTCTTCAAGGAGTCTGTATATTTTTTTTATATATAAACATGAACATAAATTAGTCATACATACATATTGAACATATTACTTAAATACCTATTTTAGTGTCCGTCATAGTTTTGTTGTATTGCACGATTGTTTGTTGATGTCAGTTGTTTTATTCGTCATGATTTTGTTTGAATTGTTGTGCTTAAATGGTCCTCTTGTGATCGCCGCTGCGTATATAAAGTTTGTCTGTTCAATGTCTTCCCTAAAATTGAGTGCATGCTCTCCCTTTTCTTGTATTCGCAAGCTCTCCAATGTCATCCTCGTCTTCCATCTGTGTTCTAAGTCCAATACTTTTACGTTTTCGAAGTCAGCTGAGTGATTTGTTTTGTTGATGTGTTGTGCTAAAGCTGTTGTTGTTTTCCCTTTTTGAGTGTCTCTTTTGTGTTCGCTGACTCGCGTGCTCAGAGAGCGTTTTGTTGTTCCTATGTAAGTTCCGTTGCAGCTCTCTCCCTCTGCTCCAGCGCATTTAATTTCGTAGACTACATTGGTGTTGTTTTCCTTGCTTATTTTGTCTTTTGTATTCGTGAAGAGCCGTCTGTTGCTGCTGTGCGGTTTG
Source organism: Lordiphosa magnipectinata (assembly GCA_037044535.1). Classification (NCBI taxonomy): domain Eukaryota; kingdom Metazoa; phylum Arthropoda; class Insecta; order Diptera; family Drosophilidae; genus Lordiphosa; species Lordiphosa magnipectinata. Next base: position 538,452 of record JBAMBO010000819.1, read on the forward strand.
TATGCACTGGTCAGCTGTTCCATCAATTGTTTGGGGAATATTTTTGTTAGTGTTCTGTTGTCTGTGACATTAGGTATGTAGGGTATGCTTAGAAATTTCTTTTTATCTGTGTTTTTGTCTTTGGGCTTATTGTCGTTTAATTTGTTTGTCGCTTCGGTGATCAATCTATTTATGAGCTTTTCGGGGTAGTTATTTGTTAAAAGAATTTTCTTAATTTTAATATAATTTGTCGGTCTGTGTTTTATATCACAAATGGTGTATGCTTTTCTTATTATGTTTTTTGCCGTATTTATTTTCTGGTTTGGTGGATGATTTGAGTTAAAATTTATTATTCTTCCAGAAGCCATGGGTTTTGTGTACCAGTTAAATGTCAGAGTTTCCATTTCCCTTGTTATTTCCATGTCAAGATATGCTAGTTTGTTGCGTTCTTCTCGTTCTACGGTGAATTGGATTCTTCTATGTTGCTTGTTGAATGTTTCTAAAATTATGTCAACATCTTTGGCTCTTACTATGCATATAATGTCGTCTACATATTTTGACAAGTGTTTTATATGTATGTCAATTGTTTTTAGTTTCCCTATTGCATCGTCCATTATTTTGTCCAGTATTATATTAGCGATTGTTGGCGACAGTGGGTTCCCCATAGGCATCCCGAATATCTGATTGTACACGGTTCCATTGTGTGTGAAATAGTTGTTGTCAAGTAGGCAAAATTCTAGTAGTTCTTTGAATTTTCTTTTTGGTATGTTTGTGTGAGGGGCTATATCTATCCATTGATCCATTATAATGCTTACAGCTAGTGATGTCGGTATGTTAGTAAATAATGATATCACATCAAATGATACCAAGATCTCGTCATTCTCTATTTTTAGTTCCTGTAGTCTGTTTTTTAGTTGCATTGAGTTTAATATGTTGTAGTCTTCCGATACCATGTTTTGTAGTAGGTATCCTAAGTGTTTGGCTATTTTGTAACAAGGGACGTTAGTAGATGATGCTATAGGTCTGAGTGGTGTGTTTTCCTTATGGATTTTTGGTAGTCCATATATTCTTGGGGCATTTCCTCCTGAACAGTACAGTTGGTGTTTTTGTCTGATGTCTATGTGGTTATTTTTAAAAAGTTCATTTATCATCGTGTTGTTTTTCCTAACTAATTGTGTTAAAAGTCACAATTGTTCCAATTTCGAATCATTATTAAGAAACCTTTGTTATAAATACTCCATGATTGTGTTGAGTATTTTGTGCTTAATAAGGTTTGCTTTCAGATGGCGTGTATTTAATTGATGTGTGGAAATAGTCTTGTGAGAGTCAGACTTGGATCAATGGCAGTTGTATGATAAAGGCTTTCGATTTGGATTAATACAGTTTATATTTTGAAATATTTTGATTTGTTCAATGAATTATTTAATATTCTTTTAGCTATTGGTATATTCTTAGAAGCTGCCCAAGGTGCTGATAGAGTAAAAAAAGGAATTTACAAATTCTCAAGAATATAGGCGTCATTTCTTATAAACGATAAGGGTGTAAAACCTCTGGCAGGTAAATTATATATTATAGTCGGGATTAATCAAATTTCTTACTTATTTGACAATGTAGACATTAAAAGTCACTTTTTTATTACTTCATAGATGGGTACAGCTGAATTATAGAGTATATTCCAGTTGACCGAACTTCCCTGTCAAATCAAATCAAATCGTGGTCCTTTGCGCATCAATGTCGCAATTTTCATTGGAGAAGTTTTTTTGACAGACCGACTCTATTTACCCAATACGGAGGGTTCACCGCTCACGTTAGCCCGCCGCTTTGGGGACTGTTTGCTCTGTTAGCGGTGAACACCAATTAGGAGGTTGGAGTCGTCTGCTTAGCCAGGATCTCGTTGGGTTCGCCATGTCACGAACTGCATACGGTCCCTTTTCTTAGGTCAGGGAAATCTCTGACTCACAATTAAACAATTTTGTGCAAATTACTTTTACTAGTTCTCTCTTTAATTTGCTTATTGTAAATAATAAGTGCATAATTGCCTCAACTAATTGCCTTTTCGTTCAAGTCTGGGGTTAGTTTTTAAAATTCAACTACTGATTGAGGCGTTTCGTTATCTTCCTCGATTTGTTCAAGGTTGAATTTTATACTCTTTACAAAGAGTATATTGTATTTGAGTAAATGTATGTAACAGCCAGAAGGAAGCATCTCCGATCCTATAAAGTATTAATATTCTTGATAAGCATCAGCAGTAGAGCCGTTCATGTTCATATGAACAAGCAGATCTCAGAGATGGTAAGAGCTAGAGGTTCGACATGTATGAATATAAACACATCTATACCTGCAGGCAGACCAGCTTAAACTGCCTCCCCCGCAATTTGGAAACAAAAAGTCATATATCCCACAGTTTTGTAGATAGATGGTTTGTTTTTAGTAATCAGCATACAATGCTATCGTTCCTCTAGAGGCTTAGTAAAGATCGCATGAATTATAGACAAGTTATGAGCAAAAAAAAGTTCACAGTGGCAGGGCAGTAGCAGCGCTGCTTTCTGTAACTACTAGAGTAGGAAAACACATACACCGGAAAAAAAGGTTATTATTATACTAACGCGTAGAAGGAAGCATCTCCGACCACATAAAGTATATATATTCTTGATCAGCATGACGAGCTGAGTTCATATAGCCATGTCCGTCTGTCCGTCCGTCTGTCCGTCCGCCTGTTTCTATGATATCTCCTCTGTCAGCTTTTGGTACAAATACTCTGCACATTTGTCGGAATCGGCCGGATCGGATGACTATATCACATAGCTGCCATAAGAATTATCGGTCGAAAAAGTAGTTTTAGTTAGAAAAACTTTTTTGTCTTCAACGCAAACGTGCCCAAACCTCGTGTTTCTAAGTTTTCTATGCTTTCAAATAATTCCACCAAGTTTTATGAAAATCGGCCAACTATATAGTATAGCTGCCATACAAAAGATATGTCTGGAAAAAAGTCTAAGTAAGAAAATCTTTTTTATTTTTAATGCAATCGCTGCCAAACTTGTTACTGATCAATATTATATGCCACCACACAATTCAACACACAAGTTTGATCCAAATCGGATGACTATAGCATATAGTTCTAGTGATGTCAGCATCCTCAAACTTGCCTATTATTGATATTAAATGCTTTAGAACAGATTTTGTGAAATTTGGTAAAAATTGGATTACTTATCTTATGGCTGCCATTGAAAACATCGATCTGAAAACGGTTCTTAGTGAGAAAAACTTTTTTGGTTTCAATGTTAGCGTTTTCAAACTCGGCCATTACTAATATTATATGCTTTCAAACAGATTTGCGTTGTTTGGTCAAAATCGTATGACTATATCTTATAGCTGCCATTGGAACCATCGCACAGTGGTTTTATTTTTTGCCTTTTTTGGCATGAACTCTAGTTGTTGAGATATTGACCCCAAATTTGGTTTATAATCATATTTTGGGCCCCAAAGAAGACTTGGAAAGATTTACTTAATTTAGACCAATATTTCATTTGGCTGCCATATAACCGATCTGGCCGATTTGCTCCAACTATCGTTGTTTCTGACGCTATTGAACTGAAATGTCGGCTTGTACTCTTGTTTGGAAGATCCTAATACGACTTACAAAACTTTGCTTGGTTTGGACCACCATTTGACATAGCTGCTATATAACCGATCTGGCCGATTTGCTCAAACTATGTAGTTTCTGACTCTCTTGAACTGAACTTTTGGTTTGTAATCTTATCTTGAAGATCCTAATTCAACTTATAAAACTTTTTTGTGTTTCAATCTACCAAGCCAACAAATTTTTCCGATGTAATATCTTAAGCATTAATTACCAATACATTTTATTCCATTTTTAGCATTGTCAGATTATGTTTTCTATTACAGTTCCATTATTCTGAAAATTAAGATAAAGTTTATAAATTGTTGAATTGGTTTGGTTCTGCTACTTAACGCACATGTGAAATTAATTATGTTCAAATACAAAATATTCTTCTTCTAAATCAATATCATCTAGTCCAAGTTCATCATGTGAGTGATCTTCTTCATCTGACGAGTCCTGTTGGGGATCGCTATCTTCATTTTTATCAATTATTTTTATATTTGGTGGTTGCAACAGAGCCAAAACTTCTTCTGGTATGTTTTTTCTTATTTTGCCGTTCTTTGAGAAAGAGACTAGACAAAAGGGGATCAGAACTATCCATGGCTCTTTTAAAAACGTCTGTAATGTTGTCTAATCGACTGCATTTTCTGGCTTATTTCGGTATTCGGATGCACTTTCCCCCAGGTAGCCAACAGGAACGATAGCAGCATCTATTATTTCGTGTCCATTTACCAGAACATCTCATGTGATTTTTAAAATAATCGACGAAGACTTTTACGTTTTGAGATATCATCATAGTATGAGTTTTATCTAAATTCTTTTTTCTGATTTTTTTCCATATGTGCTGTTTAATTGCTTCTTCAGAGCCATTGTTGCTTCTCCAAATGTCAACCAGGGGGTTGCATGACCAAACACGAACTCAGCTGCAATAAAGCCAATTTTATCGAAAAGTCGCACGTTGTAGCAAGAAGTGTTAGTTACTCATTAATCTGCACACTTTCGTTAATAACTTTGCATTAAAAACTCTGTGCAGCGTTGTACCATGCACAACTAATATTCCACGAAACACAGCTACACTTGTATGGGTCAACCTTAAATTACACATTAACAACACATTAACGGCACAATTTGACAAAAGCACACAACAATGACAAACGAGTTATCAAATCATAATTTATGATACCTGAACTAACGTTTTCCATTTTTACAGTCTTTATTTTGCTTCTAACTTTTTAAGCAGACGCACTCAAAATTGTAAAATATTTGCAGCCAGTTTCACAGAAAGCATCTGGCACACAAACAGCTGACTTCAACATGCCCGTCAACAAAACAGTGTTGCCACTATGTTTGAATATGTTGGTTTTTTAAGCTAATATGAGTATGGAAATATTAAAAAACAACTTAATATTTGAAATCTGAAAAAAATTATTTTTGGGGTTAATGCCAAAAAATGGCGACAAAAAACCACTGTGCATCGGTCGGAAAATGGGTCTAAGGCCCAATTTCTCAATGTCCGGTGAGTCAAACTTACCGGCAGGTTAGCCGAATTTGCGTGTCTCATGCTGTATTTGGCGAAACCCGAGCGGCAAAATTAACCGCTGCCTCACGATGGGGTCAAATTTTAACCTGCCGGTAAGTTGCGATAGAATTATCGATTTTTTTATCGATCGACAAACAGCTGTGTCCAAAATTTGTATTGTTTACTTTGTCAATTGCCAAAACAAATTGTTTATAAATAAACAAATTTCGAAAATAATGGACATCCACGATTCAGATGGTAAGATAAGAAGACACAGGCGCGGCGATGTTGAAACTTTCTGTTCATCAGAATAGCAACCGCCGCATTCATGGCAAATGTTTTAAGCACCACGCTGGCATAAAGCAAGGCAGGTAAACTCACTGCCCGCCGTCTGCAAAATCGAAAAACCCACCTGGCCAATGGCACCATCAATTGCCTTATGCGATGTGGTATACCGATAGTGATCCAACCACTGATACGTGCGCACCATAATAGGCCAATACCAGGAACGGTACTACCACAATGGTCAACATGTTGGTGCTTATACCCACATAACCCAAGACGGAGCAGTGAATAAATAGTGCGAGAGAGTACAGGGAGAGTATTTATAATATTACTGATCTGGATGATGCCAAATTTGTTCAACGATTCAGGTTAACAAACTCAGCATGTCAAATAATTCTTGCAAGGATTAGAGCAACTATCTTCGCTAAGTAACAGGTAAAACCTTAACTTCAGTTGTGATTCAATTTATTATTATGATTTCGATTGTTAACAGGAATCGTGGATTGTTGTCAGAGAGGAAACTTATGGTGGCGCTGCGCTCTTATGCAAGTGGATTCTTCCTTATCATTGCGGGCGACTTCTGTTGAGTCAGACTTCCTTCGGCAAACCGTGCTATCCGTGTAATGACAGATTCCCACTGACTGATTGATTTTTGCTAAAATTTTAGAAGTCTATTAAATATTTTTAAAGCTTACATATCATAAATAAAAACGTACCATCATTATCAACCACATTTTCCAATCTTGTGGCTGAGCTTGGGATCATGCCACGAATTTTTTGGAAACAGACAAGACTCCAGCGGTGCTGGAAATGCCGCCACAGTTCGTGAAGTTTCCCGCTTCTTAATTGCGAATTATTTTCGCGATCGTTTTTTTTAATTCTCGTACTAATCCCGTAAGTCTTTCCAAGGGCGATGAACTCCGGCATGGCGGCAAACTGATCTCCAAACCCAGGCTTTCAGCTTCCAGGTACCCGCATTTACTTTTTTGTTCTTCAAAATGCATTTGTTTGACTCAAAAAGTCTACAAGCAAATGTTCCTCAGCCGCAGAAAAGTTCTTTGCTCTTGGTCTTTTCGGTGTTTCACATTGATTCATCATCGCAAGCAATTTAATATAATTATTTTGCCAAATAATTACCAGCGACAACAATAGCATTAAAAAAAGCCAAAACAAACAAAGCTGTTTCGTCGACAGTGTCAGGTCACACTTTTGCAGCGATAGCAATTAATCGCTATCGGGTGAACCTGCCGGTAAGTCTCGTTGAGAAAACCAAAAGACTTAACCTCTGGTAATTCCGGCCGGCAAATTTGACCGGCCGGTACCTAACCGCAACTTTTGAGAAATTGGGCCTAAGTGAGTAAATCTTTATTGTTTTCAATATTATAGTTTTTAAACTCGGTGGTTGTTAATTTGATTTGCTTTCTAATCGGATGACTGATCTGTCGGAAAATGGGTATTAGTTGTTAGTGTTAACGATCTTAAACTCTGTTATTTCGAAACCATCAATTGCAAGAATATAAAAACTTCGGCACAGACAAAGTTAGCTTGGCCTGGGAATGGTCATTTATGATGTTCCATTTGTTTTGGATAACTTCTAAGCCTAATGATAAAAAGTAGTAGCCTCTTTTGTTTGTAACTTAAATTAATATGATTAATATATATTTGCATAGATTATAGCATGGTAAGTTAATCAGTGAATCACATTTGTGAACTTTGGGTAGTCCATATATAATAATAGAGAATAGGTAACGAAGTGTTTGCAGGAGTCTCTTCCTTTCAATCCGTAAAAAGTTATTCACAATTATTTTATTCTTTGTGTGTTCAAAGTGTGATAATTTTGCCAAATTCTAAAATATTTAAGGCATTTGTTGAATCTAGTAGCATTTAGTACTCTGTCCAATGCATTAATTTATTGGCAATTAAAATCGATATATTTTTTATGGCCTTTGGCTTAAGTCAGTACTTTTTCCAGTATAAATAATATCAAATATTTGTCAACTAAAATTATTGATTTATTAACGAGTCAGACACGTATGCAATGCTGAAGTTCTTCTGGTAGTTTCTTAAACTATTGCTTTAGTCCAGTTTTGTGGAGTTTTCCCATTTCAGGCACTGCCTGTTTTCAACGAAGAAGCAATATTTCTGCTTGGGAATATGTCTCATTACAATTAATATTATAGATAATACAGATAAGATTATATTCTTGGTATTAACAAATGACTTCTAATCTAAACAACTGATAGAACCGAACAAAGAACAAATTACTCGCTACATTTTTTTTTTTAATTTTTATTTATACATATTATTAAGTTTTGTTTATAATTTAGCCAAAGAAATCATCAAGTACAACTAAATCCAATGAAAGTACATTAATCCAGTTGGTTTGTTCTGTTTACATGAAACCCGTAACGCCATTACGGATTTTGATCTCACGTGCCACCCAACAGGCAAAGATGACGCCAAAGAACTGTAAAAGTGTAACAAATGTTAAGTATGCTCCATTTCGCCATTGATTATAGGCTACTACTTACCTGCAGTACTGCAATTACTACACCTGCCGCTCCCAGACTGACGGCATGGGCAGCAATGTAACTGGAGAAACCGCTTAGACAACCATTTCTGTGGCGATCGTTCACACTTGCAGTTGTATTTAGGCAAGAGAACGTGTCAATTGCACCCACTGGCACATTGCAGCACGAGATGGGCAGCGAACTATTAGTCCATGTATTTGACCAATCCGTATAGTTTGATACACCACAGCAATTAAATTCGCGCTGTATATCATCCCAAAGCCCGGTGATTGGCGATTGATCCAAGCTATTGTACTGTTTCAGCGAATCCATTAACGATTTTTCGATTAGGCTCTCAGCATCGGTTCGCAAAACATAGCCACTAATGCCAGCTGCCAGTTCCAGAATGAAGATAATGCCCAGCATCACCGAGAAGCTCAACACCAGACAATAATTCTCCTTGAGGGCACCCCAGCAGCCAAAGAATGTGATCACAATGATGAAGGAACCGATCACAATGAGGAAAGTGGGAATGGAGAAGAATTTACCAACTAAGAAGAGCTTATAGCCAGTGTAGACCTGGCCAACGCCAGCTCCAACAGCGATCAGAATAATGCCCGTAATCTGTGAAGAAGAAACAAATTACAAAGTTTGTTATTGATTAAATAATTAAAAAGTCTTCAAGTCCTACTAAGCAGACCTTAGTAATAAGGGATATTGTAAATCTTACTTGTGTGCTAATAATGGCAGTTCAGAAAACCTATTTGACCATTTTTGAAATACAGACAAGATAAACTCACAGAATTTATTTTAAGCTAGCTTTTTGTATGGGTATAAAGAGACACATTTTCTAGTTGGCCAACATTATATTGGGTCGTTGATAAATTTCTTTCGGCCTCATGATTGTAAAACTGATTCAATATTTTGTACAAAAGTTAAAATTTGGAAAAGTTTACTGTAAGCAATATTTCATGTATCAGAGATCAAGCGGTTTTGATACATGCCTCCTCAACATCATACACATTAACTTAAATTTGATGTATGTTTGAGGCTTTCATGTTTGAGGATATTTGTTGATGATCCATTGAATAAATTTCGTATCCATATGGACTGAATAGTTATAGTATCGTAAAAAGTCCATTTAATGTTAAATTGATCTTAGATTTTCATCCAAAGGAGCTGAAAATCGCCCAAAAGATATGCAAGCGGGATATTATAATATCAATAAAAAAGGATATGATAAAACTATCCATTCCAAATGGATCATAGTGGATCTTTTTTCCATTAATAAAAATTTCTTATTCATTGAGACAAACATTTTTTTAAAACTAAGAAACATTTTAAGGCCTTTTTAATTCTTAAAGTAAGGGTAGAGGGTGACTTTATACATAGAATATAAACATTTAGAGTATTCACAAAGTTGTGCCTAGTGGCGCTTGTGCAAAAGTGTAAGCATTCCCAACAACAATTTCCACTGAACAAGTTGAGCACAGCTTTTCAAACCTTTAAGACCTATTTCCAGAACGCACGAAAATAAATTTGTATGTCAAACTTCTCATGAATTGAAACACTTTTGAAATGTTTTGAAATCTGAATGCTATTACACAGAAGTCTTATTTGTGTGAATAAAATTTTGATGTCATCTGGAATCCAGCCTTTACTTGGAAAAGTCAGGCACTTGTGCCATAGCCATATTTGATTTGTATTTTTGGGGTATACAAATAATATCCCAAAATAAGTTTATTATAGTTCGCGCTCCATCGAGGAATAACGCTTGGAAATATTAATTTCCGACCCGATAGACTATTTGCGTATTCACCAGCCCTCGTAAAAACGTAATTGTTCAATTTACCCCACATGAGCTAGTGAGCGCCCCCTTGTGATTTACCCTGGTAATTGTTGTTGTTTTCCTGTAACTTGTGAGTCAAAGCTTAATACGTTAATGTAAATCACAATAAAATTGCCAAGGGAAAGTGTACAACAAGCACTGATTAAGCGAAAGATAGACATGGCGCTTCATAGAATAGAATGCATCCATGGTAGGTTTACAAATCAAGCTAAGTACGAGCATGAAGAAATATGAACATGAGAGATTAAATTTTTTTTTAAATATGTACCATAATATACCGAGCTTAGAAAAGAAGAAAATGTTCACCTTTTTTGTAGACTTTAAAGCTGCATTCGATATAATCGACAGGCGCAGGAGTATCGACCAAATACATTGCAATAATAGAAAGCCTTTATAGTCTAAATAAAACCACTGTATGGGATGGAAACCAACTATCCGAATGGTTTGAAACGAACTTAGGCGTAAATGCAATGTATGTGGATGATATTGTTGCAAATCTTCCAGTTGTGTAGAGTTCGGATCTCAACGCATTAAGGTGCTCATGTATGCCGACGACATGGTGCTATTGGCGGAAACCCCAAAGGTGATGCAACAAATGATTGATGCTCTTAATAGGTACTGTCAGACGTGGTGTCTTCGGATAAACATCGAGAAGTAAAAAACAATGGTAGTTAAGGATGGAAGAGGACAAAGAGCCAGAGCGGATGAATGGACACCAGACAGGGTGTTGTTAGAAACAGTACATAAGTACAAATACAAATAGTCGCTATTAGTAGCACCTGGAAGCATCTGCTTGGGAAAAAGAAAGTCAACAACAGCACCAAATATAAACTGTTTTTAGCCACATCCAGGGCAATTATGTGTTTATGCGGCCCCAGTCTGGGGATTTAGCCGATTCGAGAATGTAGAGCGATTGCTTCGTTTCTACATTAAAACGATCTTTTACCTGCCTCTAAACACCCCGAACTACGCCATATACATTGAAACGGGACTACCTACACTGTTCCAATACACCCTACAGCTGCACTTCAACTATATAAGCAAAGCGTTGCTGATGGACTCTTCACGTCTTCCAAAAATCATAGTTGAACAACTTCTGGTAGACCGATCACAGATTTTCCATGAATGGAATATTATGGCAGGAGACCACAACATAAGTACATACTCAAATGACAGCAGAACTTGGGAAGCGTGGCAAACAGTACTATTACTGAAGATTGACGCTGGAGAAAAAACGATTCACATACAAGCGCCTAGAGTACAAACTATGTGAACGGAACTATTTTAGGGATGATATGGACACATATGCAATATCGCTTAAAATATGCCACTAAGATCGCTAAATTATATGCCACTTAGAAAGACGTAAAGTCGAAGCAACCTATGCAATATGGATGAAAGAGAAGATGTGGCATATTTTGTAGCGCGATGTTCAAAACTAGATGAGCACCTGTGCCTACTGCACTTCGGCAAATGGACACCAGAAAGAAGCGAAAATGCCTGACCTAATGAACGGGTCCAATTGGCACTCTCTAATCTCATATCTGATGGAGCCCACCAAATATAGGCAGGAGTGTCCACTTTATTTATAGAGAATTTTGTAATGTTTAATGTTAACTAATGAATATTCTGTAACCTCAACTAATGTATTAAAAAGTTTATTTTTGAATTATTGTAAATTTTGATCTGCTTTAATCTCCTGCGAGTTATTTTGTTGATATTTCGGGACGACCGGGGAAGTCAAGTGTAGTAACGGGAAATGGATTATTGTGGGCCACTTAAGGAAAATATGGGCTGACGGCTTTATTATTATTTATTTATATTAAAGTCCCTACGTGCATTTAGTTAACACATGTTATAAAATTGAAAATAAATAGTACCAGTACGACTACTATACGAGCTTATGGACAATCCAACTGTAATTGCATGCTTTTGGCGAGGAACCATGTTTTGTGTGCCCAAATCAGTCAATTGACGAATTAATGTGCTGCACATTTATCAATGATGGTCGCTTTCTCCAAATGCTCCGTATCACCAAGAGTCAATTCGCTTCGATTGTTGTGTTCGTTCCCCAAATGGAACTTGAGTTACAGCTAGCGATTGCACTTTTATGTTTGGGGTCGTCTGAAGAGGCAGCATCAATAAAGAAAACTGCAACTATGTTTGGAGTAGGTGATGGCGGATCTCTAGGTGTTGTGAAAGACAGAGTGTTTGGAGCCATTTTGAGGAAGATGTTTCAATTTATTTGCTAGCTAAATGCAGACAAGCGGACATTTGATGTGAATTTTTTGAAGACAAAAACCTCGAAATGGCTCTATACCAAGTGATTTTTTTGTCGATAGTTTGAATAATCTTACAACACTTAATCTTTTACACTTTTACGTCCGATTTCTTAAACATACCCCCGGGCAGAAAAAAGTTGGTAATGTTTTTCTAATGTCCATTTTTTTGTTGTGTCGTAAACTTTTGAATTTTACCATTTTTGATTTACCATTTTACGAGTACTGGTTGATTTTTTTAGCAACTTGCATTTTGGTCATACGGTTTTTGGCAGCTCAGCTGTCATCGTGTCACATGTCAACTGTCAAACATGTTCAGTGTGGTCTATAATTTAACCATGAATCGACTTACAAACGAACAACGCTTGCAAATTATTGAATTTTTATTATCCAAAATTCATGCTCGGCTAAAAAAGTGCATCGTGCACTTCTTCCATTTTATGATCAGATTGGGCGACCTTCTGAGGCGGCTAATTGGAATCTTGTGACTAATTTTAATGTCCAAAAAAGTAGATTGAGTTTCTTAATGTAGCAATATTCATCAGCGTATACAAAAACTTAGCAGCTTCTTCGCGAAAGTTTAAACTCGGTTCAGGAGGTTCGCTCTAGTGTACATACATTGCCTGTACAATGGGCATGGCATTTAATCGAAAATTTAATTATCTTATCTAACAAAAGAAAATACTTTCCAAATTTGCGGACAACTAAATAAAATGGAGTACGCTTCTTCAAATATAAATGCTGTACATAAATAGCCTTCTACAATAGTTAATCAAATCGCTTGAAGGTTGGCTTTAGATATTTAGAAAATGATTAGTTACCAGGAGCGGGAAGAACCGTGGCGATTGGTAAAGTTGTAACTAAAGGTACCTTCTACACAGAAAAAAAAACTGCAGGATATTTTCAATCTCTTTAATCTTGGAGTAAGCCCGGCATGAGCTTAAAAATTCAATCTCGATTTACAGGATATTCGACACAATTCAAGCTTCCAGGGAATGGCCCAATCCTTTCGAACTTGAATCATTCCAAATGTGATTACTTCAATCCCCTTTGATATCACATGTTCATAATTACGAGCGAGAGAGCGACAAAGTTTAAGTAGCATTTTTGACATGCGGCAATAAACGATGGCGATGGTCGTGAGCGTTGAGATGCCATTCCATTCGTGTTCAATGCGTATGGTTATGGGTTCGTCGAATCCCAGTTGAGCCCAATAAATTTTTATATTTCTTTGTTTTTTAGAAGTTTTAAAAAAACCAAAACTGGTGTGGGTCTTAAAGTATGTGAATATGTATATAAGGGGTTGTCCTATGGAATATGGCGGAGGAAAGGAAGAAGAGAGGTATCTTTTTATTAAGATTAAATAGTCCTTCCATCCTTTTTAGGATCAAAAAAGGCGGATCAACTCAATCTTTTTCCGGATCGGGTCAAGCATATTCGGGATTACGTTGTTTTCATTACCAACTGGGAATGATTTGATCCCGTATGGATTGATTTTTTTTTTTAGTGTACGAAATCAGCATTACAATGAAATTTCATTTAAAAGATATTTGACAATGTTGTTAGTTAGCGACCTTTCTAAATTGTATAATTTGAGTGTTGCCGGCTCGAGTATTTACTTGACCTCGAGCCGACAACACTCAAATTATGATATTTGACAATATTCATTGCGAGTCACTAAAGCTTAGATATATTTATTATTAATGATAAAATTAGCGCGTTGGTTCAAACCTTGCTTAACTTAAGTTGGGTTTTATGTTGTGCTTCTTTTTGGTGAGTTTTACTCTAAAACTTTTAGTAAATCGACAAAAAAAACTTTGGCAAGGATCGATTAATTCTATTATCTTTTATCAGTCCATTTGCAAATTTTCAAAAAAAAATTTTTTTTTGGGTCATTCCCAAAAATTTTTGGTATCTGTCTACCTGTGCACTTCCATTTTCACTATCTTATCTAAAAACTCCTCCTGCCGAACACTTGCCAACCTTTTGCCATGGACTTTCAACTAACTACTTTGCACCATTCCATCGATGAGTCATTTTGATGTTATTCATCATGATTTCAATACTTACCAAAAATATTAAATTAAATCCAAATAGCGTGTACCTGACGGCATTCGCACTGCCCGTTAGAAGCGACATTTTGTTCTATCTGTAAATAAAAATATATGTTTTTAATATGTATCACACACATCCCCAAAGGGAACAAAGAAAGCTCTTCACTAACTTTATCGAGTATTTATGCGTTATTTATATATAAGCGGCACAACCGTTGTGAATTATATTCCAAGTTAGACTAAACCGAAAGACAATTTAAGCTCATTTCGTTTTGTTTCTAATCAGCAAAGTTTTTTGGTGCGTTGTCTTATCTACAAATGATATGCCTTTTGTTTAAGCCAAATGTGGTCAGCTACATTTAGTTAATGGCAAAGTTGTTGTTGTTTCAAACATGATAAACGAAATTTGGTTTGCGATAAGATTAGAAGCAAATGAAGCAGAGTAAATATTTTGATATTGATGAATTTATATAGAAGAATGGAAATAAATAAATAAAATTAAATGTAAGCAAAATCTGTAAGTTTATCAAATTACGTTACATCAAAACATTGACTTTTTAATAAATTTCTTTGAAAATTAAATTTTTAATTTGAAAAGGTTACCATTAAAAACCAAAAAACTTCTGACTAAAACATCCAACAAAGATGGAGATTTTTCGATCTCTAGATTTGGACTTATTTGAAAATCCAAATTAGAGAGAATAAAAAAAAAAACAGGGCTTCAAGATGGTTCATAGTTGAAGGTTTGGTTTCGAACCTTGGCTTGGATCAGGTTTCACCCATTTTAAATCATAAACTAATTAAACAAAAATATTTGCAGAATTGCTTCATATTCGTAAAACCCTGTTAAACTTCGATTTGAGTCGATGATGAGTTTTAAAGTTCGGTGGTTCAAATAGTATGTTCAAATAGTATCCTGCATTGTCATTTTCTGGAAGTGATATTACCCACCCAGCATTTGGAAGATCATTAGGTGAGTTCTCACCTTGGTGAGTCTTTTTCGAGCCCATTTGATGATTAAAAAGAGATTAGTTTCAAGGGCGATATAAGGAAGACTGGAATATGACTAATGCATTTGCTTAAAATGTGAATCATTAAAAAACGACTGATCAGAAAAACGCATTACAAACTACTCTTCATGAAGAATCGCGGCTAGGGTACCATTTTCTCCCGACCAAAGTATCATTTATGATCAGAAAACGAGCGCATTTATGACTATTTTAATCAGACTGAGGACTCGAAAAAGACTCAAGTGTGATTAGAAATTTCCTAAAATGCTTGCTGGGTAATGGCATATTTGTGCTTTGAAGTCTTTGAATATCAAATTACATCAACTTCTCATACTTGCAGGCAAATCAAGTTTAGCCCCCGAACCCCCCGGTTGAATTATTTTATTTATTCACATTTGGTTGGGTTCAAGGTTCAGTTCACAGTGCAAAATTTGTTAGAATTCCTGGTTCGATCTTTAAATCAGTCGCTGGGTTGCAAGGTCTTTTCTTCGGAGGCGTGAATGCGATGCTTGCAGGGTCAGAGATTGTGCAAGTTGATTTGGGTGGCCAAAAAAACTTCTCGGAATATTTGCGTTTGAGTTGCTGTATTTCAGATTCCACCAATAGGATACTCAGCTCGTTGTGTATACACTCGTTGCGAATGTACCATGACGCTCCAGTGAGTGTTCTAAGAATTCTTGATTGTGATCTTTGAAGTATATCCACACTGCTCGAACATTTCCCCATAGCTGAGAGTCCAGACAGCCTGATTATGATGCTTTTGTACAGTAAGAGCCGTTTTCTCATGTAGGTGTTTTTGCAAATCTAGGTGGATTTGCTGCATTTGCATTGCTCATGTTCAATGCTAACCATCTAGTTGAATTTCGTAGCAATCTACTTCATCCTCATTGATTTCAAAACCATGTACATGCGAATGCAAATTAAGTATTTATATGTATCCGCGAATATGGTCACACTGAAAAATATTCGAAAACAAAAAACAACAGCTGCTAAAAACAGTAAAGTCAAAATTAAACCAAAAATGGAAAATATTGGATGTGTCTTTAATATACAAGAACACATGCAGACATTGCTGAAATTACAGTCGCACATTCTGATTCCCTAGTTCATTGCTTAAGCTAAGTTTACACATCCAAATAATTTTTCTAAATTTTGATAAAAATAGCCATGATTAAAGACTTTCAGGATTAAAAACTTAAACAATATTTCCTCGCAATAAATACGCAAATAATTTGAAAGTTGAACCGGAAAGTTCCACAATTTGGCATATGTAGCCCAATTTTCATGAAAATTTGTCCAAACTATTTGCCTGTGTGAACATTTCGGTCTACTGCTTAATCTTCCATTATAGTAACAAGTCGTTCCAAAAGAAAAACCTTCTCCTTCTCTATAAAATTCTTGCTTTCATTTTTAAAATTGGCGCGCAATATATAAAACCATAATCAGCCGAGTGCAGAGGTGCTGCCAACCTAGTATTCTACCATTCCAGCCCTCTCGGTGTGACCGTGGCGCAAATGGCCGAATTTATAATTATCCTACATGAGACAACCATTTTGCACAAAAACCACCTAGTTGCAAAATCTAGATGGATTTCGATTTGAGCAAAAACATGAACATGAGAAAACGGCCCTAAAACTTTATATTCAAGTTTTTGAGGGGAACGGGAGTTAATTAACCAGTCAAGGTTAATTTGAAGTTTTTTCCAATGGTTAATGTTCGGAAATTTTAGGTTCGAGTTTTTTGTTTAAAAGTTTTGGTTCGAGCCTTGGTTCGGCCATAGTTTTAAGCAAATTTAATAGAAATCCAATTTATGTGATTAATATTCAAAACACAGCCGAACATACATAAATTTTAAGGACAGATCAAATGAGACTTAATTCGATGGTATTGATAAGACAGCTAACTTAATAACATTAATCAGTCAAAATCTTTAAAATGTTTGATTTAATCGGTTCTCTATTTGTGCCATCGAAGACTCTTACTTCTATTATAACTTATTTCTGAAAATTAAATTGAAAATCCATTATACTTTCGTAACGATTTCGAGTCTTTGTGGCACAATATTGATAACAACATATGGGCAAGAGTTCAGAATTTCTTTAATTAAGGTTTGGAACAGCTTCAGGTACAGCAATTTCGGTTCGGTTTTTCCCTAGATGCTGCACCCTAAAGTCTCTGAGAGCCGGGCAGCGTCCAATAAAATGGCAAAATGTCTCCTATTCTTTCAAATTACACATTGTGCAAAGTCCTGATTGGGTCGGCAAAAATCCATCGCCATTCAGTTTCAAAAGACCACATCGGGCCTTAAAAATCCATTTAATGTTTGCAACCTTCATGTCGTCTGTGATGTATGTGATTCCATTGGTATAATCCAGAAATTTATAGATGCGACGGATACTTGCTGCAGCCTGCTCGTGATACTCTCGGATTGCCTCAGCATTTAATCGGTTTAACAGTTCGCTACACCCGAAGCTCCATGACTCTTTAGTTCCATTTTCCCATTGCCATTCAAAATCGCGGCCTTTTTTTAGGAAGTTTAACCGCTTTGCCCAGAAGACGTTCTTTTGGATGATGTACGTGGAAAGCTTTCGAGGTAATCTATGCTCTTGGTAATCAAATATGGTTTTGCCCATATAGTTTAAGTGGGTCATGACTCATGAGTGTAAAAAAGTGGTTATCTTCCATCGTCAATGCGTAATTAGGAGTATTGCCCGGCAGCCTTAGAAACCTTTTAACAAAGTATCGCTGAAGTTTGTTAACCTCTTTAAAATGATGTGATCCCCATATTTGTGCTGCATAAGATTGAGTGGAACGGCACACTGCAAGGAATAATTTCCATTTGGAGCTTAAGGGTACTCTTTGCAAAGATAATTTTTCTATGTACTGTTAATGCTTTTTTTTGCTGACCTATTTCGCTGCTCAACATGCTTTGTGACTCCCAGATAGGTGAACTCTGACACAATCGGTATTGGTTCCGAGTTGCAAGTCCATTTCTCGTTTGGGGACAGCCGGCCTCTTTTTCTGAATACCATCATTTTTGACTTACTGGTATTCACCTCCATCTTCCACTTTTTACAGTACTGCTCGAGCTTGTAGATCGTTCGTTGCATTATGTCTATATCGTCTGCGTACAAAAGTACTCGGAGGTTGATATCACCGATCCCTAGTCCTCCTTCAATTTCATCATGAAGATCGCTTAGGAATAATATAAACAACAATGGGGAAAGAAGACAAACTTGTTTTATGCCTGAGTGTGTGCGGAAAGATTGTGACAGCTCACTCCTAGTCCACACTGAGGATGATGTATTGCAATATATATTTTGTAGGAGATTTTGTATTTTTTATAATATACCCAATTGATGTAATTTGTAGAAAAGTAGTTGCCGTGGTACTTTGTCAAACGCAGCCGTAAGGTCTACGAAGTAAGCGTTTACTTTTTTCTTTTCAGCCAGTTTAAGATGTACTGCCGCTGCCAGGATGTAGACGTTGTCCGAAGTAGAGTACTCAGGCCGGAATCCAATCCAAGTTTTTCTCGTTGCACCCAGTCTGTTGGTCTATTGGCAATTATACCCTTCAGTAATTTGGCCACACAGTTCATGAAAGCTATTCCTCTATAATTGCTGGCCTCATGATGACAGCCCTATTTGTGGATCGGAAAGATCACAGTTTCTACAAACGCATTATCCACTTCACCCGTTCTTAACATTTGGTTATATACACCGATAAGCTCCTCTTAGAATGATACCGTGGAATGTATCAGGTGTTCATAGGGGACTCTGTCAGCTCCTGGGGCTTTATTTGGTTTCGTTTAACGTAAAGCATTCCTAACCATCATCTTTTTTTTTTATTTAAGTACTGTGACGAAAATAATATACATCGTATCTGAGAATATGCCTTAAGTTAAGAAAACTTCCAGTTAAAATATTATTTTAAAACAAAGTCTGTCATGTGTGATTGTCATATACTCTTTTTTTGCCAAAATGTGTGTATATAACTGATCAATTTGGTTTGTGGCGCCAAATGAACTGTGTGTAGTGATTCCCCCAAGTTCAGAATGAATTTTCAAGTTTAATTATGGGCAACTTTTTTTAGGAACTGCTAAACTTTAATTCTATGAATTTCTTCTTAATTTTTTTCAAATGCAAAAAAAGTTCATTTCTGTTACGCTCGTTCAGAAAGTCTTGGAACGATTGCCACAAACACAAATAGCTACGAACAAATCAATTTAACCTGTGCAAAAGTACTTCAGTAATTGCTGTCACGCTGGGACGACAATTGCTCAATTCAAGAATTCTGTAGCTCAACCGTAGGTCGTGAATACCACACAAAAAAAAGCAACTAATACTGCAAAAGATTTGGCTTTACGTTTACGAATGGCATGTTAAAGCAAACTTCATGACTTTTTAAAGAGAAAATGGCAAAAATAATATAATTTTCCTGCTCTTTAACTATACATGTGAACCGCTTTACAACCTGCTGCTCTCCCACTCACATTGCATTGATAATACACATTATTATAATTAGACTGCAGCATGCAAGGAAAGCTCAGCAAAAAAAATAAAAATTTAAACATTACAAAACTTATAATTACACGGTTGAAACTTGAATGACCTTGTTTTTTGTTTGATTAATAGATTAAACTTATATCTTGGTAATTATTATTTTGGATAATAAAGATTAAGTTTAGCTTTAATCAATATAAATAATCAATAAAGTCAGCCCTGCCCGACTTCGATATACCCCTTATTCAGGGGACGAAATGTTTAATAGCCTTTCTGTGTTCCTGAGGGTGAAAAGACGAAAAGTATGCAACCATTTTTTAACTCGGCTTTTATTATACGATCTTTATGAAAATTTGAGGAATTATGAGTTTCCGAAGATGTTTCCACGACTTTAGTATACCCTTTTTACTTTGCGAGTAACGGGTATGAAAAGACATAGTTTGTTTCCATATGAAGGAGAAATAGTATTGTACAAAGAAATCAAAGTCACATATTTAGATCATAGCATCTCATCTAAATTAAAGACGATAATCATGAGTTTTGATTCTTATTTATTTTACTCAAGTCATAAAAATTGTTTCCTGTGTTCCTTATATTGAAAATAATGCTTTATCATTATAATAAAAGAAATCAATTAAAATCTTTAAAGTATAATTTTTCTAATAGAACTTATAATCGTTACGGTCCCTGTTGAAAATACCTCTCAAACCTTACATACTGAAATTATTATATTAGTTCTAATCACAAATTAAAAGCTTTGCTACCTCCCGCCTTAATGATATTTATTTCGATTTCAATACTTCTCATTTCATTTTCAGTTTTTTTTATCTGTCACTCTGGTGCATAATTTGACAAGATTGTTTTACAAATTGAGCATGTGATAAGACAAAAGGCAAATATAGGCTAATTATTAACCTTACTTATTGCATATGAATCATTTCACAAGGGGCGTTCTTTGGTGTTATCAATAATGCAAGTGGATGAACACCTGTACAAGTTCAATGATTAAATTTATTCTATGTACATTGTACATATGTATTTGTTTAGAATTTTATAGCCAAACATGAAAACGTTATCGATCAGTTGGTTGGATGACTCATGCCGGCTTTTGGGCACGTGCCACAACATTGGAGGCTTTAAATAGTTAAACTTTAACATTTTTATTGTTACATATTCAGAGATTATGTATTTTTTCTTTATCACTGCTCTAAATTTTGTTATGTGGCTCTTTATCTTTTTGTACTCACTTTTCACAAGGTGGGCAATCGTTTTGCGTGTTTCACTGAGTGGCGTTGGAAACGCTGGTTGGACAACAACTGAACGGTTTCACATTGACGTTTGCCGCACTCACATCTGTATGTTCATATGTATGTATGAAGTTGAGTTTATCAATAGTTTTCTGTGTATTGGTGCAAAATAAAAAAAAACTCAGATAAAAATTACCCGGTGCGACTTTGTAGAATGTGGAACATTTTTTGTCATGAAATGCCAGGGAAATTAATTTAGCTCAATTCGATGATTTCTCGTGAGGTCAAGAGGGCCTTTTCCACATAGTAGTATGGAGGGTGGAGGGAAGGAAAAATTGTTTAAGCTCTACACTGCCCCACCCGAAAATCGTTAGCGAGTACAGATCCGTTTTAGAGGGTTTTGTCGAATTTTTCTCTAACAAAACTATGGTGAATGTGTTCCGTTTTCGGTCCGAAAAAGTATTACCCGTCGTTCAGTTTGTGGCGTATGTTCTCGATACACGTTTTCGAATCCGTTCTCGACAGCGAAAACGGATCGAAAACTGAACCGTTTGCAAATAGGACTGTAGAAATGTGTAGAAATACTCCTGATTCAAATAATCTTCGGCACTCTTGCTATTCATCGAATAGATAAACATATATCATGGAGGCCAAGAATTGACGCAAGATTTCAAACTGATATGCCAAGTTTGATTGAAATCGCTAACCGTTTGAGCCAGCTTTTTCCAGTGTATTAAAACTTCGCCACAGACGAAAATAGATTTGCCTTCTCGTTTTTTTCACGAGGTACTTACTTAAAAATGTTGGCTCTAACTTAACAATTCGACGTCTATTTTCTGTCGTCTGAACCAAGGTCAGTTCTCGGTATTATCTAGTCAGATGATCTGGCGACATCGTAGCTCAATGTTATATTTAGTGTTCCCAGCATGTCATCAAGCCCAGTTGGGGCACTAAAAATAAATTCTCCGGGAAATTTCGCAACTATTAAAGTAATTTTTTCAATTTGATCGTTTTGAAAATCTTTATTTGTATATATAAAAAAAATCCAAATTCTTGTGCAAAACATAATTTTTTGTTTAATTTTAATGCTAAATGCTATCAAAGAATATATATGAGTATCATTTGTTATTATGTATTGAATATGTATGTATATATATATAGTTGGTTTAATGTTTAGTAGTTTTTTGGGGGTGTGGCTGGCATAAATTTTAATACTTGAATTTGGAAACGAAATATGCCAAACGAAAAACTGAATGCAAGTGGTGTGTGAAAATGTGAAGGAACTGCCTTTTGTGAAAGGTAAATTGAAAGACGCACGCTCATGCATATACATATGTACTTTATGTACAAGAATGTATAATTAAATATAGAAATTAGTACATTTTGTTCGCCAGCTCAAGTAATTTCTTTGAAATTTTTCTCAATTGTCTTAAAATTTCAAAAATTACCAACATCTTGGCAAAGTTTCGTCTTTTAAATAGTTAGTAATTGTATCATTAAAGTATATAGTTTTAGTAAGTAGTTTCGTTGCTTCGCTAAAAATTCATTTCCTATCCTTGCCGTGGCGTTCGCGTTGCTGTTTAGTGCTGGCCGCTATGGTCGTTGTGGTCAGACTGTGTATGTGATGCGGCTGCTGTGGCTGTTGGCTGGAACCATGATGGTGGTGCTGATGCTTGCTGCTGCTGCTGCTGCTGCTGTGATGATGATGTCCATTCAGTGTGCTTTTACCGTGTCTGTGGGGAAATAAAATACTATTGAATTATTGTGTTTAATCAATGTTTGGATATTTTCAAATTTGTGTACTACAATTTCTTATCTTATACTTAAATACCACAAATGCTACTTCAACTATATACGCAGTTCCAGTTGCTAAGAGTATAGAGTAGAGCGAGGGAATGTTGATGTCTTGGTTTTGTGATTGTTCTTTTCCAATTTCATTGATGATATTTGTTTTGTTTCAGCAGCATGTTCATAGTCAGTTTTAAGAAATAGAAACTACTTGATAGACAGTTGGAGTGCGCTAGTGCGTAAGATGTGTGAGTCGAGGTCGAGCGTTAGATTAAGTAGATTTTATGATATTTAAGAGCATGCAGCTAAATTAAAATGTTAAAGTAAACAAAAAAAAAACTATATAAATGTGTGCATTTTTCAGAGCAAAAGAGTGACATGCAAAATTAAACGAAAACCATGTGCTTTATTAACCTTTTCTAGTATTTGTATGCTAAAACGCATCATAGATATAAGCAATCGGAGCATGTCTTAAGCTCGGCTTTAATTTGTAATCAAAAATCAAGCAAATGTCAATAGTTTTCTAGAGTCCTTTCCAAAATTGTCACCACAGCATTTACATTTGAATACATCATTCTCTTTAGATTATATATTTTTATGGGGATTTGTTATTCACATCTTGTTAAGATCCAAGAAGAGTAGGAGCTTTGTAAAGTCGTCAGAGTTCTGGCAGTCTTATTTCATAGTTGGAACATAGTTTAGTGCTTACCCAGAACGATTTTTATTATAATATACTTCCAATTTCTGAGAACATTAGGGATAATTTATTCCAACTACTTAGGTTAAATTGCTCATTTTTTGTAAGACCAACTAGGAGGTTATTTTTTTTACTGTTACATGCTTTAAGCAGTGATGGCTAAGAAGTTGGCACTTTCTCTACTACGGCAGTTCTTAAAAAGAAAGCGACCATCGCAATTGAACTATATATTTGTACTTTAACTTTGTGAAAAGATGCATCGCTTCGTAGAGCGAATACCACCCGCATCAGTGCCGTGCGAAATCGATCCAATATTTCCAAGACTTCTGAATCAAACCTAAGTGATTCCGATTCCTACAGTGATGTGCGAAATAGTTTAAAATCATCAGAAGCTATTAGTAAATGTGGAAGAATTGGAATACGAATTCTTAAGAAAAGTGTACGAAATTATTGATAATATCGTGAATTGTTTGAAAGCTAGATTCGATACAAAATTATGTACGTTTCTAGGCCAGTACTGCTGGAAAAGACAAATTCCTTAAATGTCCTTCAAATTTAAGGTCGAATTTCGTGGGCGAGAAATTAATTTGAGAGCCATGGTTTCTTGGTGAAATGTTCGTAGAATTTTCCTTCGTTTTTGCTAAACTTTCCGTTGACTTAATCAGCTCAATACTGAAACTAGCCAATTTTGGTTCAGAAAAAATTTGTATCAATTTGATAGTTTTTAGTATCAATATAAACCTAAAAAGTATCACATTGAAATTTAGGGTATTAATTTGATCCTTAGAATATTAAGTATTAATTTGAAACCAAAAAGTTTTCTATATCAACGAATGTAAGTTCGAAAACTCGAAAAGTCATACTCTTATGTAAATCGATGCATGACGAATGTCGTAGCTGGCGATGCTTGACGCGTCACTTTTAATATTTTGATGTTAATGCAAACACATCAGTACTTAGGTAATAGTAAACACTTTGGAACCTTTTACAGACGACGGGCAGAAGAAAAATTAGTGGGATTTCATACGAAGCACGAACTTCTATATTTACATAGTAAGTTTAAGCAGCTAAGCATCCATCCTTATGTTGTTGTTGTCAATGACGATGTCGAAATGTAACTCTTTAGACAGGTAAAATAACACGCCACAATGCTGCTGAGGCTGTTTCAGCGCTTTGCAAGATGACGCACAATGCGAGAGCTTCGAAACGAATTCCGGGACTGAAAAATCTGGGCTTGACCGACTCCTGACATCGTTTGCGATTGATTTAAGTCCGTATATTTCTGATTTTTTTTTCTGTGTAGCACTTATTCTATTATTTAAAATTTATCAATAGTATTTTGTAGTGGTGTCTTTGTTGGTACAAGACAATGATTCAACACTGAAACTAGCCAATTTTGGTACAGAATTGATCTCTATTAAGCTTGTTTGATCGACTCGGACTATCAAAACCCCTGAAGATTTTCACTACAGAGCTGTTTGGAGACCACATATTAAGTATTTTTGCATTCTTAGCTCCTTGAAAAGTATTTTTTAGTAATTTTTGTTTTAAACACAATGATTTTTGCAAGGCTGCGGACTTGTCCAGTACCGAACTGAATCACCTCAGTTTATAAAAAAGTTCGATTCACTAAATTACATAAGACGTTTTTACAAACTTTTTGTAATGTTTTGGTTGGAAATAAACTTATACAGCTCTGGAACGTGGGGAATGAAAATACGTTTTTGAATCTTCGCATGCTTAGGTTAGGTTAGGTTGCAATGGTTGAAATGGGAGAGAGCCCCATTTTATCACTTAGGCCAATGAAGGTCCGTTGTGTTACCATATAACCTTTTCTACGCTGCGATCGTAGAGGGAGGGTCTTCCCCGTTAAACCATTTAGAAAATATCACAGATTTGAGTGAGTAGAGAGGCTAGATCTATTTCAGAGATGTCTGACAGATCGTTTAGAAAGGGACGACCCAAAACTGTGAGTTGCCTTCTGCTAAGAGCTGGGCAATGACAGAAGAGGTGTTGTACACTCTTCTCCTCGTCCACTGAATTGCAGCTTCTACAGAAGTCATTGTGTCTGATGCCGAGCCTAGCGTGTCTTTCTATAAGGCAGTGTCCAGTAAGGGCTCCTACTAGTAGGGATATATGCACTCTTTCTTGACGGAGTAACGCCCTAGATTTTTTAATACTTAAAGTAGGCCATGTAAGCCTAGATACTTCACATGTGTCGATTGTTTGCCATCGATTCATGGTTAAATGCATGCTTAAATACGAGTTATATTGGAAAGATCAGACACTTTCCATTCGGTCCATAACCATTCGATTACACAAGGCAACAAAATTCGACTTTTTCCAGTATATTGAAGGGTTGGTCGTGATTCTAGATGAACACAAATCTGTTTTCAGAAATGGTCCATCACGTCGAGATTTTTTTGTAATTTGAGCTTAAAGTTGCAAATAATTTCTGTTTTGACCCTTTTGAGAAGCGTTTTGTGAGGAACCTATATATATGTTTTGACTCTCTTGGATATTATAGTAAAGTACTAGACTCTTATCTTTGAAAGTATGCATTGCGAGTTGTTGAAAATTTTCTTTGAAATTCTATACAAATTACAAGCCTGTGGTACTGTTTTTGCAAGGCATAGCTTTGGGCAGTAAACAATTTTATTTTCTTATATGTTCTCCAAATGGTATATCCTCGCTTAAAATAATCGTACAATTCTTTTGGATAGTTTATTTTAACGTTAGGAAATAGTAATTTACGAAAATATGAAAAAAAGTCAAAGCAAAAGTATAGGTTTTCCACAAAAGGCGTCTAAAAAGGGTAATAATAAAGCTATTTTGTGCCACTTTAAGCTTAAATTACTAAAAATGATGGACCATTTCTGAAAACAGATTCATGTTCAGCAGACGAAAATCATCTACAATCACCAACAACCATTCAAAATAAAGTGTTATTGATTGACTTATCAAATAGCTGGGTTACAGCAAAACTTAAGCCTATCAGTTCAAAATTTTAGCCGATTTGTTTAAATTGATCAAACAAGTGGCAAAAATGATTAAACGATCTAAAAATCTATGAACGAATGTTTGAAACAGAACCATATATTTGATAAGTTAGGCAACAAGAGGATCGAACCTCCGGACCGAACCATCTGCAGAATTTTTGAAGTTTGTTGGGTTGAAATTCTTTTGTTGACTTGGAACTTGCCGCCCCTGGTCAGATCAAAAAAAAGGGCAATCACCAAAAACACTGTTGAGCTGTGTTTTAATTGAATACTTTTATTCAAAGCCTTGTGATAGCAACCGATACCACAAAAAAGGGGCAATTGGAAAATGTTTTAACGCTTGTAGCGCAACTGTTGCTAATGGGACGCCACCTAATCTACATTTGCAGAATCTATAGTGTTGTCGTTCGTAAGTTCGCAGGCAGATTTAACACCGTTTACAGGCTGAAAAAAAATTGGTTATCTTCTAATAGCATCAGCGTGATATATCCACTTTTCCAGTAGTAATATTTCGCGTCGAGTTGGGCCTCGGGCTTTATGATTTAAGAAATTTATTCAATGATCCATCGAAAAACAAGTGAGAAAATCGGTCAAGCCCGATTATAGGATACTATGTATCAGTTAATGCCACGCGTTATACGCTGTTTTACGCGTTCTATGCGTTATACGCTGTTATACGCTTTATTCGCTGTTATACGCTCATCTCTAATTTTCTGTCTCTCCCAAAGATTGTGTTTGTTTGAATACAGCGGTGGTTGGTTGAAAGTGGGGCGGTGGGGGGGTGCCGATTAACTTTTTGTGCTCATTACTTGAGCATCGTTCATCCGATCTCTATCATTCCTTCAGCAAATCGATAAATAATTTTTATTACTAAATATCTCTAGAAGGTACGAACAATCTATCATCAAAACTGTGGGAGATATGAAGTTTTTTCTAAATTGCGTGGGCGGTAGGGGGCGTGGCAAAAATTGAAAATAAACTTGATCTGCCTGCAAGTATAAGAAATATATGTCCCATACATGTCAAACCTCTATCTCTTACCATCTCTAAGATCTCTTCGTTCATACGGATGGACAGACGGACATGGCTATATCGACTTGGCTGTTGATGCTGATCAAGAATATATATATGAATCCTTCTCCCCGTTACATACTTTTGTACAAACTTTGTTCGGAGGGTCCCGGCTTTGTTCGGTTAATATTTTGTGCGGAATTCGGCACGGAACTATGTAACACCTACTTAAGCTAGAGGTCCGAAAGCCAAATATTTTGTATACATTTTGATACTAATTTTACGATAAAGTCATAAACGTGTGGAATCATAGCTATATCCATAATCTGCAACGGATGAGCAAGGGTGCCGTAGAGAATAAGCGAACTTATGCGATCGTTTTTATGTTGGAGTTCATCTTCATGCTACAAAATGTGAACCGTGCAATTTCACAAAAGAACCGCCTCCTAACGAGGCAAAGACGACGGTAAAGTTAATTTGGATATACTTTCCAATTCTTGGTTAATCAAAATTCTCTATAATTATTTTCAATATTAGATTAAGTTAACTGGATAGAAAAGCTGTCTACGATTAGTTTAGAGAGTGATATTTAGTTCTACCCAAACATGCATTATTTGTTTTTTTTTTTTTTTTTTTTTTTAGAAAATTTGGAAAATTCGCTTACGCTGTCAAAAGTAAAAACAGAACCACGAATAAGTTGATTCTTTGTGTGTGCTTTGGCCCCCGAGTGTGTGCTCCGAAATCAACAAAATAAAACATATTTCAAATTTCTCTCACATCAGTGGATTAGTAGTAAATGGGGGGGAGGAACAACACGGGGTTAGGGAGTACAAATTCGTTGCTTGTAGCGTGCGGCGTATTTTTTTGAGGTAGTCGAGAAAAGTGCATAGGAATTTTGATAAGGTGAAAGAGGTGTAACGTATATGACTTGTGACGAGATCCTTGGTTTCTGTGCGTGTTTGTGTGATTTGTGCTTTGTTTGTCCAGCGCTGACTATGAACATGTGCAGATGCCGAAGGGCTGATGCGTGGACACGCGGCTACGCACTTGCCGCATACGCAGACGCTTGGCTGAGGTGGCTCCAGCTCCGCCGCCAAAAAGATGAGCATGCTCATTGCTCAGATTATTCTGATACGGACGTAGCTTGGAGATGGATATTTTCTTGGTGGCCACCGCTGGAGCGCAGGGTGAGTACAATAAATAATTATCGTAGACATGACTCACGCTCGAATTGCGCTTGGCTGGCCAATAGGGAAGAAAGGCAAAACTAGAGCTAGTCGATTGGGTGGCTTTTAAAGAGGATTTGCGACACCTCAAGGTGGACTGATTCGAGTAACTAGGCGGAATCATTTCCAATTTGGTGCGATGCTCTTGTATGGGCACGGGTATCAGTGACTTTTTACGTTTACGACGAGGCGGTGGCAGCGGTATCTCCTCATAGTCGGCTTCCTCAGCGTCCCTGCTGCTTCTGCTGCTGTAGTTGGTGGTTTGTGTATTGGCTAAATTCGTTACGTATACGTACGTCAGTTCGTTGTTGTTGTGGTGCGTTGTCGATGGTGCCGATGTTGTCGATGATGATGCTTTGTGGTGGTGCATGGTGGATTTCGAGGACTTTGCTGTGGCTGTTGCTGCGGTGCTGGACTTTTTGTGTGCTGACGCTGTGTGGTTGTTGTCATGACTGCTGCGACTCGATCGTGACTTACTGGGCCTGCTGCTCTCCCGCTTGGCTGGCTGTTCTTCACCAAGTCTAGAGCGACTGGAGTGACCTGTGTGAATGGAATGTGATTGAGTTGGAATTAGTATTCTTGAGTTTTGATTAATAAACTTTTAAGTAATTAGAACCAATTGTCTAGCTAAGAGAGGTGTTAACTTTATTTTTGATTTTAGACTAACTGTGTGAGAAGTGCTGTGTGTAAATTTGTTGTAAGTTTATCAGGGAATAAAACTGGTTTTTGTATAAACAAGCTAACTAAGCTCTGCGAAATTGGTAAGTAGAACGCCAGAAATAATTTGCATGTTTCTGACTAATTTGCTTTCATCCACTTTCATTTGAAATGCGTTGTCTCAAATTGAAACTAAAACCAGTATCAGTTTTTTTAGTTCAAAATAATACTAGAAAATATCAAATTGATATTTCTGGTATTAATTTGTTCCTTAGCCTTTTACATTTGATATGAAAAAGTATTCAATTTGAAACTAAACATTTTCAATGTCAACACATATTCATTTCATGAATGGAAGCACATATATTACGTCAGCATCAAGCGGCGGGACTCAAGAAAGATAATAATCTTTCTAATTATCAATGCCAGAGTTCCGAAACAAATACAGTCCGTATCAGGAGTGTTTAGAAATACCATATTAGCTAACACACATA
The DNA here is from genome assembly GCA_037044535.1 of Lordiphosa magnipectinata. Lineage (NCBI taxonomy): Eukaryota > Metazoa > Arthropoda > Insecta > Diptera > Drosophilidae > Lordiphosa > Lordiphosa magnipectinata. The sequence goes on from JBAMBO010000819.1 coordinate 568,180, forward strand.
GCAAGCAGTGTAAAAAAGCAATGTTTCCCACACCACAAAAAAAATTTGTATCAATTTGATATTTTTTGGTATCAATATAAGCCAAGAAAGTATCAAATTGATATTTTGGGTATTAATTTGATCCTTAGAATATTGAGTTGATACTCAAAAGTATTATTTTGAAACAACAAAATTTTCTATATTAACGAATGGGTAATTGTAAATACTCTGGGACAACCTTTCACAGACGACAGGCAGAAGAAAAAATAGTGGAATTTCATACGAAGCACGAACATCTATATTTACATAGTAAGTTCCATCCTTATGTTGTTGTCGTCAATGACGATGTCGAAATGTAACTCTTTAGACAGGTAAAATAACACGCCACAATGCTGCTGAGGCTGTTTCAGCGCTTTGTAAGATGACGCACAATTCGAGAGGTTCGAACGAAGACAGCTGCTCACTCAGGGTCTCTGCAAAGGCGCATGTATGTGCCCCAGCATGACCCACACCATTGCAGGGACTTCTGATAAAGCAACATCAACGTGGACACGGAGCAAACAGAGTGAGACAACAATTGAATTGTTATGTTATAATTTCAATGGGAGGTTTTAGAAAACCGAATATTACAAACTTGAAGCATGATAAGAAAAAACAAGAAAGAAAGTCGGTCAAGCCCGACTATAACATACTCTGTACCCTTACACTCGCATTTGCTCAGGAGTCAAACGGTCAGTTAACACCCCGCGCACAACGCGGTGCGCTCTCTAAGTTTCACTCTCTCTCTCTCTCTCTCTCTCTCTCTCTCTCACTATAATTGCCGTTCAATAGAATGCTGTGTTGGTGGGTGGGGCGGGTGGGGGGTGTTTACTGGCCGTTTTTTGCCCATAACTTGAGTATCGTTCATCCGATCTTTATCATTCCTTCGGCAAATCGATAAATAATTTTGTTTACAAGGTATCTCTAGAAGAAACGAACGATCTATCTCCAAAACTGTAGGAGATATGAAGTTTTTTCCAAATTGCGGGGGCGGGAGGGGGCGTGGCAAAAATTGAAAATAAACTTGATCTGCCTGCAAGTATAAGAAATATATGTCCCATACATTTCAAACCTCTATCTCTTACCATCTCTGAGATCTCTTCGTTCATACGGACGGACAGACGGACAGACGGACGGACGGACGGACGGACGGACGGACGGACGGACGGACAGACGGACATGGCTATATCGACTCGGCTGTTGATGCTGATCAAGAATATATATACTTTATAGGGTCGGAAACGATTCCTTCTCCCTGTTACATACTTTTGCACAAACTTAATATACTCTATGTACCTTAGGTACAGAGTATAAAAATTAATTGATAAAAGCTGCACAGAAAAAAAAGGCAAGCTAAAATCAAGCTCATAGATATTGATTTGATCTCGACCTTCGGATTGAAATTTCAAGTACGAATCATAAAAGGAATGTTTCAATCCGAAAATGTTCATTTCAAATAATACTGAGTCGAGATTGAAGTAAGTACGGATTTTCACTGTCAAAGAGAAAGAGCGAAAAGAAACTGAAAGCAAAAACTGAAAGAAAGTAAATGGGTACACACATACATAAATTTTTTGTGACAGCTTAAGAGTTATTGGTGGTGTGTTGGTACGCTACACCAACCGTTGCCTAGAAATTCCCTACCAGTTATAGCACTTCCAGCATGAGAAGGTAGCTGCTGAATTGCAGTCGATGGGTCGAGTCTATTGAAGAGACTTCAATAGCCTTCATTATAATGTTGTTTGTGTCCTGTTTTTTCAGTTGTATGCAAACTAATGACCTCGAATCGGCTAGAACCTGCTGGTTTGATAATGGAAAAGTTCTTGTGAGATGCTTTTTTTGGGGTCAAAATGAGTTTAAACATCGAACTAAAGTCAATCTCAGTCATTTTTGATGCAATCCTTTTTTGGATTGAATAAAGTTTGATTATCGAGCTCAACTTAATCTCGGGTATTCTTGCATCAAGCCAAGTACGAATATCGAGCTTAAATCAATATCGGACCTTCTTGATTGAATCGGACTGAGGGATCAAATCGAGCTCGAATATCTAGATAAAAACCGTATGTCGAGCTAAAGTCCAGCACTCCGGAGCTAAGCTCGGGATCAAGACAAGAATTCCGGAACTGAAAAATCCGTACTCTTGGTTTAAGAAAATCTGGGCTTGACCGACTTCCGACTTCTGACATCGTTTGCGATTGATTTCAGCCCGGATATCTGATTTTTTTTTTCTGTGTAGCACTTATTATACTCTGTACCGAAGGTACATAGAGTATATGAAGTTTGTGCAAAAGTATGTAACAGGGAGAAGGAATCGTTTCCGACCCTATAAAGTATATATATTCTTGATCAGCATCAACAGCCGATTCGATATAGCCATGTCCGTCTGTCCGTCTGTCTGTCTGTCCGTCCGTCCGTATGAACGAAGAGATCTTAGAGATGGTAAGAGATAGAGGTTTGACATGTATGGGGCATATATTTCTTATACTTGCAGGCAGATCAAGTTTATTTTCAATTTTTGCCACGCCCCCTCCGGCCCCCGCAATTTGGAAAAAAATTCATATCTCCTACAGTTTTAAAGATAGATCGTTCGTACCTTCTAGAGATACCTTGAAAACAAAATTATTTATCGATTTGCTGAAGGAATGATAAAGATCAAATGAACGATACTCAAGTTATGAGCAAAAAACGGCCAGTAAACACCCCCCACCCCCCCACCCATCACCAAAGCATTCTATTGAACGGCAATCTTAGTGAGAGAGAGAGAGAGAGAGAGTGAAACTTAGAGATGAGCGCGTATGACTCGTGAGCAAATGCGAGCTGCGACGTTAAGGGTACAGAGTATGTTACAGTCGGGCTTGACCGACTTTCTTTCTTGTTCTATTATATAAAATTTATGGCTAGTATTTTGTAGTTGTGTCTTTGTGGGTCCAAGTCCAATGATTCTGCGATCTTGGTGATATGTCGATTGATGGTCACACTGCGCCTTTTGGCAAGTGCATATAGTTCTCGATCATTGTAGTATATCTTTCGAGCTCTGCACATTAATTAAGCCTTACTTTTTTAAAGTTTATGATTGTATAAAATTAAATTTGTATTTGTACTGACTCGTTCATGTGAGCTATCTTGCTTTTATTAGATTTCTCCTCCCTTTTCAACCTTAAAAAATCTATTCTTAACTAAGGCAGTATTTGTAAGATAACTGCGTATATGTAATTCTAAGAATGCGTGCGTCTGAAAGAATACACATCAAATTGCTCTCACAGCTGGTAGACCCATTCAAGTGGTGTGCCGGCAATCCTGATCCTTGTTACTGTAGCTATCAATATTCATTGTTATTACAAACAGAGACATATTTATGAGGTTAGGCTGTGTCTAGTGCATATGACTTTTAACACTATGTGTGGGCCGAGTCGAATATCATGTTCAAGTTTGAACAATGATGCTTTTGCTATTAGCCGAAGACTTCTAAAACCCAAAGAAATTTATCTTCAGTCAAAAGGGTACTTATTTACCGTTCATTCCCGAGCTCGATGAATTATAGAAAACACCATTCTTCCACCGCGATGTTTCCAGATTCACTTATGAAATCAACTAACTAATTGGCTACTAACTTAGTAGTCAATCCCTACTAGGGATCACAACAGCAATACAATACATGCTATGAAGTTGCAGCCGAAATCACAGACAATATTAGCTGTTGGTCAAATTTTAAGCATTTAGCCTTTGCTTTAGTATCAATTCGATATACTCGAAATATCATTTTGATACTTTCGAAAATATCAACTTGAAACTTGGAATATTAAAGAGAATTTGATACTCAATAGTTTCAAATTGATGACTAAATAATGTCATTTTGATAATTACTTTTTTTTATGGGTGTTTTTTTTACTTAAATCAAATTACAAATTTTCACAGAGCTATCGTACCATTCATATCTGAAAGATAAAACCAGTTTCAGTCCCTAATATCATGAGGTGTAGTAAAACGTGTGCCTAAAGGTGCAACTTAGTTCTTAGCTGCTCTCATCTAGCCAACCTAAAACGTTTCTGTAGCCTATGAGGCTGTGTGGCACCCATGAGAAGTAATCCCAACATAAGTAATTCTGCAAAAAGATACGAGGAGTGGCAAGCACATAGATTAAGAAGTCCAAACCGTAGCATTATCATTAATTGTAGTTCTAACATTAGACTTACCACGCGAGCGCGTCAGTTCTTCACGGTGCTTCTCACGGTCACGTTCGCTGGTGCGTTGACCACTGGTGCGTGGTCGATTCTCGTCACTGACACGCGAGGAACGCATCAAACGACTGCCCGAACCGACGCTATGCTTTAATTCGCTCGTATGTTCCACTTCGGGGCGATGGCGACTGCCATGTCGAGGACCACCGCTAGCACTTGATCTTGGCTTACTGCTCTGCCTGGTGCTGCGCTGTTCTACGTCAGCGTGTCGGGATTTCTCACGCTTGCGTAAGCGTTCCACACGCTGCTTGCTGTTCGACTGCTCATCGGAAGAGCCACCGCCCTGAGGCATGGACTCACGCGAGCTGGAACGCGAGCGATCGCGCGGACAGCACTCCACAGAGGATTGCGAAGAGCTGCGTGCTCGTGTGGGCGATGGTGTGGAATGGCGTGAATTGCGACGCGCCTCAGAAGCAAAGGTGCCACGGGCCACACTCAAGGCCTGCCGCTCAGCACCATAGACCTTGGCTTTCTCATCGATGGTCTCGAGAGGTTTTGCCTGGCGGCGCTGCAATGAGCAGGAGCGACGTCTCTGATCCTTGAGAGCTGCCTCATCGGAGAGCGCCTGAAAACAGAGACTTGGTTAGTGGGCGACTTTAGTCATAGGAGGAACCCTCACCTTCATGGTAGAATCAGCATTGCGTGTCATTTCGCTCAGAATCTGTGCATCTCGCTGCAAGTCCGCCTTGCGCTCGTAACTGCGAGGCGAGGGCGTTGGTGAAGGTGGTGGTGACTTCACCCGGAATGTGGTAGTCAACTCGCTGGCTATGTTCTCGTAACAATGTTGCTCCTCATCATCATATTCGTTGGCACCCTGTGGACTGTGCCTCAATAAATCGGGTCGATCGTTAAGCAATTGCCACTTGGTGGTGGTCGTTGTCGAAGCCTCCTCATTGTGGCTCGACTTGCTGCGTGTGGGCAGCGTTCGTCTGGGATTCGTGGAGGTGGAGCTCGGGGGCAGCTTCTTTTGCTGCTGTTGCTGTTGTACCCCAAAGTAGGAGAGTTCATGTTCACGTAGCTTGCGCGCACCGCGTGCTTCTTTAACTATCTTAAGAGATTCGCTGCCGGATTCATCAGGATTTTCCAAGGGTTGTGGTTGAATGAAGAGTGTGCGAGGCTTGGCCACGGGCACGAGCTGACCTATGCGTAAGCTGGGTGGCATTGTCTTGGGCTTCTCCACTCTAGGAGCATGTAGAGCTATATTCATCACATTCGACTGGGGTAGATCTGCAAGAAAACGAAACGGCGCTTAGTCTTAAGTTTTCAGAACAAGAAAACCCTTCTTCTGCCTGGACCCTAATTTAGTGACTAAATGAACTCCTCTACCTCTACCTGTTCGCTGAAGCAGCTGTTGCTGCTGATCTTGTGACTCGATCTTCCAGATGGTACGCTTGGCCTTCAGCCGGCTCCAACTGCTCGAGTACTCGCTGCCCTTGTAGGTATCCGTTAGCGGCGTTTCAGGCGAGGAACTGCCTTGGGTACCACCGCCACTGTCGCTATTGTTGTTATGGCGAAAGTACCGTTTGACCTCCTCATCGGCACTGTCCTCCTCCTGTTCCCCAGCCGCATCGTATAGCCGTCGCAGTTGTGTCAACTGTTGACTCACTGGTATCTGGGTATTTCCGAGCAGTTTGAGACGAGGTGGTGCCAGGGGAGTGCGCGGTAGGGAATCGTAAAGGGCACTGCCAAACAAATCACTGCTGGTTATGGACGTGGTCGAGGTACGGCGCGATGATGAAGAGCTCTCTTCCTGATAGCTAAGCGAACGCAACATGGGTGTGGGCACCACAATGGAGGGCTGAATCAAGGCAGACTCAATTGAGGCTATGCTCAGACGACGCATGGCCTCATCGAATTCGCTGGCCGAACGCATGGTCCTCATGATCAACGAGGTGGACTTCAGGCCCTCGTCTAGTATACGCTGATGAGAGCGCAAATCCTCGAGCAACAGCTCCTGGGCGCTAGGACGGCGTGCACGTAAGCCTCCTCCTGTGTGGGGGGAAATGTGCGGAAAGTGTGGTTGGTGTTGAATGGGTTTGCTTTTGGGTTTTAGATTGGTTAGACGCCTCGGTTAGAAAGTGAGTGGTTAGGAAGCAGCTTATTGATCATGCGTATGTATACATGGAGCAGAGAGTTCAAGTCAAAGTAGAGGAGTCAGGAGACTAAACTAGTACTAGCTAAAATATCAAACAGCTACAGGCAAACCGTATAAACTAAAAAAGAAGATGAACTAGACTAGATACACACCTGCCTCGGGCCAGTCCTCATTGCCTAGGCTCACATTGATCTTGGTGGAGTAACCATTACCAGCTGGTGAAGGCTGCTGATCGTATTGCCTTTGCTCCACTATGCGTATGCGTTCGGCCACAGATTTGGCGGTTATCGGCGAATCACCAGTGGTTACTATGTGGGGGGAAGAAAAGAAAATGATTATATCAATTAATTATGAAAGATCTATATCTATACAGCATGAGCAAAACTAAAAAGTCCAGGAAAGACAGCTAAAAGCTACCTCGCCCATTGGCATCAGCAAGAAGCTCATAAGTCAATCGGGCACACTGCCCGAAGAGAAGAATTCTTCGGCGAATTTTGTTGATATTTTCTTTTACAAAACTTTGAAATATTTTCGATGCCAGCTTGGAATCTGTTTCCACTTTCGAACTGATTAATTTGTGTAAGAAAAAGGGTTTGGTTTAGTTCATATCAACAAAGATTTTGATAGGTGGGAAAAGATATAATAGGTTGTCAAAAAAGTCTTGCGGTATTTCTGCAAGCTTGACTTTGCAAGCGCGTAGTTCTAGTTGTATTCGTCGCATCGGTTCACGCTAGAGCTTTTTGGAAAGCTCTTTTCACGCGCTAACACTTGTTTGATTTCTTGTTGTTTGTTTTTATTCGTTCGTGAGTTATAGCGTCGCAAACATGGAGCAAAATAAAGAGAAAATAAATAATAATATATTTTACAGTACTACTACGATAAAGGCAAAAATGCATCTCATGCTGCCAATAAAATTTGTGCAGTTTATGGACCCGATACAGTTTCCATTTCCACCGCACAACGATGGTTTCAACGTTTTCGTTCTGGTGCAGAGGTGATCGAAGATGCGCCACGGTCCGGAAGGCCTGTCGTCGAAAATTGCGATAAAATCGCTGAATTGATCGAAAGAGACCGGCATAGTAGCAGCCGTAGCATCGGCCAAGAGCTGGGCATGAGTCATCAAACCATTTGAAGAAGCTTGGATTCAAAAAGAAGATTCAAAAGAAAGATGAATGCGAATCGCTTCTGAATCGCAACAAAATCGACCCGTTTTTGAAGCGGATGGTGACTGGCGATGAAAAGTGGGTCACTTACGACAACGTGAAGCGCAAACGGTCGTGGTCGAAAAGCGGTGAAGCTGCCCAGACGGTGGCCAAGCCTGGATTGACGGCCAGGAAGGTTCTTCTGTGTGTTTGGTGGGATTGGCAGGGAATCATCCACTATGAGCTGCTCCCCTATGGCCAAACGCTCAATTCGGACCTGTACTGCCAACAACTGGACCGCTTGAATGCAGCACTCATGCAGAAGAGGCCATCTTTGATCAACAGAGGCCGAATTGTCTTCCATCAGGACAACGCCAGGCAACACACATCTTTGGTGACGCGCCAGAAGCTCCGGGAGCTCGGATGGGAGGTTCTTTTGCATCCACCGTATAGTCCGGATCTCGCACCAAGTGATTACCACCTATTTCTGTCCATGGCGAACGAGCTTGGTAGTCGGAAGTTGGCCACAAGAGAGTCCTGTGAAAATTGGCTCTCCGAGTTTTTTGCCAATAGGAAAGCGAGCTTCTATAAGAGGGGCATTATGAAGTTGGCATCTCGTTGGGAACTCGTCATCGAACAAAACGGCGCATATTTGACTTAAATCGCATTATTATAACCAATTTTATGAACAATTGAAAATTCAATAAAAATACCGCAAGACTTTTTATACATAAGTTAGGAGTTCTCAAAATCCAACCTAAAGCACTTTAGACCTAACGTCAACTCCTCTAATAAAACATTTTTTTTTTGGGTTTGTTCGCCCAGCTAAAAATACTGTTTTTAGAATATCCGACTCGAAGGACCTTCTGGAATTTTTCGTCTCCTACAAATGAGATGAAGTAAAGTCGATCATATTGTACTTGTGAATTTAACGAATTTTTATGGGGCCTGTAAGCTAATACAGCTCAATTTTGCTCTTCAATCAATCAATTTTATCTAATCTTTTTTTAATAGCTATATCATTTCGCTAACTCTATGCCTACTTTGTGGATTTTAAAGCAGCCTTTGACTCGCTTGATAGAAGGACCTTAATACATAAGCTGACCAATACCGGCATATCCGCCAAATATATACAAACATTGGAAAGTACCTAAATGCATGAAAGCAATGAAGCAGAAGTCTGGGATGGCGCAAAGCTATCCGAATGGTTTCCAACGGAGTCTAAAGTTAAGCAAGGATGTGTAATTCCTTCCGAAAAGAATCACTATAAACGGCCTGAATATGCAAACCTTACTATACGCACATGACATAGTGTTTTTCGCCGAATCACCCAAGGCTAAGCAAGACACTATCAAAGTTTTGGAGTGTTACTGCAGCTTGTGAGGTCTACCTTTTAATTTTCGAAAAATTAAAGCTGCTGATTTTTAAAAAATATGGCAACTAGGAGATATTCATTTAGAGGTGGTGAAATCATAGAAATATCTAGGAGTATGTATTCATCACAATACCCAATTTTACTTTCACCTAAGAGAACAACTAAAAGATGCGATAAATAGTATTTGGAAAACGATACTAGGCAAAACGAGAAGGAAAGCTAACTTCGTCTGTGCCGAAGTTTCAATACTCTTGAAAAAGTTAGCGATTTCGAACAAACTTCACAGATCAGCTTAAAAACATGTAATATTAACCATGACCGAGTTTAAGAGCGCTAATATTGAAAACAAAAAAGTTTTTCTCACTAAAACCCATTTTCCGACCGAACATTTCTATGGCAGCTACAAGAAGTAGTCATCCGATCCGGGCGGAGCAGCGTGCAGCTAAAAGAAGACATTGTGCAAAATTTCAGCTCGATAGCTTCAAAACTGAGGACGGACAGACGGACGGACGAAGCTCAATCGACTCAGCTCGTCATGCTAATCAAGAATATATATACTTTATGTGGTCGGAGATGATTCCTTCTATGCGTTGCAAACTCCTGGGCAAAATTATAATACACTTTTCAAGTGTATAAAAAGCTGTTTCAACTAGCACAAAGTACAAGCAAACAGAACAGAATGGAGACCGGACTATCGCTACTTCATCGTTATAGAGCAGAGATGGGCGCGTCGTGACGTTCCAATGCATACGAGGCAGCGTGTGCATAGGACCTCTGCCGCGGCCGACTGCACAAAATCACACATACGCTATATGCATTGAAAGCTATTTATAGAACACGAATGCGGCGCACGCAAATTGTGTTTGTATGCGTGTGAAAAGTGTGACGATATGTGTGCATGCCCATCTCTGTTATAGAGCTAATCTGCATTTCGATTCCATGCTAAAAGCCGTAACATTGGAACAAAGCAGGCTACCTTCACTAAGAAAAGACTAGAACGAATAATTTGAGTACAAACGGTCTTGAAAAAAAAATTAATCGTTCTTGAATTTTCAAGAATTCTTGCTCTACGAATCGAGATGAATTCGTTCCAAACGTTCTCAATTTGGTTTTTTATAGGCAAGGTGAGTGAGGGCAACTGTGAGAGAATAGCGTTGGACTCGCTCTCGCAGAGAGAGAGAGCGCATGCGCAGTTTGTCGTTGAGAGAATAGCGTTGGACTCGCTCTTGTAGGGAAAGAGAGCGCATGCGCAGTTTGTTGTTGTGCGATGCGTACGAAAAGCAACTGCGTTTATTTATAAGTGTGTTTCGTCGCCGCGTTTGTCTAATGGATGATAGCCGAGTGGGCTAAGCTGCCCGTTGCCTGTGTGTGTTTCAGTCTTTCGAGGTACCGAGCTCAACTCCCAGAAAAGTGAGTAAAAAAAAAAATATCTATGTGGCTATCTCAAAATCAATCACAGTTTTAAACAAAGTTTGGCTGGTGGTTGGGGTTGGTTGATAATGGTGAGTGCGAGGGGGGAGGGAGACGGACAGTCGGGTCGGTCGGTGTCTCTCATACCCCCACCCCAAATATTCTTTTTAAGTTTTTTATTTTGAGAATGATTCGTACTTGGATCAAGTAGTGAAACTCTTGAATCAAGAATTATTCATGTTTGGATCAAGATCTGAAACTCTTGAATCAGGAATGTCGGGATCAAAAATTCACTCCTGAATCAAGAATTTCGCTCTTTGATCATGAATTTTCACTCTTACCGTACTTTTGAGAACGAATGCTCTTGATTCAAGAGTGAAATTCTCTATTTTTTCTCTGAGTGTTGGATCTGAGATCACGCGATTCGACTTAATCTAGAAGAAAACGCGACATGGAAAACCTGGGCTTGGAACATCACTATTAAAATGGAAGCAGCATATCGGATGAAGCTTGTTGTGGAAGCGCAGAGAGGCTCAAAGCGATTGATGTATTGGCAGCTCCATTACGCTCTGGAAGAGAATAACTATTTCACCGATGAGTTTCCCATCGAAGGAGCAAGAACTATTATAATGGCCAGATGTGAACTACTGAACTTTAATTTTTATTCCAAATGTCACGAGGAGTTCAACAAACTGCCCTCTGTGCAACAGGTGATAGCTAGAAAATGTCAGACAAATCCCCAGATATCGTATCAGGCTACGTGTAGAGGGTGCGAGGCGGGGAGCGATAGACGGTTTTTTAACCAATCTTAATTTATTCTATTCTTTATTCTTTATAGCTAAATCGAGAATCTAATTGAATTGAATCGAATTGCTGGATAGTAAACCAGTAAACCTCTGAACCAAACCAATCCACATTGGGTTTGGAAACCACTGCAATTGCAACTGACAAATCTTCGAACACGTGGTCCTTACTTACCACTTTCTCTGCCCGTCGGACTCTCCCGTTCACTCTTGATCGCTGCTGTGTGGGCAGGTACACTCCATAGCACATCGGCGCTTTCGATATTCTCACCCAGGTGATAGGGTTTCGGTTTTACTGGCTTATTCTTCAGTATGCCACGTATGTTGGACAATTCGTCGGTTTCATTGTCTGTGGTATCGACGCCACTTGTCGAAGTATAGCTATTCCGTGACGTCGACTCCATTAGACTAAAGCGTGGTTCGACAACTGGTTTGGGTGTTGTGGTTACCGTCACTTGTTGGCTAACCACCTCGGGTGCTTCCATTAGCGTAGCCCGATAGGCCACTGTGCTGGTGGCTATGGTCTTGCGTCTTTGTGAATCATCGCCAAACTGGGTAATCACATTTTCTCCCTCAGCACTGGCTGACTTGACCAGACTCTGTAGCGGACCACTGGCCGTACGTCGTCTGCGTCGAAAGTTTTGCGTGGGTGGAGGTTTGCCGTCAGTTTCGACAATATTGACACGTCCCGACTCGGCCGCAAAGTGTACCTCCGTCTTGCAGAACTCTACACGTTTCTGGGCACTGCCGCGCTGGAGTTGGTTCTGCGAGGAGGAGGATGTGGTGGTGGTGGTAGTCGTAGTACTGCTGCTGTTCACCTGAATCTGCGATGCTTTGCGTTGATCACGCCAGGTTTCCTCTACGGCAATCGAATGACGTTTGCTTAGTTCACCCTCGTGGGGACTGGGCGTTTGGGTCTTGGCTTGACGTCCGAAATGTATAACGGTGCCTCCCACCGGAATGTTAGCCGAGGTTGCAGTGGGCGACCAATTGCCTAGCTGTTCACCCGAACGCCCCAGTCCACTGTCCGTGGAGGCGTCCACACGCGCAAAGCTTTTATCCTCGGGTGGGGACATTTTTTCGAAACCATAAGATTTGCGACGCAAATGCCATTCACTGGAGTTGGTATCCTTTTGTCGTTGACGCGACTCCAGGCTGTGGGTATTGTGCACCACCGGACGAAAAGCCGAGGGTGGAGAGGGCTCCACAATGGACGGGGGCTTCAGCAGAAAGTCTTCTTTGTACAGACTCTCGTCGGAGAGCTTTTTCAGCTTGCCGCGTATCTCTTGCAGCGATTCGGCGGTGAGGAAGGTATTCCGTTTTGTCACCGTGGGTTTGGGCGAGTTCAAGATATTATCCAAAGCCGCCAAATCTACATGATTGTTACGCATGGCCGTGTTCAGACGACGCCCGTTCTCCAGCTCGGCACGTAGGCGTGCGACACTCACTGAATTGCTGGGCAGATCCAAGGGTCTGGGTCTCACCGCTGACGTGGGTGTCTTATAATGATCCTGCGACTGAAACGAGCGACGTAGCTTACTCACACGACGCCACTCGCCTGGCTCTATATCATCCTCGTCGTCACGTGCGCCGCGTTCCCAATCGTTGCTTAGATCGTCCGTGGATATGGAACGCGAGCGTTGTAATGAAGCGGCGCTGCACAGACTGGAGGGCACTGGAGGTGCATACACCGACTGGGATACCTGCTGGCGACGCTGATGCCGTGCGCTGAGCCTGTAAGCAGAAGCAGGGCCACCACTCAAATAATGCCATGAAATTTTAAATTCAATTCGCTCACTTACCGCAAATCATCGTCATCATGCCGGAAACTTTCCAAATCACGACGACGCTGCGTTGGCGTGTCAGCAGCAGCAGCAGCTTTAACTTCAGCTGGTACTCCCACGCGCCTTCTGCTGCTGCTGTTGCTGTTGCTTTGGCCATATAAGTCAGCCTGCTGCTTGGGCCAAACTGATGACGACGCTGATGCTGATGTTGTTGTTGATGATGATGAGGCCGGTCCAACAATTGCATGTAGGCTTATTTTACCCGCACTTCTGTGGGTGTTGCCCGCCGCTGCTGTTGCTTTTGCTGTCGCTGCAGTTGTTAAATTTGAATTGTTGCTGCTTTGACTGGAAATACTCGAACTGCTTTTCTATAAATGGCACAAAAAAAAAAAAAACAAAAACAAAAACAGAGTGAGGGTGTTGTTTTTTATTCTTATTGTTGTAATTGTTGTGGTGGGTGCATTGTTTGTACTGTATGTAAAAAGACGCTTGACAGGAACCGTGCTTAAGGAAGTCCACACTCAAGCTAAGCATATAAAGTTGCCACTAATGGACTTCCGCCTCGTGAGCAAATAATTTTTAAGAGGATTAGTTGCATGTATGTAGATTGATACTTTATAAAGTACATGAAATGAGGTGAGCGTAAATGAGCACGGGATACCGGAATTTTTGCGACAGTTTATGTACGTGAGTTTGAATCCAACTCAGCGGATATATATATATTTACTAAAGGCCTTCCGTTTGTCGAAAGATTTTGCTTTAAAATGATGGTCAATAGTATTAACCAAATGAGAACCGCTAAGTAAAAATATTATACATTAAGAAAGGTTCGCATTCATACTAAAATACTTACGGAATGTCGCTTATCTCTAAACGAGATCGCACTACATTTAGTATACTAAATATATAATATGGGCTGGACACCGGAACATAGACGGAAATGAGTCTGCGCACAAACTGGCCAGACTAGACACAACCATCGAGCTCCTTCCAGAGAAGTGCATGATAGGGATGCCTATGGCTACCTACAAGCTTCACATAAAAGCCGAAATACTGCGTCTTGCCACCGCCTAAGTGGGAGAGCGACTTGTCGCTCTCAGCCATCGCAACCTAGCCTAACCTAAGGATCTCATTTCGAAGTATAGCTGAGGTTCTTCTTTCTCATTGTATGCTTAAGGTCAATACCTTAAGTCCCTTGCATTATCAGTTCTCGCATAGCAACTAAGTTTGGATGATATTGGCGGAATTCTTTAATAATTTATTTAATTATTTTCAGAGAGAAAAATCTTGTTCAGAAAATAAGTTTGAAATTTTCACAAATATTTTTCAACTAGACACAACCACCAGACAGTAAATTTTTTCCCAGTTGAGTGTAAAATTTTCTGAAAAACGTAACAAATTAGTTCAAATTTTCTGCAAGCTCAAAAAAACTGAGCTTGAAGTGAGAACATTTAACTACAAATGAGAGTCACAGTTCCTATACAGTTTGTGCTCAATGAGCACTGTTCATACTGAGACTAGTGTTTTGTTTTTCCATTCTGTGTACTTTAAGTATCAAGAAATTTATTCGTTCAATTTTCTAATTCGATCTTGATGTTCTTTGGACTTAGGGCCGATTTCTCATCTTCTACATAGAGCTATATGTCAAATAAACTTACTTAATATCAGAGTAAATTGTGAGCTTATCTGACAAATAGCAGGAAGATGGGAAATCGGCCCTATTGTTACACTTTCTTAGAAACAATTAAGTACTCAATTTTTGAAACCATGTCTCCGAACTCTTAACAAAGGCAAAACTATGTTAAGGAGTCTTGCTTTTCATCATTAACCTTTCTGAACCTAGACCCATCTTGTACGATAAAATACAAGAAGTATTAAATGTACATTAATTGTATATGTTAAAGCAACTTCGTGATCGATAATGTGCTACGCCGCCCAAGTATGGAGACATACGCAATATGAAGATGTGGAAAAATTGCTGATGGGATTTATAAAGCGAGTGCTTAGACATCCAATGAATACATTAAACCATGCAATTATTCTCAAAACTGTGCTATCTTTAGCTTATGTCAATACGCTACACTTACATCTATCTCTCGCATCATCACTTAAAGTATTTTACTCTTTCCACCTGGAAAATCTACCATGGACTGGTGATCGAGGGGGTTTAAAGATCTTCTGGAGACAACGCGGAGTGCAGGGCGAGGCAAAAAGCGAGACACGCTATACCTATATATAGCACTAGAGTACAACCTTGGAGCCGAAAACTACTTCAACGCTGATATAAGCACAAATGGAATTGCGGCCATTTTCAGGGCAAGAGTAGAGCTCTTGAGTTTAGAATACTCCCCCACAGAAGCGATCGCATGGAAAAGTGTTCATTATGCGATATGATATAAAGAGAAGATATGCATAGCTTTATTGCAAGATGTCCAATCTAAGGGCTGACGGCAGATCTTAACAAATAACCGCGCTCCGTGCATGCTGGTGTGCACAACAAGCACAGCTTTTCGGATTCTGGAAGGTTTCCAAGTTGAAGAAATGGGCGTGAAATCGTCAAAATACCGCGAAATTTGCAAACTTTCCGATTGCGATGAAACCTATAACATCGCCATCGGGAAAGCGCGATGTTTGGTTAGAGTTGGACGCTTGCCTGGGAGGGTTTCTGAGTTGAAAAAATGTACGGAAATTGTCCAAAAACAGCGAAATTTCAAAAACTATACCGTTCATCCGATTGCGATGAAACATTAAGTCATGGTTGGACGCGAAGGTTTCTAAGGTTCAAATATGTAAAGATTGAAAGGTCAAAAAGATGCCGATTTTAAAGTAAGCTTCCCTTCTTTGTTTTGTGTTTAAAATTCTAAAGGAGGCGTAGTAACGCAAGCCGGGTACCTTATAGTTATTTCAAAAATTTTTTTGAAATAGGTCTTTCTTATTTTTAGCTTTTTTATAGATGCTCTAGCGGGAAAAGATTAGAATTCGAACAAATTTAGAAACCTGCTAAAATTGGTAAAAATCAAAAAGGGGATTCACTAGCCATCGTTTAGGCCATTGCTCTATTAAATCTGTAGCTAGACGGCCAGTTAAAAATAATCGAACTAACTGCCCAAAATCAGCATTAACTTCTGTAAGGCCACATCGCAGCACCGTTTTTAACAGAAGCTAAACAGAGAACTGTAACATATTTTCGTATAGAAAAGAATTGTGTTTAGACAGACTACCCTGTAGTTTGTTTTGTGCCTGGTGCTGGCGAAAGCAAAGCATCCCCGGTGACCCGTTGTTCGGCATAGTACAACCATCTGGCAGTCTGTGTAACCATTGGTCTGGCCGATAAGCACAGAAACACCGGAAGCTTACAAATTGGCAGCCATCCGCCAGGCGGTTTTAGGACAGTCAACGGCTAGGCTAGCCCATTTTCTCCATCAACCATCCAGCAGCCAGTTATGGGTAACCATCGGCCTGCCCGATCCGCACAGCACTACCACAGAGTGTCTTATACCTGAAATGTCAGCCATCCGCCAGGCGATTTGAGCCAACCATCGGCTAACCATCCGGTAGTCTGTTAAAGATAACCATAAGCCTGCCCGATGCGTACAGCAAAACCAGAGTGTAGACATAAAATGTAAAACCGGTTGTGTAAAAGTTTTAAAAGAAAAAAATAGAAGAAAGCTAACTTCGGCTCGACCGTAGTTTATATACCCTTGCAGCTTGATGGCCACTACATTGAACATATGCTTGACAGTTTGTTATATGGCAGCTATACGATATATTCATCCGATTTTGACCAAACTCTCCAAAATTGTGTGAAAACTGATCAAATTCACAACTGAATGGTATGAGGACGCTACCATTGAAAACAAAAAAGTTTTTCTCACTAGAACTACTTTTTCGACCGATCGTTTCTATGGCAGCTATATGATATAGTCATCCGATTTGGATCAAACTTGGCAAGATTATGTGAAAGCATATAATATTTGTCAGTAGCAAGTTTGAGAGCGGTATCATTGAAAACAAGAAAGTTTTTCCTACTAAGACTTTTTTTCAGAACTAACTTTTGTATGGCAGCTATACTATATAGTTGTCTGATTTTTATCAAACCGAGTGGAATTATTTGAAAGCATAGAAAACTGAAAAATGCGAGGTTTGGGGGCGTTTGCATTGAAAACAAAAAAGTTTTTCTCACTAAAACTAGTTTTTCGAACGATCGTTCCTATGGCAGCTATATGCTATAGTCATCCGATCCGGCCGGTTTCGACAAATGTGCAGCGTCCTTGTACCAAAAGACTTCAAACAAAGTTTGGTTAAGATAGCTTTAAAACTGACGGAGGAGATAGCATAAAAACAGACGGACGGACAGACGGACATGGCTATATGAACTCAGCTCGTCATGCTGATCCAGAATATATATACTGTATGTGGTCGGAGATGCTTCCTTCTATGCGTTACAAACATCTGGACAATTTTAATATACCCTCTACAAGGATATAAAAACTTTTTATTAGAGGCGGGATCGAACCCACGACCTCCCGCACAGAAGGCAAACACATTTCCCTCTGCACCACAAGCGGATATCTAAAGTTCGCACATGATATCCCAGTAGTTTTTTTGTGCCTGGTGCTGGTGTGAGAGCTGGTATGGTGGCCGGCAGCCGTAGTCAGAATCCGGCTGACATTCTCCAGCCGACCGGCGACCTGCCGAACGACAGGGTAGCTTTAAAGTCTTGAACTTGGCCGTTTAAGCACATGTTTCAATGAGATTTTTATATCATGGTCATATAAAACGAAAGCGTAAGTTAAAGTCGGCCCGACACGTCTTCGATATATTCTTTACTCAAGGAAAGAAATGCTTAGTAGCCTTCCCCTATGTTAATTAAGATATCATTATCATTCAAGATAACATATTAACATTATGTTAGCAGACAGCGCATGCTGAGCCCAATTATCTGACAAAAGTGGTGTTTCTTAGGAAAAAGCCGAAAAGAATGCAACGATTTGTTTTATAAAGTACATAAAGTTTATTTTCGCTAATTAACAAAGCTGTGCTTTGGAAAAGAATAAGTATACAGTATGATACTATATGGGAAGCCGAAGTGGGCATGGCCGAATCGAGATCTAGACAATTTTCTTGTCTACATTCATAAGGCATCTGTATCAACTGGACCAACTATCAAGTCGATGCTGTTTTTTTTCGCAGCATTCTTTAGAATAGTCCAGGTGCAAAATATTAATATTGACCCTCAAGATTCGCTATTTGAGATATTTTCCCGCATTGCCTAACTAATTTGGCTGTCTTTCAAGTTTTGCCAAAAAAAAACAAAATTTCATTTCATTTGAAAGAAATTTCCGTGTCTAACATTAATGTACCCAAACTGTCTGTCTGCTACTTACTTTAAAGTGGGCGTCAAGCTTGTCTGAGACTTTCACACCTACCCAGCTTCTCCCTCCCCTTGCCACAATAATTAAACACATTTTGCTTCTTGGCTGGTATGCCAAAAAATGAAATTTCCTTTTGTTTGGCAATGATGACCCAAATGTTTAGTTGCCTATATGGGCAACTGTCTGCTATTCATAAATTTGGCTTAAGTGTTAGATGCTTAATTGAGCTGGGGACTTTTATTATCGATTTCAAATGATGATGCTTCATTAGAATCAAATTGAGCGTGGTCGTTACTTTGGCCAGATGATGTATGGCCTGAGTTGAGGGTTGTGTTCCGCTAGGATTAGTGCTGCCTATTTAGAAAAATAGCTGATCTCATGGGGAAATAGTTTTTATAGGTGCTAAATCAAATATGTAAATGTGATTTTGTTTGCTAAAGTGCAAAGTGTAAGATGGGGAAATAGTTGGTACTTGAAAGATTCTTAAAGTAGTATAAATATATGGGGAATTTTAGTAGCATAAATGATTAGTGGTAAATTCCAAATCGGCCTTTATTTGAAAAGATTATTTCTTTTTATCATCCCACTACAATTTGAAAACCATTACACAATTGGCCAGTTTTCATGACTTCCCCAAAAAAGCCAAGCTTTTCCCCAACCAACAGTTAACAACTGACCATTTTCGGTCATTGCCATGGCCAAAAGCAAAAAATACACACAAAATAAGCAAAAAGCAAGAAAAGCATGCAAAACTAAGCAAACATTGGGGCATGCTAATGAGCCAGCCACAACAAGCGAATGAAAAATTGCCGCCCCGGCCTAAGCGACTGACTACCGCCTTTGAGCCCGGGCCTACGACTGCGCCTGGGCCAGGCACAGGGTAGCGAGCCTAACTTACCATTAGATTGCTCAATTTCAGACTTGGAGCTGTATCGGGTAACAAATTGTGGCCGAGTTTGTGCAAATGAGCGACGTTGTCAGCGTCGTCTTGATCGCTCGCCTGGCCATTAATCACAACAAAATCAACATGATCGTCGACTAGCTCCTGGCCATGACTATGGCCATTGCTCAGCGGCGGCACATCGCTGCCACTGAGACTGCTTAGGCTATCATCATCATCATCATCATCGTCATCGTGGCCATCGCTAAGCTCACAGATGTCAACGCTTTGGTTGGGTCTGCCCTGGGCCCAACTGGAGTTGGCTGTGCGGGTTGTGGTGGATGTGGAGGACCAGCGCGAAGTGGATGAGGTCTTTTGTACTGTCTGTGTGCGTATTACTTGCATCGCGCCGCTGGCGGTGCGCGCCTGCAGCACCTCCAACTGTTTGCGCTGTGTGTGCTGTGTGCCATTCGGCTGTGAGATATTTTGGGAATCGGATATCTGGGGGAGAGAGACGAGTGATAGCAGGATTATGAGTGGATATTGCAGGAGGAGATATGTATGTGGGTATTATTATTAAGTGATCGATAAGTGGATAGGATTATGGCTGGTGATTCATACAAGGTTAAACCAAATGACTCAGCCCACCAGAGCACACTCTGTGGCTTATTACAATACGCTGCCAGCGAAGAACATTCAAATTTGATACACTCTACTTATATAAACAAAAAGCTGCACTTTGACTTGGTCATTGACACGAATAAGCGACACGAGAAACTGACCAGTTTTTTTTTTTACAGTTGTGGAGCATATTATAAATTTTTAACGCTATAAATCATAGGTACAATCGATTGCCGCCATCGATCTTTGCGGTGTTTTCAACTTTGAATGTGTGGTGTGTCATGGCACGAACCAACGGATCCGCTAATTGTTGAACTGCATGCAAATGCCGATGTAAGCACCGACAAAAGGGGTGCAGTTCTCCCAATACTTGAGCACTTTTGATTTGTGGCTGGCGTTCTTGGTCACGTGTGCCGGGTGGAGCATGCCCAGCTGTCGAGATAAGAGCAACAGCTTGATGGTCAAGTGGAAATGTACAGAGTGCATTTCATACGCCCCATTGACAAAAGCCACCACCCAGGCGACACACCCATATAAAATTTCCCATTTTTAGTTTGAAACTCGCTATTTTAAATCCATTTTTTTTTATCACGGGCCATAAGTTACTAATTTTCGATGATTATGAAATTTATACCTCTAACAAAGAACAAAATGACTAAATCAGACAGCCATAAAGGCTGAGTTGGAACGTCCTTCTTTAAGATATTGGTCTCCTCTTTGATATGCACTCTTTTTCAACTTCAATACATTTCTTTTGATACAATATCTCGACATTCCGAACAAAAAGTAACTTGCTAAGGATTAATTTTTTGATTTTAAAAAAATTTTGAAAATTGAATTGATTTTTAAGGTTTTGTTTCACATTAGTTTAACATTAACGTCGGGTAAATATTGCTGAACCTACTAAAAACATTGATTAGTTAACTTGTTCCTTACTTAATCATAGAAAAAAGTTGTTGCTCAAGTTAATATTTAATCTTTTCTTAGTGTTAATTTTGACAATTGCTCGTTATATTAATCCAGCTTTGCATAAATCATCATATCAGCTAGATCGAACGTATATATCATAAAGTTCTCATAGGAATTATGTGTGTTTAAATTGCCCCAGTCCCAAAATTTTTTCTTTTCACAGCTTCGACTTTTTTTAACTGATCAATATGAACTCTTGCAGCTGCTTTTGAGAAAAACAGAAGCCGCAGTGGAAGGCAGCAGCACAAAGCGATGATTGAGAAGAAGCGAACAGCAGCAGCAGTCGTCGCTTAATTTTTTTTGATTTTGATTCTGCTTTTGTTAAGTGATTTAAGTCCAAGCAGCAGCATGTGTTCGCTTCTGCAAGTCGATGGCAGCGCCATGTCGCCACGAAACATTCACGAAATTATCAATACCATCAAAATTTAACGCAGCGCAACAAAATTTGTTCTTTTTCAGCGTGCTGTTGTTGTTACCTTTAATCGAGCCGAGACAAGTAACGGTAAATGTTTTGTTGTGTGTGTTGAGAGAAAAACTGCGCCAGGCAAAAAGCAAAATGCAAAAGCAGAAATAGTTGTGAGAGACTCCTGTCACGTTTGCGCTGCTGTAGACTTCTGAAAGCGAACACGTGCTGCTGCTTCGACTTACGTCATTGAATCAAAGTCAAAAATGTTGAAGCGACGACTTTTGCTGCTGTACGCTTTTTCTCAATAATCGTTGTGTTCTGCTGTCTTCCACTGCGGCTTCTGTTTTTCTGCTTTGGAGTTGTCAATTTATTAGACTTCAATGAAAAATATTTGCACTTATTTCAAGTGTAAATAGGGCTGTACTGAAGACCATAACAACCTAAAAGTATGGTAAAAAATATTTTATAATGGTTCGATATTTTTCTAAAATTTTTTTAAAATTTCTAAAAATGTTCAGAAAAATTTCAAAAAATTTAAAATAAAATTTTTATACCGCGAACTAAGCATACTATATTTTCGCAAAATGTGCAAAAAGAATGCAATACAATACATACAATACAATACAATGTTTCGATAACAACAAAATCTATATTAGTCCAAGAAGACCGTGAAAATGCTATAAGATGCCAAAAAATGTCCAGGGCCTGCATCAGAAGTTCTGACCACACGGTCGTTCGGTTAATAAGAAATGTTTGCATCGCGACAATGCATCTGCCCACTCATCATCACCACATGCCACCATATTCACCAGATTTAGCCCGCTGCTACTTTTCCTGTCCTCGCGGCCCATTAGCGGACGGAAATTTACAACTGTTGAGAAGAAAAAACTGCATTGCTGGAAGAACTCAAGGCTTATGAGCAAATAGTACTTATAAGAAGTGCTTTGTCTGTCCAACCGCCTCTTCTTTTGATTGTCCTGTGCCCAAAAGCAGCATACGACTGAGCACTCACCAATACTCACAAAGATAAGCACCAATACCAATAATAAAATTGTTGTTGGACAGTTTGCTTGCGCTCGCAAACACCAATCAAAGAAGAGAACAAACCCGGTTTTTGTTTTACGCGTTGCATACACACGAAATCGATAGCATGTGTGTCGCTTTGTATGCCTAGCGCCCTTCACATATACGATCGTTTCCAATGTTCGGTGCAATTACAATTACAAAACGTACCCAAAGAGCATACGGCTGGGCATCGTTGTTATAAAATATACTCCTTAAGGGGGTCTTCTAGTTTAGAAAATTTTTTTTCCGTTATATTTTTGTTAACTTAAACGTTTTATTAGGGTCTTAAAAACATACTGTAAAACTTTCAAGCAGATCCGACAATATGTTTTACAACAATAAACAATATAGATCGTATATGAAAAAAATTTTCATCGACCCTCGAATTTTTCAAAATTCTATGTTTATTATTTTTTTTCATCAAAAAACTTGAATTAAAGTTAGAAAAAGTTAAAAATTTCTAAAAAAGTTGCTTTTGAAAAAAAAAATTTTATTTGAAAAATTTAATGAAATTTTTTTTTACCTTGTCTTGTCGCACTTTGACCGAAATTTCTCGAAAACTGTTGAACCGATTTTGATAATTTTTTTTTTTGGTGAAAGGTGACACAAAAATGCATTAAGTTCATGTTTGAAATCTATTACGAATAATTTTTATTTTATCGAAAACAGCTGTCGAAACTTTAAACGCGATTTTCTCGAAACCATGTTTTTCAAACATATTCACACCAAAACACAAGTTTTTCTGGACCGATTTTGATGAAATAGGCGTCATCGTGTGAACCTTGAACAATTTTTTTTTACTACTTTTTTTGTACACTGGACTAAAAAAAAAACGTGAAGGCCAAGCTAACTTCGTCTGTGCCGATGTTTTTATACCCTTGCAAATGCAAATGTCACAGTTTAAGAACGCTTACATAAAAATTAAAAAATTTTCTAACTAAAACCCATTTTCCGTCAGATAAACATCTGATTTCGACCAAACTTTGCGAATTTTTTTGAAAACATATCAAATTAACAAACGCCGTGTTAAAAGTTAAGAACTATAAAATTGAAAACAAAAAAATTTTTCTCACTAAGACACAATTTTCGACCGATCAGCCCTATGATAGCCTTAAGATATAGTAATCCGACTTCGACCCAATTTTGCGAACCTATTTGAAAGCATATAAAATTAGTCATCAGAGAGCTTATGAACGCTAACATAAAAAAAAAAACTAATTTCTTACTAAGACTCATTTTCGACCGATCGGTCCTATGGCCGCAATAAGATATATTCATCCGATCTTGACCAAAATTTGCAAATCTGTTTAAAAGCATATAATATTAATTATGGCAGAATTAAAGGACGCTAACATTGAAAACAAAAAAGTTTTTCTCAATAAGACCCATTTTTCGACCGATGGTTCCTATGGCAGCTATAAGATATAGTCATCCGATCCGGTCGGTTCCGACATATTAGCAGCGTGCAGTAAAAAGAATACTCTGTGCAAAATTTCAGCTCGATAGCTTTAAAACCGAGAGACTAGTTTTCGTAGAAACAGACGGACAGACAGACGGACAGACAAAGCTCAATCGACTCAGCTCGTCGCCCTGATCAAGAATATATATAGTTTATGGGGTCGGAAATGAATATTTCTATGCGTTGCAAACTTCTGGGCAAAATTATAATACCCTTTGCAAGGATATAAAAAGTAAAAAATCGAATTTTCATTTTCAAATGGCTGCCATTTCTTCAAAAATTGTTATTTTTTTTCTGGAGGTTCGCACGATAAAGGTATACTCCGCAATCGTGCGAACACTGGACATACTTTTTTATGTCCTTCTTTGAGGCCGATAACTTCTTAAGCGCACCATAAATTCACTTTTTTTTAAATATCCTATTTTTCTCAATTAATTCCCCTACCAAATAAAAAATTTGGTTGTTCACGATTTTTTAAAAATTAGGTAAAATTCGGCCGTCTAAACTAGAAGACCCCCTTAATACTTGCGTCAGTTAATTGTTAAATTCTACCGCCAATAATTTTGTAGGTGGATTATTTGCAGGTGCTTGGAATTCTTTATCGATCCCACATGAGCAAGTATTTGCCCTTAAGAAATTGGGCAAATTGTGTTTGCTTTTACAATTTTCTCACAAACAAATTTGCGCACGGGAAATGGGAAGACCCATTTGTTCCCACAAGGCAAATATTTGTTTCAATTTAGTAATGCACGAACATAGGCAAAAGCTAATTGGATAATGTTTGCGTGCAAACTATTTGATGTTCCCACTTAAGATAAACAACATGGACAAATTTTTTGAAATAATTTCACAAATTATTTCCGTGTTCAGAACTCGAACTTGCTTCAGAGCAGCTTTGTTCTTCTAACTTAACAAAATATTTTTTTGCATTTCGTGCTGAAAAATATTTGGAACTTTCAAAAATGTGCATAATAATTCGCTTTCTTGGTAATTTGCTGTTCGTTCATTACTGGATAATAATCAACTTAACCATTTAGACGGCTAAAAGACACCACTTTTGATTTGTATAAAATCAGGTCATAAAACAAGTATACTAATTCTTATAAATTAAAATCAGATATAATACCAGGCTGTTTTCGATACCAATTTATAATAGTCTTGTTTTTAATTTATTCAGACTTTAAAACTAAACGAGAAATACTGACAAAGATCAGCTAACTAATCAAAGTGCAGCCGTAGTAAAACATTAACTACTTAGCTTTTAAAAACGAGAGGCTGGGAGTAGAAGGGGCCATCTGATTCTGAATTTAACGATCAAATAAATGATACTCGAGTTATAAGCAAATCAAAAAATTCGTTAGGGGCAGCATTTCACATACACATACTTTGACAGGAACAGAGTATAATTCAGTCGGGATAAACCGACTTTCCTACTTGATTTCTATAGTAAATATAAAATTTGTATGTTATTCTTCACATGTCTGATGAAATTTATCTATAGAGAACATATTTTATAAGCTTTGTCGGTTACTGGGTAAATTAAACTTAGTCTTGATCGACTAGCTTACTTGTTTATCTTTCCTTTTCCACATCTTTTTTATTGGACATTCCAGTTTCTTAAAGCCCCTCAGATTTCATTACTAAACTTTGGCCCGTATCAGAGCTACACATTGACCGCAGGCCAATTCGGTCAATGCATAATAATTTTTGGTTTTGGTGGGCTCCCTTAAGTCACACTCATCCTTGAGACTGGAAGACCAAGGGTACAATTGCGGTGCGGTCATAAATTATAAGCAAAACTTTAAGCCCTTGGGCCATGCACGTTCTTCATTCTTGGCCAAAGAGTTTCTCACGCCAAATGGAAACCTCCTTCTTGTTGTGTTTGTTGTTTCTCTGGTAATGTATTACAATTTTTAGTGGCTGCACTTGGAGTTCTTGTCTATCGATGACCTCTTTTTGTGTGTGCCATTTTCCGTACGCCATGTGTAGGCAGCGGCTGCTGCTGCTGCTGCTGCCGAGTCAGGCGAGTTTTTTTGTTGTGAGTGGCCTGATTTGGCCTCGTCTCGGTCTGCAGCTAATTAAGCTGTGCCAATCTGCATGGCTGTTGAAACTCACACCCCCCAGGGCGCACTCCAATCAAAGCAGCTGTGCCTGGCGAAAGAAAGCCAAAACGAAAATGAAATATTTTACCAGGGCCACCAAATGATCCGCTGATCAGTGTCATGATCTCGAACTTGGGCCCCCATGCAGCCAGAGATGCTGATAAAAGGAGCAGAGCAGCAAATTGAAAATGCGGAATACCAAAGTCAAGTTGAAGGTTCAATGAAATGCAGTCGGGACTGCAGCCATCCAGCCATTTCGCATATATTACAACGAGCACTCCAAAGTCGTGATGATGTAGACGTAGCTTTGGCCAAAATATTTTCGCTTTAAACGAATTTAATGATGCTTCGTCTTGGTCTCGGTCGTGTCTGTCTGCGGCCATAAGATTGACTGTCTATCTCCAGCCTGACTCGCTGACTCTGACTCTGCCATATGCCTCCATGTCGCTCTATGTCTGCGGCATGCATGTCGCCTTTTCTGGCGGCCAGGCTCACACAGATCGCTGCATAGACATGCCAAAGCGTTGACTCTTTTTATTTTTAGCTGGGCTCTGCACTTTGGCTAAGCAACATACTAAGAAGAAGATGCTGGCACAGTGGGCTAAGGGTGATAGGATACAATTGTTGATAAGTTTCTGATGGGAACTCAATTCAAAAATGCTGTATGATCTAAATTCAGTGAAGATTTAATTGAACTCAGAAAATTACACTCATATTTTCAATCCAACAACCAACCAGTTAATGTTTTATAACAAACATACTTTATTGTTTAGGAGTTGCGTGAAAGGAAATCAATTCTACTTCCGACAAGATTATGTTGAAGTGGAATTGAGAAAATGCAGGCATGCAATTAATTTATTCATTCAACATCCAGAAAATCAAGATAATAAGTAGTGTCCCTAGTAAAAGCCATCATTACCAAGCATAGGTTGCAAAAATCAGCCTCCGGTTGCCTTTGTCACACATTGAATAGAGGTACCAAAACAGCCTTTATCAGCGGTCACCGCTTCTCCTTTATTTGTGAGAGAAGAGAAATACTTTTTTTTTGCTTTTTTTCCACTCATGTCTGGCTCAGCTCGTTTGACAAAAGTCACGCACTCAAAAGGTTTTCTTCGTAAGTGTGCAGCCATGTGTAGGGCTCGGCTAAGAATATGTACGCATGCGACAAACTATATGCACTCTCTCGTTCTCTCTCGCACTGACCTTCTCTCTCTCTCTGCTTATGCTAAGTCTAGCGCACGCATTTACTTTTACATTTTGGTCTTCGAAAAGCACATAATTTATGAGCCCTTGACTGACATGGGCGAGGGTAATGAACTGTCCAGTCTCTTTAATATGAATGCGAAAGAGAATGTTGCACACTTCATAGCCATCTGCCCAACTCCGAAGGAGCTTAGAGTCTATCTGCTGGGAAAGGCAATGTTAACGTTGGAAGAGTTGAAGGCGGTGCTGAATGGGCAATCCTGGAGTCGGCTTGGAAAATATTTACTGGATGTTTTTAAGTACAGAGACAAAAGCTTGGCGGAAGCTGTTTAGGATAATAATAAACCTACAAGCTATTAGTTAAAAACAGTATTAGAAGCCTTTGGAGTCAAAGATCTGACAATTCGCGACGAGCGGAGAAGTCTTCCGTACTTCCGAAGGGTGGTACTTCCTGAAGCTCATTAGGATTAATAATAATACCCTGTATAAGTTATCAGTTAAGGCTGACGGCCAGCTCGCTATAAATATTCCTCGAAATCATGAACTGGGATGTATTACATAATGCTTCTTTAGATAATCACTTGTTTTGATCCAAGGCACATTGTCTGGCTGACCAGCTTTTCCTTTTATTTGTGGAAACTAGGTGAATCGCCTTAAAAGATAATAAATATTTTCAACACGTAATCTATATGCTGCAGGACAAATGCTTCGACTAAGCAGGCCACATCCGAAACAATAATGGATTTTGAGCCGGTTTTGAACCGCAGCAGTTCGAACCTGGAATTCCGACTTTTTCTTACTGTAAACCGAACCACTATTAAAATAATAGCTGAGCTTCGGTCTCGGTTTGGTTAAAGCTTAGTACTCAGACAAACTAAATCGATTCTGACGGGTGTCGGAAAGCTTTCCTAAAATTCAAACAGGACTCTTACGCTCGGTCGAACTTAGACAAACTAAAATTTCCGTCAGCAGTAAATGTTAGACAAAAGTAATCGATCAGCCGATGACTTCTGCATTCCGTATATCCTCCAAATATCCCTGAATATTTAAACAAAAAAAACTTTTAACCAAATTCAAATACAAGCAAATCAGCGCAGAGTGACCGTGAAGGGTGATTTGGCGTTAAACAGTCACACTGCACCGTCCTGCTACCCCCCATTGGAATTAACTGTCAATTCTGCTCGCTAAGCCGTCCGAGAGTTTGAGTACTAAGCTTTACTCCTTCATATAAAAACCTTAACAATTGGGAAATTTTTACTTTGAAACCGTAAAATGGAGCTCCAAAAAAACCTTTCTCGGATTTGCAGCAGTGATGTGGAGCACCATCCATAGTGGGTGGGAAGTGGGAGACAGTGACTTGACAGTGACTTGACAGTGACTTGACAGTGACTTGACAGTGACTTGACAGTGACTTGACAGTGACTTGACAGTGACTTGACAGTGACTTGACAGTGACTTGACTGTGACTTGACAGTGGCTTGACAGTGACTTGACAGTGACTTGACAGTGACTTGACAGAGACTTGACAGTGACTTGACAGTGACTTGACAGTGACTTGACAGTGACCTGACTGTGACTTGACAGTTACTTGACAGTGACTAAACAGTGACTTAACTGTGACTGAAGATTGACTTAACAGTGATTTAACAGTAACTTGAAAGTGACTTGACAGTGACTTGACAGTGACTTAACTCTGAC
The DNA here is from genome assembly GCA_037044535.1 of Lordiphosa magnipectinata. Classification (NCBI taxonomy): domain Eukaryota; kingdom Metazoa; phylum Arthropoda; class Insecta; order Diptera; family Drosophilidae; genus Lordiphosa; species Lordiphosa magnipectinata. The sequence goes on from JBAMBO010000819.1 coordinate 596,823, forward strand.
TTAACTGTGACTGAAAAGTGACAACAGTGATTTAACAGTGACTTGAAAGTGACTTAACCTTGACTTAACACTAAGTTAACTGTTAAATTTACAATCAAACTTATCGTAAAACGCTTCGCTCGTACCGGGTGTCCCATGTCACCCTCTCTTGTTTGTTATGATATGTAAAAATAGTTGTTAACGTTTAAGAAGGTTAAGGAGGGATGATTTGTTACAAATTTGACAATCCAAAATAACGTGTTTTTGACTTAGAGACTTATTGTATTGGAACATCAAGTTCCAATTTTTTACCATTTCTCAGCTTGGGTTTTATTTGGTATTTTGCTGGAGCCTGGGAAATGGGAAGTTGCTCGGTGATGTTCAATCCTTTTAACTTTTGAAAACAGTTCGAACACGGTACTGAACTCTTTTCATGGAAGCTGCATACAAATTAAGTTTTTAAGCGTTTCTTTAAGATGTAGTGGCCCTACCCACTGTGCCATATTGCATTTTAAATTGCTTTGTACGCTTTCCGGGCTCCTTACAATAGCCATTTTGTTGTGGCTCTTTTGCTCTTTTTTTTTCGCTTTAACTATAATAATATACATTTTTATATGCATTATTTCTGTCACGATCTCGTTGGCTTTATATCTTTATAGACGACGTACTAGTAAACCATATGTATGGACATGTTCGCGTCATGTTGTGGCTTCAGTTGTTGGCTGCCCGGAGTTCATTAGCGGCCAGAGGAAGCGCTTAATTGAGGCGAAACACGTCAGTTGACATCCTCAATTAGTTGCATGTAATTAATGCGATTGGCAGCCGAACGGCTCAAACAAACAAAACTTGACCAGGCAGCAGCGCCAAGTTAATCCGAGGCGCGCATCTTTTTCTTCCTCTTCTTCTGGTTAGACTTGTGGCAACCCAGTGACCCACAAAGCCGGCTTGCCAGCGGCTTTGTACCGTTAGACTCCAACATTGTGTTTGCCTGCCCCGCGGTGATTGCAACGCTGAGACGACTCCAACCAAATAATTCAAATGCTCTGAGCTTGCATGTCGCAAATCTGGCAAAATGTAAATTTGGTTTTGTTTTTGCGTTGGTTTTGTGCAACAGTCCATAATGTTAATGAGGAACTGTTGGCTAACGGTGCTTGGGGCGTGGTGGATGCGTCTAGTCGTAACCCTCGAATAGAACGTGGCATGGCCAGTACCGATTGATTTCTGATTGGCGGCTGTCGGCAACTTTGCCTTTGACTTTGTCGGCAAACAGAAACAGCGGGACATCAGATCAGAGACTGGGCCATCTCTTTAAAGTGAAGCTGGCCTAGGATGGATTTTTTTTATGTTTTGTTATTTTTGATTGTTTGGAGTAGATTGTATTGATTGTTCTGCTTTCTGATTTGGTCATCAACGGCAGCAGTGGCAACAAAGTTCAATCGCGATTGCTTGGAACCTTTTGATTTTTTTGAGTCTATTTCTTGAATACCCTGCAGCCATGAAAATTGAAGTAAAGGGCATATGAATGGTTTGGGAGTGAATGTAACAGTCGTAACGAAAACTATTAAACTGTTTGGTCTTTAGTGTTAAATTGAGTTGAAAAAATGGCTTAGAGTATTCTTAAAATGTCAGCCATCATTTGGGGAAAAGCGATTCCCACTTAATACTTTCCTTAAGTATCAGCAGTGGCCACACCAAACGGTTGCCGTGCATTTCGATAGACTTTGATTGCATTTTTAAATAAGTTCATATTCTTCAGCTACATTGAGTGCAGTTTTTGAGTAGAAGCAAAGATTATACATTGAATGGTTGGTTATTCTATGGTAGAAGTCTATGCTAATTGAAGTCATTGTAGCTCTCTGTGAAAAAAGTGATGCGACAGAGGTGAAATGGACTCATGTGTTAAAGGGAAGTGTGCGATGTGAGTGACGAGATACTTTGTCCATAAATTAATTAAAAGTAGGCTCCTCAAACGACTTTACGCTAATGCGACTGCATGGTGTGACTTCCATAAAATAGTAAATGAATTTTATGACTAAAAAAGTTGTAAAGTTTTTATTGAAGGCAACACAATCTGATAGCTTAAAAGGTGCCCTCAGTGCTGATTCAGGCCTGAGAAGTAGGCATTGCTTCAATTCATGACTGATTTCAATACCACCCATGAAACTAACCCATGAGATCAGTACTGAAATCATGCCTGAAAGAAACGGAGGTCACGAGGCAGCAGGCCCTGCCTGTGTTGATTTCATGACTGAAATGCATGTAAAGGCACCCATGATTTCAGTACCAGCCCTTGCAAATCAGGGCTCATTCAGCTCTGATTCAGCACTGAGCCGTACTTAAGGGTATTTCATTTTGAGCCAAGTCTCGATTAAATACTTAAAAGGGAATAAAGAGTTCTACCTATAAAATTCCGCGAAATTTTTAACACCATTTACGTAAGACTTCTAGTTGAGGTTCCACTTTCATCTTTTACATGTCCAATTATCATTACTAAATACAATTTCTGTAATTTTTTCAGAATTTTAAAAGTTGTGAAAGGTGGTTAAAATTAATTAAAACACGCAGTACCCGACGATCCTGTTTCCATTCGCACACTCACAGCGATAGCGCTGTATTAGTGTACGGATCTTAAATAGAAATGGAAGAATTGCATGGACTGGATTATGCGTTGAAATATTGCCAAGTGAAGTCGACATATCTTGTAGCCCAAGAATATTTTTACAGTCCAGTAAATAATCGAATCACATGATTTCCAATTTTAAGACCTCGACTTTTGCTCTAGACCATGGGACACAAACGTCGAGAATCGTGTCAGTGAGAAAGCTCCGAGATTCCTCGATGGTACAAGCTACGACATTAGCTCCCCTGTACCATTCGATGGCAATTTTTTCTTTTTCATGACTCCCTCCATGACTAGCAACTTCTCGACGAGTCGGTTCATTCGAAAATGGCCACCTGAAGTTCTGTCTTTGAGCTTAAGCTCGTCACTAGATCTTCTGGGCCAATCCGCTTGTTCTCTGGAGCCTTCGACGAATCTTCAGATCGCTGTCGCCTGGAGATGCCACGATTTCCGCCAACCGGTGCTGCGAAAACCGCAGCTTCAAAAACAAATGTCAACTACTATCACCTAGTCTAGTTGCAAAGTATCTCCAAAAGCACTCGGAAATCATAAGCCTATACGAGTTATACCAATGAAAGCTGTGCTGGAGCTTGAATTTGGCGTCTTTTGAATTTTCTATATAAAACAAGAAAGAAAGTCGGTCAAGCCCGACTATAACATACTCTGTACCCTTACAATTGCATTTGCTCAGGAGTCAAAGGGCCAGTTAACAACCCGCGCACAACGCGGTGCGCTCTCTAAGTTTCTCTCTCTCTCTCTCTTTCTCTCTCGCACTAAGATTGCCTGTGTTGAACGGTTAAAGTATGTTGCTGTGGTTATTGGTGGGGAGGTGGGTTGTGTTAACTGGCCGTTTTTTGCCCATAACTTGAGTATCGCTCATCCGATCTTTATCATTCCTTCAGCAAATCGATAAATAATTTTGATAACTAGATATCTCTAGAAGGTGCGAACCATCTATCTCCAAAGCTGTAGGTGATATGAGGTTTTTTCAAATTGCGGGGGCGGGAGGGGACGTGGCAAATTGAAAATAAACTTGATCTGCCTGCAATTATAAGAAATATATGTCCCATACATGTCAAACATCTATCTCTTACCATCTCTGAGATCTCTTCGTTCATACGGACGGACAGACAGATAGACGGACAGACGGACATGGCTATATCGACTCGGCTGTTGATGCTGATCAAGAATATATATACTTTATAGGGTCGGACACCATTCCTTCTCCCTGTTACATACTTTTGCAGAAACTTAATATACTCTATGTACCTTCGGTACAGAGTATAAAAATCTCGCAGCTTCGACTTTAACAGTTTTTTTCGAAGCTGCGGCCGGTGTGAATTGACTATTACATGTGTGTGGGTTACTCGATACTCGGTGTACTTATAAATCTGTAGGATTATCAACCCACAGCCAATACCGCTTAGCCTAGAAATCTCAGATTTAGCATAGACCTTCGTTTAGTTATGCAGGCTCGCACAGTGAAAGAAAATGTGAAAAATTTGACCACGAAGTGGGTGAGAATGACAAAAAATGATGATTTTGGGTACATTAATGAGCATTGCTGAGCGCTTTTGCTGGGAGCGCGGGGGGGAGTGGGAGAGTGAGAGAGTAAGAGTGAACGACACACACCATGATACAACGAAGAAGCTTCCTATCTGTGGCGTTCTCGCGCTCACTCTCCCGCTCTCTCACGCTCACTTGGCAAAAGCGCTTAGTTCAAAATTTTGGCTGAGGCTAACAGCTGTTATAGTTGTATCATGACACACACTCACACAAATTAGGTATCCGTGTAGAGCAAAAAGAGAGGGGTGGTGAAGAGTGAGTGAAGACGTTGGACGAGGGGGGAACAGTGGGTTAACAATGACTTAACATAGGGCAATGACTTAACAGAGCAGTGACAACAGTAAGGGAACAGTGGAAGAGGGGGGGAATATTAATTGAACAGTGGCTGTAAGTGCGTCCCATGACACCCACTCTTTGTTGGTTTTGATCTTTAGTACGTATTCATTGGTTCAATGAGATGGGACCTCCTTGTAATTCCCAATCTTTTATTTGAGCCCTATATTTTTCATGGATGTCGAAGTTTTATCAGAAAATTTTGTATCTTTAAATTTCGGGAAAGACTAAGAGGGCTATACGTTCCCAATTATGGACAAGCAGTGTTGTTGCTGCTGTGAAATGCACAATCCTCATACATTTACTAGAAATGGGCGAGGGACGGAAATATTGCTTGACCCGAAGTACACAATGTAGTTGTACGGGCGAGGTATATTTAGAGGGATTCGTAGTACTCGATACTCAATAGTTGCTACTCTGTACTCGAAAATAAGTGATCAATTCTCAATACTCTATACTTAGGATACGATACTCATTCCTGTGTGTGTGTTTGTGTGAACTGCAACGGCAAATGGCAAAGCAGCTGACATTGCAAAGACAAAGGCGTACGAAAAAAAATCTGTCGAAAAGACAAAATTTTATTTTGATTGAAAATTTCTTTTTCGAGAATCTTGCAGTCTTATAAAAACAAAATTGAAAAACCTTGAAATGAGCTTAGAAATCACAAAAACAAGATTAATCATCTCTCAACTTATCAACCATTAAACACTTTTCTGTAAAGCTTCAGTAAAAAAATTTTATAATACATGTAGATAAATTTATAGAGTTCTCATACTGTGACGCCCGATGACGCAGTGATCTAAGAAGTTGGTGTTCTACCAACTGAACACGTTAAAGAATAAGTCTGCCTTTTTCAACTGTCTCAACTTTGAGCACTTTCCTGTAGGATGATGTCATTGCATTGGCATTAATTCTAAAGTTTTCGAGTATCGCCGCATCAAGATCTCTTAAATATCTTGAGCTATTTAAAATTGCTACGCACCAAATAATATTGGAGCTGCTGCCAGCACTTGAGGCGCGAACCATACTTGACCACACACACACACACAGACACATACGATGATGACAGCTCTGGGCACTCGATGATCAGGCATAAAAAATCTTGAGGCCTGGCTTTTTGGTGCCTTACCGTTGCCACATATATAATTAACCAACAAATTCTAGAGCAATCAATGGGCAACAAAATTAACAAAGCATAGCCCAAAGACAAGTGAAATCTGAAGAGTTTGAATTAATTACCATCATTGTGCCTGTGTGTGTGCGTGGAAAGGAAAAGGTAAGACCGAAAACACTTGACGCAGCCGCACAGCAATTATAATTATTATAGTGGAAAAAGATTCATTCGTTTATAACTTGAGACTGGCAAATCGATTAATAAGTGGCACAGCGTGTGCGTGGCTCGTTTAACCATCCAAGCATCTCTCCATCTTTCTCTCCTGGTCAACCACATTCGATGCGATGCGCCCATTCAAGTTATCGCTGCTATTCATAGCTTTGTTTATTTCGCTGGTGCGTGTGACCTGTTAATTATGGTTGAGTAAGAACGGTTTGTGGTCTCCAAGATGCGGGAAAAGTTAGCCTGGTTTGTTGGTTGAGAACATAATTGGTGAAAAGCTTTGAGCATAAAGTGAATCTAATCAAATAACACAAGTTGCAAAACTACTTTCCAAATTAATTGCAATTGCCATTAGATTTTTTAAATTAATGTGGCAAACATTCTTAGTAGATGAGTTTAAGCTAAAATCGTCTAACTATTTCATTTGAAATAAATTTGTCAATTTATTTTCAATGTAAATTGAAGATTTTTAACTGAACTTGAAAGAGTGCAAAAATACTTTGCCCAAAATGTATGTTTCTATTCGCATTCGTTAATGTTTTCCGTATAGCCGCTCGTATAGCCTCACGCATGGCTTAAGGCTATGCGTAGTGCAACAACAACTTCATATGTGTTCGCTCTTCTCTTTCTCTCCTATGCCTCTCGCAAATTCGACCGCAACAATAAAGAAGTGTGTGCGTCGGCTTCAGAAAAAGTTTTGTTGTTGGCTGCGAATGATTTAGATTGTACCAGACAGCGACGAGCACACACACACAAACAAAAATCAGGTTTCTCTTTTTTCTTCTTGTAGTTCTTGTTGTTTCACAAATATTTTCTTCACATTGGTGTCCACGCGGCCGTAAGCTGATTCTGGCTGACTAAGACTAATGAAATAACAGCTTTAAAGCATCTATAAGATTGTTGATCTGACAGAATCGGTTCAATCATATTGGGGCTTTTACCTGATTTTGTCATAGTCACAAACTTCAATAGAAAAGATTACACTAGGCATCAAAGTCCAGTTTATAGAAGGTGTGGTGGCGAATTTGGGAAATGGTCCGTCTAGTCTGGATTTTTGGTTATTTGAACTTGAACACTTTTGTGAACGTTTTGGTGGGGAACTCATATATGTGATCGATTCTTTCATTAAATGATTGTGTAGAACCATAACTTAGCTTTATAAAAACTTATTCCAAACTATTCTAAGATTATTTTTACGCCCAACATATACCATTTAGAATACATGTGTTGGAAATGACATAATTGTCATGAGATGCAAATACAATACAGAAGGCTAGCCATTTGTATTGAATTCAAATAAAAATGTTCAACAAAATCCATTGCATATTTATGGGCTGTAAAAAATGTTTTCGTTTCAAACTCATTTATTCAAAATGGTATATCTTCGCTTATAAAATTCATAAAATTGTAAGAAATTGTTTATTTTTCAAATATGAAATAATACTTTACAATAACATCAAAGATAGTTACATAAAAGTTGTAGGTTAACTCACAAAACGGCCTAAAAAGCGCCAATATTAGATACAAATTAACAAAAATCCAATCGTGAGGGAAAATTTCCATTTCATGTTCAGCATATGAAAAGCTTCTTTTATCCCCATCAAATTTAAATTTTGTGAATTTTAATTTAAAATATTATAGACAACTCTTAATTTAACTTGCCTACTTTAAACCTGATTTCGGCTTAGTACTAAACCAGCACAGAAATCAGCCATTACTTGGAAAGTGAAACAGGATGTTAAAATATGCTTTCGGTCATAAAATTTCGGCCATGCTCATGTCAGAATTAATCACTGCAATATTTAGTACTACAACGTATTACTTACGCAAAGTTGTTACATTTTTTAACTACCTTTCTCTTAATTAACTGTTTATGAGCAAATACAAATTTTATGACTTCGAACAGGCTTATTAGATAGTTAGTAAAAAGATTGCGAAAAAACTCTAAAAGTGCACTAAAAATATGTTGGCATTAAATGTTTGTACATGACTTTTAAAAAATATAGTTATTTTTTTTGGTATTAAGATCTTCGACAGAGCTTGTATAATTTAAGCGTTTTTTTTATAAGGAATATATAAAGTTGAACGACCAAACCGAACTGCACTCTTGAATGGGCTATAAACTTAGCTCTAATGCAAAAAATCAATGAAATTTTAGTGGGCGATCGACAACATAATGTAACGATTATTCAATGCTGATATGAATCAAAACTGCAAACTGCAAAGAAAATAAAATTCTATCAAAACAAAGCTCCTATACAAACAAGTCCAAATGAATGAACTTTCCCAAGAAGATGGAAGACGCGGAGACTGGTGCTTATCCTGAAGGGAGATAAGCTGCATGCTGGACTCCACTGGAAAGGTTCTAGAGCGCATTATCCACACGAGAATCGAAGCTGCGATTTGGCTTTCGGAAGAAACGGTCTACCCTAGATGCGGTAAGCAAACTGTGTGAAACGGCAGGCCGTGCAATTGAAGGGGGATAGTTGGCTGTACGGCGCAAAAGAATTCTCTCGATATAAAGAACGCGTTTAACATAGCTAAATGGAGCTGTGTACTGAATGCCCTTGAGAATGCCAGAGTCCCAACATACCTACAGAATATTTGTGTTGATTATATTAAATTATACTCAACCATAGACCTTGAGCCAGCCAGATGCAAGCTTTGACTAAAATCACAACAGGTCACTAAACCCCACATACATGTAAAAAGTTTAGCAATCATAATGGCCATATTCTAGTCTGCTTATCAAGTCATCTGTGATTCAACAAGATGTTTATTTAAGGACCTCCATAACATGCTAAACAAAATGGAAGAAGGTTAACTTTGGATCACCCGAGGCTTATATGCCCATGCAATAAGTATAATCTATATAAATAAAGGTTTTTAAGGACTTTCATTCAACAAATTTATTAACCAGCGGTGGGCACTGCAAACAATTTAATGCTCTGAGAGCTATTTTTTTGGAAACTGGCGTCAGTCAGAGGCATAAGAAATTGCCTCGCTTGCAGACAACAAGTTCAGGCGCCAGACCGCACAAGCAGCACTCGCTGATAAGGGTGGTTTTTTTCTGTTGTTGTGGTTGGACTGCTTCCAAACTCATATTTTGGGACCACCGCTGCTTTGAACTATGCTAGTTGAGTGATTACACAAAGTGATGGCATTTCTTCTATGACCATTTGTTCTGGCTTGGTTTGTTCTCATCGTACTGAAACCAAAAGTAGTCAAATTTCACAATAGATAAATATCATGATGATAATAGTTGTTGAATTATCGACATATCGATAAAATATTGAGTACTTAATGTTAACATTGAGTAGTTTATGCAAGACTTCTAAGAAGTACTCAGTTTGTTCGGGGCGAATGCCAACATCATGAATTGATGCACATTCATTTCACATTTTTTTTTATATGGAAGGCTTTTGTTACATCACATCACTTCCATATTGATGTACATAAGAGTGTAAATTTGATGTATGGAAAACTGTTAGATCATTGTAATACCAACTTATACGATGCGTTTTGGTGTAAAAAAGTCAAACAAAAACAAATTTTTTTTTAAATTGTTGTTAGTGTTTGCGACAACAGGCTTAAATTTGATAAGCACATAGAGAATACACTTAGTAAGTGTACATATGCAGGAGCATAACCGGAAAATCGTGGGGCATGGCACCACACATACTCCGATGGCTATACCTCATGGTGGTGAGACCGATGCTCACGTATGTAGCTGTCTTGTGGGGAGATAGAGCAAATCTTCTCACTGTAAGGACGCAGTTGCAAAAGCTGGCAGGTGTATGCTTGACCGGTGCCATGCGTACCTGTTCGACAGCGGCCCTAGAAGTACTGATGGAGCTAACACCACTCCACCATACCATCTGCTTGAAGAAAAATGCCACATTGCTCAGACTGACAGCAGAAGGAGTAGACGGGAACTATATAGTTAGCCTGAGGAACTCTGAAAGGTTGGAGAAGGAAATCCCTATAATCCTTTAACCCAGAGACGAGATGGTGGCAGAGTTCCACTTCGACAGGAACTTCACTGTACACAAAAGTAATAAGAAAGATTGGATCTCACTAGAAGAGACATATAAAATGCAACCACACACAATTCAGTGGTACACAGACGGGTCTTTGACACACCAAGGAGCTGGACTTGGGGTAGTAGGGCCTGGAACGGAAAGGTTTAAGTCAGAGATGGGCGCGTCGCGACGTTCCAATGCACACGAAGCAGCGTGTGCATAGAATCTCTGCCGCGGCCGACTGCACAAAATCACACGTACGCTATAAGCATTGAAAGCTATTTATAGAACACGAATGCGGCGCACGCAAATTGTGCTTGTATGCGTGTGAAAAGTGTGACGATATGTGTGCATGCCCATCTCTGGTTTAAGTCAATGGGAGAATTTGCAATTATATTTCAAGCCGAAGTATGTGCTATCTCCCGTGGCGCAGACCTCAATATGGGAAAAATCAACCATAATAGAGAAATTGCTATCCTTTCGGATAGCCAAGCAGCGCTCAATGCGCTTAGAAGCAACAAGTTCACCTCTAAGCTAGTCTTAGAGACAAAGAACAAATTGGACCAACTAGGTAGCAGGAACAACCTGTCCCTACGCTGGATACCCGAACACAAAAACATCCCCGGAAACGAAATGGCTGAGGGTGCAAGGGTGCCGCCACTGCAATGGTAGGACCAGAACGCTACTGTGACATAGGCCAACACACCATTAGGGAGCTCCTTAGAAAGGAAGAGAGTACGCTTAGAACAGCCTCCTGGGTAAACACCAGGGGCATGAGACATGCGAAAGCATTAATATTGGACCACAACCTGAAATGGTTCCAGAAATTAATTCAACAAGTAAAGAATGCCCTCAGGATCCTGACTGGGCTCTACACGGGCCACTGCAGGCTGCGGGGTCACCTGTACAAGCTGGGAATAGTAAACACCCAACTATGTAGATACTGTGAAGAGAAGGAGGAGTCCTCAGAACATATACTATCCCACTGCGATGCTCTAGCGAGGTGCAGATTCAGCAGATTTGGGGAACACAGCTTACCCCCCAACAAGATAAGTAACCTAGAACCCACGCAAATCCTGACATTCGTGCAGGAAATAGGGCTGCTAGAAGAGTTGTCAACTCAGTATGGGGGCACAATAGATCAGTATTGGTCGCAACAAACTATATATATATAGTGTCTGCGAATTAGGTTCGATTTCTCATTTTCTACATAGCTACTATATTTCAGAAAGCTCTGTGATCTAAATTCTCAGTATTTTGGAGCTCCGATCTATAGATGTGGTTTTTAAATTCGTCAAATGAAACGCAAACTAGCGCTTGCGTTGCTCTAACAAGTTAGCTTAAATCCTGTTCTTATTAAGTTCATTTCAAAAAACTTAATCAATAAACAATTTTCAAATTGCGAAAACATTATAAAAGTAAATCAAGTATTAAGATAAAGTCTTGTTATACTTCTAGCATAAGATTCCAGCTTCAAAACCACTAAAAAAACCAGTACCTGGATTTCTGTACAATTTTGCGTTTAAGTGCTTTTTGCCCTTTTATACTCCATGCTTACTTCTGTTTTGCTCTTTTTCTTTATAAACTGCTCCCCAGGTCGCCAACAATTCGACTGCCTAATAGCTAAATAAACTATTAACTGATTAAAATCGAAAACGCAGCCGCGTAACCAAAACTAGTAATCAAGCTCAATTGCTGGAGACTGCTCCACTAAATTAGTGAACGCCTTTCAATTTCGTTTCAAAAGACGAAGCGGGGCCAAGCGCAAACAAAGAAGCGGAGCACAGAGCAATTATTAGGCCTACACACCCAGGCTTCGCCATCAATCAGAGCTAAAGTAGTTTTTAGTTCTTACCTTGCCGTAGCTATTCAATGGTCCATTTATCCAGCGATCTGCCTCCAAACGTCCACTGAACAGGGCTCCGGTATTGGGATCGATGCGTTGCCATTCACGCACCTCGCGCTGGAATGGCGACCGTGTCCCGTTGCCGCCCGCCGCTCCAGCCTGCAGATGATGATTGTTTGTTGTGGTGGCCACTTCCATGTTGCCAGTGTGGTGGTGGTGGTGGTGGTTGTTGTTGTTGTTGTTGCGCTACTGTGCGCTTTTAATTTGCACGCTCGAGCTGGTCTTCGGCGGCTGCTGCTGCCTTTTCGCTCGCCTATTTCAAATTATTATTTATTGTTATTATGCTACCGTCGACTTCTACTCTTCTTCTACTTCCAACGTTTTTCGTTTGCTAAATTAATGGCAACTTTAATTTATTATCATAATAATCATCATTTTCTAGCCATTCTAGGCTGGCTACTGTGCAGATCCCCCACCCCCTCTGAAAATAATTTTCTTGGCTTTTCCTTTTTGCTTGCTTCTTGCCTTCACGATCTAATTCGAGTCTGCTGTGAGTCTGAGTGTAAGTGTGTGTGTGTATTTGTGTTGGCTGAAATGACAAGAGCAGAGTTGAAAGAAATTTTCGTTAGTTAATTATATGGCACAAAGTGTGAAAATACTGGCGGAAGCCAAAGTGCTTTGAACTGTCTTCGCCAGTTGAGTCAAAAACCGTGCAGATTTCTAATTTAATTTGTCGGCCAACGTTCAGCGGATATGCCTGCGGATGTCACCGTCCATTTCCGCTTAGAATCAGGGATTAAAGCCGCTTGACCATGTCAATGGCATGTGAATTCATTTAAAGTTGCTTTCAGATCATGTTTTCTGACCTAACCCTGACCACACATCATTTATTATATGTCAGACGCAAGTAAATACATCATTTATTTATTTGAATGGCTTTAATGATTTAAGCTCCAAAATATTTGTAAAAACTAATTAAGAAATTCAAGAGATTTTTTTTTTCCTGAACCGCTTCTGGTTAGTGGAATTTTACGAATTGCAAAACTCAAATTCATTTTACAAACATATCTTAAAGAATTAGGAAGTCACCAAAGTTAAGTTTGATTAAGACTTGAAACATAACCCACACAAGAAATTTTCAGTGTCAAACGGAATAATCGGAATTAAGAGTAGACTACTTTTAGTTTTATAATTTAAATTCTCAATACAATAATTATTTATTATAATTAACCAAAGATCAAAAACGGCGCATATATTTTGTATTCAGGGAAGCAAAAATAGGTGCCTAACCATTCCTACACCGAAAGGAACTCTTAACAATTTTATAGCGAGCTTGGGATCCCACTTCGAAACTAGTCCCCTGGAATCGTAGTCCATACTGAGGGCAGTGTCATGTGTGGAGTAATCGATACATCGATTACAGTCGATGACGATTTGTCTGTAACTTTAAGCCCTCTCTAGTTTTTCTCTCTAGATTTTCAATTAAAAATTTGTCGGATTGCTTGCCTTTTTACACATTTAGTATTTTGATTTTAGTGCTAACGCATCAGTACTTAGTTAAAAGTAAATACTATGGAAGACACTTTCCCAAACGGCGGGCTGCAGATGAAGCACGAACTTCTATATTTACAAGGTAAGTTTAAGCAGCTAAACATATGTACATATGTATAATCGTTTTTTGCAAACATAGAAAATGTAACTCTTTAGACAGAACATATACCACGCCACAATGCTGCTGTGGCTGTTTCAGCGCCTTGCAAGATGATGCACAATGCGAGAGGATCGAAACAAAGACAGCTGCGGAAGAGGCGACTTCGAGTTTTTCACTTTGTGAAGGCGTAAAGATTTTATTGAATTTATATGAATTTTTACTCTAAAGTTAAGGGGGTATTCTGGTGTAGAATTTTGTTCAAACAATTTTTATACCCTTGTAAATGCTGTTTTTGAAATATCAGAGTTAAAATCAAATATTTTTCTAACTAAAACATATTTTTCCACAGATTTTGACCAAAATTTCGAAAATCTTTTTGGAAATATATATAAAATTAACAATCGTCGAGTTTAAGAACTATAAGATTCACAACAAAAAAGTTTTTCTCACATTTTTTGACCGATTTCAGCTATATGATTTACTTATCCGATCCGATCGGTTCCGACATATTAGCATCGTGCAGTAAAAAGTAGACTCTGTGCAAAGTTTCAGCTCGATAGCTTCAAACCTGGGAGATTAGTTTGCGTAGAAACAGACAGACAGACAGACAGCTCATCGCACTGATCGAGGAAATATATAGTTTTTGGGGTTGGATATGAATATTTCTCTTTGTTGCAAACTTCTGGGCAAAATTATAATACCCTTTGCAATGGTATAAAGAGAGTGAGTGTCTGGGAAGCCCGGTACGAGCGAAGCTCATTACGACGATAAATCTGATTGTAAATTTAACTGTTAACTCAGTGTTAAGTCAATGACAAGTCACTGATAAGTCACTGTCAAGTCAATGTCAATTCACTGTCAAGTCACTGTCAAGTCTCTGTCAAGTCACTGGCAAGTCACTGTCAAGTCACTGTCAAGTCACTGTCAAGTCACTGTCAAGTCACTGTCAAGTCACTGTCAAGTCACTGTCAATTCACTGTCAAGTCACTGTCAAGTCACTGTCAAGTCACTGTTAAGTCACTGTCAAGACACTGTCAAGTCACTATCAAGTCACTCTCAAGTCACTGTCAAGTCACTGTCAAGTCACTGTCAAGTCACTGTCAAGTCACTGTCAAGTCACTGTCAAGTCACTCTCCAGTCACTGTCAAGTCACTGTCAGGTCACTGTCAAGTCACTGTCAAGTCATTGTCAAGTCACTCCCAAGTCACTGTTAAGTTACTGTTAAGTCATTGTTAAGTCACTGATAAGTCACTGGTAAGTCACTGTTGAGTCATTGTTAGTTCACTGTCAAGTTACTGTTGTCACTGTTAGCCCCTCTTTCCACCCCCGCACCCTCCCACTCCACACACCCACAAACACACAACCCACCTGCTGCTACGGCAAATAGTAACAGCGGTTGACTTTGCAAATACAAATTGCAAAGACAAGGCGTAGCCACAAGAATCTGTCGCAAAGACAAAATTTTTCTAGTTCAAGTCCGCCAGTCGAACGTCCATAAAAGAGCTTCGCTCTAAAATATTGATTTGATAATCATATCAAAGGTCTGACCATTGAATTATCAAATTTATAAGACCTAGTATCAAACTAGTACTAAAAAAATAATACAGAAAAGTGTCAACCTGATACAAGTTAGTATCAATTTGATATCCTCGAAATAGCATTTTAATACTTTCGAAAATATTAGCTTCATACTTGTAGTATTAAAGAGGATTTGATACTTAATAGTTTTGAGTTTTTTGGGTGTAGAATGGGAAACCGCTGCCTTCTTAAAGCAGGACAGATACATGTATCGATAGAGGGATTGATTTAACAGTTGATGCCGATCCTTTCCGAGGTTTTTTGGTGGGTTCTTTTGTCTTTTTGAATGACAGAGTTATCGATGTTAAAGTGCTACGTCCTATTCGAGCTGGTGTTTCGCAAGGAAGTGTTCTGGGCCCTGATTTACACACAGTTCAACCTGTTGATCTTCCTTTTATACCTATAGTCATCCAAGGTTCAACTGTACTCTGTGTTTCTGACTTTCAGTGTATGGCCTGCCACTATTTTATAAATCTGACACATTACCATCAGGCTACTTTTGCACTTCACAGAGTCAAAACATCTCGCCTCTTGTTACTTACGATTAGTTTAACTTGCAAAAATTTATCACAAAAACTAAACAAAAATCTCGTTTGCATTGCCCATCCCACCATACACTAATCAACTTTGCCCCACTGTCCCATATATATATACTTAAAACTTAAACCCACCCAAAAGAGCTGTAAAAGACATCGAAATGTTGGTGTCTTACACTTTTAACTGAATTTGGCACAAGTTGCTGTTTGGATAGAAAGCCTGAAAGCAGAGCAATGCATTTTCCCAATGCGAAAAGCAATTTTACTGCATACCGCCGGTCCGCTAAATAGTAACTGTTACTTAGTTTTCCTCGCTGCTCAGGCATTAACTTCCTCATGTGTTGCGGTGGCACGGGGTAGGGGAATGGGGGGAAACAGAAATAGACAACAGACCAGCCATAAAACAAGCAACGGAAACCCGTTTTCGCCGTTGAACTTGCACTCGTTTTGGTTTTGGCTTTTAGTTTTTGGCCAATGCGTGGCGCAGCGCGGTGCGGCGCGTCTTTAGCACTTGGCTAGAAATAAAAGTTGTACGAGTAGATATTTTTTTTGTGGCACGCAACCTGGGTAGATGATGGGTAAGCGTAAGCATCTTACTCCACATTCACTTGGGACACGTTTTGCCGGTTTTTACTTTTCAGTGTGTGAGCTATTTGATTGTGTTAATTAAAATTTAATTAAGCGTAATTTTGTATAATTAGCCGCACATAAATAAATGTTCAGCTTGAAGGCGCTGACAATTTATCAGTGTGTATGTGTGTGTGTGTTGCCCGAGTGAACAAACAGAATGCATTAAGTGGGGAGGGGCACAAGTTCGTTGCCTAAGTCTTTTGTTTGACTTAAGAATTTGCTTAAGGAATGCAACCGCAGACAAATCAGACCTTTTCTGTGCCACGAAGGTCAGCATAATTATTATTTTTTATTGTGTTTTTACAGTTGCCCGTTGACAATCAGCCAACCGCAGCGCTGTAAGGAAATATGCCGGCCAACCGACCGCAATGCAAATTTCCTACACACACAAATTGCCAAAACGAAAGTCGATTTGTGGCTGATTGTGAACTTGAGCCTCCCCTCTACCACAATCAATTTCAATGTAGGTTAATCCCTCATTTTTGGTCTTGTGTTACACTTTGACAAATTTTGTTTTGTTTCGTGATTGATTTGTTTGTTTAAAAATACACAACAGAGAGTTCAAAGTGTATGTGGGTGCCAAATACACAGCTATTTATAAACGCGAAAGCTGTGAGGGTGTTAAGTTGGCATTGAAAGTGCGTTACCCAAAAAACGCCAATAAATTTGTCAGATAAAAAAAAGAATTTGTTACACAATTATCATTTTCAACGCGTGCACCGTAAAAATCGTGCAACAATTGACCGATATGTAAATTTGTCTGAATTTGCATAATCGGCGCACATTCGCATGTTTTTTGTGTGTGTTCTAATTTGAATTTGAATTTTGTGCGACAGAAGCACGAGTTGACTTGGCGACTAAGGCAGCAAGTGTGAAAAACTTGACAGCTTGAATGATAAATTGAAATATTGACATAAAGTCTTTTGAAATGAAAAACAAGGCAAGTGCTTAGTGGTTTTTACCGGGAGAAGATGGAATTACCAATGGAATAACCACTGAACTACACGAACTGCTGGTCCACATATTCAACAAAGCATTTCGATTCTCGAAGAGTATAATTTTTCCTATTTTTAAATAAAGCTATTTAAATGACCCACAAAACTACTAAGGTATTTGATTCATCAACTCTTTAGCTAACTAAGATTAAGTGACTAGACTAAGTGAGTCCCAAGCGACAATCAGACGTGGATACTCGACTTTAGACGGGGTATTCAATCTGGCATCGATAGTCCAAATAAAATTATAGGAAAAACGGAAAGTGTATGCCTCTTTGGTGGTCTTTAAAGCTGTTTTCGTTTATGTGTCTAGATTAATCCTCATATAGAAGCTACAGCGACTACGTAGTTGTATCCGGAAAATTATTAAATTAATAGAAAACGTATACTCAAAGACTTGTTGCGCTGTATGTACAAGAGACAGTCTTTCAGAGGAATTGGAAACACTCAATGGAGTCAAACAGGGATGCCTCATTTCACTGCCTTATACTTGGCTGACATCCACGAGCATCTTAAAGGGGGAGTTATGGTTGGAGACACCAACATACGGGTTCTCATGTACGCGGACGACGTCGTTATTCTTGCGGACCAGCCTTCGACACTATAGGACATGATAAGAAGACTCGAAAGCTACTGCACTATGTGGGGAATGAAGGTAAACAGGTCAAAGTCGCAAATTATGGTGTTTCGAAAAGGAGGAAGACTAAGATTAACAGAAAAGTGATTCTTTCAGACGGAGACCCTGCAAGTTATCTCTGTTTTTAAGTACCTTGGAGTAGTGTTTACCCCCACTATGAGCTTGGAACATGTAGATACGAGGTTAAAAGAAGCTAAAGGAAGCATAAACTCCGTATGGGCAACAATTACCTGATTTTGAGAGCAAAATGCAAGGTGTTCAACGCCATAAGTAGAGCCGTTCTCTGGCTATGGGGCACAAGTCTGGGGAGGCGAAATTAGCGAGCAAGCAGATCAATTGCAGAGGTATTTCATTTACAGAATTCTTAAATTCCCGGAAAGTATGCCAATTTATTTACTAGCGATCGATGCAGGTCTAGAAAACGGATAGACGCAGTATGCTCTCCGACAGGATATTAGATGGTGTACGTCTCTTAGAAGAAAACTCCAGAACTGTACTTTGTACTCGCTAAACTAAATATATACAAGCTCATTTATGTGACACTTTGCCGAATTTTATTGTTCCATTAAATAAATTTCAGCTCAAACGCGCAAGACATCAATTCTCATGTGTACCCTGAGATCATTTATCATATAAGCAAGGGCTGAGAGACAGCGCCCGTCAGGTAAAAGGTAAATGCCAAAAAATAGACCTAGTTAAGGTAAAAGGAATTCTGATTTTCCCGTACCTAGGTACAAAAAAGGGTACTTTTAAATTTGAAAGCTGGGATAATCCAGCATTCTAAATTGCCGTTGCTTTTGTTAAGGAAGAATTGTACAAAGCGCTTGAATGATATATTCAGTAGAGCCTGTTCAGCATATTTTGTGACAACTTAGTTCAAAGTGTTTGATGCGCATCTAAAAGTCGTTTCCACATCAGCTGGACTATTCAGCCCTATTATCTTTAAATCAGACTCTTCTAAAAACTCAGGCTTCTTGTTTGTTCCTTGAAATCTGTACACTTTAAATGATTAACGGAACTTGAGTGCATTATCTGTAACTGTTCCACATATTTTGGATTCACGATCATTAATCCCTTCATAAAAAGCACGAAATATGACAAGGTTATAGCGACGGCTGTCGGTTTTTGTTCTCTCCTCTATCTTTGAGTATTTTCTTGCAAATGCATAAAAGTGCCACCAAATTAAGTGTGACCGAAAACTCTCAAAATCCCAAAAGTGCAGATACAATTGACATCGATACTTGGGCGCGAAAAAAATCACGTACGGTAAGTACCAACAATGATTGGAAAGGTACCCAATTTTCTTAGCTAGGTAAGGTACTAGGTAAATGTCAAAAAATGTACCTAGGTAAGGTAAAAGGTATCCGGAATTTTCAGTACCTAGGTAAAGGTAAAGATACAAAAAAGGTACTTTTAAATTTAAAAGCATGGTTCAAGTTGAGTTAAGATCTTCCATTATTGGTATAGTAAAAGTCTTCGGAATCCTTGAACTCTCATTGACTGCAGTTTCCAAATTTTCCAATCTTTAAAACACTTTACAAATTTGTTCTTTTTATTTGGAATCCACTTCAATTTGAAGCAAAGCTTTTTGTCTCGGTTGAAGTCAATTTTTCAAAAAAAGAAAATCGGTTCAAACTTCTTTTTTAAGAGCATCTTTAAATTAATCATAATATTTCAAATTATTCAAGCATAGAAGTCAGAAAAAATCCTAAATTACATCTGGATTTGCCCTGCAAAGTTGTGACTAGTGCGATAAAAATAAGTATAATCTTGTAGCCGAATAAACAAATTAAATTAAAGATCAATAACCTTAGCGAAAAATCAACTTCTGGTATTGGTTAAAGTTGTACAAACACTTTTTAAATTGTGTTTTAGTTCCAAAATTCGTGGAATACTGTCATGAATGCTGTTCCATCTTGTAATGCTCTGCCACCGGCACTCGGACGCTAACAGCATTCAAAGTTGCCGTTGCTTTCGCTAAGGAAGAATTGAACAACTTGAATAATGTGCTGAACTATTCCGCTCTATAACCTTTATATCAGACTCTTCTAAAAACTCAGGCTTCGCGTGTTTCCTTCAAACCTGTACACCTTAAGTGTTTTTTAGAAGTTGGATAAACTGTAACTGTTTCACATTTGGATATATCTAAGTTCGTATTTGTTATGAACTTCAACTAATATAGTAGAAATTATTTCATGGGTGTGAGAAAATCACACACGCTTATATGCGAGCACGAGAGAATGACGATGTAGATTGCTTTCTATATAGTGGCCGGTTACACGAAAGTAACTTTTGTCATTGCAACTCCAAATATCCGTAGTCGTACATATAAAATGAATTTTTCTTTTACAGCCGTGATACCATTTTCACTTGTGTAAGAGTTTTGTGATTTAAAATCGTTTTTTAGTAAAAAAATTTGTCTATAATTCGCCAAATGTTTGCGAAAGTGAAAATGGAAGCCCGGCTGATATTTCGCCTTCCTATTATCTAGCATGGATCGTTTAGTTTTTGGGCACGGAATGTGTAACCGGATGTGCAGTTAAAGCCACAAACATGTTCCTGGAACTTTTCTTTTCAATATGGCAGAGCGCGGCAGCATCTCAGCTACAATGTAAATCAGAGCGATAAAAGTCACGTACGAAAAGTACCTAGTATTTCACCTATTGCAAAGGGAAATGAAAATTAAGACCAAGGTAAGATAAAAGGTACTCGAACAAGGACAAAATATGTACCTAGGTAATTCCAAACAATGAGTACCAAGTCCCTTATCTATTGATAAGGTAAGTGAAAATTAAGACCTAGTTAAGGTAAAAGGTACTCGAATTTGAAAATATCGAGGTAAGGTAAAACGTACACAAAATTTGTATCTAGGTAATACCTAATGGGTATGTACCGAGGCATGCATACCTAAGTACTTCCAAACACTGGAAACAGCATGTGAATATGGCCAGATCGAGCGAAGCGCGCGTATAAAAACGATGTGAATTATGCGGTAGGGGCTGAGCTCTGCAATACCGTCCCCAAACAACGGACCATTACATGGATCCTACAGGCGAGAGGAGATATGCTTCGTTTAAACAACTGCCCCAGAAGCACGGTAAACGGTGGACTATGCTCGCTTTGCAATTGGAGGAAGCTAGAGGACATGCAGCATTTTATCGAAAGGTGCCCTATTCTGCAGGATGTTTCGATGCCGGCGTTTTAAAATAGGAATGCTTGAGGTAGAGGAGGTCGTTGCGGCTCTAGTTGGAGCCATGGGTTGGCAAAACTTGCCGATTATTTTGAGGGTGTTATTCTATATAGAAGGAGAATATTAAGTGCAGATTTTTTATACAATTTTCTAAAATAGTTTTATACGGGGGTGCCACAGAAATCACTAGAGATTTTTGTATATTGTATTTCAAATTTAAACTGCTTGCATTAATAAGTGAAGTGAGACCAAAATGCTCGGTTGCTAGATCATAGGTCGAAAGTAAAGTGGATTGAAAATGACTGTTCAAAGCCAAGTAGATTTGAGCAGTCATTCCCAAATCGCTCAAATTCACCATCTGATCTAGCAACCGCAGATATACTTTTCACTTTACATATAAAATTAAGTAATTCAAATTGGAAATTTAAACTTTTGTACCAAAATCTCTAGTGATTTCTGTGGCACCCCCATAGTTTTATTTTAGTTTAAAACAGTTTTCTTTTTCTTTTTTTAAAATCAAGTAAATTTTAATTTAGTAATCTTACATGTTGAATGTTCAACAGAAGAAAAGCTGACGGCTCTAAGCCAAGCTTTAAATATGTTTTATTTTATATTTTGTTCTTTTTGTTATTCGAGAATTGTACAAAAACAAATGTCTGTAAAATAAAAACATCTATCTATTAATCTATGTATCTATCTAGATCTAGTGGTTTTTACTGAAGTATGCAATACAAATCTTTTCATTTAAATCTTTCTTCTAATTTAAAGTTTTTATAAATGTGGATAAACCCAGGCTATAGGACTTCAAATTAAAATGCAAGAATAACCTCGCTTAATCTCAAAAACATTGTTGGGTAACAGAAGAATCGGAGTATGAAAGTTTTGCTGTTATTCGGCATTGCTCTATGTCATCCACCTGACCTCAGGTATAAAGAATAGAACTAAAATTTTTGTTCAGACAATGGATCAGTGCTTTATCAGCACATTTAAGTCCGCTGTATCTCATTATGTCTAAGTAAAGTCCAAATTGTTATTTACTTATCTAGGATCAGTAACATAAATTACAAAAAAAACTCTTCAAATATTTTCTTATAATTAAATTTTTTTTATATAATACAACTAAGCTCCATCCATTGTTTTGCGTTTGAAGCCTTTTCAGTCAACCATAAATTCAATTTATTTCAATTTATTGTCCATACCTCCAATACCTTTCAACATTATGTCTTTGACCTCAGGCAATGTCTCAATTTTTCTTTATCAGAAATCTTTTTGATGTCTAGCTTAATCTTTCAGCAAACCATTTTTTTTGTGCTACAATTCAATTAAATGAAAGAAAAGCAGCACAAAAAATCATTTTTTGCTTTAAGTGCCGTACATTAATTCAGCAACGCCCCCCCATGACTCCATCCAAACAACCAAACTGAAACACACACTCGTACTTATGGACCACAAGCTTTAGCTTCCGTCATTTCATACAGGCTTGGTGTTCGATTAGATTTGTGTGTTGTGTGTGTGCGTCTAGAGGAAAATAATTCATTTTTAATACAATAAATATTTTTGTGGTTAGAGGGCAAAGACAATGCTTTCGTTTAACAGTTGTTATTAAGCACACGCAAAAGTATCTTTTGGATCCATTTCGACTTCCGCATGGGACTGCGCAAATCGTTTAATTGTACTACGAATTGGCGACTAGTTGTGCACCCGCACTTGTTTGCCCTGTAGGCGTTTGCCATTGTTTAATTAGGCAAATGAGTCAATTGACTTGCCATAATTGAGTAGCGACATTTATAAGGAACAGAAATTTATGACTTGTAATAATAAGCAACTGGTTAAAGCTGTTCTGTCTAAGCATTTCTTTGATTAACTAAAATTACATAACGGCCAAAGATAAACTAGACACACACAGTACAGGCAGTTCAAACGGGTAATCGTTGTTGTTGTGACACAAGTATCATATAAATATATATAAGTATCTTCCGTCTAATGATATTAACGTTTTATGATTTCCTGCAACGCCCACAAGACATTGCTCGGATTCAATTTTCCGCTAGCTGGAGTCAACCAGTCGTATGCGTAATTTAATGGGAAAGCAGATGCGTGGTATGCGTAATCAACTCGCCTTGTGTAATATCTTTGGGGAAAGAGTTGCGAAAGCTGGCGACATACATAAATTTGGAATTCACCTTTCTTACTTTTGTTGATAATTTTCGTTAATTTCTGTTCATCCTACCGTTACTTTTAACACTTGCACTTAGGCTACATTAAGCCAAATATTTGCCATTATAATTAGCAAGAAAAGTGGTACAAAAATGATGAGTCTTGGGCTTTTTGATGGCGCTTGGAATTGGATTATGGGGTCGCAAGAATATTTTAAAATTGTGGGTTTCGGTTTCATTTTAGGAGAACAAGGAAATGAAACTTATTTGAGAGGGTATTATGCAGTCGGAGCATTTGACTTATGACAAGTTGTACAAGTTAATACTTAGATTTAATGAAATAGTCATAACCACATGTTACGGTATTTTATTTTCGCTTAATTACAAATCGTTCACTCAATCATCTAAGCTCTGAAAAGAAATATCAGTTTGTAGAAAAATAACCTGCTGGTGGCGCCAACAGGTGGGCCAGCTGCTGGTTATCATAGCTTTGATACCATCATCTGTTAAGCAAACACAAGGCTAATAAGAGGGCCAGCTGTCCGTTTATAGGTAGATGCCGACAGTAAATCATACATGTGCAGTATGAGATAGCTTGTGAAACAGAACTTTTGGGAATATAAAACTGTATGCCTTAAAATGCAACAGCATAATCTGCCATACTCCGGAATTCTGCAGAATGTGCAGCAGCCTAATTGCCCATCGAAGTTCAGCTCCCAACAACTCACTTTACCGTATACGAAAACATTTTTACATACATTTTTGGAATAGAAGCAACAACTATACTTAATGATTTTATTTCAGAGATAGAAGCTCTAAGGAACCGAGAGAAAACCGAACTGAACCGGAGCGTAAGCCGCGTAAGAGCTAGTTTGATGTATTTTAATGACGAGTTTGATGCATCAAGGTGTTGGGCGAGTATCAAAATATTGCCCGTTTGAGAAACATCTGTGACAATAAGGCTGATCTGTTTGAGATGTCGGGCATAAATCCCGGACTTCTACTTGGAAGATTATTTGGATGTCTCTCTTTCGGGCAACTATAATCGTTTGGAGTAGTTTGTACAAGAGATTGGCTAATCGGCCTACAGTGTGGGTTTGATGAAGCAGTTTGTGGAGAACATAGTGCATCATGCGGCTCTGACGGATGCCCAGATATGCGAC
The DNA here is from genome assembly GCA_037044535.1 of Lordiphosa magnipectinata. Taxonomy (NCBI): domain Eukaryota; kingdom Metazoa; phylum Arthropoda; class Insecta; order Diptera; family Drosophilidae; genus Lordiphosa; species Lordiphosa magnipectinata. Next base: position 621,061 of record JBAMBO010000819.1, read on the forward strand.
AAGATGGGGGTAAGTAATAACAATTTTGAGGCTGGATTCCAAGTTGGTACACTGTGCATTTGTTTGCAGGAATGCTGCAGTCTGCAGGACGGCAGCTCGGAGTATCTGCAAATAATGGATTTGGGCTGTGCCATCATTTTGGCTCTTAAGCGAAACGCTAGAGATCGGAAAATATATTTTTAGTTTTCATACAACATTTTTGTTTTATTTGCAGCTAAATTCTTAGTCCTACTCCTTGGCCTCCAACGAGTGCGGACGCTTGGGCCCGTTAGCATTGGAGACGGTTTGAGGGGTACGTCACTCCAGTGCGGATTTCGTAATTTTCTTGGGCGTGATTTGTGGCCCTTAGCTTCATAGTTTCCTCGCGATTGAAACTCTCGGTCCGTTTCCTCTTGGGCTCCTGTCTTCCCCCTCCATTACGATTTCTGATGGTCAAAATAATAAGCTGCACAAATTTTCGTCACGGCATCAGCTGTTCACTTAATCCACTCCCGACGCACATCACTATCGAAACGTCAACTATCGATATGTCAATTGTGTATTTATTTCGCTTGTCGCGGAACACAGAAATTTATTTCAGCAGCGGACAATTTTCGCCACTCTTTTTATACCCTTGTAGAGGGTATATTAAAATTGTCCAGATGTTTGTAGCGCATAGAAGGAAGCATCTCCGACCACACAAAGTATATATATTCTTGATCAGCATGACGAGCTGAGTTGATATAGCCATGTCCGTCTGTCCGTCTAGTCCGTCTGTTCCTATGCTATCTCCTCCGACAGTTTGTAAAGCTATCTTAACCAAACTTTGCATGAAGCCTTTTGGTACCAAATACGCTACACATTTGTCGGAAACGGAAGGATCGGATAACTATAGCACATAGCTGCCATAGGAACGATCGGTCGAAAAAGTAGTTTTAGTGAGAAAAACTTTTTTTGTCTTCAAATCATAACGTCCCCAATCCTCGTATTTATAAGTTTTCTATGCTTTTATATAATTCCACCAAGTTTTATGAAAATCGGAAACAGTATATAGTATAGCTGCCAGTACAAAAGATATGTTTGAAAAAAAGTGCTTAGTATGAAAAACTTTTTTGTTTTTAATGCTATCGCTCCCGAAACTTGTTACTGATCAATATTATATGCTGCCACACAATTTTGCCAAGTATGATCCAAATCGGATGACTATGGACTATAGCTGCCATAGGAACAATCGGTCGAAAAGTCAGTTCTAGGTGAGATAACATCTTGTTTTGCTTTCTCATATTGTGTGAGAATGACTGTCTTTATACCTAGATAGCTTGTGAAATATTGTCAGTTGCCACACCATTTTGGGGAGTTGTGGTCACAAAAGTCGGTAGAATATATCGACTATAGCTGCCATATAACAAACTGGCAAACCAAATGGTCAAAGTAGAGGCGCCATCTTATTGCTGAGTTTCGCCGGAATAACTCTGCTAAGAATGACTTGACGAAAATCATTCTAATTTCTTAAGTTTAATATCACCACAGATTAAGATATCAAGACTGACCAATTGGGTATGATACAGCTTCGGTCAGAGCCGAAGTTAGCTGTTCGCTCTACTAGGCAGGCCTCTGGTACTATTTAGTAAGCATCGTCATTTAGGCTCTCTGAATACTCATGTTGGTGGGTATGTCCGACTTACTGATCACAGCGCTAACCAAACTAAATTAGAATTGCTTTATAGTGCTTCATTGTTTCGCACCTAATTATATTTGAAATGAAGCGCATAATATCTTCTATACTCTTTGTCAAGTTTAATATCATGACTCAGTGTAGACACATCCTTAGTTCGCCAACTCAGCTGTGAATAGTAAATCATATGAATGAAATGAATTAACCAAAGACTAAGATGGTTTTACTGTACGTCCAAAATCTACCCTAATATCATAACCAAAGGGTTAGAACCAGGAGGGAATTTTAACAACAGATTCGATTTAAAACAATTCGCATTTTCCCTATCACACTTTTTATACCCGTTACTCGTAGAGTAAAAGGGTATACTAAAGTCGTGCAAATGTATGTAACAGGCAGAAGGAATCATTTCCGACCATATAAAGTATATATATTCTTGATCAGCATCAACAGCCGAGTCGATATAGCCATGTCCGTCTGTCCGTCTGTCCGTCCGTCCGTCCGTCTGTCTGTATGAACACCTAGATCTCAGAGACTAGAAGAGCTAGAGCAACCAATTTCGAAATGTAGACTCCTATTGTCTGCACGCAGATCAAGTTTATTTCGAATTTTTGCCACGCCCACCCCCGCCCCCACAATAAAAAAATGTTGAATATCTCCCACAATTTTTGAGATATCGATCTATAAATTTAAAACTTGCATTAACATTCGCAACATCTAATTTTCGTCAAGATCGGATGATAAATAGCCGAGTTAAAAAAATGTTGCATACTTTTCGGCTGACCCACCTCAGGCACACAGGAAGGCTATTAAACGTTTCTTTCCATGAGTAACGGGTATTTCGAAGTCGGTTAGAGCCGACTTTAACTTACGCTCTCGTTTTTTAAATTTTTTTTTGATTCAAGAAATTTTGTTCTCCTTTTTATAACATTAATAGTCGTTTTTCGATTCTAAAGCGTTTCGTACTTATCTTAAGTAAACCCAAGAACAAAACATACCTGAAGAGTAATGACTTTTTTAAAACTTTGTATGGCTTCTAACTTAAAGTGATCAGATATATACAAACTTTGGGGGTCACAGAGTATGTAATAGTCGGGCTTGACCGACTTTCTTCGCTATGCACCTTCGGTTCAGAGTATAATTATACTGATCAGTTTATTGTCATGATTATAAAAATTCTATAGCTAAGCGTTTAACAAGCTATCGTTCGGTAAAAAAAATTTACATAGCAAAGTTGCTAAAATTCACCTAAATGCATTAAGCTTGTAAAACTTTTCAATTTCTCTCCCTTATTCAGCCATTCCAAAACACTCATCCTCATCTATCTTAATCCAAACTAATCTAACCATCTTTTGACTAACACACAACAAAATTTCGCACATGGTTTTGCTTAAGCTTTTATGTAAATTTTTTTGACTAAAATTGGATGCAAATTTTCTTTTTAGCATGTTTCAAATTTTGTTTGGTCACACAAAAGAGTTTGGCGACAAATGTATGGCTGTTGTCTAAGACAAGCTTAAATCAATCAGCCAAAAGCGTTGAATTTTAATTTCTTATTACAAAAGCCACGTTGTTAATGACCGCCGGACAAAAAGTAAAAGTGTTAAATTGATAAACATGTTGGGGAATTATGTTGTGGCCCCCCCCCCCCACACACTGCTCATATTTCACTTTCAAAAGCCCGCAGAGGTGGTTTGGTCATTTCCTTGGTAGGCGTCACTTGTAATTAACTTTTAGCCCTGCAGCCGAGGCCCGAGCCCTCGAACAGCATTTCATGCTGTGTGGCAACTGTGTATTTTTTTCCTGTTGTCGTTTTACTTTTGTTACGCTTCATTTAAGATGCAGTTCCTGATTTTGTTTTTTCTTTTTTGTTGGTTTTTTGCTTTTTTGTTTTTAATTTATGTCTGTTGGTCGGGCGGTGTGTTCGCATGACCAAACGGCTCATTTATTTTGTCACATGTGGGAGGAGGGAGTGAATGGATGGAGGTTTGTGGCGGTAAACTGTAACACATTTCGGTTTGATTTTTCAAGTCTGATAAGCTCGGCTTATTTATGGCTCTGATTCAATTGTGAGGGCGTATTAAAATGTTGTAAACTTTAACAAACAGGATGTGACAGCGAAAACAACTCAATTTGTAGGTCTGTTTGAGACCAGTTAATTCAATTGTACTCCCATTTGCTCTGCACCAATCTGGCAGCAGAACTTTCATTGTCGACTGCCCGCCCACTTAATGTCATGGCAAGAAAGTGGCCAACTTTCACCCCCAGCAGCTGCTGTGAGAAATCTCAGACAATTTGTCTATTTTCTGTACCATTTTATGACACATTCTTTTCGCTTTTTTTTTGCCGTCAATTGTCAATGGCACCAAAACACAACTTAATCAAAGCACCAAAAGTACTTGTTTGTTTGAGAGTGAGCCTCCTCTTCGCTGTGGTTAATTATATGCATAATGGGCGGAAGAAAGTTTAGTTTAGCAATGACAATAAGAGTAATGATAAAAAGTGTTCTATTCCCACCATGTGAGGGAAAAAAAAACGAAAGTAGAGGCGGTGGAGAGGAAAGCGGGTTAATCATTTAATGCCGCAACAGAAGCCGCTATGGCCTATTAGATATGCAAATTGAACACGATTCGCAATCAGCCTTATCACATAAATTATTTAACAAGTTTTGCTTTGTTTGCTTTGTCATTGCCATTGCCATACAGCAAGTTATCTGATTGTCTCGAACCTTTTCGAGTACTTCGTATTGGCCGAGTACGTCATTGAACTTGACTTTGAAGGCGTTCCACTCTTTTAAGGCTATGTTTAGTTTAGATCTTGTGCCTCAGCGTTATGACACTCGATGTCAGTCGAAATGTGCAGGGCAAACCAGTTATTAAAACCTCAGACTCTTCTTCGAATTCGAATGAAATACATTTGTATTTTAACGTGGGTGTTTTTCTGTCCCCCCTGCGACGGGCTAATTAAAACCGAAAACTGGATATTAAGTTGACTCATGTTCTCATTTGGCTACTCTTTCTGCAAGTTTGTGGCTCAAGTCGTTTGTTTCCCATTCACAGAACTTTTTCTTTTCCCGAAAATCAGGCGCAATGACTTGCCGTTAGCTGGGCGAAACAAGCCCAAATTACACAACTTAACGGTTAATTTAATTTTGCGTAATTTTTTTTTGTTTTCTGGATACAAAACGAAACAACGCGCATTTAATGAAAGAGAAAAAGCGGGCAAAGCCATTCGTCAGTCTGACAGCTTTTTGACAGCTCGAACTTTGAGGGAATTTCGGTTCACTCTTTGTTCATTCTGTTTGTGTCGTTTTTTTTTTTGTTTTTTGTGTCGTTTTCAATTTTCAAATTTAGTTTCAGTTTTTAAGCTGTTTTTGCCGTTTCACAGTTGCATGCGGAAATAATCGGTATAATTGGCTACAGAGTTCAAAAAATTGTCAAAAGCAAACGGTTAAATAGAAGAAGATATTCGACTATGAAAGTGGTTTTAAGGTTGTTGAAACCAACCTTAACTCTTATGAGATTATATAAATATTGAAAAGTACTTGTCCAGACTGGTGTACGGTGGAACTAGAATGACTGGAATTAGATATAAAGGAACGATGCTTAACTCTTTCGCTGCTTGTTACAAAAAGCTTAATTAGCTAGAAGGAAAAGAGTAGACCTTTATATAAGTAGTCGAGATAATCTAATCTAATCTAAAGAATCTATTAGAATTTAGTAAATTTCCCTGAATTATGGAACACACCTAAAAAAAAAGATCATAGATTCACTACTAGATACTCAGTACTCGAAACTAAGTACTCTATCCGCAGTACTCGATTCCCAATACTCGATACTCAGAACTCATTGCACGGTACTAGGGTTGACGTATAGTTTCAGTCCCATGTGGGGTCCACTTCTCTCTTCCAAAGAACTCTGTTGTAAGCTGTCGTTTTCCCCAACTTTTTCCAATGCTTTTCCGCTTCTCTACAGACAGTTCTTCCCCAAGAATATTTGAGTCTGCCCGGCGTTCCACCGACTCTGTACACGCGAGTTCCATTCCATAGCCTTCCTATCAATGTTGCTTCCACTTTTTCCTACACCATTTTGAACTTATTCGGGTAAGTCCCAGAAATCTCTAGAGGTTGTCGTCTAAACTTAAGTTTAAGCTGTTTGACTTTATATGTACTAGACGACTAAAGGATTTGATGACAAAAGTTGAGAGATTTGAAACCTCCTGCTCAAAGCCAAGTAGATTTAATGCGTACAGTTTTCCTTCCTAATTACAGGGTACAATATGTAGGGTAGGTGCGTTCTAAGCGAGTGTCTTGTCAACTCGACCATGGCCCTTGTTGTTTGCTGAGTGGCACAATGCTAGCTGCTTACATTCTTAAGTATGATTTTGATACACCAGGTCTTTCTTATGGCTAATAGTAGAGTGGGCTTAGGTGCCGTCGTCCGTGTGTTCAGTCTCAGTTCCGAGTCCACGTCCCAGTAAAGTAAGTAAAAGAAAAAGTTTTAATGGTATATTAAAACTAATTACAGCTTAGAAAAAAATAGGTGGGTGGTGTGGTGTGTGTCGGTCGTGTACTCCGCCGTATGCAGGATCTCGTCCACAGGCAACAGAAAGCGCAAGCTTCTCTGACACATAATTTGCACAAATAATTCTCAATTGTTTTTAACAAAATTTCTTGGCCTGCCTTTGGGCTTGCACTTCTGGTAGTCTGTTCTGTTCTCTGCCCTTAAATATGAATACATATTTTACTCCCATTAAGCATATTGTGTTCTTAGTTTTCGTCTGGCTTATTAGCTAATTTAATCAATTCATTTGATACTATTATAAATTCAGTTGCCGCTTTTTTTGGTTGCCTGCTCAATTTCCATATCGATTGCGAATTTGCCGTTAAATTCATGAAACGTTGACCCGCAGAACTTGTTTGTTTCTGTCTTCAGCTTTCCCATCAGTTTCTTTGATCTGCGATTGAGTAAGGTTACGATAAGTGACTCTGACTGATGCCCAATTTGATGGATGTCAGTCAATGAACGCAGCTTAAGCTCAGATTTCCGTGCGTTCTGAGCTCTGTAGTCCCCGTGGCGTAGGCGGCGTTTCGATGACAATATAATTTTTTGGGGCACACGTGTGCAGAGCCCGAATTGCGTCATTTTGGTCATTTGATCATTTGATCATTATTCCACATGTGAGACCGTCGCCGCAACCAAATGTTGGTCATAAAACTGCAGCCTTTGTAGGAACTGGAAATCTCAACGAATCTCGGTGAGAGAACCTTTGCTGGTTCTATGACCTTTTGGGAAACAATACCACATACCAAATACTTAGATGCTGATTCAGCCATTTGATTAGCGCTGACACTTTGCCCATAAATAACCAAGTAAAACATGGGCCCCCAAGAGCCTGTCGAACGCGCCCCTGACACGCAAAAGTACTTAACAATGACCAAAGCGTACTTAAAAGGCTAAAAATGGTCAATACAACGACAAACTCGCAATGCCAGAAAGCAGACGAGAGAGCCTAACAAGCTGGCCAAGACAAAAGGATGGCAGGCTGCAGCAGCATCAGCAGCAGCTGCTTAGAATTTTCTGCTTTTTTTGCAGCAGCAGGAAATAAGCAGACGGAGCTCCTTTTAAAGCTAACCAAGGCCTTAAACAAACAGCCCATTGGGAGCTAAGAATCAGCCAACAGCAAAAGAACCAGGAGAATCCTAAGTGATGCAGCTTGTTAGGACCTGTCCTCTTTTCTCCCCTCCTCCATCACGGTCTGGCTGTGTGAGAAATCATTTTGTGTGTGTTTTGTCAAATACCCTGTAAACGGGGACTCTAAGCGATACTTTAACCGGAATATTTTGCCATAAAACCAAACCGTCACTATTTAATCACGTACTTGAAAATGAATGTAGTTTACATACAATCCTACTGTACAGGTTGTCATTTACTTGATTTACAAAAATAAAAATAATTATTGAATTATTTCACGTTGCTCTTAGGGAATGCAGCAGTCTAACCCAATCACTTCTACCATTTCCTTCCCCTTTTTTATGCGGCTGCTACTTTGTTCGTTTCTTTGTAGCTGTCTTTAAAAATAGTTTATCGCCCGATCGCGCATTTATTTCGTTTGTCTCTGTCGAAGTGTTGCGACTGTCTACCCCCCTACCCCCCTCCCCATTCCCCACCAACCACCATTTGTAGGCCCCAAAGTTAATGCTGTCAAGATAGCAAAAAGGAAATCAATGCACAGCTTGTTGCTCTGCGCTAAGGGCTTTTGTGTGAGTTACATGATAAATGCCATGGCAATGCAATAACAACACTCAACTGGACGAACAGCTGGCCCAACCAGCCGCCGCGGCAACAGGAAATGAACGGGGCCTCCTCCTCTATTTGGTTTAGAGACCTTTTTGTTTGGCTTTTGGTACTCGGTAGAAAAAGAAAAAAAATATTCTAAATTGCTGATTAACACGCTGCTGTCCTATGACTGCGGGGCCAGTACTGACATGGCTTAGTCATGCCAACTCTTTGGAACCATTCTGTATTATGCAAAATAAAAAAAAAACTGCATATGGCAGTGATTTTTGTGCCGCATAATGAGATGATGGAGGGCATTATGGATGACTTTGAGTTTGGACTGCAAGCTGCAATAATTAATTGTAACTTACATACAAATAACCATAGATATGATAATCTCCTTATATGTAATGATCTAAAGTCTTAATGAGCAAATATGTTGTGATTTTAGCATTTGAGTTTTAAGTTACAAAACTTGTGTTTGAATACAAAAAACCAATATTTTAAAGGAAATTTATTTTATTCACAACGAGACTAATAGCCTGAAATTTGGTGATTCCACTGAATATGTACATTCTGAACCGAAAAAAGCAGGAAAAAGAATGAAAAATACACATAGGCCGTGTTCACCAGCACTAATCGATGACAAAAAATCGATGGATCTAGTTCGATTGTTTTGGTGAACGAATGTGATGTGCAATCATGATTTTGTGATTGTGATATATAAGCCACTCAACTTTTTATACTCTGTACCAAAATTACACAGAGTATATTAAGTTTATGCAAAAGTATGTAACAGGGAGAAGGAATCGTTTCCGACCCTATAAAGTATATATATTCTTGATCAGCATCAACAGCCGAGTCGATATAGCCATATACGTCCGTATGAACGCACAGATCTTAGAGATGGTAAGAGATACGGGTTTGACATGTATGGGACATATATTTCTTATACTTGCAGGCAGATCAAGTTTATTTTTAATTTTTGCCCCGTCCCGAAATTTAGAAAAAAAGTGATATCTCCCACAGTTTTGTAGATAGAAGGTCTGTTCCTTCTAGATATATTTAGCAATCGATTATCGATTTATCGATTTGCTGAGAGAATGATACAGATCGGATGAACGATACTCAAGTTATGACCAAAAGTGATTTCGAGTGGTTACAGTAGTCGCGCCCTCTATTAGTCAGTTTTGAAAATCATATAGTGGCGATATCTTTTGTTCAAGATATGACCAAAAGAAAGTTTGACCGCCTTTCTAACTTGTTTTTAATGTTTGATGTATGCTGGTGAACACGGCCATAGTGTTATGTGTCAGGCTATAAAAGTTGTCCAAAACGAGAAAAATTATTTCGAAATTTTCCTTTAAATCAATAAACATAACTACCCTGACCTACAAACCGTAGGCTTACATATACACCATTGGTGGGTATTGCAGCTTTGTTTAAATTTTTTAAAATGTTCTAATATTTTATATTGAAAACTAACCCCTTCTGGGATTCGAGCTCGGGACCATTCGTTTATCAGTCAAATGCTTCAACTCAACGCCAATTTAGACAAGTTCAGAGTTCAAGTTCATTTATTTTGTAAGTATGCGGATAATTTGTTGATATCTTCTTTGAATTTCAAGATATATTTGGTGTAGAAGCAGTTGAGTACTGAGTATCGAGTAGGGGTGCCGGAAGTAATATCGATGTTTTTGTTAAAAAAGCCGATATATCATCTATATTTATAAATCTATAGGACTCTATAGGCTTAACGGCAATCGTAAATCGTAAATCAGTAATCGCTAATCGGATTTATTTGCTGAATGTGCCCATTGTCTATAATTTATACAATCCTCAAATCGATTTTTTCGTCAATAAAGCACGCAAGTTTGAAGGCGAGACCAAATGTCTTCTCAAATTCGAGAAGTTTTCGTCTTAAAAAATCAAAAAGAAAAAAATCTTCATTGAAGCCGAACTTAGTCTCGCCCATTCGTGCTAGATTTCTCTGGGTGTAATGATTCGTCACTGTACGTTCTTAATTATTAACCTTCTGTGTACGGTAGTTCGTTTTTTAGTATTTGGAATTTTGTAAGGAGCCTGAGAACTTTGACCCTGACAAATTTTCCATTTATGTTCATCAGGGATGCAAAACGGGTCCTTACCGAGTCGAACCGAACCTAACCAAGACCGACGCGCTTATTACAACTGATAAACTGAACCGCAAACCGAGCCGGGGACCTTTCGAAAACGCAGAACCGAAACAAAAAACCCAAAGCAAAACGGTTCGGTTTGATTCGATGTAAAGCGCTTATCTTCAAACAACGATACCTATTAATGTGGGAAATATAATAGTGAAATTTATTCGACTTTCGGGCTAATTAAGTTTAAAGGAGAAGAGAAAGGAGACCGAACAGGATGACTTGCCAACCATTTTAAGACATGTGAGGCCGTACATCTCCAGCAACTGTTCACACTCCTCACAATTTACCTGTCGATCCATATTCCGTATGATGTTTAGCGTTTGTAATGAGCATTTATATTATAACTTTAAAGCTTTTTAAATATTTTCTAGAAATTTATTTTCGAAAGAGTGCGAAAAGACAAATATTTTCTTAAGAAATCACAATATTACAAAATTCATAAATGGAAAATGGCCTACATAAGAAATATGTAATAAATTAGGAGTAAACAACTAAGCCGAACCGAGGGAGGGTTCAGTAAGCTTCAAGAAATATGTAGTTTTAACTGTACAGACAAGTTTTAAAGGATTTTGTTTCAAGTTTGACGCTTTATTGTGAAAAATTTGTAAAAAAAATAATGTTTCAAGGTTTTGCCATTACTTTTCCTTCTTGCAGCCCCCAATGAATTCAAATGAAAGCTAAAAAGTAAACTTTCCCGCAAATTGTGGTTTGTTGGCACAAATGATGACATCTTCGGTGCACACAAAAACTATGTTGTTTACACTTAAGCGAAACGACACATACTGAAAATGAAAGCCAATTGATTAGGCTTAAAAAATAAACTATTTTGTACAGGTATTAATCAAAACTGCCGTTTTCAAAACTTTGTGAACCACTGAATTGAACCAGTCTTTATGTCCAACCGGCGGAATTCCTGCTTTTGAAACCATTTAATCTTCATTATTGTTTCGTAAGTTGATTGATTCCTTAAATATAATTATGACATATCTAAAAGTTTTTAATAAAATTTCCCTGTTAACATATTTTTGATTCACTGTTACGGTTGCCACAAATAAGTCTAATCGACTTATGGAAAATGTTCCCTTTTCAAATAATCAATTTCTAAAAACTCAAAGTTAAACTTGTATAAGAAGTTCAGTAGCTAGAAACACGCACCTACAGGCAGACAGACACACATTTGTTGGACCTTTCCCCTTGGTAATAAAGGCGACATTTGATTTAAACTTTCGCTATGGTACGTTTATCGACGGTTAATAACAACACTCCATCACCCAAGTAGAGCAGCCATAAAAATCAATCTATCTATAGGTAAAAACCGTGCAATCTGCACCAACTCTCTTGGCAATTCCAATGATCTTTAATGGCCACTCTCAATAGTTGTTATTGTTGTTGTTTTTAAATTAAATCATAAAAGCGCAAACAGAAACATAATTATGACAAATGGTCAAGCAAAAACTTTTCATTTCAAGAAAGAAAAAAAAAATGTAACACAAGAAATGAGCAAACAAAAAAAAAAAATAAATACAAAATCAATACAGCAAAATAATACCAAAGGAAAACTGAGCAGCCAACTGGGCGAAAAGTGAAAGCCAAATGTCGCATCGCAGCGTGGCGACAGAATGCCGCAGTAAATACAAGTTTAAGGAAATCAAGTGGATGCATCTATTGTTTCATATGAAAATTATACTGCAGTTCCGCTTGAGGATATTGAGTAACTTAACCATTATGAAAGACAGCGTCAAGCTGCGTTTGGCCAATCCCCCTAAAAAAAATAAATGGTCTGACTTTCAACCTGCATTGAACCTGCTTTTGGTGGCTCATTAAAAACCTGACTAAACAAGTCATAAATAATGTAGATAATACTCCATACTGTATATGTATACATGCTCCCTGCATGAAGTCAATTAATTTTGAAGGTCAGGGCAAGTCTATTAACGCACACAAATTGTTTACTTCCTCACCCAGTTTTGGGTTTTGGCACCTCCAATACACAAAACAATAATCATTTCTGTCTATAATTCTAGGTCAGACTTCACGTGTGCCGCCTCAAAAATTTACATAAGACTCTCTTATATAATTCCCCCAATTAGCCCGCATTATTAGACATAAACTTGAACTTTTTCTGTCGCAGGAAATTGATTGAATTACATTTAAATGTGTCCAAAATGTAAGGCGTTTTTTCTTTTTGCGAGGGTCAAGTGTTAAGTGTGAGTCAATATTTTTTCAATCTTGAAATTATGAACTTCATTTGACAATTCGTTCCCTACGCTTATTTTGTCAAAAGATTACATTTCCAATGCATTTTTCTTGTGTTTCCTTCTACCTCAAAACTAATTATGTCCGCGCGTGTTTAATGCAATTTGTTTATATCCATTTGTTTATTGTTTAATGCCCAATTAATTTTTGGCTTTTGTGTGTTTGCCTCAGCAACAAAACATAATATTGATACAAAAACAAAAAAAAATTAATTATCACTTGTGTGGCATTCAATTAGCAATTGTTGAACAAATTGAATAGCTTAATAAGTGGGTTAGCAGTTGAAATGATCGATGATTTCACTTGATTGCCATTTACATTTAAATGTAAAGTGAAAAACCATTTATGGAAAGCTTTTGTCTTTACTCTTTCATGGTCATATTTAATCAGCCGCATAGCTTCATCTAATCTTCCACAATTTTCATTGCCATCAACACAACTGCTAAACTTGTTGCAAGCCAATCAACTCAAGAGCGTGAAATGTAAAAGCCCCAAAAAAAAAAAAAAAGAAATAATATGTATAAAGCACCAAGATAATTGCTTACCTCCTTGGCCGAAAACAACGAAACCAAATTAAAAGCATGAAAAACAAGTCATAAAAAAAGAGTAATAATAACCACAACTCTGAGAAGCAGCGCCCAGACTAATCACAAAAAATGTTACAAAATTTTCTAGTTGTTATTGTTTCTTTCTGTTTGGATGGCGCAGTCAAAGACCTTCATGCTGGTAATTGGCAGCAAGGGGTGACTTCCCTGAACCACCAAAACAAAAAAGATCATGACAGCAAAACATAATTTATGCAAAAACTTCAGCAAACAACAAGCAACAGGAGCAAACTAAGCAAGCTCCTCTAATGGCTTGGCCCATATGTGATGGACAGAGTTAACCTAAGGCTGGTCAGGGCAAATATTTTATAAAGGTGGTCCTAATTAACTGAAAACTACAGCTTATTATGTCTAAAGATATTAGATAAAGGAGAGCAGCGAAGGTTAAAACTAGAAACCTATAGAGAGAAAATTGTGGGCTTGGAATTGTATGTAATACGTGGGTTGGCTAATAAATAATATGATATAGGTATACACAGGTTCCAAAATTTTATTTAAATATTTGTTTAAAACCGTACAACACCACAAAAACGTCTGAAAAATTCATGTAGATAGCTAAGAAGCATGACACAGTCAGGAACAAGACTGCAAAACGCTAAAATTCTACAGAAGGTACAGTCCGTAGTTTCGAACTTATCGTGAAGTATAAGGTTCCTTAAGGTTTTGGTTTGAACCTTGTTTCTTAACATCTGAATACTATGACACATTTTTGAACCTATTTTCTATGCATATCAGCAAGTACTGCTCGGCCTTTTGTCTATCAACAGCTTTTGACTATAGTCAAGTGTAACATCATTATTAATGCTATCAATCATCAGTTCCCTTTTCAAAAGTACCTGGTTCTTCCACGAGGTACTCATGCATAGATTTGGGAAGTTTGTTTTGCCATGATACAACTTCTCTTTTGCTTTGTTTCCCTTTTCATAGTTGAAACTTCGGATGCGAGGTCGGATATGATGTACAAAACGGATCTTTAGTAGATAATGATCCTGTGCTAAATAAAAGGTTTTTCCTGGGCTAAAATATGAAGAAACTTATAAAAAACAAGAAAGAAAGTCGGTCAAGCCCGACTGTAACATACTCTGTACCCTTAAAGTCGCAGCTCGCATTTGCTCACGAGTTATACGCGCTCATCTCTAAGTTTCACTCTCTCTCTCTCTCTCTCTCTCTCTCACTAAGATTGCCGTTCAATAGAATGCTGTGGTGATGGGTGGAGAGGTGGCGGGTGTTTACTGGCCTTTTTTGCTCATAACTTGAGTATCGTTCATCCGATCTTTATCATTCCTTCAGCAAATCGATAAATAATTTTGTTTTCAAGGTATCTCTAAAAGGTACGAACGATCTATCTTCAAAACTGTAGGAGATATGAAATAGGAGATTTCTAAATCGCGGGGGCGGGAGGGGGCGTGGCAAAAATTGAAAATAAACTTGATCTGCCTGCAAGTATAAGAAATATATGCCCCATACATGTCAAACCTCTATCTCTTACCATCTCTGAGATCTCTTCGTTCATACGGACGGACAGACAGACAGACGGACAGACGGACAGACAGACAGACGGACAGACGGACATGGCTATATCGAATCGGCTGTTGATGCTGATCAAGAATATATATACCTTAGAGGGTCGGAAACGATTCCTTCTCCCTGTTACATACTTTTGCACAAACTTAATATACTCTATGTACCTTCGGTACAGAGTATAAAAACAAGTAGGAGTGCTGCAATCGAGTGCCCCGATTGCAAAATACCCTCTGACAAGAAGTTTTGGTTTTTTTAATAATATTTTTCAAATAAATGGGACTTCGCACTTGCATAACTTCGGTGTTTTTGATGGTCTCTGTCAGTTTTTAGCGTTTAAAAGGTATACACCTACATACATGAAAAAATTTGTGGCACTATCTCTCATAGTCTCTGAGATCGAGGCGTTCTTACAAACAGACATGGCTAAATCGACTCGGCTGTTGATGCTGATCAATAATATGTATACTTTATAGTGTCGGAGATGCTTCCTTCTGGCTGTTACATACATTTGCACAACTTCATGATCCCCTTTTCCCATTTTTATTGGGAACAGGGTACAAAAAACTTCAAAAAAAGGACTTACGTCAATTTTCTAAAGCAAACCTTTTTCGAAACAGAGGAGGACCAGTACATAACCTCAGGATCGGGAGGTTTAAAATGTCCAGTCCATGGTCCAGTTCGATGAACCCAAAAAACCGACCGAGCCGGTTCGGTCGTTTTGATCCCTTGGTCAGAAAACTTTATAAAGCTGAAGCTAAGTTCCCACAGGCAAATATTTTGACCAAATTTTAATGAAAATTTAACCAGATTTGGCAGGACCTAAAACTAAAACTATGCTTCCATACACAAATAATTTGATCAAAAATGGCCGAAAAGTTTCCTAATTTGACCTATCAAAATTTGGGCAAATTATTTGCCTGTGTGACCTTAGCTTTACTACCAAATGGATTCCGTGTTTGCTGACAATCGAGAAACAATGCAATCTGGAATTGGGGCTTGCTCGGTTTTGAGGTTCACAATGGTTCAAAGTCACTATTTAGTTTCGGAAATATGGTTTTTTGAAGCTTAATAATCTGCAATTTTGGTTCGGTACAGTAGTTTACGCTTACCAAATTATCAGGCCGGTTCTGAATTTCAAAAATTCTTTCTCATATTAAAAAGGCTAACTTTGAATTCCAATTATGAATTATGAATAAGCTTTCGTAACTTATATTAATATAACAAGATGCAAAGGACGCAATAGATAAGTAACGCATCCATAAAACACAATCTGTCCTTACCATTCTCTATAAAAAGCTAAATAGCAAATGAGAAAATAAGAATAAATATTGTATTACCTGTACAAAAACAAGAAAGAAAGTCGGTCAAGCCCGACTATAACATAACCCTGAACCCTTAATGTCGCTGCTCGCATTTGCTGACGAGTTATACGGGCGGGAGGGGGCGTGGCAAATATTGAAAATAAACTTGATCTGCCTGCAAGTATAAGAAATATATGCCCCATACATATTAAACGTCTATCTCTTACCATCTCTGAGATCTCTTCGTTCATACGGACGGACGGACAGACGGACATGGCTATATCGAATCGGCTGTTGATGCTGATCAAGAATATATGTACTTTATAGGGTCGGAAACGATTCCTTCTCACTGTTACATACTTTTGCACAAACTTAATATACTCTATGTACCTTCGGTACAGAGTATAAAAATTTAAAGATTTTTAAGAGATGGCGTCACTAGATTTTAATTGAATCGGTATGAACTTCATTTTGAAGCCTCATCATTAGGCTTTCTTTTACACTATGTGTCGTTTGGCTGAAGAGTAAAAAACATAGTTTTTGTGTGCTTCGAATATGTCCACTTTTGTGCCAACAAAACACAATTTTGCGGAAAAGCTTACATTTCTGCTATCATTTGAAGAAAAATGCAGTTGAAGGTCCATCGAATATTGCAGGAAGGCTTACGTGGAACGTACTCCTAGCCCATACGGACCACACGGCCGTGGGCCATAATCGACAACATAGCTGAATACACACGGTGGCAAGGTCTTGCTTTGTATTTGGTGCGACCCATGGGGCGTGGTGTACTATGAGCTGCTACAACCGGGTGAAACTATCACAGGGCAACAGTACTGAACTAAATTGATGCGTTTGAGCAGAGCATTGATACAAAAACGGCCAGAATACGAGCAAAGGCACAACAGCTCGGCCACATGTTGCTCAGTTGATCAAAACATACCTTGAAATTCTGAAATGTGAAGTCCTACCCCACCCACTCGATGAGAACACATGGTTGAAAAGTTGGAGGTGCTGTTTGAGCCAATTTTACTTTTTACTTTACTATTCGTATTCGTCGATAACGCATGCCCTTGAGGGTCAGAACTTCTTAAAATCCCAAAACTCCAAAATTGTGTCGATTCGTGGATCGCATCAAAAGACGCATTGTTTTTTCGAGATGGTATGCAAAAATTGACAAAATTATGGAAAAAAGCAGTGGCGTGGACCGCATACGCGCCAGCTATTGCTTCGCGTGAAACAACAACGAATGCGCGACTTGTGGAATAGTCTTGGGCCCCCTGGTTTAATGAGTTGAAAAGTGAAAGAAAGAAATTGCCATAAAACTCATCTCATTCCATTTAAAACTCTCAAAAAATAATTTTAAATTTTAAGAGTATTGAGCAGAAAAACTCTTTAACATCTTTTGTGTAACTGTTCCTCAAGCGATGCAAGCCTACAGCTGGCTGCTTCATGACCAGTCAGCAGTTCTCTCAAAGAAATTACAAAATGTTAAAAAATCTTTGTTTGAGTCAGATCCTGATATACAGAAGAACCGACAAACTATTTTCATTGTTAGTTTTTGGTTCGGTTCAGCATTCTTAAAGCATTCTCTCAAAAACAAGAAATTTCTAAAAAAAAAAACCTCTTGCGATGTTTCAGTTTACATCCAAAGGTTTCAACTTTAATTTCCTTTTCTTGTTCAGATTTTCAATAGTCTATATCTCCGGCCAAGTCACTGCTCTCTAGCTCTTGTTTTGCAGCTTTTTATGGCCATTGTAATTGTTTGCAATTATAACAATTCGCAAGCAACTTGAGCTCAGCGGGTGGCGCTGGCTAGTCACCCAGTCTTGTTGCTTTTCTCCACATCAAAAAATTAAATTTTTTTCTCTTTGTTATTTGTTGCCGGTTTGTTAATATCATGCCATGACGTCAATGAACACATTTTGGCTTTTTGTCGGCTGTCATTTGGCTCTGGTATTAGTCTCTCTACAATATGTTTTATTTTTTTTTATGACACTCTGTGGCACTGGTAATTGCCATGTGGCATTACTTGGGCCGCTTGTCATCCATCCTGAACAGAGCGCATTATAAACTATATGTTTTTGTGTGAGTTTTTCGGTAAGCGGCTTTGATTTGCTGGTTCAATGACACGGGCTGGATGGCAGCAGGCAGCTGGGGTGCCGTTTTGATTGCTCATTTAAATCGGACTAGCGACAAGTGACGAGTGGCAGCATTTTGCTTAAGATTTAGACGATTGACATGTTGAAACTTTCACTTGGAAAAGGAAAACTGAAATTAATTGCGGGGCAAGTTTGTGGCTTAAGTCTTTTGTTTAAGAAAAATTCTCTTCGAGATGAACCACCCACCAGGCACTCAATGCTTGTAACATGCCATTTTATGAGTCAAATAAATTAGCATAACACAACCTACACACAAAGACCAGCCCCCCCTCTCCCTCTTCTGCCGGCCCATTATGCATATCGAATGAAGCTATAAAATGTTTAATTGCCCCTACCAGGGCACGCGGTGTGCGGTATGCCTCGACTTGGCCAACTCTGGCCATAAACATAAATATGCATGCATGAATTTCTTGCAGCTTAGGAATTTTCATTTGCATTTCGCATTTATATAACTATGACTGAGACATCAAAGGCACGGACAGACATTGCCTCGAGTTTCACAATAAATACTCCGAAATGTATGAAAAGCCTAATTGAAGGTAATTTAAATTGATTAACCTAAACACAAGCCCACGAAACGAAACTGAAATGAACAAAATGAAAAACTTGACTTAGGTTGGGCTTCATTTTTGGTCTCAAGTGTTGAGTTTTTTTTTTTTTGAGCTTGGAGTGTGCAGCAGTGCGGAGGTGTTGACTTGTGGAGCTGCTGCTGCAGTTTAATTTTTGTTTTGTTGTTTTGGGCTTTGATTTGGCATTGTCTTGAAACCACAGAAAATGTCGTGTGGGCTGTTTGTCATATGGGTGGCACACAGTGTATTGAATATAGTAGCGTGTTTTGAGGTGTTTATGGTTTAATTAACCGTGATGAAAAATGAAAGGCTACAAAAATGAGAAACTAATTAAGGAAATGGGTTTCAGCCTTGAAATAGATTCGCAAAATGGAGGGATCAGGTCATCTCCAATTCGCTGAAAAACCAAATGCAAATTAATCGCAAAAAGTTCATTGGAAACGCAGCTAGAAAATAATTTATAAAGAATTTTGTTTTGTTCGTTTTTGGGTTTTCGAGATTTGCCATAAAAGGCAAAATAATAATAATTATGACTTTGAAACGTTGAAATATGTCGGGTTGATCGCTTGTTTGATTTGAATTCTGACAAACAATGCAAAAATATTTTGACAAAATAATAGAAATAAATGTGTTGATTGTATGCGATGTAAATAAAAATTGATGGAGAAAAATATACCAAAAATTTTGGTTTTAAACAATTGAATTTTTGGTCAGTAACCTTTTAGGGCGTGGTGTTGAAATTAAAGTGCCAGATGAGACAAAAGCAAACGAAATGAGAGAACAAAGTGGGAATTTTATATAAGGCAATGATCCTGTAGATATAAATCCAATTTAAGAATGATAACCTTTTGAGTTCCAAACAAACGGAAGAAAGGGAATTTAGTTTATTTTTTTGACAATGTGACTGTTTTAGCGACCTTAAAATTTCAATCAAAGAACTTTTTAGCGGGCTCTGAGTCCATTAGTTATGATTGACACAACATACATGTGATACGACACAACACCACAAAGGAGGCTGGTTGATCGTTTAGCTATTTCACAAACTACCACAGTTTGATCATCAGCGATCTTTTTTTTTTGAATATAAATCCATCTTTTTTCTTAATTTGCAAAGTCTCAAATGCTGGCACGTGTTATATCTTGCTGTGGTGTTGAAATGCGCTTACTTAATGTCAACGTCAACGCCATACAGTTCTAACTTTGACATTCAGCCCCACCGATAAATTGACAAAAAGGCGCGTGGCCATAAATATGACAAGGTAATGCAATCTTTTGAATTCCGCACCCAGTTCTACAGAGCTGTGTGTGTGCGATATCTTTGGAGGTGACAATTGGGGCCAACACCTTTGAGGCACAAATGGTAATTTGCACTAATGCTTACCATAATTTCAGTGTGCCTGAGCACAGGACATATTTCAAATTATTTATTAACAGTCGATAGCTTTCTAGCAGCTAAAACAACTAACTTCATATGGCCTGAACACGTTAGCTTCATGACTAATGAGCCAACGTGTTGGGCAAATTGTGAACTCATGCCAAGCAGCAGACTAGAATCATTGAACTTTAATTGTGAAACGTATTTTTTTTTATATGATTCATCATGGTAAGTATGAAACTATTGTGTATACATATAGCGAATCAAGTTTCTTGTTCAAATCTTTTGTTTAATGGAGAAACACTTGCGTGTGTATATAATATATAGAAAATTCTTGTATGATGTGAATTTTTGCTCTTGCTAAGCATAATTACTTCATTGAGTTGAAGTAATTAGCTGGGAAAAGATACGGAAACCAAACAAGTTCAAAGATTAAAATTCTTGTTTTGTTTACTTGCAAGTAGAGCAATTCTTAAAAGCATTTTAAGCAAATTCATGATTTTAGTTAATTATTTGTTTGATAACAGAAATACCTAGAACATAAAACTGAAGACAAAAACAGAGTTAGATTGTAGACTGAATTTGTATTGGATAATTTGAGAAAGTACAAAGAGTACAACAGGTTCTCAAGATAAGGCTGCCAAGGCAACCAAACTAAAACTACACCCAGCATTCGCAGCCGCAAATGATCAATGATGTGAGCAACTAATCTCTAACTGGACCTTCTTTAATTGTTAGAAAACTTTCTTGGTTCTCACAACAGTAAAAAAAAGTACTTTAAGCAAGGCTGCAAACCAAACCGAACCATGAACCGTACCTTTCAAATACTTAACCTCCCGAACCTAAACCCATAAAGGACCCAATATTTTTGTATACAAAGGTTCGATTCAAACAATCATTTAAGTCGATTTCTTAAGAACTTTGATAACTTTCTTAATATTATGAAAGGAAAACATATTTTTATTCTAAACAATTGGTTGAAATGATAATAACAGATGAGTTTTAGAAATCCAATCTATATTGCGATTTCGACATGGAAATAAAACACAAGTCAAAGTGGAAAAGGGGAAAGCAAATCTCTTACATTTCAGTAGATTATACCCAGAGGGAATAAACCTGTTCAGAAATAAAGTTGCCGTCAACTCACAACAAGAACGAAATATTCTCAACTTTTATGAGAAAAATGTGTTAAATGTTCTTGACTGTTTCTTATAGCCTATTTCCACCAAAGAAATGAAGAAAATGATATCAAAACAAATGGCTCATAAATTGTTAACGAAATGGTTAGTGGGTTGGGGGTGGCGTGTTTTCCAATAATAACCAAACATTTCTCTCATTTATAATCAATTTATAGCCTATTTCCACCAAAGAAATGAAGCTTCATTTCTTGAAAAGGCAAGAAATGAAGAAAATTATATCATTTCTTTCTTACAAATTGTTGTGGCATTTTGCGCTTCATTTCTTTCATTTCTCAAAAATCATGGCAGTCCCCAAGAAGGGGTTTGGTACTTTTTAAAAAAGTACTCGCTACTCTCTGGAAATAGAAAGTGTCATCACCAATAAACTGTTGATTTAAATTTAAAAAGTAGGCGCAATTTTGTTTAAAATAAAAATTAGTCAAAAAAAGTTGTGTATTTAGCTTTCTGCTGATAATTCAGGGCGATAACAATGCGTTCGCCTCGCATAATTGCTTTCCTGACGAGTATGTCTTTTTTGGGTATATATTGCAAAAAGTCCCCGTGAGTTTGAAAGTGGCGCCTGTTGTTTCAATCAAACCATTCAGCTAATTTTGTCAACGTCAATGGAAACAGCATTATTTTTAGAAATGAAAATGAAGCCAGTGGAAATAGGCTATTACCTTGTTTTTGATACTATAACAGCGGATCCTTGATGTACAAATTGAGTAACCTTGATATATCCACTAAGATGATATCCGTTTTGCAAAGCATGTAGGAGAAAAACAGAACAACGGTATGGGATGGAAATGCGCACTCTGAATGGTTCCACACTAACACAGGAGCTAAGCAAGGATGTCTAATAAGTCCATTATTATTCTCATTATACATAAATGATCTGCACGGCAGTATGGAATGCAAAGCGCCTATGTATGCCGACGATATGTTAATTATGGCGGAGAGCGCTGATGAAATGCAACGAATGATTGAGCAGACGGAGCTATATTGTCGACAATGGGGCTTAGAAATAAACAAGGATTAGTCGAAAATAATGGTTGTGCGGAAAGATGTGACGTGAAAGATGGATGCTTGATGGCTAAGCACTTTAGGTTGTTAAAGAATACGCATACTTGGGAGTAATATTAACACAAAACGTGAACTTTAAAACACACCTTAACCATAAACTGAAGGATGCTACAATGGCGGTGAACAGCACATGGAAAAGCTTCTTGGGAAAGAAAGGCATTGCAAATTCCGCCAAATATCAGCTTTTCCATGCTACTGAAACAGCGATAATGTTGGATGCGGCGGTAGTATGGGGACATCAAAGTTTAAAAGTTATTTCGACTGCCAGTGAATACCCGAAGCTATGCACTATACCTAGAAACAGGCCTATCGGCGATTTACCTCAACACGCTGTCGACTTATTTTCGGTATATAAACAAAATCATGGGACTGCCGCAACATCGACTGCCAAAAATAGTGGAGCTAGAAATACTCAGGGAGAAAACGAAGTGCTTCAAAAATTGGCAGCAGTTCTTTATTGCACACAGTGTAGAGTGCGACGTTCTAAATGCTGAAGAATGAAATGCAGCGCAGGAGGCTGCTGTACTTGTTGCGATAGACAAAAATCATAGATTTCAGTGTGAAGCTCAAGCCAAAAGAAGCGAATCGAGAATTTGGTACAGTCAGCTTAACTACAACCTTGCCATAAACAATTATACAGCACGGAAACCATTGGAATTATTTTCAAAACCAGATGTGAATTGTTTCCACTGGAATACCGACACCACTACAGCGATAGTATTTGTACTTTATGTAATACGCGATCGAGAGAAGACATAGTTCACCTTATAGCATTATGCCCTGTCCTGGCGGAGTATGAAATAGCATATTTTAATAAAATCTATTTGGAACAGAAGGAGGCAATTGAACTACTCAATGGGAAAAATTGGCAGGAATTTGCGAAATTCGTCAAAGCTTTAATAAATTATAGGAAAATACGTGAAAAATTGTTAATTTTGTTAGAATAGTAGGCTAACGGTAAATTAACCAAGCCAAAATTGAAAATAAACAAACCACTACTACAACATTGTTTTTGACAACGTTCGCCTCATCTTGAGTCCAATGATTCTTAGTTTTTTTCCTCTGGGTACATAAAAAGTGAGGCTACTTTCCAATATTTGCCCTTTTTAAATCTTTTTAGTGGAATATGGTCTATTCGACTTCTCCTGATCAAAAAATTGTCTAAATTTTGACCGAAAGTAGAGGCAAAAATCGGTCAACTGTGGAACTAACTATGAACCCAGACTCGAACCAAAACCTTAGGTTCAATAAGTACAGGAACCGGTCCGCGAACCGAATTTTAAACTTTACAACGTAATCCAACCCCCGCACCGAACCTTGATCAAAATTTTACAGTTTTGCAGCCTTACTTTTAAGTCGTAGCCGGTAAAAATACATTTCAGAGGAAAGTTTTTAGGAAGAAATAATTTTATTTTTATCTTATGAGTTCTACAATTATTTTGATTATTCAGATGACAAAGTACGAGATTACTTAATAATATTCTTTGGGCATTTTTGTAGGCATATTTTGCAGTGTTGGTGGTGTGCATAGACTCTAATCCAAATTCTTGGGACTACGATACCGAATCTTATGCAGGCACAGTAGTAAGTATGTCCTCTAGATCGGACCTCAAAACGGTAAAATGGAAAAAAAGTTATCGGCATTCCCAAAGCTAATATTTGTTGTATAATTAATAATTGTGATAATTAAAAAATTTTATTTTAAAGTTTGGAAAAAAAATAAATCATACGACACGTGTCACCAAATACAAATTTTCACAACGAAGTTATTAGTTCATTTCAATTTCTGGCATCTTTTAAAAATTCAAAAAGGCAACAAAAGGCAACTGCTGTTGAACCCAACTTTGAATAACACTCGTTCCTTAAGGCTCGGCTGTTGATGCTGAAGGCCAATTTCCAAAACGCACGAAAATAAATTTGTATGTCAAACTTTACATGAATAAAAACACTTTTGAAATGTTTTGAAATCTGAATGCTATTACACAGCAGCCTTATATGTATGAAGTATTGTGCCGAAATAAATTTGTATGTCATCTGGAATTCAGCCTTGATCAAGAATAACAGATAAATAAAGGACTAGCAAGCTGATATTGCTTACATGAAAACAAAAACAAATCCAGTAAATTATACGGCTTCCTAACTGAAAAATTCTCTAAAAATTCAGTTTCCTGTCCACATTGTGCTGCTTTAGAATTTACCAAATGGCTGGCTACAAAGATAGCAAATGAAACAAAGGTATTAAATTTCAATTTATTTCGCTTCTTGAAACAAATACTCTAATATTGGTAAGAGTTTAAAGTTAATACATATAAAATTCTTTTCTGTAAATGTTAGAATGATAGCGGGGGCCACTCAAATCAGTGAAGTGTTCAGACCAGAGGTCCAACATATGGCTTGTGGCCTCTTCAGTCAAATTGTAAATACTTTGGCAGTTTCTACTTTCTGCAATTCATTGTGTTATTATTGAAAACTCCAACCCTCTGCTTAGAAGTGATGACTGCTGTGTGAACTTGCCAAAAATGATCGACTATCAAATAACAACTATCGAACAATCGAATGGCAAAGGAGTAGTGCGAATACATTTTCTCTAAATTCACTTTTTTTTGGCATCTCAAGTAAAATTGTATGGCGGACAATGTACATTAGGCCCAAAATGCGAAAATGCAGCTGTAGTGAGGTTTTGGAATTCGAAATAATTTGTAATCTAAATCAACGTCGACTATTTGTAAATAAAACAAATATGTGATAATAGGCAACACTGCGTATGAGTTATTTACAAAAACTTTAGAGCCTATTCGCACCCATTAAAACTCGACTTTTTTACGTTTGATACGCATACTATACAACAAAAAGCATCAGATAGTGGGTTGAGAACATGACCTTAAAAATTGCATATTCAAGAAATCCAATCTAATGTCCACTGTCGAATGCTGACATGAAAATATCAAATGGACAGAGCATTGGAACTATAGGTTCTGCCTCGTACTGGGAATGCTTTATTTAACATAGTCAGCTCCGTTCCGAATTCCGAGTCGGTTTTCGTGTAAACGTTTGCAAGTGGAATTCAAATTGAACAATGTTACACGGAAGTTGACAATCATATCTATGGTTACTAGAGTCAGTTTGAGGAAAATCAGAATTGCTTAAACAGTTGAAACCGATTGCTCAATGTCAAGTAGAATCAATTCGTCAAAAAGAGACAACCTAATCTAGTAACCACAGATATTCTTCACACCTTCCATAGCAATTTGTAAATATTAAATAAGAAACTACAACGTTTACATGGAAACCGACTCGTAACTCGGAACAGGACCGAATATTTAATTGTATATGAAATCACTTAACTTAAGTTCTTTTCAACTGCTTTGCTAATTACAAGTTTCGACAGAAACGCAGTGAAAATCATTATTAACACATACTAATATAACTTAACAAAGTTCATAGTTTGGTTAAAGTGTAATGTCAGGAAACTAAGCAAAAACAGTTTTAATTATGAGAACAAACCCTTTTTCTGAACGCAGAAATGAATTTGCTTTGCTCAACGAGATATATTCAATGGGCGTGTTCAGCAGAATAGTTAATCCCTGAGCAGGAATCAGAAAATCTGCTGTTGGAGGGAGAAGTATCACTTTAAAGTAGCGTACTATTTCTTTGATACATGCTCCTGTATCATGATACCTTAAATTGGCTTTTATAATGCCGCATCACTTGAGTTCAGTAGGAAAATTATTGCAAATTTATATTTGATCAAGGAGCAAGTTGTTCTGCTGAACACGGCCAATCTCTTCAGGGTAAAGCAACTTGAAAACTACAACCGAAAGTAAAGTCTAATTGTCGATTTTTTTTCTTCCAGACAGCTGCTATGTGTCATTTAAACTAACAATTTACTCTGTTATTTGTTAGTCAGCATTAAGCTGCAGAAGATGTGAAATCGGCTCTTAGACAAATAGATCCAGACGAAATAGATGTATAGACGATAAAACAGCCCAACAGTGTTTTTGGTGCTGGCCTATTTCGATCTGATTATGTTAATATGAATTGCACTGAACAAAACTGCATCATTGGTTTTGTTCTATCAGCTCTTGTTTCCAAGATATAGCGGGAAAACGAATTTGTTGAATTTTTGGCACACATAAATATCTGGATTTATGAGCTATTTACTATAGAGCACATATCAATGCGCTATATAAGTATAGCTGAAAGTCTCCAAATTGGAGTCTGACAATTCTAGTTTTATGGCATTTATTTCAATATAAAACACCCCCTCTTAGCTAGTGAGGTTATCGAATTTGTATTGGAACAACCAAGGCATAAAGACAAACAAATGTTCTAATTATGAGAATTTTTTTGCATTTATATCAGCTTGTTTGGCAGAGCTATAACCTGCTTAAACCGAAAATACATATTTAAATTTATGGGAGGAAAACTAGATCTGTATAGGAACTGTAAAGAGGCTACTAGATTAAATTGAATAAACATGTAGATGGTAAATTCGAGTTTGAATCAAGTAGCCTTTTCACTGTTCCCATACAAATTTTCAGAGGGAATCTAGTTCTCCTCCCATAAAGTGAAATATGTAGTTTCGTCTTAAGCAGGCTGTAACTTTGACAAATAAACTGATATAAATGCCATAAAAATCACAGAATTAGATCATATATATGTCTATATGCTCAATTAGCTCGAACAATTTTTCCATAAACCGCTCCAGCTTAAAGGGGATAAAGATGACGAGTCTGTAGTCTGTCTTTAAAGGCCACTTTCTGATGTTCTTATATAGCGCTTCTCGTTTTTTAATGATATGTGATCTGTCGAAAATAGCTCATAAGTCCAGATGTTTATGCCTAGTGTGACCTCCATAGGTCCAAGAGTGCCAAAATATATAATATAATGTTTACTTTAGATGGACAATAGACGGTGAACAAATTGCCTCACAGACGGCAGACATATGTAAGTCGTGGTTCATCATTGTGTTTCTAGAGTACCAGTTAAACCAAAACTAATAAAATTATTCTCACAGACAGTATTTTTCATTAACAGCGCAAAAATCACTTAAAATCTATTCTTTGGATCTTTTCCAAAGTTAGTAAAACTTTTATAATCCACCTTCTCTAGTTATAGAAAAATTTGGATTTGTTGATAATTGGATCCCCTTAAGCAGTTATATATCGTTCCTTTTTTTCCGATTTCAGTTTATACTGACCTGGGACAATATGAATTTTGCTTACTAATAAATCTGTATAATTTATTTCTCACTTTACTTCATAAAAAATTTAATTTTTGAACATAAATTTTTTCTTGCATTTTTTCAAATAAATCAAATAAGACGAATTGCACGTACCTGCTTTGGCGATAGTCAGCCGTTGATAACTCTTTTTAGCCAGAAGTCCACTGAAGGCGTTTGAGGCTTATTTCGTATGTATTTGTATGTATTTAATTTTTTTCTGGCTCTGGTTCGTTGCAAAAGCGGTCAACAGCACAAAAAAAAAACCAAATGCATTGGCGATTGGCATCAATGTCGCTTGGCTGCTTTTTGATTTTTTATATAAAGACTTTTGGTACACACACACACACACACACACAGTCACACGCACACACAAGAGGCTCAATGAATCAATGGCAAACGTAAAAGACGCGTGGTATATTTTGAATTTTAATACTACACAAAAATATCGCACAGTCAGCTTAAGACCCAATCAAAAAGTTATTGAAAATAATTTTCAATGATTTTCTGTTTTGTATGTGGTTTGGTCCAACAGCTGAACAGCTGTTGCTTCTGTTTGTTGCACTTGAAAACTCTTGGGCCGCCACCTTTCCCTTTTCTTTTACGGGTTTTCAGCTTTTCTCTCGCTTGACTCCTCTTTCACTTTCTAGTACAATTGTCTTGAATTTGAACTTTTAGCTGCTTAGTCTTTGAGACTACCACAGGCACTTGGGCTGGCGTTTTAAATTCGCTTGTTTCGCGTTTCACACTCAACGCTTGGCTACCCTTCAATTCCCGTCGAGACTGACATCAACTGTTTAATGTTTACTTTTATTTTTGTATAATAATTTTATACTTTTGTTTTTTGTGATTTGCTTAACGCCTGCGCTAAATGTGTTTATGTATCAAGTACTTTGTGTGTTTAATTTCGCTCTAAAAATACCGAACCGTCTGTCTTGCACGCCAACGCTATACTAAAAGAGTTTTGTGCTTGAATCGCGCATTAAATAAGCCGCCGTCTGACAGCTGGCTAACTTGGCTTGGTCTGGTCTGGGCCTGATGATGTCAGCTTTTGTGCTACGAGAGTCGAACAGAGAGAAAGAGAGAGAGAGTAACGTGGTGAGGTTAACAAAGAGCAAGTCAGGTTTTTATCCAAAGAGTAAAAACAGTCAAAGTTTTCTCTTTTGCTTTACTTAGGCCTAGACAAACTGATCTATTAACTGAGTATTACACTCACTCGCTATTTAAATTTACAAAAAGAAAAAAATACAAATATAATAAATACACAAAGCTTTGTAATAAACTTATGATTTATTGTGTTTTTTCCTAAAAGGGAACTTCACCATAAAAGTTGTGAAAAATGATCAAATAAACTCTCTACAATGAAATCATTTATATCCTCATAAATGCAGTTTAACTGCACCTTTTATGAAAAATAATATTTGTGGAAGTACTAAACATTTTGTAATTTAAATAAGAAGAAAGCAGTTCGTACTTGTGTATTTTTTCAGCAACTGAAGCTTCTATACTTTAGTGAAAACTTAACAGAGTTTCCAAGACTAAAGTCAACTCACCCAAATATTGCGAGATTGCTGATGGTTTTAATATTTACGAGATAAATTTAGTATTTGCAGACTCGATCTGAAAGTTATGTTCTCAAAACTATAAGTAACCAGGCATCGCTGTTTTTAGGACCTCCCGGTTCTATCATCAGTAGACTTGACTATTCTCTCATGAGGTAGTCGAATAAGTGATTGATAATACTAAAAGCTTACTTAATTTGAAATCACGTTTTTCTTTGAACAGGCCTAGTTGGCGATCACAACCGATAACAATGCATTTGTAGTTAAGGTGTTGGAATGTCACAAAAAGATAACTGTATTCATGTTAAAATAATGTCGATACGAGAAAAGAAAAGTTCATTACGGAGCGCAAACGCCACAATTAAAACTATTCGAGCAAAATTGAAAAATTGTAGGAAATGTAAACAAAAAATTGGAAAATTATTAATAGAACGAGTTGACTTAAGGCCTGTACTCTGAAGATATTTGAGTTAAGTATGGCACAATATTTTATATAAATAAGACTGCTGTTCAAAAGTATTCAGATTTCAAAGCAGTTTAAAATTGTTTCTATTCATGTGAAGTATCGTGCCGTACTAAATTTGTATCTCATCTGAGAATAGGACTTCAACACTTAAGCTGCAGTGCGTCGAAATTCGTGATTTATCGCTTTGCGCTATATAATGGCGATAGTTGCTCGGAAAAAACACGGTAAATGTCTAGTATATGTAGGTTCATCCACCCCAATATTTTTGAAAAAAATGTCATCGATGACGCAAACCCGCGGTTTCTTTTAAAATGCATTTGGAAGCTTGCATTTTTGCCCATACAAAATATGTGTAATCGCATATGCTTACATTTTAGATGCGGAACATCTTTAATTTCGGTACGGAAGATTTTAGTAGGAATAAAAATTGATTTCAGCGTCACGTGACGCGTGAGTGGGGGGAAGAGGGGGAACATTAGTTTAACAGTGACTAAACAGTGACTTAACAGTAACCAAACAGTGACTTAACAGTAACTAAACAGTGACTTGGCATTGACTAAACAGTGACTTGTGGGAATTAACTGTGACTTGACATTAAAACAACGACTGAAGCAGGGCATCCACACATGAATTTGTTCGTCGATCAAGAATTTATTTGGCCCACTAACCGGGCGAACATTTCTCAAAAACATCATTTGCTTAAAAATCACAATGAATACACATGAAAATATGGCAGCGAAAACTAACACAATCATGGCCTAGATGGCGATACAATTTAGCTTAAGGCATTATCTGATCATTTTGGGGGCATTCAAATAATTTCAGCCACAATTCTATACTCATTTGGGCACGTGTCCACTATTGGGGTTTGAGAAGGCTTTCAATTAATTATATTTTTTGAAATTTGAAGATTTTTATTAGCACATTATTTCTGCCTGTTATTCTTTTGCGACTATTGTTATCATTTATCTACAGAGCAGCACAATAAACAAGACTTACACAAAAAAAGAAAAAACACAGCAGCTAGTGATCTTGTTGTTGGTATTTCTGCTCCCTGTTAGTTTCTTTCTTTTGAAAGATTGCCAGTGCTGATTTAGATACTATTGGGAGAGCTTGTGATATTGAAATTAAGCCCTTAAATTTAGCATCATGTTTCACATCATAGCCTTGTGAGTGTTTACGACACAGCTTTTAATCTATAAAATTGATATTTACCCTCTTTTTGTTAGCTTCCGACGGTGAAAATGGCGCTAGACGTGCAGGATGAAACTCCCCTGAACTACTTTTTTTTAAAGTGGTTTCCCTAGAAGGCCTAGTCCACATATGCTCAACAATGTGAGATGGTCGCTACAAAATAAATGTTAATGCCATTGAAGAACAATTCTAGTTTAACCTAGTTCACCCCGCACACAGAGTCTACGATTGCTTACGATCCTTCCACCGCGTTCTCTTCTGCCAATCTTATCACTACTTCCTCCCCTCCTTCTTCCTGTGTAATTTGTTAAGTGTAATAGATGCACCACAGACGAAAACAAAAAAAATACCGCGGAATTTTTTTGTCTTCGTCTGTGGTGCATCTATTTTATTACCTCTGCAAAATGGACACCTTCATTTATTATATATTTTTTTAACCTATCATAAAGGCTACCAATGGCCGAGAAAATTTCATGTATAGGCTCTTGGTGCGTTTTAAGATTTTGTAAGGTTGGAATTTCGCCAAATATCCCAGGAAGTGGTACTTTTTTCGGACAAAGTGAGGAATGGGTAAGTTACTCGAGCGAAGAAGAGCGAATTGAGAGCTTGCACTTGCTTCCACTGATCCACTAAAATATTCAACTCCATATTACTAACCTACTGACCAGATTTCAAGTTAATTGCTTAAATAACTTTTGAGATATGGCGCTGAATCACTTCTGAACCGGTTTGATTCCAGTCCTGATTCAGTAAAATATCCAACTCCATATTACCAACCTATAGATCAAATTTCAAGTAGATAGCTTAAATAACTTCTGAGATATGGCACTGGAACCACTTTTTAACCGGTTCGAAACCGGTTCGATACCGACCTTGAACCAGTAAACTATACAACTCTGTAATACCAACCTACAGTCTAAATTTTAAGTTCATAGCTTAAATTACTTCTGACTCTGAAACAGTTTTTGACGGGTTCCAAACCGGTTCGATTCCGGCTCGCATCGAATAAGTTGCGTTAGGGGACAGTAATTTTTGTTGTCTCTGTCTAAAGTGGGTTTGGATATTGGTTTTTGCTCCCAAATTAAGGTACTTTAAGCTCAGCACTTGGAAATTTTTTTCTTCCAAATAATAGAAACAGATTTGTATATTCCGATCCCATGAAGTATATTTTGCATCTCATGTATCATATACATTTATCGGATACATACATGTACTACTTTTCATGACAATGTGTTTATATATTGCTTGTAAAAGTTGTACACACTTAAATATGGTTAGCGCCTTTGCTTGCTTCTATATAAACTTGGTTTGCTCTCTTTTTTTTCCATCAACAACTCGACAACCCTGTCCGCGGTTCTCTTAAGAGCTTAGCCTAGCTCGTTCAGCTCTTGGTTTGGGGCCGGCTTTTTGGTTTTTGTGTCTCTCCACACATGTAGAAACAACAAACCGGCATTTCAGACCTACAACGTAACGTAACGTGAAATGAAGTAACGTAAGAGAAACTGAAAAATTCATATTTAAGTTACTGCTGGTTCGCTTCTGGGTGTAATGCATACTTAATGCGATTTTTTTCTCAGACCGCGTAAGGCGACAAAACAAATTAAGCCATTAATTAGAACAACAGACAAAACATTCGATATCGCCTCAATGCTGAACGTAGGCCGATTCCCAATGCAGTTTACATTGTGGCAAGTCTAGACCTACCTACCTCAATTTAACTACACGCACAAGGCAGAGCTAGAGAGCGAACAGAAAATGCATGTCAAGTTCAGCCTGAAGTAAGGTCTGCCAACGCACTCGGGCATGAAGATCGAAATCGAATGCAAAAGTCAGTGTTCCCAGCAGCAATCGGCTGTGGAGCTGGAGCCCTATGCGCCTGCAATGGCCATGTCATAATCTAAGAGCGCCTTTGGCTTTGAGCTTTCGCTACACGCGCCGCTTGACCCCTTGGCGGTTGGGGTTCAAAAACGTGGCGTTGGCTGCCGATTGCCATTCGTTGCGGCTTTCAGAAAAATGCAAAAATCCCGAAATAGTTGTCACGCCGTCTGGCAAATACAATTGTTTTGCAGCACACAAATTTGCCACAAATCGCATTCGAAAGTTATGGTAAGTTGGGGTGCCAGACCAAACAAATTGCCAATGCATTGTCTAAGGAGTATGCCCTATTTTGGTTTTACCAAATGGATTTACCATATGGGCATAAGCAAATTGCATGATATTTGTTAGTCTCTGAAAATTTAATTTTCATTGCAAACAAAAGAAAATGCAAAATCCCTTTTTTTTAGGCAGCAAAGTTTAATGTTTCATAATTAAGATAATTGATTAATGAACCACATCTAGGTTCTCATGCATGCGGAGGACCTGGTTTTTTAACAGAAAAATTGCTAGCTACGCGATGCAATAAAAGCTCTAAACACCACTTAAAAGACGCTTTGAGGGAAACAGACAGTTCTACCAAATATTGAATACAGACTACTTGAAGCACCTTTTTGATACTACTTTATGTTCGATATAGCAGAGAAACTGCGTAATAGAGGTTGACAGATAACCCCTAAACACTACAACCGACCAAAACCAAACTGTGAGTAACTACATTTCCTAAATTAGGAAGGATTTTACTCTGCCTGAAACCGGACTAGTCTATATAACGGAAAGACTTGTACTAGCAAACCGATTCCATTGTTTCGAAACTTGGCCAAGTCTAGCAGAAAGAAATATACTACATATGACCCACTCACTAAACTCAGAAACCAAAAAATTTGTACAAAGTACAAAATTCTTATTTTAAGTTTAATTTTTTCTATTCCGAAATACTTGTTAAAAGTGTGTTTCGGGATAATTTAAGAACATTTCAAACTAATTTAAAATCTTTTGTAATGGCCAAAAGTCAAATGCTAACTAGCTCTTAAAATAACCATAAAACATTCATCCTTAGGGTAGTGTTCTGGTAACGGTACTATTATCTCTTTCTCAGGATAGTGTTCTCGTACCAGTACTCTACTCTCTATTCACCTTGGTTCTGCCTTATCCAGTCGCTCATCGCACCACATAAGCAGACGGACTCCGTTTTTCTTAATTCCAGTAATAGCCGCAAAGGGGCATCTGCTTAGGTCCAGCAGTTCCTGAATGGCCTTGGTCTATGTAGTAGTAGTAGTGTTCTTCTTTATTTAAATTTATAAAACAGATAATACATAGATGATAGCTTAGATTCTAAATTTATATCTAAACAAGAAGTTTTTTTCGTATATAATATACAAAACTAAATAATTCAATATGCTATCAAGCCGTCAGTCGATCACTGCCTTCCAAATTCTTCGCTATTCAATCTAATACACCTGGCTTCCCGGGTCTTCCCCAGATACCAGATCATTCAACTGCATAGCGCAAGATTCGGTTGGCCGTGTTACTCTGTTTTAAAAGTCCCCTTCCACTATTTGTTTTCGATATTTAGTTGCCTGACATATAAAGTTATAAAGGACCCTCCAATTTGATCCGTTTAATAGCTGATGAACTTCGTTCAGATGTAGTTTTGCCCTACCAAAATGTAGAATTCTGTATTCCCTCAAGATTGGGCAGTTTCCAATAAAATGGATGGTGTTTTCCTGCTCGTTCCAATTGCAAAGAGAACATGCTGTGTTGCTGCTTGCTATGTTTGGGACAAAGTTGAGTTTGAGCAATTCACCTCTGACCATTAAAATTGTGTAAATTTGCTCCACTGAAAACGCGTCGTTGAAATAATTTTCTTCTCCTAGGTCGTAGCTCAATTCTTTGTATACTAGCCTCTGAGCGCTCCGCTCTGAATCGATCATAAAAGAATGACCTATATGAAGCATCCATCTTTTTAAGAATTTCTGTAGCCCATGATTCCCACTCTGAACTTTCCTCGAGGTTAAGTCTTTAGCAGTGAGTGGCTGATAGAAGTTCCCATTCCCGAAAGAACTGCTGACGTCCGTTTAGCAGAAACTGAGCCAATATTTTAGGCAGTCTATTTTCGGGCATGCGAAAAACCTTCTGCCAACCCGTTTATAGATACAGCATTGTGTTTGGAGTGTTTCTGAGCAGTCGGAATAGCTTTTTCAGAAAGTATCTGAGCAGGTTCTCAACATCATCGTACTGCATAATCCCCCAGACTTGTGCGCCGTAGCACATAATGGACCTCACAGCTGCTCCGAAAAGTTTGTACATCTCTCCTGCTCAGGACAGATTTCCAGGTGCAGTTTATCGCCACCTTCGCGTCTTTCAGTTTTTCTTGCAAATGGTATTTAAATTGCGCATTATGGTAGATTCACACTCTCAGGTGGATAGGTTTTCACCACTTCAAGCTCGGTCTCTCCCAAGTACCATTTCTCTTCTAGAGCAAGTCTTCTCCAGTGTTTTTTGAAGACTAGAATCTTTGACTTTGTGGTATTTATTTTGAGGCCCCAGGTCTTACAATATTCTTGCAGATCATTTATCGTATTTTTCATTTTTTTTAGCGACTCTGCAAACACCACAATGTCATCGGCATATAATAGGGATTTTATCTCGTATCCATTTATGTGAATGCCTTCCGGTAGATATTCCAACACATTATTGAGGTAGATCGAGAACAAAAGTGGACTTAACAAGCATCCTTGCTTAACAACCGACTCCGTGGGAAACCAGTTGGATTACACTTCTCCATCCCAACCGGCTGCTTCATTTCTATTATACATGCTTTCAAGTATATTAATAAGTTTGGTCGAAACGCTAAAACATTAGTCTAAACATTAGCGCCGTTCGGTAGATCGAATTGAATGCTGCACTGAAGTCAACGAAAAAAGCATACAGCTTACGTCCGTATGCTGGTACTGGTGACGCTGAATATATTGTCGATCGTGGAGTATCCTTTTCGGAAACCTGCTTGGAACTCTGTTAGCTGTTCGGTTTCATCCACCCATCGGTTTAGCCTATCAAGTAGCACGGCAGAGAAAACCTTCGCAATTGCATTCTGGAATGATATTCCTCTGTAGTTGCAAACCATTTGCGGGTCGCCCTTTTTAAATATTGGGAATATAATTGCTTTTTTAAACCCCTCCGGAACACTCCTCGTCTCTGGAATTTTGTTGAATCCTTCTGTAAGCATTTTCAGGAACAGCCCAGGTCTTTTTCTCTCCTTTAGTTTTTGTACTATACTCGTAACTTCTTGCGTGGTAACAGCCCCATCCAGTAGTTAATTTTCAATGTAGGGTGATGCGTAATGCAGAGGGTATCCAACGTCACTTGGTGTCAACAGGTTTTTAAAGTACTCCCCTTGTTTGGTCTATGTGCGAACCGCTAAAACATACTCGTTAATGGTTCAAAAAATTAACACCGCACCAGAAACTAAAGTCTTCTTTAAACCGAGTCCTCCACCGCATCTCTGGAATGTAACTATTTACCGCGATTGGTACATTTTGCCAGTATGCAACTGCACACCGGCACCGTCTGGTGGTTCACTCCAATAGACTTACCTCTGATCGAACGAATCAAGTACCAAATATGTCTTAACCATCGACATTTCTTTGACCTTTGAGTGCATGGAATGCCCCATCTAAGTGCTGTCGCTAGATATTTTTACAGCAAACGATCAATGTTCCCAGGGCAATCTGCGGTTCTACTGCACACTTAGTGAATACAGCTTTTTGTAAAGAAACATTAGAAGTCGGATCATGAAACTATAATAAAACTTAGGACAATTCAATGCATGTCTTTCCATTTTTACCCTTTCGACACATGTCTTGGTGATATATTTTCAGTTGATAGCAAAAATCTTTTGTCGTACGCTACATTTAGTGAATAAAACTTAAGTTCGCCAAGTTTTCTCTATTTTATAGCCAATGAATGATATCAGTTCTTTCGAAACATGTGTCATTTAGACATATTTTCTTAACATATACCACGATTCGATGTTCCAAAATTCAGATCATTCTGATTATTCGACATTCAGTTGACTTATTCTCTGTTAGGTTACTACTTCTGAAATGATATTCAAGGTAACGCATATTTTGGACCCCGAAGACAACTTGCAAAGATTCACTCAATTTAGACCAATATTTTATATGGCTGCCATATAACCGATCTGGCAGATTTGCTCCAACCTTGTTGTTTCTTATGCTACTGAACTGAAATTTGGTTTGTACTCGTATTTTTAGCTTCTAATGCGGCTTACAAAATCGGGTTCGACTTGGACCATTACTTCATATAGCTCCCATATTGCTGATCTGACCGATTTGAGCTAACTTTGTTGGTTTTTACGCTTTTGAACTGAATTTTAGTTTGAGCATGTATTTTTAGCTCCTTACGCGACTTATTGAACTTTGTTCAATTCCGCATACTATTTCATATAGCTGCCATATAACCGATCTGGCCGATTTGCACCAACTTAGTTGGTTTTAAAGATATTGAACTGAAATTCGATTTGAACACGCATTTTCAGCTTTTTTAGCGTAGTTGCCGCACGAAATTTTGTCATCGCTATATTCAGAGCTGCTACCTGCGCCAGAGAGTGTCATCGCTATGTTCAGAGCTGCTGACTGCGCGTGAGAGAGAGACAAAAGATATTGTTTTTTTCTATGCATATAGGTTTCTGTGGGAAAGACAAACAAAAACAGCAACAAAAATATGTATATATTTAGCGCTCTTTCACTTAAGTTCCGTTTTTGCATGTTGGCTTTCTGTTAATTCTTCGGATGCTTTCCCTTTTTAATCCAAAACTCAGTGTAAAGTAGCCTACGGTTAATCGTTGTAAAACTTTTATACGAGTTTGTGCTGCGAAACTGCAAAGAGTAATTAATTTATTTAATTGTTGCAAGTATATCTAAACGATCGCTTAAAACGCCAAGGGCAAAAACAAATGTGTATCGGAAGTATTTCGCCTTTGACATTGAAGAAAATGTACGGAATTTGCTTAATAAACGAGTGTGGATGAAAAATTAAGATGAATTTGATATTTACGAATTAACTTTCCGAAATGTATACATATACATATGTATGTACAAAGTAGAATGATACTCAGTCTAGTACACATACATATGTAAGCTTCGAGACTTTTCTCTCATGCATATACAAACATACATACTTATTTCGTATGAAAGTGCTTAGAAAGTTGAATAGCCTGCCTTTATGTATGTATGTACATGCTAATGTTTGCATGCCCCTGATGAAAAGAAGCGAAAACTATGTTTGTGTATACATTATACATATATGTACATAAATGGGCGTGTTCACCAGAAATATTGATCGCTGAGCAAGTATCAGGAAAAAATTAAACATCGAAAAGGATCTGCTGAACGCAGTGCTACATTTTTCCCCTAAGTCGCTCTAAAAAAAAAATCGGACCGACGCATGCCTTAAGCGTTAGCACTTTTTCAGACGTGTTAGAAGGCGTTATTTGCAGTAGCGCTTGTCCTTTTTGGGCTGATTTCCGTGACCCAAAGAAGAAGAAAAAGTCGACTTGGATGCAATTCGTGGCCAATATGGAAGACCACGGTGTTTTTGGGCAAACTCCTGACAAACTTGATCGGAATTTCTAAAACTTGAAGCACTGGCCACGGAACCACCAAGTGGGAGTTTTTCAACGAAATGGAATCCATTCTAGGTAATGACCTGGCAGTAGTAGGTGAGTAGGAGAATATTGAGCAGCTATTGTCATGGGAAGACTTTGGGCTTGCTCCTACCTTAATCGACGGGCGTAACAGCAGCTCGATGGTAGAAGATGACGCTATCGCAGTTGAATCCAGCAGCGCTCCGTTGGAAGCGCAAATGAGCTGTCCCATCCGTAATAAACGGAAACGGAAGGGTGCTGTAGAAAATGAAAGTTACTACGCCAACAAAAAGGCTATTGAAGTGAAGGAGTCGCGTACTGAAGAGCTAAGCAATCTACGAGAGGTTCTGCAGGAGCCCAACAAGTTGCAAGTATCTTTCTAAAGCACCCCAATGAGACTTTTAATAGTAATATTTAAGTTAGTCTATAATAAGAACTAAATCTCTTAAAATGTTTCTTCACCAAATGTGCCGCTGAATAATAAAAATACATAAAAATATAAGTGACCAATTCGCTGAATTGATACATATGTATACAACAAGTCTTACAATTTTCACGCAATTTCCTTTAATAATACATGATTTATTTTTCTATGCACATGGATAGGTTAATACAAGAAATCATTTATGAAATTCCGTTTTCGCGATCCCTCTAGTGAGGCTGTCTGTTGAGGCTCATCTTCATCTCGGCGCGATGCTTCTGGTTCAGTACTTGGTACTTCATTTCCTCGCCATCCCATTCCTCAAATTCACCGTTGATTAAAATAAAATTATGAAGCATGCAACTGGCCATTACGATGTAATTGGCAAAGCAGGGCGACTTAATATCAAGATATTTAAGTCTTAGAAATTTTCCTTTTAATAATCCAAATGCGCCCTCAATAACTGATCTTATGGAAGAAAATCTTTTTGCTACAGTGAGATGACCATTATCTCGAAAAGGTGTAAGCAGATGTACACTAAGCGGATAAGCTGAATCACCTATCAAATGCATGTTGAAGGATACGAGCGGATGATTATATATCGTTATATGTTATACATGTTAAAGAAACCGTGTGCATTTCCCACTGGCTGCTTTATTGGGATATGGCAGCCGTCGATCGCACCTAGTACACCTGGAATGCCTCGAGATTTCTCCCTAAATATGCCAGAAGTAGTTGCTTATTGGGCACAACCGGGCCTTTTAATATAGGTGGATGCTAATTCAGCGAGTATATGCACGATGTACCCAAAAATTTGGTGTCCAGAATTTTTGGCTATGTTGAATCGGTCACCTACAGCCAGAAACGACTCTTGTTTGGCCAAAAGCCAAATTGTAAATAAGAGTTTTTTCTCAAGAACCACGTTGGCAATTGGCTCCTCAGTAGATGCAGCGCGTGTTGCTACGACTTGGAGAAGGGACTGAAATTATAAAATGAATTAGTCTAAGTATTTTTGTGTACAGTGGATTAAGTACCCCAAACGTAGTCCGAGACATCCTGAAGTGCTCCTTAAATTGGTCCATTCGCTAGTGGTTAACCGTAATTTTGTTGGTTTCTTTGAATTGACGTCTGAGCAAACTATTTCCCTCTACTAAGTCGATCAAGTCCTTGTCTAACGAAGGCGCAATAATATCCTCAAAAAACTCTAATCCAAAAAAACTCGTTCGACGGTAAACTGATTTTTAAAATATGTGCCCAACAAAGTGAGAAAAAATTACCATATTGGTATCGATAACAAGTCTATCGATAGACAACCACAGCTGGTGGTAGCAGTATCACTTCAAAGTAGCGTACTATTTCTTCGCTACTTGCTCCTGTATCATGATACGTCAAATTGACTATCACTCGAGTTCAGCAGGAAGATCATTAAAAACGTATACATGATCAGGCAGCAATTTATTCTGCTGAACAAGGCCAATATGTACATATGTCCATATACCAGTTGCAAGGGAACATTAATGACTTATACGTAGGTATGTATGTTCTTTCCTTTTTTATAAGGCGATCATGGAACAAATTTAAAAAAGCACATTGCCCCATCTCACGCCGACACGATAAAAAGGCTTGACAATCAAGTCGATCCGCAAAACACAAATCAAGCACCGGAAAAGAAAACTGCTCGTTCCAGGTGCATTGATGAATTGTTTAAGTCCAGCATTCGGGTGGAAATTACCAAACAGACTATTCGAGATGAGTGTGTTTCTCCGTGCATGGTTGATTGAAGACCGTTTGCCCTGATGAGCGACCTCGGATTCCGACAAATACGAAATCCAATTATTAAAGGCCTGGGTTGTGCGAATTTTATTAACCCGCAATCAATACGCGACTCACTTTGTTTGGACTTAAGTCTGAAAATTCCTGTTAGTTTATCGGTCCATACCGGTACGTACCGGTACCGAAATAAAAAAAAACCGAAACAGAAACGAAACAGAAGTTTCGGTACATACCGGAACCGGAACCGAAATTCGTTTCGGTTTAATTCCCTGATTATTCCACAAAACACAGCTACACTGGTTAGGGTCAACCTAAAATTACACATTAACAACATGCGGCACAATTGGGCAACCGAAAACAAAAATGACAAACGCGTTATCAACTCATATTCTAAAATATCTGGACTTAAATTTAGCATTTTTACAATTTTTATTTTGCTTCTAACTTTTTAAGCAGACGCACTAAAAGTTGGAAAATATTTGCTGCCAATTTCACAGAAAACACGTGGCACACAAACAGCTGACTTCAGCAGCCCGTCAACAAAACAGTGTTGCCATAAAGTTTGAACTTGTTTTGTTTTTTATCTAATACTATATACTCCTATAGAAATATTAAAAACTAGTTATTTGAAATCTGCAAAAATAAACAGTTTTTGGGTTTATGCCAAAAAAAGGCCCAAAAAAACCACTGTGCATCGCAGACAAATAATCAGTTCCGAATCCATAAAGTATATATATATTCCTGATTGGAACGAATAGCTGGGTCGATTGAGCCTTATCCGTCTGTTCGTCCGTTCTTCTGTTTCTACGCAAACTAGTCTGTCATACTAATCGCCCAGATTGGAAGACTATATTTTTAAGCATAGAAAAGTTCATTTTCCAAATATTTTGAGATATTTGATTTGCTATTACACTATCGTCAGAGAGTCAATAGCACCCATGTCCGTCTGTCTGTCAGTGTGTCCATCCGTCCGTCCGTCTGTTGCTATCCTATCTCCTCCGTCAGTTTTAAAGTTATTCCAAACTTTGCACGAAGTCTTTTAGTACAAATACGCTGCAAATTTGTCGAAACTGGTCCTTTCGGACGACTATAGCATATATTTGCCATAGGAACGATCGGTTGAAAAACAAGTTTTGATGAGAAAGTTTTAGTAATTTCACTTGGTTTGATGAAAATCGGGCAACTATATAGCACAACTGCCATACAAAAATAGGTCTAAAAAAAGACTTTTTTGTTTTCAATGCAATTGCTTTTTAACTTGTGCTTCCACATAATTCTGCTAATTTTGATCCAAATCGAATGACTATAGCATATAGCTTTCGGTCGAAAATGAAGTTCTTGCAAGAAAAACGTTTTTGTTTTCAAGGGTAGCGTATTTAAGCTTTC
Source organism: Lordiphosa magnipectinata (assembly GCA_037044535.1). Classification (NCBI taxonomy): domain Eukaryota; kingdom Metazoa; phylum Arthropoda; class Insecta; order Diptera; family Drosophilidae; genus Lordiphosa; species Lordiphosa magnipectinata. The sequence continues at coordinate 662,795 of JBAMBO010000819.1, forward strand.
CACTTATGAATATTTTCTGCTTTAGCACAATTTTTACGACTTTGATCACATTCTGATGAATGCATGAAATAACTAGCATATTTAGCTACGAGGTTTAATGTGCATGACTTACTTTATTGAATATAACTTAAGCTTACAATTATCGTTGAGTTGAACGGGGCGAAGCGGGAGCCACCCGCGCGTGATCGAAGCCAAGCCAGAAACGCGAGTCAGGGATGGCGCGTGTGTTGTTGTTTTGCTACCGCGTTAGGGATGGTGCACGATGAATAGTGTGACCAGAGGTGGCCAGGGCTGCCACATATACACTAAAGTGGCGCCATCTATTGGTGAGCCTGGGAACTCACTCAACTAACATTGCTCAAAGCGAAAATTAAATTATTCTATGAAAATCATTCAAAACCTTTATTTCTATTCAGCTTACGAGCTGCAAGGGTATATAGAATTCGGTCGAGCCGAAGCTGGCTTTCCTCTACTTTTGAAATTGGATTTGAATTTATTATTAATCGCACTTCTTTGTGCGACAAAACATTAAAGTAAAAAGTATTAAAAAGTATTATTTTATCGCAACCAGCGGAAGTGTGAACTGATATCAAAGGGGTATAAAATAGCGAGAGCTTGGCGAACTTAGGTTTTATTTCGTTTTGCTTGTTCAACATTTAAGTTCACAATGGAAAGATTCTTATTTTTCGTCAAAAAGGAATTCATTGCTCTCAAGCCATAGTAAGTCTAAGTTAAGTTGAAGACCTCGCTGATCTTATTTCGTTACAGGAAGTTGACACCACGGATCCGTGCAATGCCTATTGCTTCGCGATGACCAAACCCCTGCTGGACTATTTGAAACAAACGAAAGACCACGTTGATGCCCATGATCAAATGAAAGCTAAAATATTTGATTTGGATAATCAAATCAAGGCAAAGAACGAGCTTATTAGCAATCTTCAGGTGACTTTGGGGGAGAAAGATGATCAGTTGTCCTTGTGGAAGCAGCAAGATACGAATCTACCAAACAGTTGTCCTTCAAGTTCAAGTGGCATCCATCAGATTCAAATTCTGGGAGTGGAGCCTTTTAAAGTAGCCTGCGTTCCATCTATATCCGGTTGGACAGTAATACAGCGCCGCCTTAATGGCAGTGTAGACTTTAACCGAATTTTTGATGAATACAAGCGAGGTTTTGGTGACCTGCAGGGAGAATTCTTCTTGGGTTTGGAGAAGCTACATTTGATGACTGAAGCTCAACCTCATGAATTGCACATACAACTGCGAGATATTAATGGGACAACTCGCTATGCCCGTTATGATAATTTCAAAGTAGGCAGCGAAACGGAAGGTTACAGCCTAAAATCAGTGGGAAAATATACAGGAACTGCCGGCGATTCGTTGAGCATACACGAGCAAGGAAAGTTTTTAACTTCAGATCTGGATTCTCTAAGGTGTGCCAAGACATATGGCCCCTGGTGGTATACCAATGCAGATTGTGGAAAAAGGTTGGTAAATTGAAAATATGTAAATATTGGTATATTTCTGTAGAACGCTCTAATTTCTAATTTCAGTTCTCTGAATGCTAAATATTTCCAAGATGGAATTGCGCAACGACAGAATGGCATTTCATGGGGTTCATGGTCGCAGGGGAATGACTATACGATTTCTCTGACATTTGTACAAATGATGATAAGGCCGTCAAATATTTGAATTTCTATACAGAGCAACAATAAATTCAACAACAAAAACCACAATCAAAGCAATTTCCGAAAATAGAACTCGACATGCTGACCAATGTATAATTTGCGGTTTTGCATAAAATATGATTGTTAATTTTATGTACAATTTCAAAAATTGAATAAAACCAAAAATCTATAAAAAGGATTTTATTAAAATTGATTTCTCAGGACAGATCTCGGATGGAAATAGCTGAATTGTATTTTACTGTATCTACTTGCATTACTCGGGCAGGAATGACACTTTGAATTTTGACGGACAATTCGCGTTAATGGACAAAATTCGCATCATCTCAGCCTCTTCTACAATATAATGGGGCGAGTTGAAGCATACTCTGACTCGCTTATTAATCATCGTCTTTTCCCCAGAGATAAAAAACTGTGACTAATATTGTACCTTAAATTGAAAGTGTCGTTCCAGTCTGATACAGTTTTCTTTTCACTATCACATGAAAGATATTGAAAAAAAAAGCCATCCAAGAAGTTAAAATCGGTAAAAATTGTTTTAATATCTTCAATTTGTAAACTTCCCAGGTGAGGAAGTAACTACAAAAAAAAAGAGGAAACTTTCCGCTTGAACGTTCAACAAAATTTATCGGAATAGGCGTGGCGTTTCAATCCACGTGCCAAGTTTATTGTACTTTGTAGCCAAAGGCCAAAAAGAAATATGTTTTTACTTGTTTCGACTGCTCATTCAAACATACTAAAACCACTTGACGCATGCTGCTGCTTGTACGCAAATATTTTTTTGTATGTTTATTGCCGCTTCCTCAACATTTGCTGTGGTGATTTATATGAAGTCTTTTGATGGCAATTTGCAGATCTTCCTGACACTGCCTGACTGCGAGCATGCTTGACTAATTGCTTGGAACATAACATTTTGTACATTAAATTAGCCGTAGTTAAAGACTGACAAAGGAAGAAAAGAACACAATTGTTGAAATAACGCCACGCCTTTTTGTTTACCTATTTTTAATCTTGATTAAGCTAAACTAAATTTAATATTTCATTTTAACACTAGTTTACAGCCAAAATAATTGGTTGATGCAAAGTGAATTATATTATCCGAATCTCGTGAGCTTGTTTATATTATAAACTAAGGGTAGATTTCACATCTTTTACATAGAGCTATCTTTCACATCTATATATATATATATATATATATATATAAAACAAAGTCGTGAGTTACACCACGTAAATATATCTCAAGAACGGCTGGACGAATTTGTAAGGTCTTTGATATGTCGGATAGCAGAATAGCAATTAAAAACTCGCAAAGAAAATAGCGGAAATTGGCAAAATGTTAAGGCGGGAGCCTGTTTTAGAGGCTTCAAAAAATCGAATTTGTTTTTTGCATAAATGTCTACCCAAACTATCCAAGGATGTGTCCCTAAAATATCAGAAGCAAATTCAAAATATTTTTAAAGTTACAGGAGAAATAGTGAGCAAGCGTCGAAATTTTTTATATACGTATTTTTATATACGAAAACTTTGACGTGCGATTTTTCGGTTTTTCATTTTTACGATTTTTCCTAATTGGCGGGAAAGATAGGAAAAAATTAAACGTCCTATCGAAACGAGACAAAATTTATTGTGTTCAGGATTAAATTCTCTTCTAGTTGAACCTAAAAAACCTTAAGAAAGTAATGATTAACCCACTTTTTAAACAATCTGAAGTGAATTTTTTTTTTAATTTGCGAAAATTTTTTTAAATTTCTCACTTTTTTTTCAATTTTCTTGGTTTAACTAGAAGCTATACTATTGAAAATAGAAAATTTTTTGGGTTTTTTTGTTTCAGATGGAAATTGCGACCTGCATATTTCCCGCCGCACGACACATGCACACTCGAGGCGCCTCGGCGAAATGCTTGCACCAGGCATAATATGACATATATTGTAATTTAAAAATTTGAGAAGACTGTTGATATATATAACAATAAAACCTGAAAGTTTCGTTTCAATCGAAAATTTCTTTCCTTCTCAAAAAAGTCCTCGGAAAAATCGATATTTTGAAGCTTCTAAAGCAGGCTCCCCCCTTAAGTTTAGTAAGCTTAGATTTTCATCAAGATTTAATAGTTGGCAAATTGTCGACGAGTTAACAAAACGCTTAGGCCAGTCGGTCCGAATAAATAGCTAAATTTGCTAAATTTTATAATAAATTTGGAGTTAGATTAGGTAAGTAGGAGGTGTAGGCAAATCGGTCAAAAAAATCGCAAAATTTGCAAATCAGACAGACAGACGGATATGGCTAAATCGACTCGGCTGTTGATGATCATCAAGAATATTAATCCTTAAAAGGCTCGGAGGGGCTTCCTTCTGGCTGTTACATACATTTGCACAAACTTAATTTACTCTACTAGCCGGCCCGGCGAAGATATACTGGAAGGATATTCTAGAAAGATTTCCAAATGCTTAGAAAATTCTCGAATCGAAATGTAAACAAAAATATAGAGCACAAATTACCTCTCAGATCGATTGGTGACCATCTTTACAGTTTATTCGGTCAATAAAAGAACATCTAATCTCTCCAAAAAAAAAAAATCGTAATTCATTTAGGCTTCGAAACATTGCGATTCAGTCTTATGAGAAGGACCAGAACGGAGCACCGCGTTAGTATGGCCCAAATTCGTGTTTTTCAATCACAAGAGCCCTAGAATCGAATCGTTTGGAAATGAGAAATCGTCGATCTCGTCTCACAGATCCACAACGGAATAATCTTCGACGCGCATGAAGAAATGCTTCAAGTGTTGATTTGAATCGAACAGCGTTTCTACACGACTGCAGAATGGTCCAATGGACGTTGTTTGTGGGTATTGTGGAGCATTGAAATTTGTTGGAGAAACGTCTGGACTGTGTTGCCTTAATGGCAGAGTGAAATTGTCAGTATTGACTCCGTCACCTAAGCTTTGAGGCGATGCACCAGAATCAAGACATTTTCTAGCAAATACATTTACACATTCAAGAATCAAACCCAGATTCACCATCGAATTGGATAATTACAACCTGTTGAAGATGCACAACATAAATTCTTACATTAGTGAGCTTAGCTGGCTCTAGGTCCGAAAAAGTTGCGTTTGTTCACAACTGTAAGCAACTTATGCATTGTACCACCAAAAAGAGCTGGTTACCTATACAGAACTGTTTCATCGTTCTTACAAATATATTTCATGGGCAATATAGAGGAACAACTTAATACCAACATCAAGAATGTGATATTTTTGAGATATTTTACAACAAAATTGTTATCAGTAACTTTATCTACCTAGATTTATAGGCATTTAGCCATCAATTTTTTTCACTAACACCATAATTTCTTCGTAAAAGTGACATGACAATCTCAGAAAATGAAAAGCATCATTATAAAAAATGAAGAAATAATACGAAAATCTAAAGAAATGAAGAGCAATACAAAGCATGTTTTGTAAGAAAACTGATGATTAATGAGCGCGTTCACCAGCACACACCAATCATCTAACATAAATCATCAATCAACAAAAAAGTGTTTGGCTGCTGGTAAACATGTTTGATAGAATTTTAAGGCAACAGTGTCATCGATAAATTCATTTTGGCGGATGTTTTGAAATAAAATTTAGAACAGATTGTTAAATTTATATGACCGTCGTCAATAGCAGCAACTGCTTCTAGAATCCCCTTGAATTTTCCTCAAAACTTTGTTAGCCATTTAATATTTGTTGTAATCCCGGTGAGAATGTACACAACAAACTCGAATATCTGATGGCCATATCATTTTCCTATATCAAAACGATCATTTAGTAATATGAAGAACTCAAGAGTTTTGCCAGCAGCCAAATTACATAACGCTGGGTTTTATTAAGAGTTACTACCAGGGCAACGCAAAGAAGGGACTGCAAATGTCAATTTTAATAAAGTATTTAATGGGCTAATGAGTCCTTAACGATGCACGGTACATCATGAAATAATCCTTAAACTTGTCCATTCTTTATTTTTGTACTGTCACAACAATTGAGTACGCGGGGTCTGCACCTTTTTGAAGAGGCGGCTTTTCAAGTTTTCCTCCTCCGCAACAACCAGTAAAGCCTTCAGGGCCTTTTACGAATTTCCGTGAGCTACTTGCGAATCCAAGTTCTCTGCCAATTCATTAATTAATAACAAAGAGGTTTCCACATTCATCTTGAATTTGCCTTGACAAAATTACTTATTTGTTTACAACTGACAGCTGTGTGCTATCGTTAACAAAACTATTTCTTTGATGTTTTCACATCTAACACAATCAAGAATATTAGCAATCATGATTGCACATCATGCCTGTTCACCAGCACAATCTAACAAAAATAGTCGATTTTTTGTCATCGGTGTATGCCTTTGAGTATCGTCGCCTGAATCACATTGAGCGCGATTCAGGCGACGATACTCAAAGGAAAATTCAAAGGTGAGAAAGTTCTCATTCCGAGGATTTCGATGATTCCAACCGATGTGCCCTTTGAGTTTCAACGAATTCAATTTCCGAGACGTCTTGCATTCACTATGACGATAAACATATCACAAGGCCAAAACTTGAGTGTTTTTTTAGAAAATTAATTTAGAAAATTAATGTTTTTATCAGGATCACGTGTTGGGAAACCATCCGCTTTATTTGTTCTGTCGCTTGATAACAACTTACAGTTTTGTTTTTCATGGGAGAGGGGTGTGTGGAGAAACCACTGAGAGGAGAGCGCAATCGGTCATTGAGAGCAGAACTCCGTCGTTGTGTCGTTGTTGTTAGATATCGGACCGCCGTCAATTCATTTCATTTTGAATTGTATAAAGTAAAGACAATGTTAAAAACACCTCAAATACAAATTTAAAAAAACATTAAATTAAAAGCAAAACTATGCTGCTACGGGGACTTGATCCCACGACCTTGACGTTTTGTAAGTCTTGTGCACTCGACCAAGACCCTTGTTGCTCGCTGAGCGGCAAAGTGCCAACTGCTTACATTCTTTAATATGATTTGGATGTTGGGTCTTGCTTATACCTGATAGAGTCGAGTGAGCTAAGGCGCCGTCGTCTGTGTGGGTGCAATCTTCGAGCTCTCGAGAGTTCAAGTTCCAGTAAAGTAAGTAAAAAGACAAATGTTTAATGGTTTCTCAACATCAATCATTGCTTAAAACGAGAAGGCGAAGCTTACTTCGTCTGTGCCAAAGTTTTTATACCACTGCAAATGCTGTTTTGGAAATAAAAGAACGATACAAAATTTAAAGCAAAAAAGTTGTTCTCACTAAGACCCATTTTCCGTCATTCGATTTTGACCAAAATTTAAAAATCTGTGTGAAAACATATAGTACTAGTAATGGCCGAGTTTAATGATGCTAACATTGAAAACAAAAAAGTTTTCTTACAAAGACCCATTTTCCGACCGATGGTTCTTTTGGTAGCTATAA